>JAOTQP010001286.1:121115090-121166606 GCA_026413545.1 Cichladusa arquata
TGGGATAGCTGAGTAAGATAATTCACAGTGAGCTCTTTTCTCTCAATATTTTCCCAGTGCTGTTCTGGGATATAAAGAGAATCTTCAGAAAAGAATTTTTTTTCTTCAGAATTTGTTTCCTCTTCTCTATAGTGTTTAGGCAATTCAATTACCCATATTGCCATGTCTCACCAAAAATAATTGTCTGTGGAAAAGAAAATTAATTTCCTAATTGCCTTCCTAACAGTTGGTCTGAACAATTTGCAAATTTTCCACTTTTCCAAGTAGTTTTTGTCTAGTCTCTATTAATGTATATTTGAAAATGTCATCATTTGCTAGTTATATAAGCTTCATTTTGTATGCCTCTTTCTTAGCAAAGATCTTTCCAAGTATAATTGAATGTCAATAATTTTTAACTATTTCTAAAGTCATCTTCTCTTAATTTTCTAAACTATATATTTTTTCCATTTTTTTTCCTCAAAAATGAAGATTAAATTCTTTTCATTTCCTAATTATTTTGAAATACAAGAGCAAACACAGATTAATTTTTACTGCCTCTGTTTTCCTTACCCAAAATTATTTTTTTTAATTCTTCATATATTTTGATTAATTCCTTTTTACTAATTTTGCATTCTGTAAATAAAAATGTTTCATACCATTGACATATTCTTTTAAAATTATAAGTATGAACATTTCTTCTTCCTTGCATTCTAAATCCAATTACAAATCCAAATATATTATTAAATATTAATTATTATGTTTCTCAATTAACTATACTTTAAATGAGCTGCTCTGAAAAATATCAGGGCATCCTAATGAACAAGTTGCAGCATATAGTTATAGAATCATAGAATTTTATGGGGTTGGAATAGACTTTAAAGATCATCTAGTCCCAACCACCCCTGATATCCCCCTGGGTGGGGATACCATCCTCTCCACCAGGCTACTCAAGGCCTTATCCAGCCTGGCTTTGAACAATACCAGGGTTTGGGTACCTACGACCTCCCTGGGAAACCCATCCAGTGTCTACTCTTAATAAAAAATTTCTTTCTATCCTAAATTTTCACTTTTTCAACTTGCACCCATTCCTCTTTAAGATTATTTCTCCTTTATTTAGTTCATCTACTTTATTAACAAAATGATTGCTAGCCTCATTCCCTCCAAGTATGTTTAAAGTTAAATAATTTCTGCGAGCTATACCTGTCAAAGAGTTTTTCCCTCTCTCCATAACTCTGAGAAACCTGTATTCAATGGGTGTGTTTTTCCTCACTTTGCTCTCAAATAAAATATATTTCACAACAACGTTCACCATTTTGCTGCTATTATTCAGTGATATTATACCTCTGCCAAATTCAAATTTCTCTTGTCCTATTTGACTTAAGCTACAAATTTTAATGTATGGTATCATACTCCCTTTACAGAATCTGCATCAGTTATTTTTGTTACTACTAATAGATAACTAGGTATTGACCATGCCTATTTACCTATACTAATACATGTAGATAAATTGTATTCACTTTGGTATCCTCAGTTTTAGGGGGGTTTTTGTGCTCCTTTTATAACCCTGATGATATATAAATAAAATAATTCTCCTCTCAGTCATTACTTTCTATTTCACAAATAGTTCATCCTCTGTCTTATTTTAAACTTATGTTCCAGGCCATACATTGAATTGTAAAACAGATTTACTTTAAAGCAGTGGATGCACTATAGAAACTTAAGAATAGAGTGACTGCACGAAGAAGTTTCGTCTCAGAATGGCTGAAGATAAGAAAAGATATAAAGGCAGTTTGTACTGCTTTTTATGTCTGAAAGGGACCCGAGACCAAGAAGGTGAATCACATGCTAACAATAGGAAACTTACCTTGTCCTGCCCTCAAGGTGGCAAACCACCTTATCACTAGAGAAGGAAACGATCCTAAAGGAAAAAAAATAATAAGGAAAAAATATGAGTAGAATAACAAAGATATGATCTTGCTTTCAATATCAGATGGGGAGTCTATGAGAGTTCCTAAGATTCTGAATTCTCTTTAATAATCATTAAAAGGCAGACTAACATTGAGCAGGTGGTGAAGGTTATCTGTGTTACATTGACAATGTTTGGAGCAAAGGATTGCAAAAAATTCCCAGATTATCATGAAATTCTAACAGCAATTTCGTTAAAATAAAATCTAAAAGAAAAAACCCAACCCTAACCTTTCTGGAAAAATTCAGCACTTAATTACTGTCAGCAGCTTTCTGCCTTAACTGCCTAAGTGACAGAGAAGGCAAATGTTTACCATAAAGGTCTTAAAAGCTGGAGATTATTTTTAAAGCTATATTGTTAAAAGACCAGAAGAGGGGTTTCTATTTGTTTGTTCTAAACATGCAAACAAATAAATAAACAAAATCATAAAGCAAGCAAACAGGGGAAAAAAGCAACAAAAAACAAGAACAGAAAGTTATATATCAGCCTTAGGAAGTTAACACTGAAGGTAAATACCACAATCGTTTTATTTAAATAAAATTTATGGGCATTATTCACAGAATTGGTTCTGCTAAGATAAATCAATACTGAAATAGTGCAGTTTTAGATAACATCAATCAGGGTAAAGATATGCAGAATTTTCTTTTTAAAATGAAATATATAGTTAAAAGATTTAAGCATCAGAAAATGCAGAAATAATTTAAATAATTAAAAAGAAGCCTATCATAAGACATGCCATTTTGGAAGGAAACTGACTGTCCATCAGAAGTGTATATAGATATAAAATATCTCAGGATGCATGACATATATATGACTGTGATGTGTCCATCACAATGCTCACAAGATCTTAGCAAGCTTTACAAGGGATGTTAAGATGAGAAAGGATCATCAGTCATCAATCCTGATTTCCTGCATGATAAAGGGCTTAGCATTTTCAAAGTGCATACATAATTTAGAAACATATAGACTGTGGGGTTCTCGTTAGATGCCCGATACCTACTGATTCCACATTTAATAAATGACATTGAGTATCTTAAATCTCTAAGGTCCAGATCCTCAAAGGCACTTTGGAAGGTAATTCCCCCTACAATCAAAGGAAATCAAATGCCTAAATGTCTTTGAGGACCTGGGCCTAACCCATTTTTGAAAAATTTGCCCTTTATGTCTCTCTTGATAAAGATAGGTGTAGTTAGATGAGGGGCCATTTTCATTTTCCTTTATAAGGAGGTGATAATGCAGGCACTTGTCTTTAAGCATTCATCCAGGAAGTGGATGACTCGGAATCAGCCAGCTCCTCAGTCTGAGGATATTCTCATTACATCTTCTGCCTCCCAAGAGAATGCCCTAAGCAGTACTCTCAGCTAAGATATATTCTACACTATTCAGGAGAAGATGCATTATATGCTGGTTTTCACACAGCTGCCGTATCACAAAGAATAGAGAATTCAAGATTCTGGGCCAGAAAAGGGGGAAAAAAGCAGAAACACGGCACACATTTGCAGAAAGAGAGCCAACATGGATCCTGGTCCTTGCTCAAGTTCATTCCTCATCTATGCTAGTGATGTATTATGGTAAATATGGCTGTGCATGTGGGAGCAGCCTTCTCCCAGCTATCAGGATGGTACCTTAGCCATTGGGCTGCTTTATATAACAGAATTATCACCAGCACCAGCACTAGCATAGTCACAGGGCCTGTCTCCTCTTTCCATGTGTGCAGATCCTGCTCTTTCTCTCAAAGTTTGAATGCCTGTTTTCAAGAGCTGATAACAGCCCATGGATTCCAAGCAGGACATCTGAGCAAGCCTCCTAATCCTTGAATACAGGCACAAATGTGTTAAGGGGTTTTTTTTCACTGACATTTTCTACTGTCAGCTTTACTAACTTCAGTTGTCTCCTTGCTACATTAGCCCAACTTTCTGACTCCCATTCTGAGGAAATGCACCAACAGAAACAAACACAGAACCCTGGACTCCATTCTACAAGGCTGTGGGCATGGCTGGTATTGCACCATAAATACACCTTGACTGTCATGTAAAGCATTTCCTGCTGTGACCAGGAGAAAAAAGCAAAGGAAAACAAGGAAAAAGGCAAATAACCTACACAATATTGTGATTAATAAAAATTTGGGTGGGAAGCTCCTGTACTGTTATCCTTCTGCCAGAATAGCACTAACACACTCTTTTTAGAAAAATCAACAGTAGGCTTTAGGCAAGACATATAAGAGGGCCACAATAGGCCTGACCCTACAGTTATCCTATGATTTATAGTCTTCTTACAGCAATGTACTGTATTTGACACTGGCTAAGGGGTTAATCAGTTCTGAGCATTGGCTTGGTAATAGGATCCTGCCCTCAGGGTCTATTCAATCAATCAGAGTTGTCCAATGCTGTAAAGCCTCAGTTCTGTGTGTAGGCAGATGAGTGTGCTGTCATTCAGCATCCTGGAGGTATATGGGCTTTGAGAAGCTTAGTGGAAATTCCACCTACACCAGAGCTGTCAAGCTGGCTCCATGGAGAGCACTGACTGTAAGAAGTGAGGTGACCACGTTGAAAAAGGGGTCACTAACTTCTCTGAGGGCAGCCTGAAGCCTTGGACCTGCTGAGAATAGGAAGCAACAGCCATTTTTAAGAACAGAAATGCTTGGCCTCATCCTCTTTAGAAGGAATTGTTCTTCAGGCCTTGTTGCAAAAGAAATTTTTCATCTTGAGCAATACAAAGAAAAATTGCTATTAGGTTAAATACATTTCTCCCCAAAAATACCCAAAATTCCTGAAGGCATAAGCTCAGGAGGAAAAGGAATCTGGAATACTTCAGTAGAGCACACGGGGGACTGAAGAAAATATGCATATGCTTAAAGGGACATTATGTCAGAACCTGGAAGAAACTAATTTGGTGGTTTCTGTTGTTTTATTGTACAATACGGCATCCAACTTGTAAAAGATATATCTCAACCCACCAGTTCAGAGCTTATGTGCAACATTTTAAACAGTTCCTAAAACAACTAGGGCTGGACCATTGAACATAACTAGATTGTGTTGCTTAGCTACATTACCCTCGTGTGCTGTTGCTGCAGAAACTGGTATGCATCAAGCTCTCCAGACCAGTGGTCTACCTGGGTTTGCATATGCCTTTTACCCTGAATTTAAGGGGAATTTGAAGCAATATCAGGCATTTGCAGTGCTGGTGGTCCTGCCAACAGCTACCTCCTCCAGGAGACCTTTCAGAATAGTTAGTACTCTTAACATGAGCACCCCCAAAAGACTCACACTCTTACAAATCTTACTGCACTTATAACACAGCACATTCAGGCAGTGCTTCCATTGTCCAAAGCAGCTTGGCTACTGTGAAGAAGCAAGGTGTTCCAGATGTAGTAGCGACGGTCAGACTTACCCCAAGGCATGGAAGGAGGGCACTTTGCCTAAACCTTTTGTTAATAATCATTCAAAAGGATATCCAAAGAAAAATAATAGCTCTCTAAAGACGGTGTTCTTTATTTATCCTAATTATAGTTCAGTATGAGCGTACCCAGAAGTAGGTATCAGAGGAAAACTAAAGAAGCTTTCTGCAGTAATAGTGCATATGTGTGAGGTCAAGAGTTTTTGAAAAAGATTCTGAAATATTCTCTGAGCAGGGGAGGAGTGGAAATGTGATCCTTCTCCCTGGGTGGTAAATAGGAGGTGTAGGAAATTGTATGTGTGCCTATGGGGGAAGGGAAGAATACACGTTTCTGTTTAGACCTCAGCAGAGCTTTCAGCAGCCAGTGTTTCGAAATATAAATGGGAACACGTTGGACATAACGGCATATGCTCTTTCTTTTCAGTGACAAAGATGACATCATTTACTTGGGTCAAAGTAGTGATGATGACAGAAAAGCTAATCTCAATACATTCAGCAAGGGTTTTGCCATTGGTTTCAATGGACATAGAAAATCCATTCTTACTAAAATTGGTAGTTGACAAAATGTACACATATGTGAAATGTGTGTATTTCAGAGATGGATCAATATAACTTTAAAAATATAGACCTACAGAACTGCATTTAATTTTGTCCTGAATCAGCTTTAAACAATGTAATTATTACTTAATATCTCTGCACATTAATGATTAGGCAGAATGCATTTCTTACCTCTATTTTCTTTTTTTATTTGCTTGGGTATAGGACTTTTTTTTCTTTTCTTTCTCAAATAAGATACTTGTATCAATAACATTAATTTGTATATATGGAAATGGAGCTGTGTGTGTCCATGGAAACATGATCGTTCTTTTGTGTTTGGCCTCACAGCTTGGCCACATCTCTAAGAAAAATAAATTGTAATATGAAGAGGGTAAAAATTTATTGTGTTTTCCTGCTATAGATAATTTCTGATGGAACTCCCAAATTACACTTAAAATAGTGTTAGTGTATATTTGTTTGGAGCAGGGGTGGGGCATTTGTTTTGTTTTGTTGGCGCCGATGTGCCATAGAAATGATTGAAAATATCATCATGAGGACAATATCAGCCATTAATTAATTCTGATGTGACATTCAGCAAACCCAAGGAAAGCCTTAGTTTTCTTTAAACACTTAATTTTGGGAACAGTTGTATAGCACATTTCATTGGACAAAACAGGTCAGGACACAAGTTTTTCCTCTGCTAGAGTAATGTGGAAATGGTCTATCTTGTAATCTCCAAGTGTCTGATGATTCTCACCCCTGCACCTGTACACACTTCTTTTTGGGTTTGTAGACTGCTCATCTCCAAGCACATCTACAACATGTACAATAAAACACCTCCAAAAATGTATGGCCTTGGTTATAACTATTCCTTTTTAAAATGTGTCTTCAAAATATAAGAATGATCTAACACACTAAGTACAGAAAAATAAGAAAGAATTTTTGTCTTTTTCTTTTTTCTTTCTGTCTTTCTTTCTTTTTCTCTTTCTTTCTTTCTTTCTTTCTTTCTTTCTTTCTTTCTTTCTTTCTTTCTTTCTTTCTCTTTCTTTTCTTTTTTTCTTTTATTTTCTTTCTTCCTCTGATCTGTGAATATTTCAATGTTTTGGTTTTTTTCCAAATGCTGTTCACTCTGTTTACCACTGGAGGACAGGTGAGCTCAGCTGAACATCCATAAGCAGCACAAGCTTACTGGGGACAACAAAGTCACATTACATAAGGAAGAAACATTTGGCAACATTTCTATTGCTTTAATGTTTTCAAGGCTGGTAGTGTTAAATTCTGAGGTCATTTCAATGGTTGCTTTCTAATAGCAACCAATAGTAAGAGAAAAACAGTAATATACCAAGGGAGTTGCTTCCAGTTTAAGTTGAAGATAATTCACCCTTTGTTGAGAGACAGGAATAACAATGTTTTTGTGAATCAAATGGCTATTATTATTATTATTATTATTATTATTATTATTATTGAAATATTTAAATCATTCTGTATGGGAAGAAATGAGCTGGGGGAAAAAATTACTACATGTAAAAAGCACAATTTCCAGACCATGCCATGCAGGATTTTTTTTGAATGTTCAGAAATAATCTGCAATATACATGACCAAACAGATATGTAATGAAGGTAGCATTCTTAACAAGATGCCTTTGACATCTCTTTCTTTGACATCAGCATTGTAATCAGCCACCAATGCTGCCATTTCAGCAGACAGTACAAAATTACCAGTCAAGAGAGAACAAAAGGAGGCAGTTGATCTTTTTATAAAGCTTTTAAATGTTACAATTCACAAATGAATGCTCATGCAATGCATCATGTAGTACTGCATAGTGCTGTGAAGCTTCATTAACAAATAAAATATTTTTCAGCTAACTGCTCTTGAAGGTAGCATCATTTGTAAACTGGCCATGGTCTGACTATGATGACAAGTCCTGGAGAAAAACATCTCTACCTGTATCATTTTGCTTTTGTTTTGGTCTACAGTGTAAATGAATATTTTAAATTTAAAGCTGTAATATGTGGGTTTTCTTTCATCACAAAACCTTTCTGTGCAAAATGTTCTAATAGCTTCTTCTTCACCCTGCATCTGGGTATGAGAATATTGTGCAAATGATGCTGGAGTTTAATAGAAAAATCTATCACCACAACAAATATGATTCTGTAACAAAAGTACTGTACAAGTATTTAATATTTTGTATCCAATCGTAAATTTTCCAAGATTTTGCTGCTTTAGGTGTGAAAAAAGTGAATCAAATAGGAAACAGAAAATACTCAAGAGTTTCAAAAACAAACAAAAATTTTGAATACTTGATATTTTGTCCATTCAAATTGCTATAATATAGAGGGAACCGAGTTTCAGGAAATACTGAGAGCTCTCTGCTGTACACAGAGTATTTTAATGGCAGCATGTTTCAGTAACACATGCTATGATCCACCAGAAACCATTTCAACAGTTAAGACATTCTAAATATGCAGCTGTCATGGCCTTATTGGTCAGTCTTCACAGATGTCCTGAGTTACCACAGTCATATAAAAATCTGCTAAGTGAAACTGGCCAGTAATTTGGTGAGTGTATTCTGGCCCACAGTTAAAGTGAGAGGCAAAATCCAAAGGTCTGTGTGAGCTTGACCTTGCAAGCATTTTAGATCAAAATCTAGAGATCAGTATAGTCCTAAATGACACATATCAGTCAGACCTCTGAGAGTTTCTCAAATGCCAGTAAGACCTTACGTCCTTCTTGCCCTTGTTGCAACACCTTGTGCTTCAGAAAAACATGGACAATATAAAACCCACAAACTATAATGACTGTCAGAAAGGTGGGAAAAATCCTTTCTGTCCTCTGCTAGTAGACCTAAAATATATGTACAAAACCAGCATGAAATCCTCCCTCCATTCCTCTTTAAATAACAACTAATTTAACACTCAAGGGTTTCTGAAAGGGAATGTTAGAGAGCCTGCCACACTGCTCACTCTTTACAGGCTGGAGTCCAGCTCCTGAGACTGGGGCAAGCTAGGGCTCTCCTTTGGGGCTGACAGCTGCTGAATTGAGCTCCTTGCCAATGGAGTGTACAGCACCAAGCAGCTGGCAGGATACTGATACCTGATTTAATGTCAGCTGAAGGAACCTTCAGGGTCTGCTGGTGACGCTGGTGATATCTCACTGATTACAGTGGCAGCTTAGACACCCAGTGCACATACAGACACTTGTGTGAAGATACTCAAATGTAGGACTTTTAACTTTGAGTTTACTTTCTTTTCTAGCTGGAAAGCTAGAGAGTGGGATTAAAGAAGTAGTGACATTTTTCCCAAAGAAAATGCACTGCTGATGACAGACGTATTTTGTAATGCATAAGTGACTTAAAGTCACTGAGCTGGGAATGCAAATTTAGACACTGCAAATAAAACTGACCAAGTGAATATGTGTGTCACATAGCCAGTATCCATGTGATAACTCCCAAAATCACAGCAGAGAAACTGATCTCTTTCCTTACCAAAAGGTTATATCAGTCTCTAGCTACAATGCAGATAAACTCAATTTTCTGTATCATTTGTCTCTGAGATATATAGTATACATAATAGTATAGTCTTACATTTCATAATTTCCTGTTCTCTAATAATGCCTTTTAAGTGTCTGGGAAACAGTGACTGAAACACAGGCTGATAAGGAGGGTAGGAAAGTGCATTGTCTGTAAACGGCAGGACACAATTCTGCATCTGGATACAGACCACCACAGTATGTCTGCCCCATGTCCAACTTTTCCTTAGGAACACACTAAGTGTTGCTCTTTTTTCTTGATTTTGCAGTTTTCACAGACTGGGACCAACCAATGAAGCTGATAAACAAGATACCCAAGGAGGATATGGTCCTGCTGCCAAAATAACAGGGCAAAGAATACATATAAGTAAATGGTTTTCTTGATCTTTTTGTTGCTTTAAGATTTACTTATGAACTTTGTTAGATTGAGTCTCCACTAAACTTGCAATATCAAGTAGAAAAATAAAGCTGCTCACAGCTCCTTGAGAAGCTGAACAAGCACAAGTGGAAAAGGCCAAAACTTAAACATCAGCATTTAGGAAGCTAACCCTTATTACCTTTAACACTGCTGAAAAATTCATTCCAGACTTGTATCTGGATTCTTACTCATACAAGAAAAATGATTACATTAAGTTTTCTTAATATTGTGGTCTTTGTGTAAACGAAATGCAATGTTAAAATGTCACCTATTTGGGAAAAAATGACTTAGTGTATGTTAGACAAACATATTGACAGAATGATATTTCCTGCCCGAAACCAAAAAGGGATATCTGTTCCCATGGAAATTTACAAAGCAACTGGAAAAAAATAAATAGCCAATTGTTAGCTAGGGGGTGTGTGGGTGAACTTTTCAATAAGGTTTTTCTTATTTTATGATTTTTAGGTGACCTATTTTTAATGATAAAATCTCATTTAAGGAGTTGATTGGAAAGAAGAGGTGAGTCACTAGTTTGTGTATGACGTTATTTCTAGCTCTTTGAGTGATTTCTTTTTCTTTTAATTTCTTTGCTCTTTCCAGAATTTCAACACAATTGAATTTTCATTTGTTCAAGAGCTGGAATAGTGCTAAGGAAGCTGAAAATTGGGGCTGCTTACCATTCAGTAATCTCTGTTTTCCTGCAGGGATTGGATTGTTTTCTCTGAAGACCAGACAATATTTTCTACCTCTGACTACTACCTAGCCTAGCAGTGTTTCTCTTATGAAGGTAATTAGGTTTCTACTAAATGCTGATAAAAAATACATCAGGTGTACAAAACTCCAGGGCCCTCTAGTGCCTGTCATGCTGCTTCCTGTGTATCTCCTGAGGAGCAATTCATTGATTTTAATGGAGAGATGAACCCAGCCTGCCCATGCCCGTGTGCTGCTGCTGTCATCTAAGGTGGTACCACAGCAAGAAAAGCCAATATGAACCTAAGAAGGACATGGTAAGGCTGTAACTGCTGGAGCTCTGGGATGCTGTGATGGCCCAGTTACTAGTTCTATAAACTGTGCTGTAGTTACCTGGATGGCTGCACACTGGAACTGTGCTGGCCAGGGAAGAGCAAAATGGGTTCTGTAAATTGTATATTGTTTTATATGTGTAGAGATTATTGACATAGGGCTTTTCAAGGTTGTTTGCTCAGGAGTCTGAATCAGTCTAATTTAAAATACAACAGCATTTGACCCAAAAATTGAGAAGAATGTGCTCAGTGAGATCAGCGAGATTGAAGAAGTAGTTAAAAAAAAAAAAAAAAGGCAGGTGGTTTACATGAGAATATTATATATGCTGCAATATGCATTTCCTGGTGAGCAAGAATAAAATCTTAATTCTGGAATATACTATTGACCACAAAAGTGGTAGATCCTAATTACCTGCAGATTGCATTGACCAGTTTGAAGCAAAAAAAAAAAGCCCAACTCTGAAACGTTGGAAGCAATGCATAAGAAATCTGGAAGACCATCACTATTTTTGGCCTACCAGCCCCTGACCAGACCCCAGACTCTCAAAGAAAACTAAAGACTTGATTCATCTCTCCAAGTCCTTAAAATGTTCCCAAGGGGCTGTTAGACAACACTGGACAATGAAGAACCAAACCACTT
Organism: Cichladusa arquata; assembly: GCA_026413545.1. Classification (NCBI taxonomy): domain Eukaryota; kingdom Metazoa; phylum Chordata; class Aves; order Passeriformes; family Muscicapidae; genus Cichladusa; species Cichladusa arquata. Next base: position 121,126,578 of record JAOTQP010001286.1, read on the forward strand.
CCCTGGTCAGAAGCTCTCCTCCAACACATTGTCCATGCTCATGGAATCAAGATGGATAGAGACATCACTGGAAGTGTCAATCTTTCATTATTCAAGTACACACATGTGCATGCATACTCCAGCAGAATTTTCCAATACACAGTTAAACAAGACCATGCAATATACTTTGGCAATAGGGAATCACAAATTTTGTACGTATATTTATAATATTCATATTCTTACCTAGAAAATAATGGGATCCATTTGCTGTTGATGTAGGGGTTTAGAGGAACTCATTTTTAAAGACGCACAAAAAGCAAAATTGTGGTTAGGATCTATGCAGTACTAAAGCTACCATCTTGCTGTAAGTATTTGTAATTACACTATACTCATATATGTATTCATAACTTGAGAAATTCTAATCATTTGGACCTAATTTCACTGGTCAGATTTTAGATAGTATCTTTCAGAGGACACAAGACATGAGCATTTCTGATTACAAGGTGAGGGGAATTTCTTTCAGAGGAATCATCAGCAGTATATGCAAAAGTGCCCATCCTTTTGGAAGCAGATAGACTTTTATGGAAACACTCAAGACTCCTCACATGTCAAAACCCTTCTCTCCTATATTATGACACTCAAACAAAAAGAAAGGGCTTTGTTTTGGAGGCAGGGAAGCTCACACATCAGCCCTTGTTCATGCATTGCTTATTACACAGAATGGAACACCTGCATTTTGAAAATGTGTGAATATATATCAGAAGAGCGGAAGAAATGTGCTGAATTGCTCTCAGGAGTTAGAGACAACCATCATAAAATAGGGTGTTCTTGATACAGGATGTCCATAATCCAACTGTTGCAAACACAGGAAGAAGGTTAAAGAGGAGACAAAGGGTGGGGGGTCTTATCATTAAGACATTGAATGGTGTTTTGGAGACTTGACTGTAAGCCTTGAAATGTACTGAAAGAAGTAAATCAGCTCACAAGCATAAAATACAAAATTGTGAGATAAAATTAAGGAACAATCAGCACAAAGGAGATAAAAAATAGATACTGAAATGAACTAGAAATTATTTAAGAAGAGAACTGATGAAAAATGGAAAACAGGACACAAGATGGGTATGAATAACCTGGACAGTGGTGACTATAGCCTGGGAAACTGTTTGCTATCAGCCTGTACCACAGACACCTTTGCAGAAGGTGCAAATAATGAGCAGGAAATTAGAGACTTGGAGCCATGCATCAAGCCAAATAATGAAAATACTTCTCTATCACTCTGGAAACATAATTTTAGAGTCTTTTTCACCATGGTAATAACTCAACAAAAGGCTTTTGACATAATAATGTTCAGTGCTGCAATGCTTAAAAGTCATGCGCTCAGCATATTAAAAAAATGGAATTCATAAAGCTGAGTCACAGATCCAACTTTGTCCTACATTATCTGGAGGAAAAATTAAGTCTGTAGATTGAGATTCAAAGCAGAGAGTAAGTGGAACCTAGAGATGCGTGATCTCACTCTATCAGAGGGTTTCAGTGTGCCTAAAATGCCTTGCCTGCTTTAAACACCTGCCACATGGTCACTATTCAGATTTCCTGGTTCCGAGGGCCTGACATAATTTCCTGCTGTTAGACTCCAGTTTGCTCCCAGGGTAGTTTAAACATTTGGCCTTTGACAAAAATGAGAAAAAAAGAGACTGTGCAGGACTTGACCCCATATGATCTTTTCTGGCCAAATGCCCAAGCAACTATTTACAGGGCAAGGCTCCTACAATCTGATCTGACTGCCTTTCTCTTCCTGCTTGTAATGTATCTCAGTGATAATAGGAAGGGAAGCTAAGTCATGGTCAAATCACTCCAGGGACTGTCAGTACACATGCCCTCCTAGAACACAAAAGCCAGATGTGAAAATGCTCTTACAGTGAGGAGTTAGATCAAAGAGGTTCCTTTGGCAAACAGCTGGATTATGAGGCTCTCATGCAAATGTGGCCAAAAGCATAACTTCCCCTTGCACCCATGAAGACAGATATTATCTCAGGGATTATAATCAGGTGTTCACCTCCAGCGTCTGACACACACTGCTGCCTGACAATGTGTATATCCAAGGTGTCTCATACTCCCCAGGACATCTGAATAAGATTTTCCTAACCTTAAACTCTAAATTCTGGCTAAAACCTGCTGAGACCATGTGTTTAAGTGGACCCTGACAGTGTGATGGTACTTCTAGTAAAACTATATGTGAATATGTCTATAAGTGCTTTATTCTACCCACACTGTGGATAACAAAGTTGCATAGGCAGCCTAAACTGCACTCAGCTTTTGACTACTTGTCTCTTCTACTGCAAAAGAAGAATATAATGTGATGCTTCTGGGCAGTAGGCTAGAGAGCCGAAAATGTAGCAGCATTAATATCAAAGGGATATAAGAATAATTTAAAACAGCACCTGTGCAATGAGAATTAATAAAATGAAATAAAGAAATAGAAAGATGAAGTGAAAAAAGCACCCTGAGCATTAGAACTATTGGACTGCTGACTAATTTCCCATGGGAAGTAAAAGGGGGGTTGTTTTGTATTTTTATACAATGTCCAGTCAAATGCAAATGTTCTATATCAAATGTTCTGAGATTAAAGAAGAAAATGTACTATTTTTCCACATATGCATCGACTTTCTGTTTCAGTGTTTTGAGTAATAACTCAGGTCACTTAACTTATTCATAGTGACATAAATCTGTAGGAAATGTATTGACTTAATAAAATTCAGAACCCTATTTTGCAAGGTGCTGAGACCCTCCTCCCCAGCTCTAAGTTTGTACACATAGATTGGAAAAATACAGAAGGTTTTCTGTTCTTCACTGCACTTAGCATTACAGTTCAAAGGTGATTCGGTGCACAATTGTGTAATACTAAAATTGATTTCTTGGCTCAGTGAAAGCAAAAATTACATGGAAATACTACAAATGAAACCCAAGTCAAGACCATTTCTCTATTTGAGACATGAGTTAATTAGCAGATACCATGTTTTCTACAGTTTTTTTGCGAACAAGGAAAAGTTTGCTAGGTAAATAAGTTCAAAAAAGAACAGAATTAGTGACATTCAGGGCTATAAATAAGGAGTTTGAGAAATTCCCAGAATTTTCAATGAAAACTGTAGAATCTTCCACGAAATATCAACTTCTTTCAGATTAGTTCTTCCAAGGAAAATATCAATCAGCAACCACTGCTGTTGAGGTTAAATATTTATCAACATTTTGAGGTTGATTGTGGATCTCCTGAGAGTCAGCTCTCAGCTGGAAATTATATTTTGTGTGCATCCATGGATTATTTGAATTCAAACATTTTTCCATTAAAGGAATATTTTAGTGTTCAGGAAAACAAAGGAGTTGTTGGTTCTTCTCAATTTTTTATTTGTTTAAATGAAGTGTTGTGTGTGGAAGTCAAAACTTGGATACACAAATACAGAAGCCTCTGTTGGACTTCTTTCTTGAGATAGTAGAAATAAGAAATCCTCACTGACGTATGTAAAGTCCCAATTAGTGCTGACAGAGCCCACTGTTATACAGGGTCCATTTTGACATTTACCAAATCTACTGTTTCTAAAGAATGACAAAATTAGCTTTAAAAAGTTTATGGATTCTGGAGTAGAAGTAAAAATGTTAAAACTTATAAAAGGAAAGATTTGGTTTGGAATGAAATGGTTTCAAATATGAGTGCATTCACTCAGCTGACAGTCAAATAATGACCCAAGACAGCTTGTGGTAAGCTAGAAGACATAGGAGAGTTTTCAACCACTTATTTAAATTGTATATTTCATATCTGAAACACTTTTAATTAGAACAAGTATTTGTGAGAAAGAATAGGTTAAATTCTTCTCATGTACATACAGTCGTGATTAAAGTAATTAAACTGATTTACATCTGACTCAAAACATTAAAGGTACCAAGCTTTTGAGCACAGTGGCTGTGCTGTAAGCCCAACATTTTGAAATGCAGTTACTGAAAATACAAAAAATGGAACCCATCTTTCCAGTCTGTTGATGTGTTTGGGTTTTAAGCAAGCTCTTGAAAGTCAGAGTTCTGGCACAAGATTTTGTTTCCCTACACAACGTATATATTGGGCATAATTTTGTGGTAATTTCATTCAAGTGTGCACAATTGCATGCAACATTATTGCATACACATATTTAACAAAAGAAGTTGGGACTTAAAATCAACAGGACATGTAAATCATTTGAAAGTCCCTTAACTTTTCTTATTTTACCATCTATTTTATATTGAATAGCAGTGAGGGACTGGCTGGCACCATCTCAGAGAACTTTGCGGTTTGTTTCCTCATTATGGAAATTTGTGGTTAACTTTGCATTTTGTTTTTTCTTTTCAACATTGTTTCATTGTTCTCTCCCTTATGCTTAGAAGTATCTTGTTCAAAAAAGAAAAGATACTATTTCCCTGTAGAAATAAACCCAGTCCCACTCATGAAGAGAACTATTCATAATATAGGGCTAGAATTAATCTAAAAAATGCCCATCTGTGTTACAGAAAAGACCTCTGATTCATGAAACTGTACTGAATGCCAGTTCAGCTTTCTGAAAGAGCTAATGTTTTACTGCTACAAAGTTTAGACAAACATTTGCTCCCTGTAAGTATCAGTCCAGTCCTTAGAGGGGTGGTCATACCATGGCAGCTAATTCAGTTACTTAATGTTCTGTTTATCATTTTCCAAAGGGGGCCAATCTATTCAATGGGAAGAAAGAGAGCCCTACAAGGGCTGAAGTCACATAACTATAGGGCTGTGCATCTTCGTCTTATTTGAGGAGTAGTTAACAACACTGTCAGGGATGCTTGGTAACTAAAGAGAAGAATCACACTGTTTTACTGCAATAATATGATTCATTCAAGCTCCTCTGCCTCTCGTCCAAATAAGTGTTCCTTTCATTCCTCTTTTGCCATCATATCAGAAGGAAACACAGAAAGATTCATGGAGGGCAAGTGCTGTGTCATAAAGTGAAAGGAAACAGATGGTCACCCGTGACCTGAACAGTAACATTGCAAACAAGCAGTCAGGGCTGAACATCTGCACTCTGGTTTCTATAAGCAATAGGAGGGACAGGGTTCTTTGCTGAACTTCATCTAACAGTTTTTCACATGTATTACTTTATATTTTATTATTTTGTAGGCTAAGATATTTATTTATAGACTGAAAGGCAAAAATTCAGCTTTAATTTTATGATTGTGTGATCCAACAAAGAATTGAATGTGGTTTTATGCAATATACAGTAAAAGGCAGAATTTGAGTCCTCTGTGTGGGTCTGTGTGCACGTTTTTTTTGAGTCTATGCATAAACACACAAGAAGATCCTCAGGTAAGCCATGAACCAAACCAGAATTTCAGTTAAAAATGAAAAGCTCATAATACAAACCAAAGTGTCTTATGCTTGGATGGTGGTGAATCCCAGAGACACTCTTACTAACATTGTTCTCTCATTAAGATAAGAGGTCTACCAATATCATCAGAATCTTCATTATACACCATTCCATCACTAATTCAGAATTTCTGTGAGTCCTTTGCTTCACATCTTGAGCAAGGAGTACACTCTTCCTCAAAATGTTAAGTTCTGCTGATTGACATATAAATTAACTTACTTGAAAGCAGCAAACAGCAGAAATATATATCATAACAGTGATTCATTTCTTCATAATGCCTCTTTTCAAAGAGCAAGCATTTTAGTTCTTTCATCTGGGTTTTTTGTTGGGTGGGGTTAGGTTTGGGGTTTTTTTGGTTTTTTTTTTGATAAACAGAGAAGGAAAAAAAATTGCACTAAGAATGAAGATAAGTAACTAACATGCAACAGAACCTGTCAAAATATTAATCAGTAATTGTTTCTAATTCATTGCTCTCATTTTCAATGTATTCCTTTGTACTCCATAGTGTAACTGTACTCTAGTTATCAATGGTTCATTGTCAAAAGAGAAGGACATACTATGTGAGTATCCATGGGAGTCTGCTCCAGGTCTGGTATCCATTGACCTGGATGAGGGAATAAAGAGGGTACTTATTTAATGTGCAGATAATTACATTTTCAGATAACAAGATAGGGAAGACAGCCAGGATTTAAAACTCACCTTGAGAAACTGGAGGTGGAGGTCTGACCTGAAAACCAGTCAATAATAACAATGTCAGAAAGAATCAACTTCACAAACTGTCCCTGATGCTAGAACAACACCTAATCAGAAGTTCTATGGAAAAATAATACAGATTTTAAGGCTACTACAAGAATACTAAAAGGCCTGGCACTATGAGATTAGGTACAAAGCAGCTGTCTTGTACTTCGTGTAGACTCCAAATAAATATCATGTGTCCATATAGTCATTCTGTATGTTGGCTGTTCATCTATTCTTAAAATAAATCAAAAAATAAGCATTGGGCCGTGACTGTGGTAACACATTCAGTGACTGTCAACAGCATCATCCTGCTGCAAAAAATTATAAGCACCATACTGGTAAATCTTAGCTAGTTTCCCTGCACTGGAAGGAAGGTGTGGAACAAGTATAAATTGAAAAACCATAAGAAGAATCATCAGCTGTCTAGAAATAATACCTTGGAGGAAAGAATGAATACATTTAGTAGTTTACACCAAAGAGAAAGTAAAAGTGAGAGTATGATAACATGATCTCAAAAACAGCAAAGATCAGAATAATCTGTTTTCTCAGCTTATGTGGATTGCATTCAAAGGGTAGAAAAGAAGATTTGGGTTAGGCAAAAAGACAAAAAGCCTGTATGACAGTAAAAGAAAATGAGGCATTGCAAGAGATGGGCTAAGGAGAGAACCATCAGGAACAATGTAAGCAAAATTGACTATGTTTGTGTTATTGATGAGGCAATCTGACAAAGTACCTTAAGGCACTACAGCTTAGTGAAACAATCTTTGATTCCCACCATTCCTACCTAGGAAACCTAGGTTTCATACCTAGGAAACATATTGATTGAACAGTATCTAAAACTAAATTGTTCGAGATATATAGTCTTGATCCACAAAAAGAATTCAGAACTTTTCAATAATCCTTGTGGACTTGTTGAATTTCAGCTCAACAGTAAGTATAGAGCTAAAACAGACATGTAAACAGCAGAGCAGTTATGTAAATCTTCCATTTTTTCCTGCCATGTAGTGATATTCTCAAAAAACCTAAATTAATTAGGTGGACAGTTCTCATTTGCAGCTGTAACTTAGATATTAAAGTCAGTGAGCATACACAGTGCTTTAAGTACTGATTGTCCATTTTTTTAAGTGAGGCCCAAATCATTAAAACTAAGCTTTCTAAACCTGGTTGTATCTGAGCTCCAGACAAACCCATTTCCCTACCCTCTCTGCACTTATCATCAAAGGAGAATGGCTCTAACTTAGCAAAACTATATTTTAAAATACCAAGGCAAGGATTAACTATGAAAACACTTTAACCATAACAACAGCATAGCAACATCAGATCATAGAGAATTAAACTGAAATTATATCAGCTGCAGTATGATTTCATAATGGCACACTATCAGAAAATATGAAGTTTTGCTTGAAGTGGCTAATAATGATGGACAGCACCTTCAATAACCTCACTGGGAAATTTGGAAACTCTGCCTTAGGAAGTAACAAATCCCACATAACAGCATTTCAGATGTAGTTGTTCAGGGAGATCTCAGGAGTCTGATGAGAACCACCAGTCTCCAGTCACCTGGAACTTGTACTCATCACCATGACAAATGCTACATGTTCCTGAACCATAATCCTTCCAGTTAGCTCTCAGTATATTCTTGATAGGAATGAAAATGCATTGTAGTTTGACCTAGATAATTCTATACTACATCAGAACAAAGCTACTACACTTGAATAAAAAGAAATTATTTTTAATGAAGTATATAAATAAATAGGGAAGGCTAAAGTGTTTGTATATTTTTGTGGCAAAGGTCAACATAATAATAACAAATTTTACATGGTCTGTTGCAGCATATTCATGAGTTTGGAATTTGTCTTTTTAATGCGCAAACATCAGAAAAAGTAGAACAAGTGAAGATTCACAAATGCAATTTATCTTACAAACAAACCGCAATCACACCAGACTGAATAAGGTTAGCCTTGGAAGGAAGAAGAAATGGATGACAGCAGGGGAGGATTCATCTGATCAAATGTAGACTCCTACAGTGCAAATCTGATCTAGCCAGCTGGATTACCCTTCTTGCTAGTGGAGAAAAACAAGTACACATAGGGTGTTATTCCTCACATCTTATTTAGGATAGGTCAGATTAATTATGCCCCACAGTGCCTTTGTCTTTCTTAAGACTGTAAATGTAGCCTAGGAAAAGTAATTCAAATATAGACAGCTAGATTGCAGACTTGTAAAGTGATGTGAGACGAATTCCACTCCTAACAACCACTGGAAGTTATGCAGAAAAAGGGAATTGAAAAAAAAATCCTAATTAAACAAGAAGCCCATCTTTTTTCTTGTAAAGTTTTCTTAAGGAAACATGTCAGGAACATAAACCTGCAAAAAGCAAAATATTTTTCCTGATAAGATTTTTAAAAATAAAATTTGCAGAAACACCTATTTCAATTTAGTTCTCATTCCTCTTCAGTTTTAAAAATTTATTAAGTTGTTTTTTCCTCTCTTTCTCCAAGTGCTTCCAATGGAGATAAAAAACTGAAGATTTGGTACTAATGAGAGGCTAAAAGTACAGCTATAGACTCAACTCCATCATGGTGTGTGTCTTTGTTGACTTCAGTAGAATTCCACAAAATGAATTTGACCTTGGATGTTTTCAATCAGTGTGTTCCAAATGAGAAAAAATTGTTGTTAGTAAAGACCAAAGAGGGAAATAAATCAAAGACACAAAGGGCAGCCAGTCGTCCAATTCTCTCTGATGCTCAGTGGGAATTGGGTGCTTAACAGCCCTTAGTATCCTTGAAAATCTCCTCTTGGGATTTGAAAATGAAAAGAGAAATGGGTGACCTTTTTTACCTTCCAAAAATTGCTCAGTGAGAAGTTAGGTCTTTCTGTTATTTTGGGGTGGAGAAATGAAAGAGAGGCAGAAAGATTGAATAATTTTTTATAAAGAAAATTTTACCATAGTGGATCACTCCAGTAAGGAGGTGGGGGGAAGGGATTTCATTTGTCTGCTTCAGTTTTCAAAATGCGCGTTTGAATCAGTTTGCTTTCCTTTGTGAAAAACCAAGGTAATAAAAAAGCCCATGTCTAGATCAAAATAGTTCCTATTCTGAAGGGAACATATAAGGTTCCTGCAAGAATGACAGCCATAGCTCTTAGAAAAAAAACAAGCATGGGAAGCATATACTTTTGCTAGATTATGTAGGTATTAATTAACTCAAAGAGCCAATCAGTCTAGAGAGCTGTCTCTCTCCCTTCTCATACATACATTAGATTCCCTGTCTCCTTTCATCAACCAAATTGAAATTAAAACAACAAATGTATATCATTTTCCTTTGCACGTGGTGCAGGAGGTAGGAGAGAAGTCATTAATATATATGGACAAAGTTTGAGATTAAAACATGAATCTCATTCCAGTTGTGACGATAAGTCGGGGCTGAAATGAATTCAGGTCTCTGGACCACTTTGCCTTAACCCAACCATCCATACGGCAAATTACCTGGAATGATTAGATTGCAGAATTGCACCCATGGGCCCCTTAGCCATTAAGCAGGGGGTGCTAGAAACTCTGTCACTGCTTCAAGAGAAATGAAAAGGGCAGCTAACATTATACAGGATGTTTCTGTTCTGCAGCAAATGCCAGGAAGGCAGCGGCTTCTAATCCCTGCTAGGGAGTTCCCCTGCCCTTCCTCTTTTTTACATGCATTTGATTGAAAGCTTTTTACTCATTCCTTGCACAAAAAGGAAGGTAAACACAGCTGTAGGATTTTAACGGCCTGAAGATAACTGCACATATTTTTGTTGTTTTGGTATTGCAGGCTGTTGACTGAATTTCAAAGAAAGCAGTAACAACAGAACAGTGAGGGATTGTACTGACTCAGGAGATGCATTAATATTCAGACCATTCTACCAAATATGCTTGGGAATATTGTCAAGTATAATAAATTCACCACAAACTCCTTAACTGCTATACATTGCAGGCTACTACAGGCAGCTGGTGAAATCTAAGGTAACTGACCAAAAGCATGAATACCTGCTTTATAAATGATTCAAGCCTCAAGCTTCCTTTGACTAAGTGAGAATATGCATCCAGGTATAAAATGAATAGAGGGGCAATGGCCTTTGTTAAAACAATATAAATGAACACAAGCATGACATGGTTATAGCATGTGACTGGACTCAGAGCATGCTGTACATATCTGATGGCTTTACTTGTATTAAGTTCATTGTGTGAATACTGACAAAGAAGAAAAGGAATTATTTAAGGTCTGTGAGTCTATTCTGTTTTAAAGATCATTTAGCTCCGTGCAGTCAGGTTACAGCTTGCAATGAACATTTGTATTTCTGGGTGGTAGAAAGGTAAAGTCAAAACCATACAGACATTTGGAGATGCTCTGAGACCATATCTATCCCCTAAAAAAAAAAAAAAAAAAAAAAAAAAAGAAAGCAAAAACAAAACTAAACTACCAGAATAGAAGGCTGAAGCAGAACTGAGCCATAATTCTCTACACATATACCTTGTGCACATGAATTGTATCTCGGTATGAGAGTTTGCTATACTACACGTATCTACTCTTCTCTTACAGATGTTAAACAAAGGATCTTAACTAGAGTCACTATGCATCTAGAATGATTCTGAATTATTACTACTCCTTTATCCAGGCTCTTTGCAACTCTGTATCCAAGAAGTACCATTTGCTGAAATTTTTTTCAATTAAATCTTTTTCACATTAGATTCCCTTTTCCTATTGGAATTATGTTTCAGAACTTCATGACTCCCAAAGATATTGGATCCATAAATATGCAGAAAAACACCTCTACTTTCCTGGGAAGCATCCAGGTCTATGACAAGTCCTGCAATTGGAACAAAATAAGGTGAAAGCCTAATAGAGGTTGAATTTTACTGCTTTGATCTGATTGATGTTAATCCTCCAGTTCAACCTCCTAGTCAGAAGGAGCAAAAAAATTTACAAAAAGAATAAACAATGGGTGGCTCATTGCACAAGACAAGTTATTACACACTAGATGGATGACTCTTATTGAATTACATGGCTCATCAGTAAATTAAAATATAGAAAATATTTACACTCTCTAATTTGAGGGAAACTGGTCTTTTTGGTCACTACAACTTTGTATGTTGTAGCATAAAGACATCACTTGTCCTGAAAAAACTGAATTTAAGATGGTTGTTCACGCAGGGATTACCTACAGTTTCACTGACAATATTACTTGTCTATACACAGTCACTTCCATGCATTGGTCTGGTAAAACAATACACATACCAAGCAGAGCATGGACCAAAGCACTGAATAACAGAGCCAACCTCCATTTCAGTTGCAGCCCAACTGGAGTGTTCATTGCCTGTTACATGTGTTTAATCTGCATATAGGAGAATTGCAAATTTGTAAATTAATGGAGAACCACTCATATGAATGACTGATCTGCCATAGTTATGCCTACACAATCAAAAAATCATTTAGGTTGGAAAGGCACTCTAAGATCACTGAGTCCAGCCATTAACCCAGCACTGCCAAGGCCACCACTAAACTGTGTTCTAAGTGCCACATCTACATGACTTTTAAATACCTCCAGAGATGGTGACTTAAATAATTCCCTGGGCAGCCTGTTCCAATGCCTGTCCACTCTCTCATGGAAGAAATTTCTCCTGACATTCAATCTATATCTCCCCTGCCACAATTTTAGGCCATTTTCTCACTTACTACTTGTGAGAAAAGACTGGCCCTGACCTTGCTACAACCTTTTTTCAGGTACTTGTAGAGTCAGAGACCTTCTCTGAGCCTCCTTCTCTCCAGACTAAACACCTTCAGCTCCCTCAGCCTCTCCTCACATAATTTACTCTCTGGACCCTTCCCCAGCTCTGTTGCCCTTCTCTGGACTCATTCCAGCACCTCAATGTCTTTCTTGTAGAAAGCTGAACATAGGATTTGAGGAGTGGCCTCACCAGTGCTGAGTGCAGGGGGAAGATCACTGCCCCCATCCTTCTGGCCACCGTATTGCTGATCCAAGCCACGATGCCATTTGACCTTCTTGGCCACCTGGGCACGCCCTGGCTTATGTTCAGCCAGCTATCCACCAGTATCCCCAGATCCCTTTCCATTGGGTAGCTTAATATAATCCTTAAATTCAGTGCCTGCATCTCTGCTTGAGTCAGATGTCTCTGTGTTCATGCATTCTGCACGTACAATTGCACAAAGAAAAAGGTATGAAAAAAGGAGGTTTTAAAATGTGATGAGATAAAGCATTTAAAACATAAACCCAGCATTTCAGGACTACATCATCCTAGTGTATTTAATTACAGGGAACACTGTAGGCAGTATCTAATTAGCTGAGCACTTGGGGCCTCAAATTTCTCATGATGTTTTCAGGAAAATATTTCACAAATATCTATCATTGCCTGCATGGGCTGTAAACAGAAGGAAAAAAATCAGGCACAGAAATTCGAGTACTTTCAAAATAATAATCCTTGTACACAATATTTTCAAACAATTTGGAATGTGAAAATAAATCCTTATGCTATGAAACTGAAAATTTCATGAAAGCCTTAACTGCAGTCTTATGGCTGCTTCAGCACAGCACAGAGTCAGCACCCAGAAAAAACTAGATGAATCAGCCCCTGATTCTTAGACTATTTTTTGCAGCCCTGGCTCAGTTCTCTAGAATGAGACAGCTGCATTTACAAGGAATCCTCTCTTTGTCTGGCATGCTCTCTTTCCTCCAAATCTGGAATGCTTTGAAACACAAAATCCATGATCAGATTAATTACGCAAAATCAATCAGGTACATTGGTTTTCCAGTGGTGTCATTGTGGCATGACAGCAGGAATTCCCAAATTCCACAGACATGAATAATCCAACAGCCTGTATTCCTAGTGTTATTCTTGATATGGATTTCACCATTAAACTCAGACAAGTGACTGTAATATAAATAGGAAAGCTTGACTGGAAACACATCAGGCCCTTGGAGAGAAATTGAATTTTGACCCAAAATTTATGTCTGGTACCAATCTACACTGGGTGAGTCAAATCATGACCTGACATTTGGGCAAATTCCCAGCTGGCTTTTACAGTGACAGTTCTGGCTCACCCTCAATGCTTTCTTTAGCTTTGGAGATACAAGATAGGGCTTGAGGGTTCTAGTTTTCAATAACATTCTCTACTCCAGGCCCAGACAAAAAAAAATCCTAAATTTTGTTAGAACTATGCAAAAAAAAGTCTTTCTTTTCCAAGTATATTCTAACATAAAGAAACATTGGAGATAATATCTTACAAAATTAGATATTATTTAACTGAAATTCCTTACAGTCTACTGTAAAGACCTAGCTAGCATTATTATCTTTGCTAATGAGATGGCTTCCTGAGAGTTTGGCATGCAAAGGATTAGAAACACCAATTGCATTTATATCAGTGCATGAATGACAAGGAATGACAGTTAAAGAATCTTTAATAATAATCATGAAAACTTCCTCTGGAAACACTCATATAACTTTAATTGATTTACAGTGTTTTGATAAAAGATATGTAAATTCTTAGGAACAAACTGAATATGTCTTATTATTCTGAGTTTTAAAAGACCTACAGTTTGATATGAAGAGATCTTATGAATCTATAAAAGTTTATAAGCAGAATTTTTATTACAATTTTTATATTTGCAAAGATTAAGGTGTACAGTAACTACTTTATTTACCAAGTCTTATAGTAGAGGGGCAAACATAATAATAGCAATTAAAATGGAAAACAGCAGGAACACTGAGCACAGCAGTCTGGTTACAATGGAATTCCTGCTGGTAGGACAACAGGAACAGATCAAACAAGAAGCAGCACTGAAGAGAAAAGGAGCCAGGAAAAATAATGAACTTTTAAATTATAAGCAGAAACGGACAACCTTCTCTTTAAGCAATGTAAAAAAGGTGAATATAAAATTCAGTTACATGAAATAGGCAGGAAGCCACTATGAATAGAAACACTGTAGACAAGTTATTATAGAATGAGGGTTGTTTGCTGCATGGTTGTCAGTGAAAATGTATTGCTCTTATATTCCTTTCAAAATTAAAATGCTGCATCTGGGGACAGCTGTTGACTGATAAGGAAGGACTGCCTGGATTTCAGTGACATTATTTCTCTGCAACAGTATGTAGAAATTAATTTAGTTAAAGGGAAGACATGAAAATAAAACTGAAATAGAATGGATTTAAAGATGCTTCTTTTCCAAAACCAAGAGTTCATTATTATTATTGTCATTGCTATTATTATTATTATTATTATTATTATTATTATTATTTTAGTTTTTATTTCCCTTCGATTTCTGGTGCTGAAATATGTTTCTTTCAGATGATTCCCTCCTGTCTGCAAATCCAAATAAATGAGATGTAATGACAGTTGTGAGCATTAGGAAGAGTATTCTATACATGTTTTGACTGAACATTTTTCCATTCTGTATCCTATTTTTAAAGGCTTTATATTAGTTGCGTGAATATCAGCCAGTACAAGATTTGCCTGGAAATGGACCAATAGCCACACCTTTGCTGTCATTTGTGCACAATGCCTAGGGATTTATGGAATAGAATACCTGCTTTATATAAAAATAGTAATTTTAAAACAAAATGAGATCAGGCTTTTTTTTTTTTTTTTTTCTTTGCCACCTAGAATCAGAAATGAAACCATAAACAAGTAATTCCCAAATGCTATATTGGATGATGGTTCTCATACATTTATATTTAAGGGTATTTTTCCTGCAAAAAAAAATTATTTTGTTTGTATCTCACTGAAATTCAGTATCTCTTGCTTGAAAATAATCTTATTTAATATTTTCTAACATTCTATAGGAATAAATGTCTATTCCCAGCATTCCCAGTAGAAATCTTAATTATATGTTGCCATGAAAAGCTGAGCTCTTAAGACACAGTTCTACAACTTTCCAATTTTACTTATACTATAAAAGGTAGTCCTTGTAGTACAAAAGACAGTTCTTCCAGATGCATCAAATGCCTGAAAAAATATCCACAGGTCAACAATTTAATATTTAACAGAGGAGACAGAACACTTTTTTCCTGCTCAGGAATGGAGCTGAAAAACAGTGCTACTGTGATCCCTAGGTCTCCTGATTCTGATGAAATTTTATTGCTATGACAGTGTCCTACTCAAACACCAGTGTCTAGACTCATATGACACAGCATTAATAATTTACCCTTTTATTTATAAAGCTCATCCCCTTTTACAAGCAAAGATGCTCTAAGATAACTAGTCAAGATATTCAGTGTATTTTAAATGAGGTCACAATAACTTTAGATAACATGACAAAGAAGCCCTTTACAAAGCTTTCAAATGGCAAAGAAATTTAAAAAGCATTAAGTTTGCAAAAGGAAGCACTCACTACAAAAGCACCAGATAACCTTAACTCTGCCCTTTCTGTGTGTGAGCAGTGTCCTTCTCAGTACATAACTACCTGTTCTTATTGAAACAAAGGCCTCGTGCCTTCTCACTCAGTGCCAGGGTGCATTGTGCTCGGGGAGCACAGGCTGCTCAATACTCCGTTTGACCCACATCGTTTATTTACTGCACACAGTCAGAGCCCTTCTGCAGGCACTCCAGCACAATTCAATGTTCTTGGCTTGTTCAGTGTCTGGCAGGGAGTGGCACAGCCTGGTCACGAGCCTGCCCACATCACAGAGGATCTTCCTGCACATTTCACTGCTCTTGAGCTTGACCTGAAGGAGGTGGGCGCCCTATGGAAGAGCAGAACCTGGTCCTTTAGGCAGGGCTGGTGGCATGACACACAACAATCAGGGACAGCTGAGGGTGGAACCATTCCTGAGCGAAACTTTTCATTTTCGTTGTATAGATTTCCAGGGCGGAAAGAAGATTCCTCCCTGCCCAACAGAAAAGACAGAGAATAAACAAAAAGCAATTTATTGGTTATTTGCTTTGAAAAGAAAAATGCACTGATCTGAGCAAAATACGTCTTTGTGAAATAACTCCAAGTCTATATGCACTGTCATGTGTGGCATGTAAAGAATTTTTTTTCAAAACTTTGCATCCACCTTCATACACACATATTGAGTCTGAACTTGGACAATCTGGTTCAGAAAAAAAAAATTAGTTACATGTGCATTATGATGCAAAGAAATAAAAAATAATTTTTGTGAAGCTACTGAAAAACAAATCCCTGAGGCACTCTCAATCCAAATCTCAGCTTTCCCATCTACTACAAAAACATAAGATTGCTTCCCTCTTTTGAAAATTAAGGTCTTTTAAATAAAATGTCCTTCCTATTCTTCTCTCCTACTAACTCTTTCCCTCCTTGGGGACAGAAACATACCAGATTTTCTTGTTACAGTTCTCAGAATAAAACCACCTCCCTGGCAGAAACCAAGCAGAAATCTTTTAAGTAAGTGACTCATAAAAAAGGGAGAAAAAAGGGTCTATGAAATTCTGTGAGATCCATTTGGACTGTTTAAGATCATTCAGAGCTGCCCATCAAGCTGCCTTGGTTCTTCTCTTTAAGGTGTCTGTATTTCTTCCTTTCTCCTGGAATTTTTAGAGATGCATGGTACAAGATAAATAGAAAACTAATGCAGGTGAAAGTAAAATTAAAAAAAAGAAATTCGGTTTTCTTTTCAGTTGAAGTCCTGGTCTCACAAACATTACTCACGTTTTTTGGAGATTCTTTTAATATTAAGATCTTAATAATACAAAATAATCTTTTTTAAAGGATAGTTTCTCCCTCACAATGCCAGCAAGGAGTAGCTGGCCTGGCTTTTTTCTCAAGATTAGGACCTCAACATCCCAGAAAAACTTCCATTGTTGTAGCCAGGAATTTATGTAAAGCAGGAAAGAAGAAAAACTTGAATAACCATGGAAGCATTTATCTGTGCAAACAGTGAAATTACAATTAAACAAAACAAGGGAAATCTTATTAAAATCATATTAACCGTGGTACTTAACAACCATTTTCAAAAGAGAAATGTTATTTATATTAAATGTTGTTTAATAACTGGAGATAAATGTTCCAAAGAATAAAGTCTCTCAACATACAGAAAATATTTTAAAATAATGCATTAATCACACATAATCAGTGAGAGGTTTGGGGCTTTGTCCTGTATTTTTCCAGGGCAGACACAAAGTCAAGTTTTTGCAAAAGTCAATCTGTTACAAAACATGAGGCAGCTAACAGAGTGTCATTGGTGCTTATTAAATATCCTGCATGCATATGGTTTCAGAAATTCTGCAATTAACAATAGATCAAAATACAGTGAATCAGTGCAAATATTAGCTGTCTAACTAGTATATTCACCAAGCTTTCTTCAGTGTCCTTAAGGAAAACTGCAAAACCAGATGGGTTTGCTGCTGCTTCTTAGGCTGGCATTGCACTTCTGTTTTCAAAGCTAATGTTTCACAGCTTTTCTCTAAACTAAAAAGCATCTGACTCAGAAAAATGTCCTTTTCTGTACAGAGAAAGAAGCAGGCAGGATTGCTTTCCAGCACACATCTGCGCCTCTCCTGAAAACTCGGGGAAGGACTCGTGACTGCAGGGATGAGTGATTCCTTAACCAACTGTGCCACCATGAGGCCAGAGAACCCAAATGCACTGAAATCATACGAGTATCCCTGCTGTCAAACGTTTGTTAAATTAAGAGCATATATATATGTTCTAGAAATTTATAAGTTTAAGAATTCCTATGTTCAACCAGAGAAAACACTGTTTTTATTCCAAATTAATTTCAAACGGCTTGCCAAAGCATTGGAATTCACACTGACCTTCTTTCTCTGTCCCTTGTCTTTACCAGTATGTACAAGAGTTTCAGAAACTACAGAGTGTGAGGGGTAAGAACTGTGGTATTGAGGATTATATGAATTAGGTATGGTTTCATTATCATGAATTTCTTTCCAGTTCTTGCAAATTAAACTTAAGTACCTTCAGCATCTATTAAATGTATCAGTGTCATGTGGGGCCCAGAAAATACCTCTAACTATAGAGGAACCCAAGGGACCCAACCAGAAGTTCACAGTAAACATTTAATACATATTGAAAGCATTAAGATGATCACTAAGTACAGCAGTGCTCTTGGCTTCTTGGATGAGGGAACTGGAGTGAAAGTACAGGTCTCAGCTTTCATATCATATGCACCAGTTAATGTATTCCCCCAAAAATAGGAACTAGAGTCCTCAGATGCCTTCCTCCCAAAGGGATAATGATTCAGGAGCACTCCTCTCCCACCACATAGGGCACACAGTGAGGGTGGAATATGGACCATGCAGAAAGGAATGAAAGGGAAATGGCAGAAAAGAAAGAGGGAGAAAGATTGTTTTCACATTGTAACTGGGGCCTCTTTGCCAAAAATCTCAGCAAGTGGAGAGCAGAGAGGAGAACTCAGGACTTGCTCTCCCAGTCGGATGCTCCCATCACCATGTTATACATTCGTATGCTCAAGTTCAACAGAGGAGGTATTCTTTCACCCTCAGCTCAACTCTTTGGTGTGCAGGGTAATCTCAAAAAAAAGAGGTAAAACTTGTCAGTGTTGTCATGAAACCTGTACCTCCAGGACAAAGGTGAAGTAGAAAAATGAAGAAGGCAGTATGCAGACTCAGGGGCTGGCAGTGTGGCTTGTTGGGTTACTTCCATTCACCCCGAATTGTTGGGGGCACCAATCTGCCACATCCTTAGAGCTGCATCTGATGTTTTCCCCATCTCCTAATCCCCCAGAATACCTGCAAGAAGTCAGGTGAAGAGGTAGAACAAGGTTTGCCTTACTTCTGCTTCAAAACGCATTCTCATTTTTAAAAGCATAGACAGTAAAAAGAATATAAGGAGTACATTCCACACAGATCACAAGAAGGAACATTCAGTTCAAAACAATGACAAGGTTACTCACTGCTGTTGCCTATGTGCAGGTACCTACTTTGGGGACACTCATTTTTCAGGTTCCATCAACAATATGGACAAAAAGCCTCAATTCAAAACCCTGAACCCTGAAAAGGAAATCGCTTTTGAGACACCACAGGATTTCTGAAAAATCTGCATGATTGTGTCAAATACAACATAAATCTACAGGGAACCTGTAGTTGAATCAAAAAGTCTAAATGGGACCTACATTTCAACAATAGAATCATGTCCTAAATCATGCCCTGAATAGTTGATTCTATTGATGTCAAGGATTCATGTAGACAATTACCTACAAAAAAACTACACTTCAGTCTTCTAGTCCAGAACTAGCTCTCATATGTAAGGTTTGAACTGAAATATAAGAATATCTTGCAACCTGGCAGACCATCTAGACCTTCTAGAGAGCCAGACAGAGGCATGTATCCCTTTGAGATGCCTTCAGATGCCTCACTTGGATCTAAGGTGACTCTCCAGAAGACCTGGAGCTTCCCACAGGTTCTGTGTAATCACTACCAGTCCATGCAGATGCCTTGAATCCCCAGTGTGCCTCAGAGAGCAGTGGACACCTCTGTACACGTAACCAGATAAAGATTCTAACAAACTTGATTCAACCCAGTTGAGATAAATGTCTGCCATGGAAGCAGCAGTAGTCAAGTTTCCAGAACAGAGGCTGGACTCAAATGTAGTCTTCACACAGGATGTAGATATAGCTGAAACATCTCCTACCCTGAGTGAGGGTTCTAACTCTTACCTATGGTTTCCAGCCTGGAAGACCCATGAATACTTTTTAAAAAGTAAAAATTACTAGGAATAATGAGCATATGTAGATCAAACTACGTAGCAAACTACTTATAAGATATTTATTTTGCGTTGTAAGTCTTACACCTGTAATGCAAATCATTTACGTGTCCACTATCAAAAAGGAATTGAATTCCATTTCCTTAAGCTGTCATAAAGAGAGAGAGACCTTCAGCTGCTGTTCCTTCTTGAATAAGAAAGCTGGAGGAGACACAAGCCAAATGAGTGAATCCTAGCCCAACTGCGACCTCAGGGAGACACTTGGGTGCTGTTTCTCTACAAATTCCTGACTGACCGGGTTAGCTGATCCCCTGATCCTTGCTCGAGGGCAGCAGTTGTTATGAATCCCATCACAAGTGTCTAATGCCTACTTTGCTTTGTAGAAGTAACTTTGGTATCTATGATGGAATGGTAGAAACTTTGAATGATGATTCTCAATAGAAACCTTTTTTTTCGTTGTTGGTTGTTTTTTTTTCCCAAGCTGCTACGGGACCAGCAAAAGAGAAAAATACAAAACTACCTAGTAACATTTAATCTTCTAAATGTTTGTATTTCTTAGCAAAAGTAAAGTAACAAAGAAGAGGATCTTTGATTTTAACATCATTGTAATGTATCCAGTTAATTTAATAAGCTAAAGTACACACTGATTTGAGAGGTTGTACTGGGAAATACATAAGGTTTTTTTATAGGGAAAGGCAGCGTTTTATATTCTCATGCAGTGCTTTGTAACTAAAATCCAGCATATTCACACATATGCACCCACACACAAGGTGTCTGTTTGGAAGTTCTTCTTTAAAGACAAGAGTCAGTATCTTCAAATTTGTCAGCTTCTGCTCACACAGATGGGCACCTGCCTTCCTCATTCTCTGCTGCCTTATGTTTTTGCAGCCCTTGCACCTGGGTTGGGGCAGCTCCTGATATCAACACGGGCTGCTGGATAAACAAATTAAGAGCTGCCCTGCTGAGAAGGACTCGGGGGTGCTGGTGGATCAGCTGGACATGACCCAGCCATGGGCACTGACAGCCCAAAAAGCCAATCCTGTCCTGGGCTGCATCCAGAGCAGTGTGGGCAGCAGGGGAGGGAGGGGATTCTGCCCCTCTGCTCTGCTCTGGTGAGAGCCCACCTGGAGCCCTGCATCCAGCTCTGGGGTCCCCAGCACGGGAAGGACATGGACCTGCTGGAGTGAGTCCAGATGAGGGACACCAAGATAATTAGAGGAACCCTTCCCATGAGGAAAAGCTGAGACCGAAGACTGAAATCCTAGAAAAGAGAAGGCTGCAGGGTGACTTAGTTGCAGCCTTCCAGTACCTGAAGGGAGCCCACAAGAAAGATGGAGAGGGAGTTTTTACATGAGCATGTAGTTACAGGAAGAGGGAGAATGGCCTTAAACTGAGAGTAGGTTTAGAAATTAGGAAGGAATTCTTATTGTGAGGGTGGTGAGGCACCGGAACAGGCTGCTCAGGGAAAGTGTGGATGCTCCATTCTCATGAGTATTCAAAGTCAGGTTAGATGGAGCTCTGAGCAACTTGATCAAGAGAAAGGTTCTTCTTTTTTGCTACACAGCTAAAGACAGGATGCAAAAATGGGCTTTTCACTCATAAAAAGTAATGTCTCAAAAGATCTAGTTGGAACCATTTAACTTCTAGTTCTGAACCCCATGTCATAACAAGATTAGGAAATACACCACAGCACTGTGAAAAGTAATTCCTAGATATTCTAATGGAAGAAAAGCAAAGCCAAATCTTATCCTCAGAACTAGAGAAAACCAAAATTATTTTTCAGAAAAGAAATAGTTGTATGGCATTTATGTGTACCCATCCACTCCTTTGGAATTCTTTCACAGCTTTTGCTACATACTGTTTTCCCCCAGTTTATTTGAATATTTCTTCATTCTTCAGATTACCTTAGAAAAGTAAAATTACTTAAGATTACTCCTCATTTTAATACATCACATTACCAGAATTCCTGAATGATACACAGGTAGCCATAGTTTATTTTTCAGTAAGATGCTTTTTATAACATATTGATCTTGACAGCTTTCCTGAGCTGAAGAAAATAAGATTGTCAGAATTTGGGAAAGAAGATCAGGAAAATGTATCATATATATTGCCAGCATGGTCTTCATTTGTCAGTGAAGGGTACTTTTTCTCATGCAGAAGACAGAAATGGATATAGCATACTGATGCCAGCATTGTGATATGTACAGAGGTACTTTCCTGCTCTATGTTAGAAGCTTATTAACGTTTTATAGCCTTTCTTTCCAATGACATATCATGAAATAGGCTGTAATTAATTCAGCACAAACATTCAGAAATGAAACGATTCAAAGTCAGGAAATGCAAGTAAAAAAAAAAAGGCTAAAAAGCTTTTCTGTTTTCATTTTGATGCCAGTAGAAAGATATATTAGATCCTAGATTGTTCAGTTTATTTTTGCACTTAGTTTCATGGAATGTAATTGAAATTCTCATGAGAGAAAGGCAAATGCATTTGGCCCAGTATGTTTTTGAACAGAGTATTGTGAGAAAATGATACAGATACTTAAATGCATCTCTGACTTCTTCATAAAGATGTAATTTTCCACATATATCAAATTTCATGCATATCTGTTGTCTCTAGACAATTTAGAGAAAGCTAGTTAGATTTAGAATGCTTTATTTTGACTTCGTGTTCCTTTTTAAGATTTGACTCGGTAGAAAACAGGTTTTTTGGGACTCATTACTTCTAAGGTGAGATCATCCTGATTTTTACAGCCCATGTGGTCAAGTCTACACGGCCAGCACTTTACCATTACAGTATTATATTTTTAATAATGAAACATGGGCACAAACACTCAAAAAAAATGAAGCAATAATTATCACTATGAAAAGCTGTTTTTATCATTGTGCTGAACTGCTCCAACAGGAGCACGCAAACGAATTCATCTCAGGCAAGGGTACTTCAATCATTCTAAGATGCTGAAGACATAAAAACACCTTTATTTTTTCCCCTTCATTTCAAAATGGATAGATGTGAGGTTTTTTCTGTCCTGTTCTGAAACATCACATTTCTGTCCCAAAACTATCCTTAACATCACCCAGAACGGACAGCATTTAGCTTCAAACTAAGTCGTAAATCAAATATTTTATGATTTGCAAGATGTATAAATGAGAATTAACAAGACCTTTTTCAGCTTTCAGAAAGAACACAAAGGTTTATAGTCCAAGTCAATATACAGCTATTAGCATTAATTATTGATGTGATTAATATTAATATTACTTATTATGGAGGGGTGTTTGAGTAATTTTTAGATGTCTATAAACATTATGAATT
This sequence comes from Cichladusa arquata, assembly GCA_026413545.1. NCBI lineage: Eukaryota > Metazoa > Chordata > Aves > Passeriformes > Muscicapidae > Cichladusa > Cichladusa arquata. The sequence continues at coordinate 121,149,708 of JAOTQP010001286.1, forward strand.
CCACCTTTTGTCCTTCACACCTATTTATAACTAGACCCTTAGCATTCAAGTAGATTTATCTAAGAAGCAGAAAATATTATCTTCAAATGCTAAAATTAGCTGTATATCAATTTTCCTGAATATAATGGTATAAGCTGATCCTGAATCAATTTCCATCTATTTGGGAAGACTGCCCTTTGAATTTTCCAGCTTCTTTCTGATTTCCCATGAATCCGGCATGGTCTTTCAGGATCTGAAGATCCAAGTATTTTGGATTTGAACTGATTAAATAACTAGGAAGATACTGGAGGTAACTAACCACACATCAGTTACTTTATATTTTCTGCCTATGTATAATAACTCTCTTCCCTTTATAATTTTAACTTATTTTGAAGCAGGCTCGTAATCAGTTAAAAGAGCTTCCTCAGACTGACTGTGAGCAGACAGTATGCAGTCAAACCACTGTGCAGGATCTGCTAACTCAGAGTTGTGTTCAAGATACTTCAGGCAGAGTCACCCTCCACCTCCCCATGGGAAAAGCCCTTCCATCATCTCATGCAACATAATTTCAGGCACCTTAGGCCTCTAGAAAGTGACAGGTGCTCTAGATTGACAAGACATGACTGAAGGTCCAGTGGAACAAACAATTGTTGGAAAAGGAGATAGAAAAAGAAACTACAATACAAAACTATTTGTGCCCAAGAAAAATGGGACAGTGACAGCAGAGTCATTAAATGAACAATATTTGCCTGCTTGGGTTCTAGAGTTACAAGGAAAACTTCAGTTACTGGAAAATATTATTTTCACTTGTAACCTGACATTTGAATGGACAGAAAATAAATGTGTCTTTCATGGGTCATATATCTGGGTAAAATGTTGCTCAGATGTTCGCACTAGAGAAAATTCTTGGATGGTATGGCTAAAGCACTTTGACTATACATTCCTAGTGTTACCTTAGATGCATGATTTCTCTAAATGAAGAATATTTACTAGCATACAGTCCTCATCCTAAACAAGTCCTGACAATAAAAAACTTATGACTTTACTTTCCAACCTCCCTCCCACACACACAGAAACAAAACACCTCATTCCAAAAGACCAGAAGAAGGCAATTAAAAGTGAAGTTTCCATCAGGATGCACTATTTGTGTCTGGCCTCATGAGGACACGCTGTATCACTACCACAAGTGCTGTTCTCCTGCCTGCTCAGCACCAGTTATAAAGCCCAGAGTCCCAGTGTGCCCTGCCAGAATTTTCTGTTCTCTTAGCTATTAACCGTGGTTCATGGCTTAATGGTGGGCACAGAAGGTCCAGAATGAAGGGATGAAGAAGCCATAGAGGAATACACTTTAAAAGTGTATGGCTTTTTGTTCACTTGATTTTCAGTGTTTCAAATCTTCCTGGACAAAGTGAGAATGGGGTTGAAGTGCTGCTACAGTTAGAAGATTATTTTCTTTTTAACAGAATAAAGCCTTTACTTTCTACTTTGTAGGGGAAAAGAATATGACTGAAAAAATCGTAAAATTTTAATGTTGTCTCCTTGTTCTAAACTTCCAGTGACAAATAGTATTTACATTTTTAGAAGACAAATTCCATATTGACATTCATTTATAAATCAGTCTAAGACATTTTGTTATAGTTCTTGAAAATCTTATTCATTGTTCGTTTTAAAAGGCCTTAATAAATTATATGAAAGGAAACTAAACAGCACAGAAAAACTCTAAGAAGCCCTGCCTGAGTGAGACATAGCAGGTTTTACAGAGAACGTGCCCATTCAGAACTGCATGCCCCTTCAGCAATCTTTGAAACAGAAGCTTAAGCTGTCAGACCCTGATTAATGCTTTCATTTAAATCCTCTGATCCTCACTGCTAATAAAAATTTGTTTGGAGCAAATAAAGATATGGATGTACCACAAGTGGTATTACTCCAACTTTGCCACTTGAGGGCAGTAATTTCGTGTCTGTAATAAAATTATAATTTAGCAGCTATTTCCCACGATGGCACTTAGGCTGTTGTGAGCCAAACTCTGCCGTTGATACACAGAAACTGAAAACAAACACAAATTACCTCTTCTGAACAGCTAATTTGATGTGAAATTCATCTCAGTCAAACTTTGGGAGAGAAAGCTAATAGGATGAGGCAAAATCTGCAACCGTGGGAAAAGTGCTCAAATGAGATTTCAAAAAAGGAACAATTTAAAGCATACTGAGAAAAATTAGATGGTTTCAATCAGCTGGGCCTCAAAGATTTGTTCTGAAGTATGTAATGAACTTAAAATCAAATATAAGTGCCCTATACTACACTCACAGTGCAAGCAAATCCTGAAAGATTTGCACTGAAGCAATCTCAGCATTGTTAGTAGCTGTGGTTGAACAAAATTAATAGAAGATGGGTGACATTCCTGAAAGAAGTAGAAAAGTGAAAAACGTGGGAGATCTTGAGAGCAGGGCAGAATAAGAAGAGGCCAAATTTTTGTAGATTAGCCATCTCAATTCAGAACTATAAAATACTGACAAAAAATAAAGAAATTTGTAAGCTCTTGAAAAGTACAAAGGAAAGGAGGAAGTGCCAATCCAGGCTGCCTGTCACACCAACTTAATTGTCATTCATGATAGAATACAGGGTCTCATAAAAAAGGAAGGAGAACTGAGTGTAATATGTATCTTGGCTTTTCTTCATGTCAACAATAGCTCAGAGAGCTTTAGTGAAAACATGTTGTGAAACCATGATTTAGCTAAAGCCATAGTCAAGAAAAAATGCTTGAAAATATGTGCATAAAGTTATCAAGTAATTTGCAGTTTCAACAGTAGGACATATTTTGGATTTCCCATTGATTCTACTACTGCATTCAACCAACACTCCTGCTCTGCTCTCATTCAAAAGTCCCCTCCAGCCACTGTCTCACAGAGTTAATTCAAACATGATTGTCCTGATTTGCTCTGCAAGGCCCACACTCTATGCTTCCAGCTTCTTTTTCAAAATGTGTTTCTGCTTTACTCTTAAACTCATTCATCCACAGAAAACAACCCTCCTTTTAGCCTAGATGCTCTTTCTCTCTCAGCATTACAATCTCCATAAATCTTGCATATCTTGATGGAGAGTTGAACACATGTCATTTGCTATGAACTCACGTTATGTAACTTAAGTTCTGTATACTCTTACATTGAGACACTAATTTAAATTAAAGGGCTTCTTTCTGTTTTCTATTTTGTTTTTTTTAATTCTTAGTAAAAAGATACATTGTTTTGCAAGACAGCCAAAATAATTTTTTAAGCAAACTCAGGTTTTGCAGCTATTAATGGACTGTTCTCTCTTTGTACATGTTTCTTCATCATGAGTATGAAACCCTTGTATGTGCTCTGTGATAAATGTAAACTTATGTATCCAGTGAGGATAGTGCTTGGATTCCATCATTTACTCTATACTGAAGCTACTGTAAAGGCCCTATTGACACCTCCTATTGCCCACAAGAAGGCAGCAATAGGAGGTGAATGGATAACAGAGACTCCTTCATTTCAGTGACAGTAACTGCTCTGAACTTTGATTTTTACTGTAACTTAAAAAGAGAGAATTCAGTTCCACTGATGGCAAAACTACTATTTTGAAAGAAGAGTAGTAATAAGTTTTACTAAAATATTAATATTGTGCTGAAAAGAGAAAAACTTTTCTTACAACAGAGAAACCAGATTCTACAATATGCATTAGACTATAGTGAAGATGTTCAGTTTTTTATAGTTCTGAAATGACCTTCAGAAAATCTCTTGAAAGAACAAAAGAAAGTTTATGACAGGGTGAGCACCATAAGCATCTGAAAGGCTGAGAAGATCCTGATTGAAGGCAGAATCACATTTATTGACACTGCAGATATCTCCTCTTCAAAAGGACTCAGAGATCTTACGAAGTGCAGTCAAGTTGATAGGATTCACATTGTATTTGGAACTTCCATTTAATATGAAGTAAGGATATTGTTAAAATCTGTGTTGTATTTGCAATGATAAACTATCAAGATAAACTATCCAGAACATTGGAAGGGAAGGAGGGAGGGAGGCAGAAAGGGAGGCAGGGAGGGAGCACGAGTGCACAAGAACCCTCTGCACTGTATAGGTTCTAATATCCAACCTAAACCTCCCCTGCCACAACTTCAGGCCATTCCCTTGGGTCCTGCCCCTGGTCAAGAGAGTGAAGAGATCAGTGCCTGCCCCTCCACTTCCCCACATGTGGAAGTTGCACACTGCAATGAGGTCTTCCCTCACTCTCCTCCAGGCTGAACAGACCAAGTGACCCCAGCTGCTCCTCCTCTGGCTTCTCCCCAAGGCCCTTCACCATCCTCATTGCCCTCCTTTGGACACTTTATGATAGTCAATGTCTTTTTTTATATTGAGGAGCCCAGAACTGCCCCCAGCACTGGAGGTGAGGCTGCCCCAGCGCAGAACAGAGCAGGACAATCCTCTTGCCCAGATGTGATGCTGTCCCTGATGCCCCCCAGGACAGGGTTGGCTCTCCTGGCTGCCAGGGCACTGCTGGCTCATGTTCAACTTGCCATCAACCAGCACTCCCAGGTGGGGGCACTGCCCTCCAGCATCTCATTCCCTACTCTATACACACATCCAGGGCTGCCCCATCCCAGATGCAGAATCTGGCACCTGCTTTTGTTAAACTTTATACAACTGGTGACTGTCCATGTCTAATTTTTTGTGGCTCACTGCTGGGCATCTGCCCTCAAGTGCCTTAACAACTTTCTAATTTGGTGTTCTCAGCAAACTTAGTATTCCTTTAAGTCCTGCCTCCTCAAAGAATAATTTCTTCCACGATTTTTTCCAGGCACTGAAGTGAGACTGACAGGCATGTATTTTCTGGGGTCTTCTTTGCCCTTCTTGAAAATGAGAACATCATCCAGCTTCCAGTATTGATAAAGGGCTGTTTTATCACCTTTCTAATTTTCATAATTACTAAATTTACAGTTACTTTTGATTTTGATTACTTTTTATTACTTTTGATAATTTTAAATTATGGTGCTTTTTGACATCAAATACTTAATCATGAGTTCTTACTGTATTTGGGTTATTGGCAGCATGTATATTTTTGTGTATCTATTTAGGAGAAATAGAGCTAACTGCAAGTCTTGTGATAGAAAGGTATTACAGATTTTAGTAAAACAGATACACTAGCATCACTAATTTGAAAGCATTCTTCCTCTCCAGGATATTCCAAGAAATTTTGTATGATTGCTTTAGGTCGTTAGCTAATGTAAGTCTATGTTATCTTTGGATGGGATTCAACAATTCTGAAGTGGAGTCATGCATGGTCTAGCATCAAGAAGAGGTGGGCAAATTATCCATTGTCCAAAGAAATGTGTAGCTTACAGTATCCAAATCAGATCACATGCCTCTTATAGAAAGTCCATCAAAACACCAATTTTAGAAGGCATTCAGAATTTCAGACTGCACTGATAAGGCAAAGGGCACAGCTGGACAAATGCCCCAACCACCCAAACATTTATATTTTACCAGCCTTTTTCATTCCCTTATTCCCCTATTTTCCACACTTGCTCCTCCCCAAATCTGTAAATCCCTCCCTTCTCATCTTTGGTTCCTACCTGGACCCCCATGACTACTGTCTCGTCCAAAGATGCTTTTCCTCTGCATCCCATCATGTGTTCCATCACAAGGCACTGACACCCCTCAGTCTGAAAGGTGGAGACCTCCTCCCAATGAGTCATGATGATGGATTTTATGCCTGGATACGGGGACTGAGGGTCTCCTGGGGCAGCCATCAGCTTTGTGAGATATTACTCTGTCGGCAAATTAATGGGGAATAAAAACAAATATTCACTTCTAGCTAATTGTCCATTTCCTACAGAGCACAATGCACTATAAGTCATAAAATGATCCTGCCAGTGATGCAGTACTACATTTCATATTTCTTTCCCATCTTACAAAATTTCAGGATAATGGGAGCTATGCCATTTTGCTAGTTTTAGACACTCAGAAAAGTTGTGTGTGTCCTTTTATCCCTACAGTTGAAAGCAGCTTAAAATGTTTTGTTACTTTCCAACATTAAATTTATCCCTAGAGAAGAAACTGCAATTTTTAGTCTCTCTAAAGATGAAGAAGATGGATTGGAACAAACTTTCCATGACTGAGAACCATTCCCATTTATTTAATGACATAATGCAGTGATGGTTAAGCACCAAAGGAAAGTTGATGCAAATTATTTTTTCACAAATTTAATACAGCTTAAGCAACATGTATTTAAACAACAACAACAAAACATAAAGAAATTTATTTTAGCAATATACTCTCAAACAATATAGCTCAATATAGCTTTCAAACTTAACATTATTATGTCAGAAAAAAATACAAACCAAACTTCAGTATAAAGTAATCATTTTACTTCCCCCAAAACTACTACAATCATTATAAGGCTACAGTTTGACAGAAGACCTATCATAGATTGTTTGTATAAAAAACATCTTGATTGAGAGTCAACAAAGTATGAAAATTAAGAAATCAGTATTTTTTTCTACATTTATATCAGATTTTCTCAAGTAAACAGTCTTGGGAAGACTGCAGAATCTTGCTAAATATTAATTCTGTTCAGATTGAATGTCAAACTGATTTCGACTAGATATTTATATACTAAATATTTTTGGGGGGTGATGTTTTGAAATACATTAAAACTGGAAAAAATTTAAATAGCAGTTTGAGACATGCTGAATTGTATATATAGGAGCAAGCAAAAATATATTTGAGATAAAAAGTTAAGACTTTCTTTATACTCTGGAAAAAAATTGCAGTTTTTTCCATAATGGTCTTTTTAAACATAATCTTCATATTCCTCAATTTTCCTTGTATCTCTGTACTTTTACCTCATTCTCTGGAACATTCCCTGAGACCTCTGCAAGATCCCAGTAGCTCTGGCAGTAATTCCTTACCATGCAGACACTGGTGTTCAGTGTTCCATGAAGAATGAATTAGTCAATAACACATGGGTTCTGTGATATTGTAACTTATCAAAGTTACTTATAGACCAGGAATCTGATTTTAAACTTATTTATATCATCATCCACCAGCCCACTTGGTTATATGCAATAGTGAAGAGAATTTTCAAAGAATTATTTATGTTGGAAAAGATCATCAAGTCCAACCTTTAACCAACTGTACCACAAACAAGTTCATTGCTCCTTTCAGTCAATACAAAACAACCCCTTGGAGTTCAATTTTTCCAAGGTGACATCACTATCAGCTGCAGACTTTCCCTTAGTTTTTTGGGATATGCATAGGCCTCCAAGAGCTGCTTTAATATCATGGCTCATTTGCTGTCACAACAGACATACTATGAATATTACATTTCTCAATCTTTAAGAAAGTTACAAAAGTATAATCTCATATACTGTCCTATAACAGTGAAGGGGGGTCCAGGCTTGCGCTTTTCAACAAAATTGCTGATAATAAAAAGGGCTTAAAATGTCAACATGGGCTTAGATCATGCCAAGTGCTTTTGGGTTTATGCACAAATAGGCACTTTTTCTTGTTTCTGACATTATCTAGAATATGTTTTAATTCTTCCATTTTAACATTCCTTCTTTGAATACTTAAGGCTGCAGACTACCACATCAATCCATTAGTTTCTCCATTAAAAAAATTCAATTCCTGAGAAAAATTGTCAGCTCCTGAGAGCAAGAACTGGAGTGTGAGCAAATTCCAACAGCTACACCCTGTGCAAACAGCATTTCACAGCAAGTCACTACATTACTCATGATAAATCTCTTTGCAAAAATTATAATTAAATAGCAACCAAGGTTTGGAGAGCCCAACTAAATGTTTCTTACTTCCTGTTACAGACACATAGGCATAAGGACCAGAAGCATAATAGTAAAAGTAGTATATGAGGATATGTTTCATCACAAAAGATGCTAACTAATAAATAAAAACAATTAATACCATGGCATATTAGCTTTACAATGTTTATAAACTTTTATTTAGTACATTTGCAAGCTAACTACTAGGGATGTTTTAGCATCACTTTTCCACATTAATGAAGTTTGGCTGTGTTTTCTATAACTTTCATATAGTATATATTAGAAAATACCACATGCATATAAACAAAGAAAGACAAAACTAAATTTTATCAACAGATTAAGGATTATTAAGCACAGTGAAAGATATATAACTGGTGAGTACAGTTTGCAAATGTATGCATCAATAGTTAACTAGGAATAATTCAAAATTTTGCTGTACTGATGTTACTGTTTCCATGGTCTCTTCTGAGCTGGAGGACTCTCTTTTGTGCAAGGTATATACATATATATTCCCTGACTCCTGCAGTTGGAGCAGTCCTTTGCAGTTACACCACTGTATTACAGACATCAGCATTGGATCTCACACTGACTGGTGTGATTTTGGTAACACAGCTTTCATGGATTCCAAATTTGACCTGTGCTTCTTTTTGTTGCAGATTCTATTTTCTGAATTGGAAATTGGCTTTGCATTTGCTTTGGGCTTTTTTGTTTTCTTTTTTTTTTTTTTTTTTTTTTATTCTCTCACACTCATGCTACCAAGAATTTAACTTTGTTCAGTAAGTTTTCATGTGGGTTGACAAATTTACTTTGCTTGGCAAATTTAAATGACTTCGATAAAAATTAGTTCTTTGTGCTTGAGACCTAGGACAAGTCACAGTCTGATCTTTTATAAAACCCCCAGCATTCTTGCATTGTTAGGTCAGCTGTATTCTTTCTCTATCTTGCTTTTATAGTGTTTGTAGAAAGTTCAATTTATGTATGCCATTCTAGGTTTTCAACTTACTGGAAAAAAAAAAAAAAACCTAACGTGCATACAAAATGTTTTGCTTTGCTCATAATAAGCATTTCTAGAGGAGTAAAAACTCAGAATATCACAGAATCAGCAAATGGTTGGGGCTGAAAGAGAGCTCTGGTTACACTCCCTGCTAAAGCACAGTCACCTGAAGCAGGATTGCATCCAGGCAGATTTTAATAACTCCAGAGAGGAAGACCCCACAGCCTCTTTCCTCATTCTCTTTGCTGCTGCTTCCCATTGTTCTCTTAAGAGCACTGTGGTTCAAGCACCAGCAACTGGTGGGCCTGGGCTAGAACCAGCCCTGCTGAGCTCTGTGCAGGGCTGAATCTTCTCAGCAACAAAGGAGTCCAACCCAGGTCTCACCAGGAGCCCAGAACTAAAACAGCTGTGTCCACCCCAAGGGAGGGGGCTGCCTGCGGGTTGATCACTTTGCACTCTAAGGACACGTGGCCCACCCGAGCCCACTGCGTTCTGCACTGCTGCTGGTGGCACAGCACAGCTCAACCTTCCATCAGCAGGGCCACTGCTCAAGGCCCCAGCATCTGATACCTGAAACAAGGTAAGTAATACTTCACATTAGGCCTAAAATATACATATAAAGTATTCTACAGTCCTTTACATATATCCAGCTGTAGCTTAATTCTTAGAAGTGTGGCAAGTAGCAATGTTTGACTACAGTCTAAATTGTTTCTAAATCAGTGTCTAATCACCATCTAAACTATAATTTCAATAAACATTTAAACAATTCTCTATCAATTTAACATTATGGTTTAATTAACATTAAGCTATTTATCACCATTTTTCATTCAAACATCAATTAATTACCATTCAATTATCAAATGATCATTAATAAAAAAACTTTTCTTATACCAATAATTATGACTTCTCTTGATACTTTATTTGCAACAGTTAGACTTTTTTTTTAGACAGATGGATAATGCAGCTTTTCTTACTTTACTAGATGTTCCAGGGGAAAAAACATCTTCAGCCAAAAAATTAACACCCTGCATTATATATGTGTGTGTGTTACATATATATGTGTGTCTGAATTTATAGTGCATGTATCTCATAGACAACAAGGTCTGATTTTCACAATTATTTTGCTGCTTCTCTTGAGGCTTAGATATGAAGGTTGCCAATAAAATACAGATATCAATGCATATAAAAGCTAAAGAGTATTAAAGCACTGGATGTAGAGAGCTCCAAGACAGACAAGGCATCCACTGCAAAAAATATTCCTGCAGAGTGTTCAGACAATACACATATTGTAAATCAAACAAGGGAGGCAAGAAACAGAGCTGCCCAGTCCATTCCAGGAGAAAAAACATGCCTTTGTTTTCCCATGACATTGTTAGACACAAAGAATGCTGAATAAGTGATGAACTTAGCTTTTGTGTGATTAAGTGCACAAGCTGAATTTCAACAGTCAGCTGGATGATTTTCAGTAACCTTTGTAATTAAACATTAACTCTTCCACGATGTTCTTTCCCACAATGTAGATTTGAATAGCCACATCCAAGCAGTTACCTATTCTAGAACCAGTGGTCTCAAATGTTGTGCTGCTTCAAATCAACATAATTTGAGGTATCAGACATCAATGAAATAATGCTTTTTAAATATGACACATGATAAATGAATGCAATATACCTAAAAAATACTAGTCCTCTGAATTTATTATATGTTATTGGCATAATTGAAAGACACTATATCTCCCCCATAAAATCAGTATAAATATCCTTCTCAAAAGACTATTTCTCCAAATAGTAAATAAATAGAAAAATGGAAGAAGAGAAATCCAGCAACATAGGAGAAATAATCTTGTCAGGGAATGCTCCCTACACAAATATGCTTCACAAATTTTTTACCTATACAAGCATACAAATCCTGCATAACATTAATTCTATCAAGACTTCTTTTACTTGCTAAATTTTAGTTTCCTCATCCAAAGTTATTCTGTGACAAAGGAAAAAGACTATAAAGCTCCCTGGTAGCTTGCAGGGAAAAACAAGTCCTGAAGGGGAAGAATGGCTACATTTTAATAGCTGAAGACACACTGGTTCCAAGGCCTGTTTTTCATGTGCAGGACTAGGACAGAGATTCTCTCACTGTCACTCTCTTACATAAATATTTCCTTCCCTGAGGCTGCATTCAATTTAGAACTGGAATAATGAAAAGTCAATAGCGGCCTGACAGGGACAGGCACACATGGATAAATTTTGGCACTGACATTGTTTTCTGCTTGGTGAAGCTTTGAGGAAACACAAGGAAAAGCTTTAAATTCACATGCAGACATCATACCTACCCAGAAAGGCAAGCTGAAGCAGATGTTTTCAGCAGATTCCAAACCTTTCTCAAACTTTAATGTGCTCCATTTCTCCATTTGTAAAGCAGAAATGAAAGATTCTCTTTCTCTTTCTTCTACCCCTTTGTGAACTAATGATTCAGATTATAAGATATCTGAGATATACACCCTATATCCATCATGTATACACTAATCCCTTTGTAGAGCTGCATGAGCTGAGTACCATGCTATGCTTTTTAGTGACGCCAGTGCTGTCAGCACCAGTTAACTGCTCTCCAGGCTGTAAGGCAAAATTACTCTAGGGCTTAAGTAAGCAGGCACAAACTGTAGACTGCACAGGGTTTAGGCAAAAGGCAAGGATTTCTATGCTCAGTAAGCGGTTTTCCTCAGCACATCCATACTCTAATTTTAAGTATACAAGGAATTTTAAGGACAGTCAAAGAGAATAAGTATTTTCTGGAGAGCCACTCCAACTTGGACTTGAGCAAAAATTCCAATACAGAGAATCAAGGCAAAGCAGAATCAAGGTGACATGGACATCATTTTTATCATTGTGTGTACCTACAACATCCAAAACATTGTGGGGTCTAGACTTTATTGAGAACTTTACTGCATACTAGGGAATGAAAGTACTAGTTTTGTTTCTATAGATTTGCTAGTCACATTGCCTACTCAGAGTTTCAGACAGTATCTCAGTTTGCCCAGCAGAGTTCCCTCTCAATGAAGATGCAGCAATAATGACAAATCTATGAATAAACATGTTGATAGACATGTCTATTAAGTTAGTCTCTTTTAAGATAAAAACTACAATTAATCAGCTAGCTTAATGAAGATTCCCATAGCTGCAAAATTAACAAAAGGACATTATCTGTGCAGAACATTCACAGATAACCAGCATCAAACACCTAAGGCATGGAAATGTTGCTGTAGCTGTTTGTAAAAGGATTTTCTTTAATGTCTCATTGCCTGATAATCTTCGACATTTCATAATTAAGTATCACCAAGCCCATACTACAAAGGTATGTCACATCTTGGATGTAGTTTTCACTCAGAAAATGTTTTCTACAATAATTAAATGGAAGATCATAATCCAAAGTCTCTTAGACACATTTGAAATAAAATACCTGTAAAAATGGAAAGTCTATTTCCCATCTAAGGACAACTTTGAGCTGAAAAGCCCTGCAATATAGAACAATATATCCACTAAATCCCTGAAAACTCATATTCTACAGTAACTAAAAAAAAAAAAATGAACAGTATTATTGATTCATGCAGTAGCTGTATTAAGAAACGAAAGGAAATTTTATGGGTGGAAGGAAGGGAAAAGCAAGAAAAAACAATCTTCTGCTCTTTGCTACCACCATCCTATCAAAATCTGAGAACCAGGAGTAATTCCTGCTTCTCACTGATTTTTAACCTCTTGACCATGGAATCTTGTCCTTTCTTCATTTGTGTGAAACAGTGTCCTTGAGCCTCCTTCCTACTTCTTTTAGAGTGGCCTCAAAGTAGCTTTCTTAGCTTGTCTTTGCCTTCTCAGGGTTCTGTCCTTACTCTTCTTCTGTTGTCCTTTCAGATTTTATTTCAGCCATGGTCTATCTTAAAAACAGTTCCAAAATATGCCTGGAGTTTCTTTTTTCTATTTTGCCTTGCAATCAAAAATCTCATTTATGTTCTTATGAATTATTACAATATCCTATTTTTTTTTTGGCTTTGCTACGTGCCCTGCCTGTCAAAGTCATAACACTATTACAACAATGAATTTTCTATTCCATAGCTTCGATTGCAGTATCCATTTCTGTGCATTCCTACATCTGTGGGTTCACATGCAAAGGATGATGAAAATTGTTGTTCATAAAATTGAAGTGAATAGAACTGTAACTTTGGGCATCAGCATCAGAGGTCAGATTAGAAAAAAAAGAAGATATATTTGGCCAACAAACTGAAAGTTAAAAGTCTGTGCTAGTCAGCTACTTATCCACTTAATTAATCTTTTATTGACTCGAGATAGCTGGCACACACTGTCCAGCAGCACTTCTCAGATGGAGCATGCTCTCCTGCTCACTGTCATGCAATTTGGTATTACCTCTGGAAGATATTGCCTGTGCATTCAAGGCTCATCTCATATAATTTTATCTGTCTGAGTGTTCATAGCTCTACAAGTACAATGAAATTCCACACATTATAAAATGTCAATGTTCCACTGATAGTACCATTTTATTCCCTTGTTTATCACAATAATAATATCTGAGCTCATTAAAACGCCTACTAAATCTCTTACAAATTGTTCCTTGGTAATTCCTTCTTTCTTGACTGGAAAAAATTTCCTTGCAGAAGAATTTTGTGACAGCTGTACCTTCCATGCAGCTCTTGATGAAATGTTCTACTTTTCCAGCATCTGGTTTTCCCCCTTATAACACAAAATAATGTCCCACTAACCTATTGTTGAGAAAGTAATCTCCGAAAGACTATTGTTTCTTCTGTTTCATGTCTGACAGTTTGCTCTAGGAACACAAACAGACTCAAAGAAATCCACAATCATAACAGAAGAGTGATTTGAAAGTGAGATTCCTATATAGGCTTGTGAGTGGGCAGGCACAAGCAGCAGTTACAGATTTTTCTAATATACACTCATAAAATGAATAAACAAAATTAAACCAAAAAAATTTACTAGTCAATTAGTTTTTATACAATTATGTGTAGGAAAAGAATATTCACTATCATTGATACAAAATCACTACAGTGCTTGGTTCGGGAAATTATTATTTTTAAGCAGAAAGCCCTAACATCCTGACTGCTTTAGCAAAACCACCAAACAGCTTTTGGCACAGCAATTAATAATGAATTTTCTTCTTTTTAGTCTGTAGGGAAGAAAAAAAATCACAAAATATACATACCTGTACAGCTAAGAAAAGATTTCTCAGGAAACAGGCAGCTGTCTTAACTGATAAAATATATTCCTAATGATGACTATCAATCAACTTGAACTCCAAATGTCCAATTCTGTCCTGACTGCACTAAAGTCAGGAAGAATTACACTTGTACAAGAAAAGGCAGGAGGAGGGACCTACTCAATAGTTGCAAAAGATGGTACCCAAAGAAACAACCAGGAGAACTGGATATATTTAAATGCCACCTACTCACCAACAGTAAAAAAATGACAAGAAACCCACAAGCTTCTTTTATTTAGAAAACTGAGATTAGTTACCATCCAAAATAGTTGGGTTTTTTATTTATTTCTGAACTGAATTTTTTTTCCCAAGAATACTAAACAGAAAGGGATACAGAAAGGGAAATGGGAAGCAAACCTAATATACAGAACAAAAACTGGCAATCTTAGTTTTAGAAATTGCTTTAGGCAAAGTTTTAGGGGTGCTGAGACATTACTGAGAAATGGGTTGTGCTAGATCTGGAATTAGGAAAATACGTATTTTCTCTGGTGAGATGGACAGGATTCTCATGTTTCTTGGCTGGTTTACAAAAACACTGTGACACATTTTTGCTGTCAAATTTTCTGCATCTGCACAGGCACCCAGTTTTGGCAGCTCTCATGGTCTTTGCTTCTCTCTTCCTTGTTATGCACTGCAAATTTTGGTAGCAATCTTTTCCTTATTTTTTTTTTTAATTAAATATCTATGTTGCAAGAAGCTCTGTGCTGCATAGTAAATGAAGATAAGACAATACTTTGGACAAATGTCTTTTTAAAGGCTTTTACATAACAAGCACCTGGACTCACTGACTTATCTTAAATGGGTTTCTCCACTAAAAAAAAACCAGGTGTAAGAGAAGAAATCTCAAATCAGGATTAAAACTTTACAGAACTTAAAATTTGCATTAAAGACAGTCAAAGAAATAGGCTGGTATAAGAAACCTGTAGATGGGAATTAGGTGGAAGATCCACTAGGATGCAAAGACAGAGTTAGAAGAGGGCATGAACAACAAATGTCAGGATTTTTCCTTCTTTTTTGTACTGTTGATGAACAGTAATGGAAGCAAAAGGTAAAGTACTACATCTCACTTTAATATCATACAATCATAGAATTGTTTGGCTTGGAATGGACCTTTACAGATCACCTAATCCAAACTCTCTGCCATGGGCAGGGACAACTTTACACCAAGTCACTAGATATCCATTCACATAAGTAAACACACTGAAGACCTATGTAGGTATCAGAATTGTCATGACAGTATTTTTTTTCTTTCAAAAATAACAGATTTCACATACTACTTTGAAAAATGTGAGAAAACAGAGGCTGACAAATCAGTAACTCAGAAAACATTGTGGCTAATGCCAGAATTGAGATTGCTTAATGTCTTAATTTCTCCCCTTATGGCATATGCATTATAGCAACAATATATTGCTATAAGTCATTTTTCCCACTTGGAAGGATGCTTTATATTACAATTCTAGTAATGTATTTTTAAGCAAAAAAATGTTATGATTGTTATATTTTTTATTATATTATCCCTACCAACTTTAGAAAACATATAAGCAAGCAATGAATCTGACAGTGGAAAATGAGAAAACCCAAGCAGGTTCCAACTTAAAGAATTAAGAACGTCAGACTCCTTTGTAGTAAAACCATGCTGGAAGCTCCAAGAGTAAAGAAAGGAGAACACATCTGTTCCTACTAACATCAAGGAGGATAAGGGCCAGGCTCTGCCCCTGTGCACACCCAACTACCATTACTTCCAGCTGAAATAACTTGTAACTTAATGTTCAGCTGAGTCCTGTGCACTGAATTCAAAAGTTCATAGTATGGTTAGCTGTCATTAATTATTACCAATGCATTTTACTCATGCCTAACAATGTTGTACAATCTAAATCTTTGCCAGTTCCTGCCTTGAAAACTTGAGTATCTCCGACTGTGAAAATAACAACTAACATTAAGAGGAGGATACTGAGAAACACTGGCTGTCTCCATCCAGAGTTTGGTTATTCTAAACCATGTACAAGATCACATTACTTCAAATTTCCTATTGCAGAAGATTAGAAAATAATATACTGAATGCTTTTCAATTAATATCATTTTATTAGTTGTTGAGTGATCAACCAGAATTTACTTCAAAAATTATTCCCTTCCAAATGGTTTGCAGAAATGTATCACTACTTTAAAAATGTTTTCTTGATAATCATTCAGTTATAAAGAAGCCTATTTGAGTATTGTTGACATTGCAGTTCATCTTGAAATGTTCTTCTTCATCATAGTACTTTTGAGTCACTGTTTTTGGCATAAATATTACACCTTAACCAACTGAACAAAATATGTTAATTTACCTAATTTACTTAACAGCTTATAAAACTATAATGGAACAAAAGAATAAAGAAAGAAAGGAAGAGTTAGGAAATGAAACAGTGATCATGGAAAAACAGCTTAGTCTACTTGATTTTTAAAAATATCTGCAGAAAAAATACTTGCAATATCAAGATTTTTAAATATTGTCTTTTCTCAGTAGAAAGCCTTTAGCAATTTTTATTATGTGCATAATTTTATTTGTGGCACCTGAAATTACTTCAAATAAACAGTTCCAGATGGATCAGCTGGATATTAACATATTAAGGGGTTTAACCAAGGGTTCTTATGGTGCACTCCTACACTGTATTTCAACATAAGACTGTTTTGATATCCAGTAGGAATATTACTGTACTCTACTATATTCTACTGTACTCTACTATATTCTCCACGGGAACCATAAAATAATGTTCAGTATCTTAAACTGCACTGCTGTTGACATGTGACAATTGGTTTTTTTAGTAATTTTTTGAATGTTTATGTAAAATTTTTCCCACATCTGTTAAAAAAA
>JAOTQP010001286.1:121166706-121192702 GCA_026413545.1 Cichladusa arquata
AAATTGGTAAAAATTAATAAGAACTGTTTATCCATCGTCTTGCTTTTATTTAAATGCAGTCTGAGGATATTCAGAAAAACCTTGTTATTAAAGTGTACATTAGTACTCAGTTTAATATTAAAAGGGGGAAAAAAAGCTTATGGCAAACTGAGAATAAACTGGTTATAAAAGAATTATTTTTGCTCTTCAGGAAACAGCACATTGGCTTGCACTGCAGAGGCTCCCAAAGTATCAGAATTTTGGAAGACGTGAACCACATAAGCAGGTCCATAAGAAGTAGGCTATTTAGAAAGAAAAAAAGTGGATGGGAGATGAGAGTCCTTTTTTATACCTCAGTAAAACAAATTTTCTCTAGTTTCAGGAGCATAAACGTTAAAGAAGCCTGTGTGGAGTGGTCCTTGTCTCTTATGTTCTTGTACTACTGGCTGTGTTGTTGCACGCTATCACCAACTAGGCCATGTAACTGTAAATTCCTAGGTCTCTTTTCATTTCATAAATACTGCCTGACAATCTCCAGGAATGGGGCAGCACCTCTGACTTCACAAATTTAAATGGAGCTTTACTCCTCTGATTTGAACACATTCTTGATTTTAATTTCCCTGTGAAAACAGTAACATCCATTTCTGTATGTTCATTTATTCCCCTTCATTTCTTTTTCTTTTGCTTCACCTTTTATTCCAGTCAGCAATTACTGGAAAGCCTGTACTCAGTTTGAGTAAGAGAGCCTTGATTTTTCACCCCTTCCTCACTAAAAAAAAAGAGCTCAACTTCTTCATTTCAGGATTTCTTTATATTTTTACAAATTATGTGCCTTTTGCTGTTTGTTGTTGTTTTGTTTGTTTTTTGTTTATTATTTATTTCAACAATCTAATTTAATTTGAATGTTGGCAAATCTCACCTCATCCTTGCTGTTTTTAACTTCTAAGACATCTTTCTCCTCTTGCTACTTCTGTTATGTTGTTTTAAGCCACTCTCTTTGCAAATAAGCAGTCTTCCTTATACAATGTTCTCACTTACTAAAGACATTTCCAGGCTTTCCCCATATTCACATATTCAAGAGATCTCACTATTTCCTTTTATTTTCCCTACAGCATACTTTGTAAAGCTGAAATGCTTAGATTTCAATCAATTTATATCAACATTCATTTTAAATTGATTGAACCCACGATTGCTAAATCAAAGATTATATCCTCTGAGTAAATTAGGCTTTTTGAATGCTGCTAAATGATGAATATCTATATGTTTTTCTACTAAAATAAAATCCTATAGGTGTCTCATTCACTGCCTTGTTTTCGCAATCATGTATATTGAATAATACTAATTAAAGCCCTTGGGCCAAGAGCATTTACTTCTCTTGACTCTGGAATTTACTGCTACCAAAGAAATGATAAACATTAAATCATAATAATTCCTGCATTTGCACAGATCTAGGATTTTCTAGTATGCTAATCACTTAGTGAATTGTGCTATGAGTTGCTGAACCGTACAGCCCAATAGAAGACAGGCTGCCATAGCAACGTTTTCCTAGGCCTAGTCAGTAGCAAGTCTGAACACATATTCCTAACAGGCATGCACACACAGAAAGTATGTACACACAACTGTATATACATATAAATAAGTAAGCACAAGGCCAACCCCACAGATCAACACACACACAAACAATCGAATGCAGATGGCATGAACAGTGAAATCCTGTCCTCCTCTCTGGCACAAGTCCCTGTAACCTGAGGTGTGACCCTTGCTGCTGGCACTTACACCCATGCAGAGACACACATATAGCACAGGGAGACCTCTCACACAGCAACATTTAGAAATAGAGTCTAGTCTAGGAGACTGGGCTAGGAGAGACTGCGCTGATCAGGTGCAGGGCATAGCCGGACAAGCAGACTCACCAGCAGTTTGTTTACACTGGACTAGCCCTATTTACCTCCTAATCCCGCTATTTTCTCACACTTGCTCATTCCCATATCACCTTGATCCCTTCCTTTCCCCGTCTTCGGTTCTTGCCCTAAACATCCTGTAAGTCTTAGCCCCCAAACGCTCTATTATCCATGCCATAATGCGTCGTGTAGCCCTAGGCAGGAACACCCACACAGAGATTTTTGGTTGACTGCTGGGTGTGCCCCCCACCTCCGTGGGAACTGAGGCTTCCCTGGGAGGGGCCGGGCATAGGCTCCCACCTGGCTCCCCCACCTGCCCAAGTGCCCCTAAACTCCTCTGTGCATGTGGAGATGAGCCTTCAAACACCCAACCTAATACTCTGTCAACCGAGATTAAATATCACTGCTGAGATGCTGCCGGTGCTGCACACGCAGGTCCGCAATGCCAATCATAAGAAGAGGTTCAAGGCAGGGAGTAAACAGGAGCAGCCCAAAATAGAGCAACTGCAGAACTGCACAAGGGGAAAGACATACCATAACCACTATAAAAATAAACACAATTAATTTCCAAAACGGAACTTAGGTTCAGAGCTTTTATATTTCATCTCAGACACTAAGAACTTTACCTTAATGAGATTTCTCTTTGCCGATTACCACTACAGACAATCTTCTTACCTATACCCAGGCCACTGAAGTAGCTTTTTACATTTCAGACCTTGCCACAAAGGAAATCATCAACATTTCCAGCATAAGTCTACTCTGAAACCTTGCTGAGGCACCACTTGACCACCGGGTGAACTGCAGCACCTTGCAAACTCCCGTATTTGTTTTTCCTGGGAGCTCATCCAGCACGGCTTCTCTCGACCAGACACAGCCCTGCCTTGCTCGTAAGATATGAAGAGCTCTCAGACTACAATGATTTGGCTTGCACCGGTGCCATGCATTATCAATCCAAACTAGACTGCTTGGTCTCATTTATGTACCAACATAGCTGTGCTTGTCCCGCACACGGGGATGGGTCCTGGGGCTGTAAACTGCGATAGGAACCCAGCCTTCTTTACAAGCCTGTCGGTCACTCAGTATGCGCACAGCACCCTGTCAGTAACAAAAATAGACACGCTGCCCACTGCTGGCTCTCAGAAATATCAGGTCGCCCTTGGTTAAGGGGGAAGCATGCCCAGGTGACCTTGAGCACAGCGCCTGTCCTCTGTTCTCCCCTTCCAGGCACAGAGCAGAAGCCACTGCCAGAGGAGCTCCCCTGCATCCCAGGGAGCGCTGCCTTTCTTAGGGGCGCGAGCTCAGGAGAGCTGGAGGGCCCTGAGGCCGAGAGGCGACAGTGGCAACAGGGAGCGCACACACGAGCACGAGCGATTACAGCGCCTTTCCCTCCAAACGCAGGCACACAGCTCTCCCCGGGGCCGCTCCCCCTCGGCTGCGGCCTTGCCCTCCCGCGTTCCCCAGCGCGGCACGGCCGGGCACAGCGCTGGGAGCGGGGCTTCAGCCCCGTCCGCCGGGCGGGAGCGCCGCTCTTCCCCCTCAGGGCACTCCCGGGAGGGCACGGCCGGGCACAGCGCTGGGAGCTGCGCCCTCAGCCCCGTCCGCCTGGCGGGAGCGTCGCGCTCCGCGCTCAGAGCACTCCCGGGAGGGCACGGCCGGCAGGGGCGGAGCGGCCCATCCCGCCGCCGTGCCTGGGGAGGGACCCCCGGGCCGCCACCGCACCCGGGAGACGGTACCGCCCCTCGCAGGCTCCCGGGCAGCCGGGCACGGGTGTGCCCGCGAGAGCGGCGGCCCCTCCGGAGCGGGTGCGGCGCCGGGGCCCCGCGGAGCTCGGGCTGCCGGGCGGCGGGGCCGTCTCCCCCTCCGCGGCGGGAGCGGAGTGCGGCGGCCCGCGGAGGGGGCGGGGAGGATGACTTCATGCCGCCGGAGCGCCGTGAATTTAGGAGCAGCAGCTGCCGCCGCCGCCGGCGGGATGTGGGGGTGAAGTGACAGCGGGAGCTGCCGCCGGCTGAGGGAGGAACAGCGCCGGGCACCCGCCGAGCCCGGGGGCTCCGGGCCGCCACCAGCAGCCGCTGCGGGAGAGAGGCAGGGAGGGAGGAAGATGCGCTGAGCCGGTCGCTGAAAGGTGAGCGGGGGCTGCGGGAGCTGCGGGGGCGGGCGGCGAGCGCTGCGGCGCTGCCCGGCCGGAGGAACGCGGCGCTGCCGCTGCGAGCCCCCGCTCCGGCTCTGGGCAGCGCCGGGAGCCGTGCTGGCACTCCTTCTCTTTCCCTCTCCTGCCTTCTGCCGCGGTTCCCTCCAGAAGCGGCAAGGATGCCCTCTCTGAAGCGCCACAGTGGTGCGTTTTATCTCCCGCGGCCAGGATGTGCCGTGGCCCGGTGCCAGCTCCCGCTCGGCTGCTCCCGGTGCCCGTGTCAGTGGCGCAGCGCGGGACGGGGCGAGGGCGGCGGGGCCGCGGCAGGTGCGGGACTGCGCCCCGCGCTGCCCGGCTCTGCTCCGCCGGCCGCTGCGCCCGCCTCGCGTGGCGGGAAGACATCTTAGGGCAGAGGGGCTGCAGGGCAGCAGAAGCGGGAAAAAGATGTCACCTCATACACGTTCCTGGATTTGGAAGTCGCTTCACAGGAAATTAAAGAGTGTAGAAGTTGGGGAACTGGCCCTTACACCAAAATGGATTTTGTCGTTTTTTATCGGAGATTTGCATGGTTTTTTCCTCCTTTATTCCTTTTTATCATCTAGCCGAAGGTTTGCTGCAAACAAAATAGCAGCAAAATTCAAATGCATTTGATTGTTAATGGAAGAATTAGTGAGTTGCTGTTCCATCATATCACCTGTAGAAGTGCAAAAAGCAAGAATGTGTGCATATTGTAGCTTGGCTGTTAACATTGCACATTGTGGTGTGTACATAGGTCTTAACGAATGGTGTTTTGGAATTGAGAAGAAGGGAAGAAATCTGCCTGACCTATTTCTGTGCCTGATACACTGGTGCTTTTTGTTGAGTTGGTTTTTTTGTTGTTGTTGTTTTTTGGGGGTTTTTTTGTGCTGTTGGTTGGTTTGTTTTTATTTTTAAACTTTGTTCTGCTTTAAAAAGGAAAACTTGCCCTAAGGCAGGTATGGCAGTACAGGAGGTTGGCGTGCAGAGGCAGCTGGTTAGCATAAGCACAGTCTGCATATGTAGTGCTTAATGGCTCTGTGTGGTTTGGAAATGGAAGCAATGGCTGTGTCTCTGGGAAGGAAAGAATTAGGAATTAATCTCTTAATGAAAAAGAAAGCAGGATACTGGAAGCTGAAGGTTATTTTATTCAATGTCTACTTACATGTATGTTCATCTTCAAGGATCCTGTTACCCAAGTGTTCACAGAGAAGCTCAGACAGTTGTGGGATTCTTGGTTGTGGCTGGAGCCTCTGGTCATGATGCTAGAGTGACACAAGTAATACTTAGGGAGGTAACAGGGAGTTGCTTTATTTCTTGTTATTATTTCTGGGAAGATATTTAAATACAGTCAGTACTGTTTCTGGGTATGCAGAAGGCAAATGACAGCTACAGAGACAGAAAATGTGTATAAAAAAACAATTGAGGCTTCACAGGGTTGAAACAAAGAGCGAGTGATGAAGTGCAGAGTCAGAAATCAGTCCAACAGAAAAATCTTTTCTCTGAAGCAGCCTTTAACTATGATCCTGTATAGGCTTGTTGCTTTAAGCATGTCATGGCACATGCAATGTATGTATTTCAAACTAGAAAAAAAAAAAAACATTTTGTCAAACCTGTGTCTTTCGTCTACCATGCATTTAGTTTGTTCCTGTAAAAACTTCGAAGAATTGGTTACGACATTTCTATTGCTTTTTCCTTTCTAGAATTAATCATGGCTGACAGTTTCAGAGTTGCAATGTTTACATTGTTTGGCTGATTTCTTCTCTAGTTGCATTTGCTTGGAAAAAGAAACCATGTAGCTGAGTTCAGATGCTTCACATATTAGCCCACCCATTCTATATAAAGTAAATTTCTTCACCAAAGTGAGGAAATCAAGTAATGGCCTCCCCATCTGTCATTGCAAGCACAGGGTAGTATGAGTACTCACTAATGTTGACACCTGTTACCACAGCCAATTTAGCCTTCGTGCTTCTGGGCAAACCTAATATTTCAAGACTCTTAATTAATATTTTTTAAAAACAATATGGTAGCGGAGATGAAGTAGTGGTTGACCAAGAACCCCACTGCAAACTTTAATTGGTTTTGTTTTTTTCTTGTGTACTCTAACGGCAAATGGTGTAATACGCATGTGTCCACAGAAGAAAAACTATATCTAATTATCAGTGTGAGCTTAGTTATGGTGTAACTGATGTAAATCCACTTCCTACAGATTTCTTTCCCAGAACTCTTCTTGCTCCTTCTGTTACTGTAACTTCCATACTTCTGCCAACCAAAGGAAAGCATCTTTATTGTGGTTGATCTGGGACAACATCACCACTGACTTGGAAGAACAGCCTAGTTGGCCAGCTGGTTGGTGCCAGACAGACTGGGTAGCAGCTGAGATTTAGTTGTCTTTTCCTCAGAGGTTCTTCTATTTTGGAATACTTCATCTGGGTTTGTTCTTCAGATTTGTAAGAGCTTAATTACCTTTGAGGTTTCTAGGCTGCTGTCAGCCTTTGAACCAGCAGGTTCATTTACCCAATTTTATTAGTGGGGACCAGATGGGTATGTTTGTAAAAGGCTTGTTTCCTCAGTAGAACAAACTGGAAAACCCAGTGACCTTGAATGCACTTGAAGTTGCAGAGGTTTTATTTCACTTGTAGTCCTTTCCAAGGGCTGAGATTAAATACTTCAGTTAAATACATTTTCTATTTTTATGAGAACTTAAAAAATCATGTTACAAAGTGCTGTTTGAACTAACTGAAATAACCATATCTCAGTGAGCTGGTCATTTTTCATTTATGTTGTTACTAGACTTTCAGTTGGATTATTTTTTTTCCAATTTAAGAATTCTATTTAAAACGGCTTGAGCAGGGTAAAAGGGGACAGATATTACACAATGAACTTAAAACTATGTACTTTAGCATGTTCAAACAATCAAAAATATTTCAACAGTAGTAACACCATTTTTATTTTGAAAAAGAAATGCACTCACGCTTTCCAAATGCATGTCCTTTACATGCAGTAGCTCCTGTTTCAGGGAGAGAAAAAAATTATTTCTGAGAAATAAATGCCAGGCACAAACTGAAACTTTGTCTCCTACTATGCAAATGGATTTCATGTTGGACTAACTGTCAGTAGAGGATCTTTATGTGAGTGCCCAGTCAACTGCCAAGCTACTAATCATTAGGGAGAACTAAGAGTTTTATCCATTTATAATATATTAGTGGTGGCAACAAGATAGGTACTGATAATCTGATTTTGAATTTGACACAGTCAAGTAAGTCAGCACTTCACAACCCAGATGAGGAGCCCCTGAGTTTAATATGAAATATGGAGATAGAAGTGCAAAGTTCATGCATGCTTCTTGCAAAAGAAAGCTGCTTGAAGGCTTTCCCTTGAAGGGGACTGCGTGTAAACAGCAGCACAGGCATGGATCTATTTATATGTATTGCTTTCATGATGTGTCGAGAGACCAGCTCTGAGAAAGCCTCTGTATTGTCTACTCTTAGCAAATTACTTTATTAAGGCAACATTATAAAAGAAAGGATCTGATTGTACAAGAAGGTTTCCAGTATATATCCCAAACTTAAAATATAATTGCATCAGAGGAGAAAGTAACACAAAATGGACTCTTATAGGACAGTTGGTGCAAATGTTCAGCCAAATGCCAGATCAAAAAATTTCTTTTTCCTTTAATTCTTATGGTAGATCCAATAAGATATGATAGTGGTTTTTGTCTTCTCTAAAATACTGAAGCCACGCTGCATTTCTGAGCTGGTCATATTTCTGTGATTGTAAAGTGATTCCAGGGTATCTCTGCTCTTCTTCCCTGGTTGAACCAAGTATAAAACATGAACTATGAGGAAGAGCTCCAGTAGAAAAATTCCCATGTCAGGCTGGGGTGTTGTTCTCTCTTGCAGAATTTGGTTTGTTTTCTAACCTTTATTGAAATTAATTTAAAAATTGAATACATTTCTGTTCTTTGCCTTTACAGGATTCATGGGGAATTTAACCTGCCTTTATGGCAACTGCCTGGTCTTTGCACAGTTCTGTATCTCTTTCTGCACTCATGTCCCAATGATTCATCAGATGTGATAGGCAAATAGGTCTAATGCCAACACACATTCTTAGTTTCTTTTATTCTGACTGCTTCTTTTTGTCACATTTTTGTTCTAGCGACTATTCCAAAAGATTCAAAGGTATATTGAAGTTATCTTGGCAGCTATTAGCTTGCCCATGAAATGTGCTGCAGTTTTAATGAGATCATATAGATCTTAATATATCCATATAATTATATATATTATATAATATATATATTTGCTAACTATTCACTCATTTGCCTTCTACCTCCTACAGTATTTCCACTCACACATATGGTGAGCACATAACTTTGGTGAAACGATCTCACCACCTGTTGTTTTAAAATAGCACAGATGCTTATTAATGGTCCTTCCATGATACTGTTTATAGTACATGTGAAACCTCACTTAAAATACTGTGGATCATGTTGGTAAAGGATATTATTACTTCAGCAGCAGCCTTAAATTGATTCCTCTTCAGCATCTTGACTTAAATTGTCAGCCTTAGTAGGTAGGAGAGAGGTAAACTCCACAGAAGAGTCAAAGCTGTGATGCTCTTCAAGTGAGCAGTCATTGAATCCTTCACAAGGTGCTCTGTGGAAATACCTGCTGCCTTGTGGATAACTAGTTAACCCCAAGAGCTGCAAAAATCACGAGCACACAGATTATCTGCACTCGTAAATCTTTCTCTCAGCTGAAGTGAATTCCTTCAGGCCAAGCTCAACAGCACTTTCACACTTCAAAACAAGGGGAATAAATAACTGCAGAACTTTAACCTTGACCAAGACTATTGCCTAATATATATGTATCTTTTTGTCATTAAAAAATAATTTCTAAACTCGCTGAATTAAATTTAGGTACATAAATGTTCCATCAATTCCTGTTTTCTCTCATGAGTTCTCATGAGCTCAGTCTCATGAGTTCATGAGAGTTCAATCTCATGAATCACTTGGATTTCAGTTTTACTTTCAAAGAATTTCTAGAGTTCTGCCAATATTTCTGATCTGCAGCTCACTACATTTGTCTTGGAATTTTTTTTTTTTTGTCTAATCCAGTCGAAGTGGAAGTTAAAAATGTATTTCTCATTTGAAATCATATATCTGCATGTAGAGCAAGAAAAACTCATTGTTAAGAGTCGCTTTGCTGAGATATAAATTTGAAAGTACAATCCGGCTAACAGACTGAGCTATCTTCAGCCCTCCCAAGGTGCTCACATGAGGCCCAGAAAGTTCTTGATATCTGTGTGATGCTAGTGAATTCCAAGACAACACAATTATACACTGAAAAAAATATATAATAAAACAAAGGAACAAAAGATGTTTCATTCCAGTTTAGACAAAACTCCTCATAACTACTAGTATGAGTAGCTCTGGATTTTTTTGTGATTTTTTTAAAAAATGAAATATATAGGAAAACTTTTTTTTCTTGTGGTACATGACAGATGGCATTGATTTGATTTAGTATTGCTAATAAATTAAAGAAATAGTTGTTCATGATAGAACAGTGACTGTCAGATGCCAGTTCCAATTCTATAGGGTGGGCAAAAACCACGTCTTGATCAGTAAAACAACTCTGTGGCGTATTACAATGTAGCTTGTAAGAACATAAATCTGCTATTATAATAAGATGGCTGGCAAAATTCCAGTGAAGGATGCTTAGAGAAGTAATGACTAAATTAGGTGGAGTAATCATCTTTTAATACATTCTTCCAGTGTTTGGTGCTCAGCATTGATTAGGAGTTCCGTGGGCATGAAGCAATGTTTGCACTATTACGTTTAATTGCAGGAGACATCATGTCCTCGCTGCATGTGTTTGGTTGATCTGTTTTCTGTTCACAGTATCCTTTGGCATGATTCAGAGCATGTGGAGTGTAAGGAAGAAAGTCTCTTTGTTTTCCCTTAAAATTTGTTGCCTAATGGTTTAATTGGACGCCTTTTTAATTGGCATGATGTGAGTAATGTTAAACAATTGTTTCCTTTTCAGTTTCTCACTAGTCAAGATTTTCTGTCCCATTCTTTTTCCTCAAGAACAGAGTCATCTTCATGTATGTACTCTTTCTGTACATATGGACTCCATTTAATATTTTATTTATTCTTTGAGACTATTTTTATACTGTGCAGGATTTAGAAACTATTTAGTAGTACAGTAATTTCATATTAATGTCTCACTTCTTTCCTGTTTTTTTCACTATGCATATTTTTTCCAGTTACTAATTACATTTCAATTGGGCTGATCTCTTGTGTCCCTATGAGGTTCCTTTTTATTGTAGGATCAATATAATTATATGTTTGCATGCCATTAAGGTACTAGTGCCGTTAGCAAGAGACATAAAAGTTGATAGTTGGATATCAAAAATGCATTTTAAATGTAGGAAAGAACTAACTGTAGTGTGTAGCCTTACAGAGAAATTCAGTCATGAACCCTTTCTTTGTTTTGTGTTTCTCTTGTTTTATAACAGTTGGATGATGGCAGCTTTATTGAGTTGGGTTGATGTTCTTGAGCTCAGGCATGGGAAACAGAAAACAAGTGAATAGGTTTTGTTAATACATATAAGAATTGGAGCATGTGAAAATAATTCAGACTCTAAAAGGCAGACATAATGTGAAACACTTTATATAAAAAAACTCCAAAAACAAACCACACAAAGCCAAAAATAGACTGCTGCATTTTAAGTAACTGTTATTTGTAAGGTCTCATGGAGTTGAAGCGTGATAAGAGATGTGAATGGAGTCTGCATAAATATAGAAGCTGTATGACTTGAGAAAGAGACATAACTTATCAAAATTATTACAGCATGCCTTTACAGCCTAAAGGAGCTACAGCTTTTTGTCAGGGAAATAAGCCCATTTTATCATGTATTTGTTAACATACTAGCTAATAATATTTACAAACACCAAAACCTTTTCCAAGCAAAATATTTGCCCTGAATAAGAAGTTCTCCT
The DNA here is from genome assembly GCA_026413545.1 of Cichladusa arquata. Lineage (NCBI taxonomy): Eukaryota > Metazoa > Chordata > Aves > Passeriformes > Muscicapidae > Cichladusa > Cichladusa arquata. The sequence continues at coordinate 121,177,733 of JAOTQP010001286.1, forward strand.
AAGTTATTCTGAATAGCTTTAGGCTTTATGGAACATTTTTCCTCCTCTTCTCTCCCCCCCTTTTCCTATGTGTTCATTTGCTTGCAGGGGCTACAGGTGTTGATTTATTGAATGGCAACTATGATATTATATGATAGTAAGAATTGTATTGATGCTAGTGTCATTCACTTTAAGTGACAATATGCAAAAACAATGCCACCACTGCTATGAGTCCTTTTAAAGTCTAATTTCTCTCTCTGTATCTGATGTGGTATTACTTGAGTCTGACTGGGGCAATAGCAACATTCTCTTCAGTTTTACAAAAGCAAAATCCCTGCTACATGGTGGAAAACAGGTGCAAAGCCTTCAGTCATCCCCAACTTGTGCACAAAGCATCTCCAGAACAGATAAAGTTTGAATGGGTATTTATAGAAGATGAACATGATAGCCTGCACCCGGAGGAACAGAGATACTGTATAAGGAATTTAAGCATGTAATATCACTTCCTCACTGATACTTTAGTATTCATTACATGTTCATGTAACAGTAGGCTTTTAATATTAGCTAAAAATGGGGAATTACTTCATTAGCATTTAAGGAAGGAATTGAAAGTGTTTTACATGGTATAATTCATTAGCTAATTGTCACTCTAGAAGATACTTTTCAATTGTACACTCTGCACGCTTAGGAAATTGCTGTACAGACCAAAGAGCCAGAAGAAACATTTTTGCTATCCTCTTTTTCTCACATACTGGAGAAATGTATTATTTATGTGGCCCCTTTCATCGTGGAAGATCTCAAAATGCTTTTCAGCACTTCCATTTTCACTGACAATATTTGGAAATAAGGGATGAAAGCTGTTATTTAAGCGTTGTTTTCCCACAATTGTATAGCCAATAAGGCAGGAGATCAGGGAGTTACTTATGCAAGTCTCCAGAAAAAGGTACTGATTTCTGATGACTGCTGCAGCACGCTGAACCGTGCTGTTTCCTTCCAGGCAGAAAATTCTCTTTCCTTTCACTTTTGTGCCTCATAGAAGCAATTTTTGAAGGCCATTCATCCGTTACAGGCTGCTGCTCTGCTTGTTAAGCAGTGTTTCTAGTGGGATAACACACTATGCAAATATATTTTGTGTAAGTTTTCTAGGTCTTCCAAGTCCACTCTTTGTTTGCATTTCTGTTCCTCCATCCCCCTCTAGCATTCTTGGTCTGGCTGAGACAGGGACTGGTACTCTTTTTGGGAGTATATTTTTCTACTGATTTTAGTGTAAAATTTTTGAGCTTAAAGTAGTGTCCCTCTTGGTAGCACCATATTTCTTAACCACTGTCTTAAACGTTTATTTGGAGACTAACAGTTTGTGTACCTTAAACAATTGCGTGTGATTTCTTAAGCCAACTACAAGGCAGAGGAGAAAGAAAACTTCAGCAGTGTTCTGAGGTCAGTGTCCAAATGAATGCCCATCTTCCTGTGGTGCTATGTTGCTTTTCCTACTGCAGTGGGAGAAAACAGATGTGCCAAAAACATCCCAAGCTTCCTCTGCTTTCCAGACTGTGTAATCTGAACATTGTGTATTTTTGCGGTTAAGGCAGCACCTGAGCACTTCATTGTGGTGTCCAAGCATGTTTCTGGCAAGTGAGCTCTTCTATCCAGCTCTTCTTGAGAGGAGCAGTTACCTGTGTCTCTGTGCTTAGTTGTGATTTATTACACTCTCAGGGCTGCTCTTCAGTGTCATCTTTCATAATTCTATTCTTGTATGAATTTTGGTGGCAAGTATGGAGTTTCTGAGTTGGGGTTGGGTTTTTTTTTTGTATAGAATGGCTGTCAGCAGGTTCAGAGTGGCAATCTTTGCTGTAAGTTAAAAAATGTCTCTGAATTGTGATAGGGGCTTAGGACAGTTTCATATATGACTGTTAAACTGTTAAACTGTTGCCGAGGATTTTTGTGCATTTTTTACTTACGTCAATTTACTCTTCTGAGCAAGGCAAAACTTGTTCTTGGAATTGTTGTAGGTTAGATGCCATTTCCCAGTCGGTGATTTGAATGTTGTTTAGAGAATAAATTCTCCTTTTAGAAACCTCTTAGCTTACCTGACTCTCCTTTGATGTGGTTACTGTTGAAGCTGGCCAGATTTTTAGCTAATTTGTCTGGCTTTTCTCTGTTCCCACTGCCAAAAACAGTGGAAGCTTTCAATGTGTCCTGCATCCTGTGATTCCTGTCTTTCAGCTAATGTTGTTTTGGTGACATTTTTCTTGAACACTTAATCATATCTGCCATTTGTTCTGTTGAAGAAATTTCACCTTCCCATCCTCCTTTCTGAAGTATTCCTGCTCTGCTCATAGAGCAGTAATTGCAGTCAAGTGTTCTACTTTATCTCTGTTTTTGAGCATATTTGAAAGCTTTGTTAAGGAAAGCAGAAATATTTTGGAGTATCATGGTTTTCATAGTAACAGGTATAGATACTTTCAGTAGTTTTATTTTGTACGTGTGGGGTTTTGTGAGGGATGTGAAAATCCAAGATAAGTCATAATTTAACACCTTAAATTTCTGGATTATCCCTATATAGTGCTAATTTATAATGTAATTAACATTCTGATAACCATGGCCAAAATACTATACTTTTATTTTGTCACCAAGACTCCTCTGTGGTAAGAGATCCTTTTGTAAGTAAGGATATAGATGTGGACAGTTTGGAAATTTGTTAATAGGAGTTAAATATCACCAGAAGAATGGAAGGGTGGCTCTAGTGCATGTCCTTCTGGATAAGTCAAAAACGTAAGATCTAAAAACTTGATTGTATACACATAGTAATGTTGATGTGTCAGTTGTTGTCCAGTGGCTGACTTTTTTTTCTCTCTTCTTTCATATGAAGTGTCATCTCTGCAGAAGTAATAACCGTGAGCCAAATATGAGTGAAGGAGTAGTTCCTTTTATGAAGATTAGTAATAGCAAAATTTTAGTAACACAAAGTAAAGGTAGATGTGGTCTCCACTCTGAACTTTTCCCCTCCTTTATCTTTTCTGCATGTATATGTATTTTGGTATTAGTTAGATGCTTCTATCTTACAGTTTGGGTATAAAGATCTCTTACAGGCTAAGGATTAAAGGCTTCTGTAATGGGTTTTCTTACAGGTTTCTACTGTTCTCCCCAACCAGCCAGCTCACTGGAAGCCAAAATCTTATATTTGGCTTGAAGGTTGTTTATAGCTAACTCAGCTGATGTATCACTAAAGGAAAAAGTATTCAGAGAAGCATGAAAAGATTCAGTAGGATTAAATAGCAAAGCATAAGGGTTTATTCCATGCAGGAGCAGCCTTTGAAAGCTAAAAGCAAGCTAAAGAAAGAGGTATTAATTGTGGGAAGTTAATGTAAAATAGGAATCAGAAAAGATGATTTTTCAAATCCTTTCAGCTACTGAAAGCATTGAATCAGGGTCTTAGGTTTACGAGTGATCAAGTATAAAGAGAGATAGAAAAGAAGCCTATTAGGGATAAAGTAAAATTGTTGAAGTGGCTGTAATGTACCTGCTCACAATCAGCTGAGTGTAAAGAGTATAAAGCTCTTCTCTCTTACCCTTGAGGATGGTTTTAGACACATTTGACCAGAACTGTTGGTTATTTAAAGTGGCATGAATGACATCTGAGAGTGAGCCAGAGTTGGAGTTAGTATCCATGTGGTTCTATAAATAAAGAAGGTTGCATGCAAGGCCTTACTGAATGATGGCTTGTCTGTTAGCTGAAAGGGCTAACTCTCACCAGTTACATTCAAGTTTTATTCCTTCAAGTGCTTGATTGTTCAAAACCTAACCAAAGCAGAATACTTGCCGCTTTCTTTTTGTATTTCTCCTTCCCTATTTACTGATTACTTCCAGAGCTTCACATCAAACTTGATGAAAACATAATTCTTGCTTTTGTAGTAATTTGTTTGATTTCACTTGGGAAATCTGCACACAACTATATCTGACAAAAACCAGTTACTCCTGAAGGATCCTTTGTCATCCTCTGAAAATCCTTTTGCCTCTGAAGACCAGAGGAATAAACAAAGACTGGAATAAGCTCTAAAGTGCCAACTGAGTGCCTCACCACGTGCACCTGGGTAATCCACAGCACAGTTACTTGGACTGTGCACACGTGCATGTCCTTTCCATGGAAACTGGAATGAGGCTGCAGCGAATGGGAATGCCTAGGTCTCATCCTGACATTTAATCATGACAAATCTGCAAAGTAATCGTGAAATATGCAACTTTATTGTTTGGTCTCTCTGACTGTTACATTTTTCTGCTTTTTCTACAGGTACAGTTGTGGTATTTTTAAATTTCTTGTAATTTTAAAAATCACAAAAGCTAGTCTGCTACTTGCACTGAGTAATGCTTCAAACCTTTCATTTGCTGGAGCAGATGCAGTAGGATCTATGAGAAAGTAGGGTTTAACCCTCATTTTCTGATGAAAATACCTGTTTTGGCAAGTAGTTTCCATTTCCACAATTGCTTGGAAGAGGATGTACTTGATGCTTTCCCATCTATCTGAAGCTGAATAAAAGGTACATACTTACAGTTACAAGGCTTATCTCAACATACAAACTTTCTGCCAGGTGCTTTGAGGCAGCTAAAATTGTGTTCCTTCAAGTAACCCATTTCAAAGAAAAAGTAGTTAACCAAATTGTTATTTGTAGTTTTCACTACTCAAAGAGTCTTTTTGAAAGGGCACTTCACCTAATAACTGAAATGATTTTGACTCCTTCCTCAAGCTTCCTGGGAGAAGACATAGGAAAGAGAGGTTTTATATTCAAGGGAGGTTTTTCTACAAGCCTTTTATGACGTCCACTTATTTCTATGGAACTTTCATGGTATTCTTCTCATCCTCAGACAGCCTCTGTCACCAATTTTCTAGTCTTTTTCTCCTACTAAGTGTATATAAGTTACCAAAAAGAGTGGAATTTATTTGTCCCACATTATTGGATAAACTTACTTAAAAAAACTCAACAGTATCTCTCAAATTTAAATTAAATTGTTCACCATTTATTCTTCCATGCTTATGTACTCTTCACTTAAATTTTTTTGGAATAGCAAGGAAATTACAGAAGTCAAACGAAAGCTAATCTAAGATCTTCTACAAAAAAGTTGCATATAATGACTTAGTTACCAAGATCTGTTCATCTGATAAATCCCAGGCAAAAGAGTAGAAAAAGCAAAGCTTAAGTGTGAAGTATATTGAAGGACAGGATTATAATTAATGCAAATCACTGATGGTTAATGAAAAAAAGATCTTGTCAAAGAGGCCCTGACATGCTAGCTTTACATATTTTGGAGGTTACAAAAAATACACTACTAAGCCTATCTTACTCCATGAAAGTAGAAGTTGATGTAATTTCCCCTATGCCAGGCAAACACAGTGGTAATTTCAGCACTGTTCAGCATTCAGATGTGTTCTGTTCATACCTATGACTTATCCACTGTAGCTTTTTTGTACCTATCATATATGTGTGATAACTTCCCAAAAAGTACTTCATATTGCTGTTTCGATCAGTACTGGCCCAGACTGTAAGCAGCTCCTTCTGTATCCACTGTGAAAAGATTCCTAAAAAATGTAGTTAAGAGTCTTACCTCCTCAGAAAATACCAGTGACTATCTGTTTGAAGACAAATGCCTTTTTTTTTCCCTTTTTGCTCTGTCTCTGCAATAGTTTGCAATATTTGTGAGTGTTCCCTTACCTTTCTGTCTCTTCCCTGACTACCACCGCCTCCCTCACCTGCCCTGCCAAGAAATAAAAGCAAGAGGGAAGTTTTTCCTACAGCAGAAAGTAGAAACAGAATTTAGAGGTGCTCAAAAGAGCTGTGAATTTCTGGAGAGCAGTATGATGCCATACAGCTTCTGTTTTGTACCAGTTGGAAAGAACTGTTTTCCTACTGATAACTTACCTTGACACAAATATTTCTTTTGAAATCAAACTCTGAAACCAAAGAAATGCGTGCTAAGTTTACTTGTTCAAAAGTGTTGGTACTCAGAATATATAAGCATTGCAAATTTCTCAACAGTATCTTAAAAATACTTCTTCATAAGGCTCACTAAGAATGTTTGTTAGATGAATTCAAAGGCAGCACAAAGCAGATTAAGAGTTCTCCCAGACCATCTAAAAGACCTGTACAGCTAGTGCAGTTTTGTCTGTTCACAAGTAATGCATCTGTGATCTTGTGCATTGCAAACTTACTTATTAAATCCACTAAAATGGTCCCTTTTTTGCTGTAAAACTGTCAAACTCTTGAAACACTGAAACTGGACATCTCTGTTTCTTTCAATATGACTCATCACTTTGTTTGCCTCATTTAAATGTTTTGGACCTCATTAATTTCTTGGCGTTATTTTGTGTCTTGGTGCTTTCTACTTTGTAGTGGACAATAAGAACTTTGTTTTATTTGTCTTTCGCGTTTTAAACTTTGGTACAGGCTGTTCTCCATTACAGCTCCTTGTTTCATCTACAACAGGGTAAGATTCTTCCAGACATCAGCATGTTGCCTAAAATATCAAGGAGGTGGTTTAATGCCCCAGTATCTGCCCCAGAAGACTGCCAGCTGTGCCTTATGCATGTTGTCTAGTAGCATGAAGAGAACCTCTTGTATCTGTTGCAGTGAGAGCTTGCTGATTGAGTCTTTCACATCAGTTATTGAAATTGGCATATGAAATACAAGATGAAGAAATGCAAAGAAAAAAACTCACCAATTAAAATGAACAAGATCTTTCAAGGAGTCTCTGAGAAGCAGCTTAAAAAAAAGCAACAAAAAAAACCCACTAAAAAAATACCCAAACACCAAATAAAAAGTCACCAAGCCCTCCCAATTTAGAAAATATGTATTTTGCAGTGCTGTGGCCAGAGCACCATATAAGAGTTGCTTTTGCAGAATCCTTTGTTTTCAGCCTCTAGCAGTTCTAGATCCCTCTGTGTTTGTATTCTTCCCCTTTCTTCTTGTTTTTTCTCTAAGAGCAAATATGAAGGTCATCTCTGGGCTCAGTCCATATGTCTGAGTGACTGTTTCTTACTATATATATCTACTGCTTTTTTTTCCTAGCTTCTTTCAGAGATTCCTAGTTTGAAAACAAAGGCTTTGAAAGTTCATAATTGCAATATACTAATGAGAAGACATCCCTGCAAAACTGCATAATTGTCTTTTTTTCCAGATGCTGTTAATAGATACAATATCTTACTAGTTTTTTTTTTAATTTTGCTACTTCAAAACTCATTTTAAAAAGAAAGCCTTCTTTCAATGCCTGCTTGCCCATTGTGTTCCCAAGGCTCTCTTGTGGGCCATTTTATAAAGATCATCATTCTGGCTCTTGTACTGAGCTTGTAGGTATAGTACACATGTAAGACTTTTTTAGATAGAATATTTATTACAAGCAAAATGCGTCACAGCCTTTAAGCTATCATCAAGCTGAAGGCCGGAGAATGTGTGTTCTTGTAAGTTTAGGAGTTAAGTACGCAAATCCTCATCTTCTCCTGAGAAATTACATATTTCTGACTGTATTGGTAGAATCTGATGAGAATTCAGCCAGTGAAAATTCTCCAGTAAAGTTAATTAAGGCTGGTATCCTGAGAACACTCTGCATTAATTTTGTGTCAGATTATACTTCTACTTTCTGCAGCCTTAATTAATCAAATCTTAATGGTTAGTCAATCTGTAGCACAGTTTGGGGCTTAAAAATATCAAGGGGTATGTTCCTAATTGAATCCTGTTATGTGGGAGGGGAGGGATAGGTAGATATTGGTCCCCTTTTCTAGCGGGGAAATAGATTCTGAGCAGAAGGCAGAGAGAGACAAAAAGGGCAGCTGGTCCTTCAGGACAAGAAATGGCAGCAGAAGGGAGGCAGCAAAGTAATTAACAGGTCTTTCTCCACATGAGAAAGTGGCTTTTACTGTGCCTAATTACACAGACAGTAATTTAAAACATGCAGTCTTGTCTCACAGTTGGATCTTTCAGAGCCTGGTTCATGCAGGCAGCCTCCTGGAGTCTCAGGCCTGTAAGCAGAAACCCAGGTAGTCTTTGCATGAGACCACAAGCTGAGAGGACAGGTTTCCTGTGAAGAGTTAGAATTCTCATCGTTTGTGGATTAATGTTGTAGTTTAATCCTTTGTAGATCAATGCCCTGTAATGTTACCATTTGCATTGCACCAGGATACAAAGGAGTATCAACCTCAGTGTAACCCTGGGCTCCAGTAAGCAGAAAGCTAATATCTGATTTTACAAACACTGTGCAGATGTGTGATTAAATAGAAAATACTTAGTTACTTGTACTATATGTCAGGAATGAGCAAGTCTAGAGCAGGCTGTACTAATGTGAGGGAATCATCTTGCTAAGACACAGTTGTGTGTCTAAGCTGAGGGCTGTATTTCACCTATGGCATGGTGATAACTTAAAACTTGCTGATCATGGAATAACCAATGTTCCTGTACCCTTCACTTCTCCAGTGCTTTTAATAAGACTGGACTCTTGAGCCAAGAGAATATCTGGGAACTACATACAGTCTTTAGGAAACTGAATTCAAGACTCTAATCTTCCCTATTTTACTTAAAAGCAGTATCTAGGACTGCTGGCCAGACTCTTTGTATTTGCATACCTTTGTATTTGTCTCACCTAAGATCTGGTAACTGGATCTCTCTGATATTGAACTCACTGTGAGACATCAGTGTGCCATCAGTCACTTGGACAGCTGCTACAACAGGGATATATTGACATGCCTACTCAACTTCAGTGGAGGCTACAAAAAACGTGAGGCTGGAGCACGTGATGTACAAGCAGGAACTGTGGGAGCTGGGTTTGTCCAGCATGAAAAGGACACTGCAAGATGTGACAGCACTACCCAAGGAGGCATTGTGGAGATGTTATAGACTTTTCTTGGAGTTCTGCAACAAAAGGATAAGTGGCAATGGAGAAGTTTCAGTAAGAGAAGTTTCAGCTACATGGAAGGAGAATCTTTCACTTAAAAATGATTTAGCAAAATGCCTGGGGAATCTCCAGCCTTGGAGATACTCAAAATTCTTCTGAAGTCCCTGAGCAACCAGACTGAAGTTTGAGGTTAGCCTACCTAACCTCAAGTGGTTGTTGGACTTGGTGGCCTCCAGATATCCCTTCCAAACTTTTTCTGTGATTCAAAGAGTGGTGGTTTATCAGGTGTGCCCATACAGACCTATCAGTCCTAACTCAGGGTCCAAATTTAACCTGTGTGGAGGTAAGGAAGAAGTCAATCTCACTGCTTGTCTTTCATATAATAGCTTCATTCTAAGGAAGGGGAAGGCTTGGAATCCCAGTTCTCAGTCTCAAGGAACCCATGGACAGAACCATCAGTATGAAAGGTTTGTTGAAACTGGTTTATCAGTTACAAGCACAATTGTTTTTCCTCTGGTCCTGTGCCTTTTTGCAGATGAGGATGCCTAACTCTGTAGTCTTATGATTTGTGTGCTGAAGACCAGGAAACCTCCACTTATGGGTCATGTTCCTGAGATTAAGTGCTTTGATTTTAATGGTCTCTGGAGTAAAATACATGAGCAGTTCTGAAAGTCCTCTCAGCTTTTGTTGTTACTCTTAAGACAAGCTTTTCCATCACACAGTGCTTATTTCACAGGAATAAGCTGATCTAAGATCATGCAAGAGACAGTGCTTCAGTTACACCTGAGCATATCCAAATGCAGCAGAGCAATGCTCAAGTGCAGAGATGGAATGAGTCTGAAAGTGCTATGTGTAGAAGAGAGTGATGGCAAGCTGCTTTTCTCCTGGACCTGCAAGATGTGACCACAGTCATTTTTGTGAAGAGATGACTTCTGTTTTCCATATGCTACCACATGTGAAGTTCTTGCTAAGACAATGAGATATGAACAAAATAAGCAAATCCATATTTAGGTATTAATGACTTTGTCATTGTTTAATGTATCTTACTCTGCTGCAGAAAAGCACAGATATGAGACAACAGGCCTTGCAAACTAAATATATCCTTCTGTAAAATCCACCCACGTAGAAGATATTCAAGAAAAGCTCCATCACATGCTGAAATCTGTGAAACATAAAAGAACCCTGGGAAGTAAATTAATTTAAATTAATAACAGTATATCATATTATACTGGGAGAGAATGACAAGAAACCACAGAAATCCATTAAAAAGTGTAGAATTTCAAGACTCTGGGGGTTTTTTTGTGTTTTGGTTTTTGGTTAGTTTTTAATTTTTAATTGTGAATATTGTCAACAGTATTCTAGGACACCCTGTAGCTTCTTCTCCTGAACTGTATCCACTTGAAACAACTGCCAAAATGTTTCTGTACAGACCTGTTAAGGAAAGCTAGTAAAAATATTCACTCTGGATAGAGAAAACACTTCTTTTCTGATTCTCAGGAAAAAAAATGTATTTGGTAATAATGTTGCTAGTAGCATAACATGAAGTAATCACTTTGTATAGAGCAGGTTTTTTATTTATGCATGCTGCACTATTATAGTTTTTTTTTTCCTATTTGTAATTCCTGCTTTCTTATAGCAAAACTGTCTTCTTAATTCTGTCCAGATCTATTTGGTGTTAACCATGATCAGCACAATATTTTTCAGTCTTCTTCAAAGCAAATAGAAATACCCTTGTGACATAGCATATTTCTGTCTCTGTGTGTTTTAAGAAAAAAATATATTCAGCCCTATAATGGCATAATGAGAGTAATTTTCTTAATGAAGCATGTGAGCTGACTTGAAATACTTATTCTTCTAGATGTACCTCATCACAATTTGTTTCTAAGAACCTTATCTAGTATCAGGCATGGTTCTGTCTCCGGACCTCCTCTGCTCTATTGCTGTTTTTAGAGTGTCCAAGATTAGTAGGAAGAATGCAGGAAAAATAACATAATATGAAGCTGAATGGAGCAAAAATTACCTTAGTCTTGTATGGTTTTGCTTTAAAAGACTTGGTTATTGCTGTTGTAACATCTAAAAGACATGATGCTGTGCTGCTTCATTAAAACTTCATGCAGTAACATTAGAGATCAGTGGAATCTTTGATTACCTGCTTAATAATCAGACTAAACCAGTTTGCCTTTGTTGGCAGTGTAATCATAATCTGTATTTAATCAAATTAGAGGTGGTGGTTGTTTTGTTTAGCTTATATGGGTTATTTATTCTTCAAGTTGTCATTTAACCAGAAAGTTAACTGAAATTGTTCCAACTAAATCTCATTGGGTAAGAAGCATTTGTTTGGTCTTTTATGTGATGAGTGGAAGGGTTGTGCTTGTGTTTCATGGAATTATGGAGGGTTTGTTTGATTTTTAATGATAAACAACCCCCCCCTTCTTTCTGCTTATATTCCTAGAGTGAATATGGTGAATGCCTTTTCCTGTTCTACTGTTTTTATTATGAGGATGGTGCAGCACTTAATTTATTCTTGTCTTCATATAATATCCTCTTTTGATTGTCAGACTTGGAGAATCTGTGCATGTTTACATGTTCTCAGCAGTCCAGTTGTATCTTTTTTAAGAAAAGGGAAAAAAATCCTTCAGTATTTCTTTTTTGAGGGGAAATTTTGATTAAGTTTGATATTATTTTCTGTTGAACCCATTAGCTTTTGAAGTCCCTTAAATAGAATCATGAAGTACGCCAAACAAGATTTTTATGAAAGATTATTTTTATGAAAAATAGCTTTAATGAATCTAAGAATCATCATGTTATGTATATGTGTGTGTGTGTGTATATATATATACACATTCATTATATATATATAATGTGATAGATGTGGAGTTTCAGGCAATAACCAAATTTGACTTTACAGATAAATTTGCTTCATTTGGCTTATGAGTCAATGGCTAAAAGATTTGTATTGATTCCCAAAAAAAAAAATCTTGTCACATGTAGATCACTGCTGTCTGGTTACAAATGTGTTAATCCTGTAATGACATCATGAAAAATAGCTCTGGAAAGGAGGGGACATGTCAAAACGTGGATTTAGAAGTGCTTCACACAGAAATGTAGCGCCCAGAGTTTGTGAGTCTTCAGCCAAAAGTCACCTCTGAGAAATAGTTTTCTATTGCAGTTAGCCTTCCAGATTCTTGATTTTTTTTTTTTTGGCCTTTCAGTGCTTTGCATGTTTAAATTTTTATATTTCATAATTCATAACATAAGTGTTTTTAAATGTAATGGATTTTATTATTTGAGTGCTGTAGTTTGAATAATCCTCACAGGGAGTTGAGCAAGAAAAGTGGCAAAATACAAAAGAGAGAATATATTGCTTGGTTTTGAAAGTAGTACTTTAAAGATATGGCCCACAAAGGGTTAACAAGCAAGTAGGGATAGTTGAGGGGATAGAAGCATTTTGTGAAGAAAGATGTCAAGCACACTTTGAGGCTGAGCATGGTATAGTTGTGTCTTATCAGAATGTTATTTCATTCAGGCTGCTGAAAAGATTTTCTGTACTGAAGATACATTGCCTTTCCATTTTTAGCTTGGCTCTGAATTCATTGGAGTCTGATGAAAACAAATATGGAATGTTATCTGTTGTGCAAATATCAGTGTTATTTGTTTAAAAATACTGGGGGTATTTCTGCTGGATCAAGGGAGGCTGTAGGTATAAGGTATGTAGTAGGAAAGGAAAATTTTGTTAAAGGGGAGGGTAGAAAAGATAATTCTTGGTGGTTGAGATAGCAAATTTCAAATGTATTGCACTAAAAGTTAAAATTTATTTACTTAAAGGTTACCTTTGGGAGTACATGTTCAGTGAAGTTTTTAATCCAGCTGTAAATAGGCAGGTTAGAAAATGTGGGCATTAATTGGTTAGGAGAAGAAAAAAAATGTCTTTACCTTCTCTCTCCCATCCCCTGTATTTTTTCCCTTAGTGTTTTTTACAGTCTGGATGAACTTCTGACTGAGCTGAAATCTAAGTGGGGTTTTTCTTCATCAACATTTGGTCTTCAAATTTGCATTTTATCTTCAAATGTCATGGGTGGTGTCCTACATTTCTACATTGCATTAAGTCGAATATTCAGAAGTGATAAAAGGGCTTGAATTTTCTAGTTTATTTCACTACTTAACCCTAAATACTTTGACAAAGGTTAGTTCATACTAATTTCTGAAGCATAAGGTTCTTTGTAGTATCTCATGTTGGTCACCTGAAACTGAGAATATGAGTCTCTATATATTCTAATTATTCACTGAAACTTGGCATATGGGCAAGTGTTGTCTTTTTACCTGTTGCTCTTTTGGAATGTTTCCCTTATGAACAAGCTAATCAATGCTTAGAGTAGACAAAAACAAACATTTTACCTCTTGCAGTGCGTTTGCATTCTTGGCACTTCTGGCTCTTCTGAGAGGCATTTGTTCAATTGAATAATGTGGTGTGATCTTGAAAAATAACTTGTAATTTAGTTTCTATAGTGAATGCTTTCTTGGAAGTAGCCGTTAAGTTAAAAAAACTGGCATATACTCCTCTTTTACCTTTCTCAGTACAGAAACCTAAAAATGTCAAAGATAATCTTGTATTATTTACAATAACAGAAAAAAATCATTGTCCTCTCTAATGTAAAACAGAGCTCCAGTCTTTGGGAAAAACACATTGATTCTGGTGCTATAAAAGTCACAGCTACAGTGATCATGAGCACCGAGTTTTTCTCAGTCTGTGATGGTGGAAGCTGGTGAGTAGAGAGTAGTGTCTTACTGTCTGTCTCTTGTGGTGTTAATGTGCTTATCCACATAATCTTTGCTTGGAAAGAGGCTGCCTCCTATCAGCTTGAGACACCAGAGATGAGATCCTCACATGTTTCTGATTTCTAAGTCTTAAGTGAAGGAAAGTGACAGAAGGGCAGTCTCAGCAGTTAGTGCAGTTTAAGGAAGACACTGGAAAGCAGAGTAAGTACTTCTGGTCATTTATAGCCACCGAGTATCTTCTGACAGATGTGAATTTTGTTGTTGGGTGTTGGTGGTGAGGTGGCTTTAGGGACAGCCTCTGTGAGGAAAGGCCAGGTCCATGCTGGGCACGGATCAAGTCAGCTCCATAGATTTACTGCTGAGCCCTTCAGCCTGCACAGTGGTGTCTCTGGGAAAACATATTTAAGCAAGGGAATAAAAAAACCCAAAAACACACAGGTAGAGGAGAAACAAAGATAGTGATACGCAGCACAATGGTTGAAGGAAAAGGAAGAAGTGGATGTGTTGCTCCAGGCACTGGAGCACAGGTTCCACTGCAGCCCCTGGAGGAGACCACAGTGAAGTAGGTGTAGAAATAGGTATTTGCCTGCCAGAGTGTGCCACCCTGGAGCTCCCTGGTGTTTCCTGAAAGAGCTCCAGCCCACACTGGAGCCTGTGGGAACAGCCCATGGGAAGGACCATGCTGGATCAGGGTAAGAGCATGAGGAGGAAGGAGCAGCAGAGAGGAGCTGTTAGGTGACTGCACATTCCATTCCCATCCCCTTGGGCTGCTGCTGGGAGATGGGGAAGGGCTGGAGCGAAAACTAGAGAAGTAAAGCTGAGCCTTGGCAGAGGGGAATGAGGGAGGGTAAGGGACTGATGCGGAGGAAGGGTGTTGTTTTAACTGGTCTCTGTTTCTCGCTATCCAAACCTGTTATTGGCAGTAAGTTAGTTTCCCCCGAGTCGAGTCTGTTTTGCTAGTGCTGATAATTACTACAATTTCTCTCTGTTTTTATCTCAACCCACTGGTTCTTTTCGTTCTTTAATTTTGCCATCATCTCCCTTGTCCCCCTGTTGAGGGAATGAGAGAGCAGGGCTAATATCAGCCACAAGTGATTCTTTAAACCTAATTATTTCACAAATAAATAGGCAAAGGTTTGAGATATAAGGCAGTTCTCTTACAACTTATGGGAAATCTATGAAGCTACTGCTAAATATGTCTAGATGAAAGTAGTTATGCAGATGGAGTGAATATTTAATGATACCCATCTTGGCCGGTTGTCACGGTTTGACTTGGGTTTGCCAATTTTAATATATTCAATTTCTTTTAGAGATAGGATTTAGGAGCAAAAACAAGGCAGG
>JAOTQP010001286.1:121192802-121224342 GCA_026413545.1 Cichladusa arquata
ATTTTCCTTTGAGAATTATGAGAATGTGAAAAAAACCCAAAACAAGGAACCCACAAGAATCCATAAAGAATAAAAAGGAACTTGGTTGAAATAAATTTCTAATATTTTCTTTTTTCCCTTTACAGAAATCTTAGTGGGAGAAAAATCAAAGGATAGTAAATAGTGCAAGAAAATGCAGTTAATTAGGAAAGCTTTGTGGCTAGCCCAGCATCCAGCTGTTCCAACTAATAGAAGGAACTGTTTGTAAAACTGAGAGAGCAAACTCACCACAGAGAAGTAGAACGGTAGAAATATTAAAAACTCCAATTTGTGGATGTTTTCATAACGAGAAAAGAAAACTTTTATATTTCATTTACAAAATTTTTCATTACATTTTTTCCCTTATTCTTTTTTAGCATCTTGATTGTGTGGCAAATCCTAGAATAAGCCATCATGAGGTATCAAGAAAAAAACCAAACCTGACTGTACTAAAAATCTGAGAAACATTGAAAAAAAAAGTCAGTGAGTGCTCAGGTGGACAAAGAGTATTTGTGTATTCTTCCATAAATTATGATGTTCTCACAAATGTTAGTACAACATAATATTCTTCCAAACATTTATGAAAGACATTCTGCTTCACCATCTACTTAAAAAAAAATAATCTTCGAAGGGAGAATCAGAAGGAATTATGCATGACTTGCACAGCTAATCATGCAACTTGAGTAACAAACATCAAATAGTTGCAGCAAACAGCTCATGAGCAACCAAATGTCTGAAAATTATTCATTAAAATAATTCTGCTAGCACTTAATAATCACACTTGAAAAAAAAAATAATCACAAAGAGCGAATAAAAATGGAATGAGTCCGTGAGCATTTAAAAAAATATTTATGCTACTGAAATAGACTAGGACATTTGGTTTCAGGAACAGAGGATGGGGTCTGATAGTGCTTCATTCCTAGGACTAACTCCCCAAGCCATGGGATCATTTTGAGAATAAAGTTTAGTAAAAGGCTCTGATTTTATTATTCTTAGACAATTTCTTTACAAAGACCCAGTGAGACAGGAAGTCACCCCCACCCTCCACCTGCTCCTTTTAAATGTCACAGAGACATTTAGATGAAAAGGCAAAGCTGATGAACAGTGCATAAAGGGGACTCACAAACAAAAGGGAGAGCAAATAGGGATTGGACAAGGAGGAATGCTTTTAAATTAAAAGAGGAGAGATTGAGATTAAATATTAGGAAAAAAGAAAAAATCTTTCCTGTTGGGGTGGTGGTACAGGCTGCCCAGAGAAGCTGTGGCTGCCCCTGAATCCCTGGAAGTGTCCAAGGCCAGGCTGGATGGGGCTTGGAGCAACCTGGGATAGTGGAAGCTGTCCCTGGGCATTGTACTGGATGAGCTTCCAGACCAAACCATTCTGTGATTCTTTGTTTATATTATAAATTATGCTCCTTTGTAAAAGAGATTATTCCAACCCTTGCACTCTTTTCCCTTTTCTTCTGGCTTGGTGGTCTTAAATATCCTCTACTTTCTGTCTCAGTCCTCTTTTGGATTTGCTTGTTATGATGGGGAAAAAAAAATATTATCCAGGAAGAGGCACGGGTAGCTCTTGGTCTTTCAAGGGCAGGACCATGAATGTCAGTGCCAAATACCTGAGGAGGAGGCAGGCCAGAGTGTAGAGGTGGAAATCAGTGGCCACAGGGAGGGGTAAAAGGGAATTCATGATAGTTTCATGGCTGGCAGTGTTATTCTATCATGAAGTTCAGTCTGTGGATGGGTACAGATAAAGATGACCATTTCTTCCATAGTGGGATATCTAAAAAACAAAAAAGTAGGAAAAGAAGAAAGGAGAAAAGAAGAAAAGTTTCAAAGAGTAAAACTATGTGAATTATTTCTATCTTTGCTCATGGTGTTCAGCAGCTAGGATTATGATACTAAAAGATTCTGAAAGATATATCACAAAAATTGGTGAATAAAATGTGACTAATGCAGGAGAAGATTTTCTTAGTAATTGGAATTTTTCATTTTCTAATATCAATATTAGAACAAAATGTGTGCATGAGTACATGCATGAATACACAATGCTGAAATGTAGACATCAAAATGAGTCTTTATCTTTAGGATGTAAAAGAGACAACATTGGAAAGGGTATATATATAGTTATATACATATGTTCAGAATTAATTTAACTGAAGATTTAATTTTAATGCATAATTTCTACATAATCATAATGAAAAGTAAAAATTATTTTTAGACTTTCAACTAGTGATAGATGCTGAAAAATTTATTTGATATTGTCTCATACCATGTTCTCATTCATCAAGATGCTTTGTTGCAGAGAGAAAAGTGATTCAGCTAAAAATATTGTAGTGTTGTTGATATTCAGATCTATTCTGGCCTTACACAAACTTCTCATGTCTCACTTTTACACAATTATTTTGCTGGCTAATGTTCTCTTTCCTGCTTGTTTGCATCCTGGCACTCGTGCATCCCTTCTACTCCATGGCTGGTGTTTTAGGTGCCAGTGAGCTTGACTGGTAATGTGAGGATGAATTTGTAGGGTCCGGAATGCAAAGCAGAGGCCACCTCCATGTGCCACAAGCTGCCAGGAGCTGGAACCTGGTGAGACCTTGTCCTCCAGATATCTCCTTTAATGCTCACACCCCTATTTGCAACCCAGCTCTGTGGCTTCTCCCCAACCAGATGATCTCCTGCTTTCCTCTCCCTGCTCTTTACCTGGTTCAGGTGCCTCAAACCCTGGGAGAGAAGAAATTTCAGAGGTTTGCCTGAGGGTGTAAGGCAGGAAGGCACGTCAGACAGAGCCTGCTGTCTGACCCAGCTCTAATGTTGTGGATTGCTGCCTCCAGGATGCCTGTAGCATGTCCACATGGTTCTGCTGGTTCTCTGAGCCTCAAACACAATTTAGACCTAGTAAGTGGGAGCAGCACACGAAGGGACTGGTTCAGAATGCTGCACTAGGGAGGGAACACATTGCTTTGAAGCTCTCTCTGAAGAGGCTTTGCTGGGCTCCCTGCTTGTCCCTCTGTCCTCACAACATTGATAGTTCACAGAGATCTTTCCCAAAATACATTTCATACTTCAAAAAGACAAAAATGAAAAAAAAAAATTGTTTTGAACCATATTCCCTGATAATTCTGTTCTCCTGACAGAAAAAAGCTTGTTTTCTGAGCAAAAATTCAATGTAAGTTTTGAAATTGTCATCTAAGCTTATTCAGAAAACAAGGCGTTGGCTTTTTCCCAATGCTATGGATTACTGTTCCTTCTCAGGGAATATATACAGCTGAATTGCAAGGGGGGGTGGACTCTACCTAGGCTGTATTTAGAATGTCTGTATATATATATATATATAAAATGTATAAACATGGTTCACTTCAGTGACACCCCACCTGCAGAGCTGCCTCCAGCTCTGGAGTCCCCACCACAGGAAAGAGAGGGAGATCCTGGACAGAGCTCATAGGAGGCACCAAGCTGATCAGAGGGATGGAGCAGCTCTGCTATGAGGAAATGCTGAGAGAACTGGGATTGTTCAGCCTGGAGAAGAAAAGGCTTTGGGGTGCCCTAATTGTGGCCTTCCAGTGCCTGAAGGGAGCTGGAACAAAGAGGGAAGGAGACTTTCTACAAGAGTGACAGGACAAGAGGGAATGACTTCAAACTGTGAGAGGGTAGGTTTAGATTTGGTATCAGAAAAAAATGAAATGGTCGTTTCCATGGTTCTTCATTTCTATTGAAAAACCTCTCATGCTTGAGACATTTCTGCTTCTTCAAATATTTTTCTGTGGTTTTCTACAGTGCATGTACTGCTGAATGCAATGGAAATTGTTAAAAGGTTAAATCAAAAAGATTTGTGCTTATTTTTTCCTTTAGAGTGGTTGTTAAATATTGATAAACTTCTATACTTTCGAATCAATTTTTTTCTTGCATCACATTATTCCTATTTTCATATCTCTTTGCAGTTATCCATGGGAATGGCAGTGATCCTAGAGGAGGAAAACTAAATCTTTGCAAACCACAGACTCGTGTTCAGGAACTACATTTGTGAACACTTTATGTGTAATAAATGCAATTTTAATCCCTGTCACTTACAGGCTGTTCTGTCATCGATCCTTGCTGGAGGTTAATTCTCCTTCACATGCAGTGAAAAGAAGTGTGAATACTCTTCACCTGCTTCCAGTTGTCACGGTGTGACTTGGGTTTGCCAATTTTAATATATTTGGGTTCCTTTAGAGATGGGATTTAGGAGCAGAGGCAAGGCAGGCTTAAAACTTAAAAGGGTATAAGAAAAAACTTATTAATTAAAAAAAAAAAATTCAGAATAAGATTTCCAGATTATTCCCTCCTCCCCCTCCTTCATTCCACATTTCTTAACAGCAACATACAGAGAACACTTTAGTCAGTTATCTACTTAAATAATCATTTCAGTTCACTCTAGAGAGAAAACTTCCTTTTTTTGGTTTAGGCTTAGGGGGTGTCTTCACTTTCACGATGTGCGTCCACCTGGAGAAAAACTGCAAACTATGAACTTCCTCCATCTTCGCAGTCCTTTTAGAGCTGTGTTATGGGTTATGCTACACACTTGGGGTATTGCTTTTAAAGGCAAGCTGCTGAAAGACAAAATTATCTTCATCTCGTTTTCTGTTAAATGTCTCTGTTCATGTTTCCAGTCCCAAAACAGAGAGCCCCGCTGGCTGTTATCTGCGTCACCAACAGAAATGAAAAGAAGATGGATTAGCTTGACCAGTGTAATTTATGAAAGCGAAATAACTTTTAATTGGTTACTCAGTTTGTCAGCCACTAAATCAGCTCTCTGATTGGTCCCCACCGCCCCCAGAGGAAGTTCCCAGAGAGGGGACAGCCCTTCTGTTTCCAGACCCTGTGCTCTTCACCCCAGACCCCTCTCAGCCAACCGCCCTCTGTGCAAAACCAGCACACTGGTATACATAGATATTTTTACAAGGGTGGATAAAGTCATATTCAGAGTTCTCTGACCCTGAACACTCAAACTGTGTCAGAGGAACGTTACTGGTTTCTACCAGTTTTCTCTGATGTTATGGTCCTTCATGTTTTTCTAGATATCAAAGTGGACAGTTGTACTTGGGATGGGATGCTGTCAGCATCCCAAGATTTTTGCCAGGGGGAATGACAACTATAAAATAAAAAAGAATAAAATAAGTCTCATCTCTGTCAGGAGACACTTCAAGTTGATTTTCTTCCTGCTCAGTCTGAGAATCCATTTGGGTTTGTTTTCATGCACTTTCTTACTGTGCTCTGCCCATATGTCTTTTCATTGGCTCCCAGTTACTTAATTATTTTATTCTCGTTATTGCTAAAGTTTAGTTTTTACTCAAAGAAGGCACTTCCTTAGTGACTATGAGATGTGAGTTTCGTCACCTCAGATTTTGAGCAACTTTTTTTATAATTTTACCTTCTTCCTCTGAATTTATACCTGCAGCTTGCCTTTTATGAGGAATATGGTATCCAGGATTTCACATCTTTTGGTGATTCTTGCTCTTAAAAGGTTTTTTCCCTGTGCCAGAATTTAAGTATTGGAAGTCTTAAGAAGTATTCTGCCCACATATGCATTCTTACTGTAAGCAGACAGCTGGTACTTCCTTTCATTTTTCCACCAGCAGGTAGTAAAAAGGAGGAAATCTGCAATTTGCATGGCCATGAAGCTCAAGTAAGGTATTCAGATACAGATGGATTTGTGTAGTCTGACAACATGAATTCCTCTCAGGAATTTTGTAAGGGTTTCTGTAGGTTCTCCTGTTTCTGCTTATACCTGTGTGTTTCTGCTCGTAACCAGAAAACAAGGCTTGCACTTTACTGTGTTTTATTGAGTTTATGCATACGGCAGGAACTGTATGTTCAGATTCTTCTTAGGCTTTTCTAATGTTTCTTAGTAGTCAGCAAATTCTGTGGAAGGGAGAGTTGCAAGGTAGACTTAAGGAGTTGAACTGCAGGAAATATGTGTTTGGTTGGATAACTTTTCTTGGCATGAATATAAAATGTCTGCTGTATGTGATTTTTAATAAGCCATTTTTTAAAGTGATTGAGGAGTTTGTTAGGGTTGGCTGAAATCAATGAGCTATGTGAGAATCCACAAAATTCTTTGTTTATATGCTTCCATCACTGGCTTGTAAATTGCCCAAACTGGCATTTTCTTTTTGTAGATGAAGAATTGGGACATTAGGGAAATATGAGTTAAGTATTTGAGCTTTAATTTCACTTGAAATTGGGGCAATGAGAAATATTTGACCATCAGGTTCAAAGCTGTAACAGCGATTTTAAGTAGCTGTGGTTTGCAGAACGTGTATGTTCCTCGATTGTGGTTGGGTATTGTGTTTGTCCGACTACCTGGGTTTGCATCTAGAAATGCATCTTAAATCTGAGCATCATGGACAGATTGTGTAATACAGCACAGTTGGTAATTAAATATTAGTATATGCAAGCCAATTATTTTTTTTTTTTTTAGTTTCCATCTAGTTTCAGTACATGGAACCTTGTCAGAAAAGTACTCTGTAGTGCATAGTTTAGTTTTCAATACAAAGTGTACAAAATGATCCTAGGTGACAAAGGATTATTTAGCAAGAGAGTTGTTGTTTGTTTTGCTTTTTCATCTTTGTTTAATTAGATTCTTTTTTAAACATGGACATGCAAAAGAGGTTGCTAAGGTACCCATCTTCATGTATATTGTGGCAAATATAAGGGACTTCTTTTGGCTAGATTAGAAATTATTTGACCTGTCTTTGAAATGCCCATAAATACTGCAAAATATAAAATACAAACTGCACATAACAGATTTCACCATTACAAAGAATTCTTTATTAATGCTTTCTTCTCCTCCACCTGATTCTGGGTAATTTTTGAGGTTTCAAACTGGCTATTTGCCAGGAGGTCCTTCCAAGTGTTGCTGCTCTTCAGGTCTTGATCTCTGCTTTTAAAGCAGTATCATTACAGATTTGAGTCTGAGCTGTACTACTTACGTGGTTTTAAAGAATACAGACTTGAAGTCTGGGAGAGTCCCACTCACTAAACCTTGCTGACTCATATTCTTGGATAGCTTGGCTATTATGTATGTATGTGGTTATGCATATGAATATGGAAAATTACCCCTTTAAACCACCTCCTGCATTTGGTTTCGAGAAGCCTAGCACAGTCCACTCTCTTTAAGAAAAAGTCATCTTTAAGACTTATGATCTTGCAAACAGTATGAAATTGCTGCTATCTTCCCCCTCTTCCTTTAAAAGACTGCAGGTGGACTTGCCTCTGCAGGGGCCTTAATTTAAACCTTGCTCTTATTTTATCTGGCTCTGGCAAACATCCTTTTCTTTACCACAATTTTGGACTGACAAACGGCTCTCTGTAGATGCAATTGCTGCTGAACATGCTAAGGTGAACAAGAGAGAAAAAAGTATAAGAGGTAAAATATTTCCTTTCACTAAAATATTCTGTACTGTTAGACCTCCTTCCTCTGATCCCTCAGCTTGATGTATTGTAAGACGTTTGGCCCTCTGGAATTAATCAATGCTTTTTAAAAAGATTTGTATTTATATTGCTCTATGTATTTTTACAGAGATTAATTAACTTAAAATTCCCAATTATGCCAGCTCTAAGAAAAAAACCACATATTTTTCCACTCTTGAAGCAGGAGCCACTAGAAGGTTGTAACAAGAAAAGTGCTTGAATGCTAGAAAGATTGAAGGTTTCATGGGACAGTTTCTCAGGGGCTGCTTGATGATAGATACTTCAGAAAGCAAATTCAGATCAAGTTTGTGGCATCACAGTGTGATTTTAAAAATTTGGGACCTTATCCTAAAGAATTCTAACATCAACTTTCTTCGTAATGAATTGCAATAAAGAATATTTGCATATGTATTCATTCTGTTGAGATTATTAAATTTATAATATACTTTATATAAGGAGGGTTCATTTTTCCTGAGTGGTGGGTGACATATTATAAATAGAGAACTCTTCTTTTCCCTTGAATGAAATAGAGTGAAACAAAGAACAATAAAGAATATTTTTTCCTCTGATAAATATATGGTTCTCATACACAAGTATAACATCTGGCAAAAATATAGGGATATTTGTGATATTTACCTCCCTGTGAAAAAGCAGCAGGTATGTCTGGAATTTTGCAAGCAGTAACATTGTTTTTTTAATCTTAAGTAGCTACCTATACTTCCCAGGTGACCGCTATCTAACATTGTGGTAATATCAGGGGTCCATTATAAAGAATCTGTAAAGTATTCCTGCTGGAAACAAGTCTAAAAAAAGCACATTTGAGACAATTATTTCAGGAAGCCCTAAGTAGGCTATGCTGTTGCATAGCAACAGAGCCTGGCAGTCCTTAGCTCTAAAGTAGTCAGTGTACACATGGGAACAGAATGCAAAAATGATGGAAACCTTGAAAAATGTAAGGCTGAGATTAGGAGAAACTGAAGTGAAATTATATACAATAGAAAATGTGAATCTATTTTGTGAGGTATAATAAATTGAACTACTTTTAAGTTGAAAAAACTGAAATGCTGTTAGCCAAATTGTTCGCTTTTTTTTTTTTTTGCAGCTTCTAGATAGTAATTAAAAGGCAGAATGTCTGATGGCTGAGGAAACTAATTCAAATGTAAAGTAGGTTTTAAATGCCTGCCACAGGACAAAAAAAAAGGATGGGAAAGGCAATTTGTTATTAACAAATCAAAAAGCCGACCAGATAAACCGGGAATGTGAATGTCTTTGTGCCGCAGTACATTAATCAGTATTTTATAAATTGCCTTTTCCATCCTTTCTTTTTTCCCCTGTTTCAGGCATAGAAAATATACTTTAGATGTCTCATGTTCACAGGTCTTCAGGCTAGCCCAGTAGTATTTATCTTTGCAAATACTGAAAAATGTGATGTCATTGGGTGTATTTTTAGAAACTCCAAGCTTGCACGTGAAATGTGAGAACTTAACAGAAGCATATTATCCTATAGCAGTTGTATTTTTTGGGAGAGGTAATTGATTTTATTAAAAGCAAATAGGAACCAATATTTAATATTTAGAAATCCATGGTTGTGGTTGATCTTGCTATCAAAAAAAGGCAAATCCCTTCCTTTCAGTACAATGTTTGCCACTGCCCGAGAAGAAACGGTAATAAGCTCAAGCTCTTCTGTTCTGGATGGTGCAACACATACTTTCTTGATGAGTCATGACTGCATGATTTTGAAAGGTAATCACATGCAAACAGTTGAGCTACTTCACCAGAAATTGCTGAAAAGATATGTAATACAGCAAGTGCTTCTTCTGTTTAGTAGTTTACATTGCCCTAAAGATTTGTGGGAACTGCCTTGTGAGTGGGACAGCTGTTTATTTTAATAATAAGGACAACTTAACTGTAGAGCATATAGGTAGCTTGAATATTTGATAGCCAGACTATACATTGTACTGAAACACTGAAGAATCCTAGCAAATAGTTGTGGAAGAAACCTTATGAAAATGCTGGTGCATCCTCCTGTTATAAATGCTAAGTTATAAATGCTGTCATGATACTGTTGTCTAGAAATTTTCTTTTTGCTGTTCTGACTGCATGCTTTCCCTTTCAAAGGCTTTTGTTACCTGCAAACAGCAGTTGTAGATGCTGTAAACATATCAGTCAAACTGACAGAATGCAGAACATCACAAAATGCAAACTTTAGCTAACTTGGGAATGGGAGCAACCCATTGCAATGGGGGAGCCAAGCCCTGCATTCAAATCAGTGGCCCTGTGTAAAGTCCTTGAGTCGAGTTGTTCCGCTGTGAGCTTTTTGGTAGAGCAGCTGGAAGAGTCCACCACAATCTTCCTTTTTGATGGCAAACTGGTTTCTCTAACTGAACTCTTGAATTATCTTAGGCATATGCCTTTTTCTTCCTTTCTGGTCTTGTTCTGCAGACTACCCTTTCTGGATGGTACCTCCCCACCTGAAATCTGATTCTTCACATCCATATTGTGTTTTTGTAATGCTATCATACTCCCTTAGCCCAGCACATGCATAGATAAGTCCTGGCAGTGCTAGTTAATCTTATTGCTAGCCATTACTTTTACTGACATTTTAAAACAATGAAAAGCAAGTTCTTACCCTTTGCATAACAAAGTATTTTACCAGGTTGGGCATAAGTTAATATAGAAGAGACGGGCTACGTGTCTTGATTTGTAACAAAGAGCAATCAATCTTCATGTTAGTTTCATGGTTTGCTGTTAGGAATTGCAACAACTATAATGAATTACTTAGGAATGTTCAGCCATTCAAATCTATAGTTCTGCTGACTATTTGAGCTCTTACAAAGAAATGGAGGCTGCCTTGTGTTATGGAGCTAGTTTTTTGGAAAACACAGCTGGTTCCCATTTAAATGGAAAAGTGCAGCACAGTGTACTGCATACAGTCTTTGTGCCACTTTTAGGGTTTTTTTCTTTCTTTTTTTGTTATGAGAATGAAGGCTTTTTCTTTTGTTTGTTTGGGTTTCTTATTTGTTTTTCTTGGGGGGGTGCTGGTGTTGTTTTGACCTCGAAAGCCTTAGTACTAGTAAAGTAATATCTAGCAAGATGTATAACTTCAAAGTTAAAAAAAAAAAAGGATAGTGAGGGAAATAAATAGATCTTACATGGATAAACATTTTATGGATGCTGAATTTGAAAACTCAATAGACCAGAATCCTTTTAGGTCATCTATAGTTAGGATTCATAGAATTATATGATACTAGGTTGGAAGGGGACTTAAGGATCATCTAGTCCAACCTCTCTTGGCAAAAGCATCTCTAGACAAGATGGCCCAGTACCCTGCTCAGCTGAATCTTATCGGTGTCCAATACTGCAGAATCCACCACTTCCTGGAGAAATTGTTCCAATGGATGAGTGTTCTGATTGTAAATAATGTTCCTCTTGTGTCCAACTGGAATCTCTCCAGTAATTACTTGTACTCATCACTGCTCACCTTTTCCATGTGACTCCTTGTAAAAAGGAAGTCTCCATTTTCTTTCTAGCCACCCTTTAGATACTGAAGGATGGTGATAAGGTATCCTCTAACACCTTCTTTTCTCAAAGCTGAACAAATGCAGTTCTCACGGTCTAATAGATCTCATTCTTAGCCCCTTCCACAGTATTAAACTTCTTTTCCAGAAAATGGCAAATCTGTTTAATAGAAAACCCTTTACCTGAGTGGCTTCCACGTTACTGCCTGTGTACCAGTAATTGGAAGGCTCTACCCATCTGTGGGTAATTCACAGAAGTATCTTGCTATCAAACCTTCAGATAAAAGTTTGCTAAACCTGTATTTTTAATTTTTTTTTTCACTGGAGAGCTGTCTGTGAGGAAGACAGTGGCTCACAGCAGTTTGGCCCAAAATATTTGCAGGTTACTGATCATGACTGTTCAATGTTTTGGAGTTTTTTTCCCCCATGAAGCCGTATACAGACTGTTGTATATGGTTTCATGGGGGACATGGCTTCATGTCACAGGCAGTGACTAAAGGAGATGTGTCTGTTACAAAAATAGTCACTACAGCGCTTACATCAAGTTCTCTAAGGAACAGAGTCTCAGCTAATGAGACCTGTGTTGATCAATACCTTTAAATCACTGCCTGTGAATGCTGGCGCTACTGACAGAAGCGTCTGAGAGAATAAACTCGATTACAGCACGAATCCTGAATTAAAGGCAAGGTTAGGAAGATACAGAGCTTCATGAGCAAAGCCCACACAAATTTCCCTCCCCCCTAATCCCCATTGCCTCTACTAAACATCCTGATCCTAAGCAGACATCAGTTTCACATTTCTGCAGCAAGTCTTGTCTTTCCTGCACCGAGCATTTCCAAGCTGCCAGTCAGTTGTGCATTCTCAGTAGACTGGTCTTTTCCAGGAGGCAAGCATTGAGCAAAAGCCTGTTTTTGTTGTTGAGGAGTGGTTTTCGTGTCATAGTCTTCATGGGATTCTTTCCTCTCTCTGTTCTGTAAGACATGCTTCTGGATTGCCATATAAAGACTCCAAAAAACACGCTTTCTCCAAAGGCTAAAACCAGTCCTTTTGAACAAACGTTGTAATTGTTCAGTGAAGTGTTTGGTTCAGAGCACCATAGCATTTAAGGTGCTTCATACCTGGCCTCATCCTCCCAGGACCTTTAAACATCAACCTCCTTTCAGCTCAGGTAGATGTGTGAATGCTCAGCAGGGCTGCCAGGTGTGTGTCACGTGAGGAGCTAAAATGCTCTCATCAAATGCTCAAATGTGAGGCGTTTATCTATCTCTGTGGTTGTAAGGTGCTTGCAGTGGGTTTTGTTGTTCATAGAGAGTATCAGAGTGTCCTGAAAGGTAGTGCTTTAACTTGCTCCTTTCCTTTACAAGGCAAGAGGCTCCTCCACAAACTGCAAGTAAAAAGTCACACAGCAGTGGAAGCCTTTTCCCATAAACATGTTGCCTGCCATTAGTATTCTTTAGGTTAAGCAGTGAACAGTGATGGTAGATTTTAGGTCACCCTCTTCTGCTCTCTAGCAGAGTGTCCCTATGTAGTTGTTTAAATATTGTGATTAGTTTCTTCCATAGGGTGTTAATTTCAAAGCATAAAAACATTTTTTGTTATTTTTTAATTACTCCCTAAGCCATCAATGATATCTGCCCTGTATCTTTCCAAAGAACCAAGGTCTCTATAGTATTGCTTCATTGGTTATGTTTGCTTTTTTTTCTAATTTGCTGCTGCTATTTCACTGCACAGTTTTATGGAAGAGTGGAAGCTAAAACTAAATCTGTGAACTCAGATTAAATGGTGGATGAAAGACCAAATTCTTATGGTCATGGGCATAATAAAATTTGCCTGAGCAAGGACATGGTAAGAATTGTAGATCAGTTCTGTAGATCTCTTTAGGAAAACTGCAACTTAGATAACATAGAAAGAAAACCTATTAACTGTCTTTGTGAAAGAACTCCTTGTAGAAGTTGTAAGCTGAAGGATATTCGACTTCATAGTGGTTTTTCATGCAGGTTTAAGCAAGCTTAGTTTTTTTCTGAAAAAAATCTCAGGTGGTGATTTTCTTAGTTCTGTTTTATTGTTTAACCAGCTGATTTGCCTGCTAATTTCTATTAAGGTCTTAGTAGTACTAGGATTGCTACATATAGAATGTGCACCCTAAAAGCATGCTAGTTGTCAAAGGTAAGTGACCTGTTCTGCATTACTATTTTAAGGAGCTGGTCACTTCAGAAACATCAGACAGAAAAAACTACATGAGGGATTTTCAAAGAGCAGATTAAAGTACTGCCCAGCTTGGTATCTTGCATTGTTATTAATATTTTCTTTAATTAGTGTTCAAGAGTTAATGCTGTTTTCCTGTTCATCTGTGTTTGGGCAAAAGCACGTTGTTGTATAACACAATAGATCCAATCTCTGTGGAAGAAAAATGCTTTTGTTAAATTATTCCTCTGGTATTGCTTTCAGCTTAGGAGACCATGCATAAGGTAGAAATCTAGGTACAGGTTGCTGTGGAATAGATCTGTATCCTCACTGGAAAGAGCCCTGTAGCCCTGTCTCTAAGTTAAGGCTAGATTTGGAACCAAAATTTATTTTAAAAGCATAATTATACACCTTCTCTAAATCAGACATGCTATTAAATGACAAATTCTTTCTCCTTTTTTTTTTTTTTTTTTTTGTTCCCTTGTGAAAGCTGAATATAGATAATTACATTTAAATAATGTGCTGATCGTGATACAACATTTAGCAGCCAAAGCCTGGGAGAGTTTTATTTGAAAATCTCTTCTTTGACGCTGCCATTAAGAATAGATGGAGAAGAAGGGGGAGCACACATTGAAGGATTGTACCTCTTGGCCTTACACTGCAGGTTTGCCAAGAAAATGGCAGCTCTCTGGTGCTTGCCAGCAGCTTCTGCCAAATTCACAGACAAGCTCTATGTGTGTCAAGTGCCTGCTCTTGTTCTGTCTTCCTTCTGAAATAATAATGAATACCAATTAGCACAGGTACTTCAGATCCACTTGGGCTTCTTTTAGGTATCTAGTCCCTTAACAGACTTAAGTTCAACAACCCTAGGTACCTCTAGCCCATAAGCAGTAGAGACACTGATTTTTAATCCATGCTGGTGTATCACATAAGTTCTATACTTTTCCTCCCAAACCCTTGAGAGCAGTGGCACTGTGTAATATTGGCTTTCAGTGAATGATTATGGAACACAGTCAAATTTGGATTACATTTGTGAAGTTACATCAATAACTTTTTAGGATTTTTTTTTT
This sequence comes from Cichladusa arquata, assembly GCA_026413545.1. NCBI lineage: Eukaryota > Metazoa > Chordata > Aves > Passeriformes > Muscicapidae > Cichladusa > Cichladusa arquata. The sequence continues at coordinate 121,207,042 of JAOTQP010001286.1, forward strand.
CAATTATGGAGATTTGACAGTTATCTTCAGAAACTTGTGAGATAACATTTGCTATATATAGCATGGAAATGGAAAATTTAACATAAATTGGATTGTGGAGTTAAAGGAGTATTCTGGTAAATTTCTGAAAACACAGATACTGATTCTTTTTGTACCTGTTAAGTTATAATGCTTTCATCATAGAATCATTAAGGTTGGAAAAGACCTCCGAGTCCAACCATTAACCAAACACCACCATGTTCTCACTAAAACATGGCCCTGAGTGACACATCTACATGTCTTTTGAACTTTTCCAGGGATGGCGATTGACCACTTCCCTGGACAGCCTGTTCCAGTGCCTGACCACCATTTTAGTGACCAAAGTAATATCAAATCTAAAACACCCCTGGTGCAAGTGGAGACTATTTTCTCTCATCCTGTCACTTGTTACTTGGGAGAAGAGACCAACCCTTGCCTGGCTACAACCTCCTTTCGGGCAGTTTAGAGTGATAAATTCCCCCCTGAGCCTCCTTTTCTCCAGGCTAAGCACCCCCAGCTCCCTCAGCCACTCCTCACAGGGCTTGTGCTCCAGACTGTTCCCCAGCTCCGTTGCCCTTCTCTGGGCACACTCCAGCACCTCAATGTCCTTGCCATGAGAGACCCAAAACTGAGCTCAGGATTCGGGTGCAGCCACACCAGTGCTGAGTACAGGATGACAATCACTGCCCTGAACCTGCTAACCGCGATATTTCTGATACAGGCCAGGATGCCATTGGCCTTCTTGGCCATCTGGGCACTCTTTGCATCGCATTCAGCAGATACTGACCAGCATCCCCTGGTCCTTTTCCCCTGAGCAGCTTTCCAGCCACTTTTCCTCCAGTCTGTAGCATTGCATGGGGTTGTTCTGATGCAAATTCATGACCCAGCACTTGGTTTTCTTGAACCTGTCCTTAGCACGCTTTTTTTTCTCCTTCTGCAATCCTTGGATACTTACTCTATCCCTTATGTTCAATACAGAATATTCATTAACAGTACAGGAATGTATTGATAGACTGGCTAAAATCCAAGGTAACAACTCTACCATTCTCATCCTCTGTAATTTCTTAACTACTTACAAATAAATTTTAGCACAACATTTTGGGAGGAAGAAATCGGGAAGGGAAAGAGGCAAAAGTCTAAGATACCCACATTTCTAGACATTTATGAAACCAAGAATCTGAGGAAATAAAAACACTGTACAAAAATCCCCTGTGCTGTGATGCAAACTCTAACCCATTATCAGGCATAGTGACTCTGCATGGGAAGAAAGGTAAAGCACAGCTGGGGGGATTTCTGATGGGATAGTATCATATCAGTTACCAAGGAATCCAATCTTGCAACAGCAGGTTTCATTAATCCTTATTCTCCCATCTTTCTTCAGTTTGCTGGTTCAGTTGGCAGAGGCAGTGAGATTTGTAGCCCTCTTGTTTCAGTTTAATTCCACATAGCAGAGCACTGGTTTTGCAACTTCTTGAAAAAATCAGATTAATAGAACTAGTGAGACTGGCCACAATCTTTAATGCAGGAGTACCTGTTATTTAGGAAATTCAAATTATATTTCCCAGAGTTGTTAGAAAATTCCACTCCTTCCACAGAGACTGAAGGGGAAAAAAAGATTTTTTTTTAAGTGAATGTTAATTCCTTAATGATTGCTTCAGTGAATAAGTACAAACTGCTGGGCACTGAGCCATTCATTGGAAGGGGAGCTCTTGGGTGATATCAGTGGAGTTCCACATTTATGCAGTAATGTCTCAAGATAATGCCAATATAAAACAGAATGGTATTTGATATTTAGGAGGAGACACAGACAGGAAAATTTGGAAGTGTCATAAATGTATGTTTGATAACATTCTTTTTGATCAGAAGCTTTTTAAAATCCCATATTGAGCATACAGAAAATGAACATTTAAAAACAAGTTCTTTACAAGTACATTTTTCTATGGTTTTGTAGCTTGTTTCATAGCTAAAACTAAATAAGCTTGACATTTTCCATGGTGTTCTCCATTTTTATGGAATGTTTCAAGAGCAGTATAGTCTTACAGAAGCATATTCAGTGGAGTGCAGTTTGTACATCCAGGGAATTTCTCATGGAGTACAACCTGGATTATTTTGCAAGTCTTACAGCCCTGCAGCTTATTCTACCTCATTCAGAGTCTTCTCTGGTTATTCTGAGCCTGATGCACTCGCACCTTTCAAAGAAGAAAAGAAAACTCTGTGGTGGTTCATTCTATTCTAAAAATAAATTAATGTCTTTACAGGGTGGTAGCTGTGGTGGCTTTGGACTGGTCCTACACTAATATGAAATCCAAGCCTGTCTATTGATTGCTTTCACTGTTTGCACTTCCTTTTCTACAAGTCAGTTGCAATAAAAAGCATTCACAAATGTAAGTGAATTCTGCTTAAAATCTTTTAGTCTGTGATTTTGGTGGATTCTATTCAATGAATGGGTCAGATAAGTCTGAAAACTTGTGCTGTTTTCTTATAAAAACTGTCCTCATTGTTTCCCTTCACCTTTGCAAGTTACATCCTGCCTTACTAGATGGTTGATATATTTGGCATTGCAGTGTCTACACCTTGGGCAAAGAACAAATGGTAGGCTTCTCACTTGCTTCATTATTCTTGCAGTGTTTCAGTATGAGGTCAGTTCAGAGGAAGAAATGCACATGGTCTCATTCTCATAAAAGCTTTTGTTACTAAACAGAGACACTGCACTATTTTATGTGTGTCAGGCAGGCTTTCAGTCAATGCTGGCCTCTTTTCCTAGGTGGTGGTGTTAGGTTTTGTGGATTGATTTTTTTTTTTTCTTTTTGTTTGTTTGTTTTTGGTTTGTTGAGTTTTTGTTTCTTTGTTACTTTTTTTTAATGCAGTTTCCTGTATCATAGTGGTTGATCATAAGAGTAAAATTAGCCTTGTCAGCCATTCAGTGTTTGGCATGGGACACCAAGGCTTGATAGGAGAGAACTTCCTTTCAAGTCAGTCAGTCTTGCAATGATACTTGATATAGTTATATTTAGACTGAATAAAATATGGTGTAGAACCCTTTTCTTGGCTTCTCACACACATCATATGTATACCCTCATACAGCTGACTGAATTTGGGGAGGTGAGGAATGGAATGAAGACGAGGAGTGAGCAGGCTTTGTAAAGTTATTCAGAGGTGAGGGTGGAGAAGGATTGGCCGTTGTCTTTTTTTGTATCTATTTTTTTTAATAAAAAGTGTTTATAGAAAATGAGGAGTTTTTTCGTTTATTTGAAGGGAGAAAGCTGAACCTTTTGCTGCTGTTAATGTTTGTTATGACTTCAAGAGCTGCTTCAGTGTCCAGCACCTGCAGCAGGAACTGATTGAAGAGATTTGTGCATTCTATGCAAATGTGAAATTTTGGCTGCTTTAGTAATAACAGCTAAAGCTTTTCGCTGTAGGCAGCTGTGAGTTGTTGCCTGTATGACCATGTCGTCTGTCTGCAGTGTGCAAAACCAGAGAAATTCTGCTTGGAAATGAAGGAAGCCTATAACTGTGGGGGTACTGATTTGATTTAGTAGTTCTGTAGTGTTTCTTTTCTTTGGAATACTCCTCTAGCAGAAAGCTTCCCTGATTCCCCTATGACATGGAAACAAAACATGAGGAAAGCACAGTTGCCTAGCATTTTGCAGGAAACCTTAGACACGTACACATGAAAATACAGTAAAAGCAACGTGATCAGCGAGAGAAAGTGCTCCTCCCCATGCTCTTTAACATTTTATAAATTATGAAAATAAAATTCTGATAGCTTAGATCTGTAGCATATATTGCAGCAGGGAGGCAAATCTTTCTCTTACCGAGGTTGAAATAGCAGCTTATATTCCTTGTATCCTTGTCAGATCTTACATTAATGCACATCATCGCATTATTCCATAATGACACAAGAAATAATTGTTTTCTAATGAAAATAAGTTCTGAATTTATACCTAGCTTACAGAGCAGTGCTTTCAAACCTCTGCATTCTAGTTTAGCTATTCTGCTTGTTCTGGTAGCACGTCTCCACTCATTTCAGGAGCATTACGGTAATGCATTTACTTTAGGGAAACTACCACACCAAAATAAGTTAGTTGAACCTGAAGAGGTCTGTATACAGTGCCAAAACTAATACTAACAGAAAAGAAAATATACAAAACATAACTGTGTCTGTGTATGAGCACAGGGCTCTTCATACAAAAGCATTATCGATTTGTACTTTCTTACTCGTTACACTCTGCTTTTTGTAGAAAAGAACTTTGTTCCACCCCCTGCCTACCACCTACATCTCAGCTAATATTAAAAGCGGAGACAGCTCTATAAAGAAATTATGTTGCTGAGGTCATTGCTTTTATAAAGTACTCACTATCATTTTATGAAGCATGGAAAATTAAGCTGGTTAAAATACTGTTGAATGCAGATGGCATAAAATACACACAGTGTTTTTGCTTTCTACTCTGTTTCTTCTCTGATTTCTCCAAATTTTGAGACTGGCTAACCAGTAAAAGAAGATGCCTCAATCTACCCCATAATGGGAACCTTCTAGCTCTGTTCTAATCCTTAAACTCACCTGTTTTGCTGGTGGTCTAAGTGGTGGTTTTTGTTTTTCTTTTTTATCTCCCATCCAGGTACTGCTATGTGGATTGTTAGCAATGACTGATGTGGAATCTACATATGCAGACTTCATTGCTTCAGGAAGAACAGGTAGAAGAAATGCATTACATGACATCCTTGTGTCCTCTCCGGGTGGGAACTCTAGTGAACTAGCCTTAAAGTTATCAGAGCTTGATATAAACAAAACAGGTGAGTATGTTTTGGGCTTTTATTATATTTATTTAAAACTAAATGGAGAACTAGTACACAAAGCATGGTTTATGTGCCCACATTATTCCCTTGTCCCTCAGCAGTAGAAATATTTTTTTTCTAATCAGCATGGGTAGCCTGCAAGAAGAATCACAGATTTCATCAGCAGGAAGGGTGGTTATTTGCAAGTACAACACATCACTGGAAAAAGAAAAGTTGTTCTGCAGTGAGTGCCTAGTGGCAGGGTCCAAATCAGGATAAATTGTATGAAAAGTAGAATATAAGGAAGAAAATAAGGAAGTCTTTTTTTAAAACCCAAGTCTGCATGATATCCTTTAATGGAAACTCTCTTTTTTGAAGCCTGTAGGAGAGGCCATGTGTGTGCTGTGTCTGCTGTGAAATTACCTTTTTATCAGCTGCCAAATGATAGAGAAATAGGAATGCATTATTATTTGTTTTATCTGGATCTTTGTTTCTGAATACATTGTCTCTTTCTCTTTTCTGGTGATACTTGTCCTTCTTTTAAGGTGATAAACAGTAATGCAATCCTAAATCTTTAATATTACCAATATTTTTCAATGCTTGTGCATATTCAGCTCAGAGGAAGGAGGAATGGTGGACTTTACATGAAATAAAAATAGTAATATGACTGGGTGTTTATGTTAGATGAGTAGCAGCTAACGAATGGATCTTACATAAATTAGAAAGACCTTTTCAGATGTTAGGCAAAGCGTGGTTTTGCTTATTTTAATAATAGCAGAAGAAAATAATTGCAGCAAAGAAGAAACTGTTGATAAGCAGCTGTCCTGTTTGTGCACATAGTTTTCTCAGAGATAAAGGCAGGAGTTTTGAGAGGCAGTCTCTTCACAGGACAGTCACACGTGGGCAGCATGGTGCTGAGGTGGTTGTAGGGCTGTTTTGAAGGAGGGCTTCTTTCTAGTGTACGTGCAAGTCATTCCTTTTGCAGATACCAGTTTGGGACCTATAGATTCTAGATGCATGCAATTCTAGCTGGGCAAGACCTTTAGTTTATTTCTATTTTAAAAAATGCTTTATAAGTATGTGTGTAGGCATGTCTTTTTATTTTAGTGGGGACAGGTGTAAAATGTTGGAAAAATAGAAAGTAGGTGCCATTCGAAAGGCATAATGCCAGCATTCCTTTGTGCTTTAATTTTCTTAGTCTCAGATTTGCACTTACCAAAATTGTCTTTAATCTTGTCCATTTAGAAGATAAAATCATTCCCTATTTTTAAGTTAAACAGTGGAGTTATTATAAGCCAGGAATGTGTTTTCAGGAGTCTCTTTAGTTCTTGTTGGTAATCCCTTTTGAAGCCCAGGTAGCTTAATCAATGCAGAAAAGTATACAGAGCTGCTCATAAAATCACCTTAGATAGTAGAAACACAGAAATGTCTGCATACTTCTTCAGAAGGTTATTCCGTTTCCATTATAAAATGAAAATGCATTTAAATTCTGTATTATTAGTACAACTAGGGGCCAAGTAAAAGCCTCCAAACCAAAAATACTGGAAAAGGCATTGCCTTACCTAGCATTCATGTGAGTATTAGTGTATTATCACATCATGTCATTCTAAATCAAGAGAGGCTAAAAAAATATTTTGCATGTAAAATCCCAGTTCAGAATATATTAATGCTTGTAGGGTGCATTTGTGCATCACACCTGACAGAATTAAGAAGAGAACACATGTTTGGGAGCTATGCCTTATTTCTTTCAAGGAGCATGTCAAACAATTTATGCTAAATACAACTTAATTATATAAATATAGACATCAAGTTTCGATTTTTTTTCCTGTTATTCCTATTACAGCTGCATGCATTTTCTTGCAAAACTGCAAGTGTGTTTGCTTTCAACTGCTTGGAGTAATGGCAGAGTAGGATAATGCAGATGTTTAAGGAAAAAAAAAGGTGGTTATAAAACATATGTAAATTAAACTACCCAAGCATATTTAGTACATTCACTTTGAAAAGCCTGCAGATATGTTTCCTGTAAAAAAACAGAACAGCTTTTAACAGCATTAGATTTGTTCAAAGACAATGTGTTTTTCTGTTACTCAGTAGCTGATACCTGAAGTGAGTGTTGGATAAGCCCCTCATCAATAAGCCAACAACAGATAATCAAGAGTTTACTGCATAAATATGTATAATAAATATAATTACCATGTGATACTCTCCCTTCAAAACAACTGTCCCAGTTTTCTTTGTCCACAGCAAGCTAACAACCTGTTATTATTATCTATGCAGTGGATATATTTACCAAACCCCAGAATACAGGTTCCAAGGACTGTGTAAACACGTTTTATCTAAATTAAGTAAAATCAACACTGTGTACATCTGATAGATAGAAAACAGGAAGAGAAATCATCAGACAGAAGCAAAAGAAAGATTTTTAGCAGGGAAATCAGCAGGTAGCTCTCCTGCTCAACACTCTCAAGGTAACCAGTGCAATCCAAGAAACTTGATCATCTTGCAGGTTGTAGCTAAATGAAGTAGTGAGGAAAAAATACAAGGAAGAATGAGGACAAGTCTCTGCAGATCTAATCTCTAAAACAAACTCCTGGTTTTCTAAGTGCTATAGAACACAGACGTGAAAAGGACATTTCCTTGTAAAAGTTGTAGTGGTCCAATCATCTGCAAATAATGGGGGTAATAGCATGTTGAAGACATATGGTACCAGAATGAATAACTGACTTTAAAAATTAGTGATTGAAAGTAATTGATTTTAGTCCAGGGTAGAAATGTTTTGGGTGTAAGCTGGAGGAATAGTGACAGACACTGTAGAGTCAGTAATGTTACTGGAAGAAAATTGAGTTAAAAGATGCACATTAGCAGGACTGGTAACTGTAGCCATCTGACCAACTCACACAATTGTATTGTGGCTTAGAGTATTTTATTATTTGGTTTTGTTTCTTTTATTAATACTGCCTGCTGGTTTCAAAATGCTGTGTAAAAATTACAGTCTTGCTCTTGAGATTTTCTAGCCATCAGGTTTTAAAGGAAGAATAGCAATGTGATTAGCAGTTTTGGGATTCTCAGAACTTAAAAGCAAATTTATCTCTGTAAATATATTTTAAAGCCTTTAGTAGGAGAGCTCTGCCAGTAGAAAGAAAAAGCTGGTAGCAAGATAGTGTATTATAGATTAAAAGGATTCATTAGTGAGTGTTTTTTTCAGCAAGTTGACAAGAATCTTTCAAGAAGTGGTATATTAGAACCTTAGTGTTCTTTCTCTGGATCTCTGTGCTCTGTTTAAGGTAGCGAAATGTTTAGGAATTTTGTCCAGAAGTGAATTTTCTTTTAAACACAAATACCTTGCAAGAGTGTTTTTTGCTCTTCAGTTTTGGGATTCTTTTTCCTATTCTTTTTGTTAATAAGATTTCCACCAGGAAAGTTTGGCTTGCCCACGTAGTAGTAGTCAGAATAATGGAGGGCAGAGCAGGCAAAAAAGAAACAAAACCCTGAAATTACACTCATCACATCTTCTGCACAATAAGAACAAATGTAGGAGGCTTGTAGAAAGTGTTTGGACAACTGGGGCTAAAGGGATTTCTGTCCAATAGTAAATAATCTCATGTAGATCCATGCTCATGGAATCCTTTCTAATTTGAGAGGTGAAAGGGAAGAAGAGTTTTCTGAGAAAGTGCCTTGCAAAACAATTTTATATTTACTACTCAAACCGTAATTGAACAAAACAAACCTCACTGTTCAGTAGGTAATCAACTTTCCACACAACTTTTCTTCAGGTTGAATGTGATAATTCACAGTACCCTTTAAGGCATTTTCCTGCCTAAATACTCAGTGCATGCACAAAACACAGCTTGTCATGTCTAAGCTGTTTGCAATGTTCTTTGCAAGGCAAAGAACTTCTTTCCACTACCAATGTGCCCTTTCTTCTACACAGAAAAGAGAAGGCGTTTATGATGCTTATTTCTATAAACAGAAAAAAATCTGCAGATGCACCATATGATCTGAAATGAGGAAACAATAAATATCTGCATTGAGAACCCTGCCTTCATTCTAAAGATCTGTAGATTAAAATTAAGAGGCACTGCATGTATCTTGACCTCCTTACAACCTAGCCATGGAATTTTCTTCCCTTAATTCATCAAGCTATTTCAACACTGCAATGTACAAGAGACAATGTATGTCTTAACATTATTCCTTGTTGTGTATCTATAGCTGATCAGTCCTGTGTTCAGGGACTTGTGTCTCACTTGCACTTACCTTCCTGTTGCCTGAACTGTGAGGTCTTTAATTGTTATGTAAAATACAATACTTTGCATATAGATAGTAAAAACATTTGACAGTGCTTTTCTTAGCCTTGGTTAGACAGACTGTGAGTTGCCTGCTCACTGTGCCTCTGTAGGGTGTGATCTGCTCCTCAGGTCATTCTGTGGCTTGCAGTGAGACAACTGGACTGAACGCTGTGGACATGATGCTGAGAATGGATGCACAGAACTAAAGCAGCTTTAAGAAGTTATTGCTTTTATTGAAGTTACATCTCTTTGTAGCAAATTCTGCTCAGATTGATGCAGTGAGGTTTTTTTCTTTTATACTGTTATAGCATCATAGTGAAGAAATTTTCAAAAATACTGTTTTTGTTAAATTCATTAATTTTTAGCTACCTTTGGTATTTAAAGTGATACTTGTGATTGCAGGTAGGAATTTGCATCTCAAGAGATACTTTCTGAAACAACGTATAGTTACCTTAGTAGTAAAGAGTTTCATATTTCAGTTTCAATTTTAATTTTTGCTTTGTTTTTGAAACTGATGGATGAACAGTCAGGGTTCTCTTTATTTTAGGGTGGATTATTCATCCTTTTTTCCTGTGTTATAGAAGGAGAAGGAGATGCACAACGAAATCCAAGTGAGCAAACCGGGGAGGCCCAAGGAGAGGCAGCAAAGCAAGAAAGCTGACATCCGACTTTGACCGAGTGGAGCAGCTGCTGGATGTTTTCAGGCTACAAGAGTGTGCTGGAACAAATTTGTTTCCATGAGCAAGCTGGTAGAAAAGAAAGTGCATGTGTCTTCACTGCTGGAACCCACTCAACACAATGCTAAAAATCTGGGTACAAGCTGTGACAGAAGACAGAATTTTCTCTACCTCTGTCATTAGCAATGGTTGAACATGTATTGATTTTTTGGGATAGTGTCATCAGATGGATCCCTTCATAATGACTACTCGATGGGAACACTTTTAGAAAGTAGAACAGGTAAATCTTGTAGCAAATGGCCTTTGAAGCATCAGAGGATCTAATTGTGTATCTTAAGCGAAGGCTTGTGTGATCCTCAGTCTGAAATTCTCTGGCCAAAGTGTTTGCCCATTATAAGAACTGTAAAGAAAGCACTGTTTTTAGAACTTTGCATCTGTTTTACAGCTCTGTTATTTACAATGGTTTTTGTATTGTACGACTTAGATGCTCCACACTGCCCCTTCTCAACTGCTTATGAAGAATATTTCTGTTACTGTGAATTTTTCTACCACTCGTTTTGAAAGGGCTGGTTTTCTGCATAAGGTGGTGATGTGCACATGATAGATCTGAACGTCATCTGCTAAATTGATTATGCCTAAACCTATATGACTCAGCAACACTCTAATTTGTCACTAGATGAGCCTTCAAAACGATTTGTTAATGTGAATACTTGAGCGTGTGTTGTGTCCTTGGTACAGTTTTGCCACTCGCCTGTAGTTAGTCGCATATCAGAGACTCAAATTGAATCTTTTATGTTATTCTTCCCCATTTTTCTAATTTTGGTCCCAATTTCTTAATCTTTCTCTGAGATATTTTTTTAAAATGTTATTCCAAGTATTTTATTGTTACAGTAGTTTTAAGAATACATTTATAACCTTATATGGGTTAAAATTCAAACTAATTCCATGGTGCTAGAGGTTTTCCTGATTCACATTGTAAAAGATAGGCCTTGTTTACACATGGGAAAATAACTGGCGTACGTTATTGCCAATTGTGTATTCTGAAATGAGTTTTAGACTGCAGTATAGTCCAATGAGTGGCTCCTGGGCTGGATCCAGCCAGGGGTTCGATTTTTACAGTTCCTTGCCTTTGTCTCAGTTGATCAGGCTGTTGAGTTTGCACAGCCAGTAACCTGCTACTGATGCAGCAGAGCAGCCAAGTGCTACAGTCTACTATAGTAGCCTTGTGGCTTGCAGCTGGAAAGTGAGGTGAGAGACTTGGCATCTAGCACCCAAAGACTAGGTTTTTTCCCATTTCATCTATTCCAAAATGACAGTCCAAACTGGGCCTCCATCAAAATATCAGGATAGCTTGTCCATCCAGGACATCACTTAAAATATCTGCAAATTAATAACCTGTTCTGCAGTAGCTGTTGCTGATTGATTTGTTTTTCCCCCTCATCCTGCCCCAATAGACAAGGCCATACATGAGGCTGAATGCTGCAAAATGGGGCAGCCACACCTCTGTGTGACTAAGGTGAGTGAAGAGAGTGACTGATAGTGAACCATGGCAATCACACAAGCACCAATCACAAGGTCAGAAGATTTGTTTTCTTTTATTAATAGGAGGTGATGTCACTTTATATATAGTATATATATATTATATATATTTTTGTGTTGTTGGTTTCAAATGTTATGCACTTTTTAATGTTTGTAAACTTTTACTAATGAATAGTGTGATTGCTTCCTGAATATATTAATCATCAGTTAACAAAACATCTTTGTGGCCACAGCTGTTTGTTTCTACCATATGTATCATAGTATTTGTCACCTGAAAATCTTTTGTGAGAAATGTGGAGGAAAAAACCCACTTCTGATCAGTATTATGAGATCATTGATTAGTGTTAATAAAAAACAAGCCGGCCGTATGCTTGTGGCTCATGCGTGTGATATTAACTCTCACCTTTTAGTGTTTGGAAGCTGAATGCCTTGCTGTCTTATTAGCTGTCAAATGCCCTATCTTCTTGGTAAGAGAAGAAATACTGTTATCCTTAAACAATTTTTATTCATTTGTTTCACTTGGTGTTCCTCTCAAACTTAACATATTATTATTGACCCTTTTTTTAATTATTTCTCCCTCTTTTGCTCTTGCATCAAGTCTTTAAGCTGAACTGGTTGCCCATTGTCATGGACTAGTTACTGTCAATCTAGCACAAATGCCAGAAGGAAATAGGATTCTAGAGTTTTTTTATAGTGTTACTTTATTGATGATCCATGAAATATCATCAGTGAAATGTTGCAGAAAAAGGCAATAGTGAAATAAGCATTTACAGTATATTAAAGTGATGGTTTTCCTTATTTTCCTTCACTGCTTTTCTTTATTTCACTATCGTTTCCTTCTTAATTCTTTTGTGTTGTTAAATAAAATTAATTTCAGCCTTTCCTCTCTATTTTGTACCTGTTTCTTCTGTCATCGTTTTTCTCATTTTTAAATGAATTATGGATGTTTTGCTGGTTTTTTAAACACATCTCTTTGTGATGGAAAACAGCATTGTTAATTTTAGTGGAGTAAAAGACTATTTAGGTTCCTCTTTCCCCAAAAGTGTGTGAGTGTTTGATTTATCACTTGAACTGTGCTTGCTGTCTTAATTTTGGATATTTCTGTAGCATCTATAAGCAGGCCTCACTTAATGTAAAGATGTGGTTAGTCTGTGCCAAGTCACAGCACTGTATCTTGATTATTATTGTTACCAAAGCAATTGCAGAAGACCTATTTTAAATATATTCACACCTTTACTTCTGTGTAATTGCATCATATAACAGGGACACTGATGCAGAACCAGACTTTGACTGGGTTATTTTTGTTTCTGTTAGTTATCTTTTTCAGTTAACCTGACACTCTGGCTTCTCTTCCAGTATCTTCTTTCTATTTTATTTTGTTCATGATAGTTAAATGTCTGTTTAATCCATGCTTATCATAGAAAGATCTTCCCAAAAAGCTATATAGACACAACAAAGTCAGGTCTGGAAAAATCAGCGTAATAGAATACTCCTTATCCTTTAAAGGTTTGGCTTTGGTGGGATGGTGGTGGATTTGTTGTTTCATTTGGGGGAGGGGGGTTTACAGTCTCTTTAGATGGATGTTTTCAGTGCTTTGGTCACTCTGAAGGACCATCTCTTAAGAAGTCTCTTGTTTCCATATGTTCTTGTTTCCATAATAGAGTCTATGACTATATCCACAAGCTTTGCACTTGCAGGGTTCAGGTTCCCTGTCCACCTGAAACAAACAGAACTTTTAGCACTATAATTGGACAGAGATACTGGCATTTCTTTCTTCAGCTTATTTCTATTAATGTTGGCCATGTGCTTCAAAAAGTGTGTTAAAAACCAGCAGCAAGCACACACGTTTGTTAGTTCATCAAACCATCATTTTAGGGCCAAAAGTTCACCATGACCTTTGATAACACGATTATTGAATGTGAAAAAATGTCAGTCAGACCAATACTTGGTCTTCATCTGTGTAATTTCTCTCGCATTTTTTTTTCCAAAATTTTGAAGTGGAAAAAGTTGTATCCTCATAGGAGTGCAAATGGATAATTAATTATCTGATGCCCAAAAGGAGCAATTACCAAAGGGGTTAAGATGGAATTTCTACAGTACGAATGCCTTTCTCAGTTAAATTGGAGAATTTTGGGTGTTGTTTCAGAAATATCACTGAATTTTGTTCAGAGGAAGGACTGAGAGCTGCTGTTGAGACTGAGCACAGTATAGTAACCTCAGCTTTGACAGAGTTTGCCTTACCTCAGCAGTGTTCCTATGTTGAATTGCTGCATTTTTGCCAACTTGTTACTTTGTTTTGCTCTGCATCTCTTTCTGGCTGGTTTATTTCCGTCCTGTGGTTCCCTGATGTAAAATAATAGAAATGCATGGAGTGCTGTATTACTGTACATTGACTGACTGAAGTCTTGAAGTGGAAAGATTGTTTCACTTAATCTTTTTGGTCAATGCACAGAGTGGGATCTGTTTCAAAGTTCTTTTCAGGAGAGAAGCAATAGAGCCAGGTAGGAAGTGTGAATTCAAGAAGATAGCCAGCAATATAAGGGGGATATTGTTTCTTAATAGTAAGGCAGGTGGGCACAGTGCACAAAATAGCTTCCTCCATCATATGATGACCAGTTAGAATGTGTTGATAATAGCTAAAAAGAAGACAAATTGTTCAACTTCAGGTTATATTTTGATTTCAGAACCAATTTCAGGTTCTCAACAGTACTTTAGAACAGAAGCATCCATAAATATGTGGCATGTACTCTTGAGACCAATCCTAGTATGACCAGGTTCTAATGAAATCAAAGATATCTCTTGTTCTCTAACTAGAACACAGAATGCTCTGAAAAAGTAGTAATACTTAACAGATAAGAAAATTATAGAAATAAAGTAGTGGCAGGAGTATTCTTACGGTTCCCTACATCTTCAGGCTGAACTTATTTTTTCCTGCAAGAGAGTAGGGACAGGAATGATCAATGTGGATGAGTTAACAAAATATGAACAAGTTTTAAAGCAGAGAGTAAAGCTAAACAAAAATATAATGCACTCATGCTTACAAAAAGCATCCCCATCTTCTGAAAGCAGCAGGACTTCATATTCTATCCTTTTACATTGATTTTTACATTATGGCTTAGGAGCTGCTGATGTTTTAGGATGGAGGACAGGACAGATTTGTCACCGCATAATGTGTGTGTATAAACGATCTCAGTGTTTTCAGGCAACACATGCTTCAGTAGTACCCTGAAACAAAATGTTTATAATAAGATCAGTGCTAGTGTTGACTTGCTTATGAGGTCTTAAGGTAAGCTTTTAGCAAATTAGCCATCAGTATATACTTTCAATCCTATTTGCTGTTAGGAAATTCTCTGGTGCTGATCCATGAGTGTAGTGTGATAGCAAGTAACTTTACAAAAGTTCAACTGAGGCAGATGATCTTGAGGGTTCCCAAAATGTCTGAGACAAAAACATTCATAAAAAATCCACACCACCTTCTTTCAAAAGCAAAGACAGATGATAAGTGTTTTGTATTTGCTAAATAATAAACCTATTTTATCAGTGGTTAATCAGTTAATGCTTAGATCTAGTTTGATGAAAATGACCCTTTTGAACCTGAAAAATTAATCAGGTGTTTGCATACAAAAGGATAAGAGATGAAATTTTTAAAAAGGTAGCTTGGCAGTAATTTATAGGAAATAGTGACATATCACCTACAAGAGGTATGGGAGATCCTTGTTGAGAGATGAAATCTTGAGCAGCTCTGCATGAGTTGATCTATTCTATGTCTGGTTTGTTGCATTAGCATGTAAATTATGTCTCATTGTGTTCTCAAACAAATACACAAAACAGTTTTTAAGTATGAACCCAAAAGCTAAAAAAAGAACAACACATGATTGTGCAAAGAAATTCAGTATTAGAATGTGCACATCAGCAAAAACATGCATTTCTCTCAGTAGAATTCAGTTATTACTAAGGTCCTCAAATGGCAAGTATCTAGCCAATGTGTATTAGCCATGTCTTTGATGTGGGAATCTTATCATTAAGTCTCAGTGAAATTTCACTATGTTTCCTACTAGTTCAGTCAACTCACTTGCCTATAAAATGCCCTTTGTTATCCACGTTCAGTTACAGATTAATATAAAACACCAACAGCATGCATAAATTTGTGGAGGGAGAGGGATATTAAGCTTGAAGTGTAACACAGGTACCCTGAAAACCATATCCTCACAGAAATGTGGCTACTAAATGAGATTAATTTTTTTAAGCAAACTTAAAAAGCTTTTAACATTCTATGAAGTTTTGGCATAACCCATACAACACACCATTGTATTTGGAAATTGTTGTCATGCTGACAGTTTCTTCTCAACAAGGATTGTGTGCACTTTATCAAAATACATTGGTTAGAAGATGCAATAAAAAGTACAAAAACTCAGTCTGACTGTACAGCCATGAAAAAGGTGTCACTCCTGCACATGGCCCTCCCTCACACACAGCATCTACAGGATAATGCTTGTGACTGTTGCAACACACTGTATTGTAGTTTGGTTGGAACAGGATTTTCAAGAGACCCTGTGGAGTACAAATGAACCATACCTTCTATCACCAGGCATATTTTATCAATTAATTCTTTCTTCCCATCTGATGTTCAAGTGAAAATAGATTTACTATCCACTCTGATGTATACATCTGAATAAAAATAGCTCTTCTTTAGGCTGAAGTATAATAGAATTTCTTGAAGTTGTTTGTAATGTCCTATGGATCTGTATATATTTTATGCCTGTATTTGCACTGAAACTACACTATATACTTCCCAATTAAGCATCACAGACCAAATGGGAATATGCAACATAAAAATACTGTGAGAAATTTAGCTTTTTAAAGTATACATTCCTGTCTTCCTAGAAATTATACACAACTTAAATGTTTCAGTAAAAATCTTTGTTTTCACAGCCTCATCTTTGATCCTGCAATGCAGTCAAAATGTAGACTGTGTAACATCTGATTATAGTCATCATTTCCCTAGCAACAGACTGATATCCTCACTCAATACATTATACAGTATATTTCAGAGAACAGGGCATGCCAGAAGGGGAGAAGATGGATGACTCAACAGGTCTTTTTCATCTGTAATTCTCATCTGTGGAAAGAGTAAAGAACTCTGGACACAAGCACATCCTCGTTTGTTTGGAAGTGCAAACACCAACAGTGTATAATAATAATAATAATGGTTATATAAAAACTGCTACTAATATGGCATTATTGTGGACCTCTGCCCCAAAAAATAAAAAAAAGCAAGCACCCTGGAAAGTAACCAAAAAATGGCACACGGACACCTCCTGGTGGCACTGGGGTGTATTTTTAAATAGAAGGATTCGAAATTAAACCAACCCATAGAAACAAAGGTCCAAACAGCCACGATGGATCGACAGGGATTAAGGGATTGAGAAAAATCTTGGAAAATCACGGCAGTGGAGTATTTTAAATGTATCTTTTACATTATTGAATTATGGCCTTGGCTTTTGTACTTAATCTCTTAAAACACATTGTTTTTCAGAACTTCCCCAGGCACTGTACCACCCCATAAATAAGATTTCCATAACTACTGGAAGTAAACCTGGGGTTTTAAAGTAGGCCTTACAATTGGTTGCAGTAGATGAACTGAAATCAGAAATGCATTATTGGCTGGTCTTCATGCAAACTCTGATAGCTCTGAGAACAACCAAAAGATGTTCACCAGTCTGGCAGCACAGACAAAATACTGTACCTGCCTGGTGACATTTACTAGCAGGAAATTAACTCTCTGAGTATATCAAATAGACTATAAACTTAAACAGTCATCATAGAAAAATCAAAGAATCTGAAATTTGTGGAAAGTCTGTGATTACTAGAATTCCCCCACCCCCCCAAAACAAAACAAAACAAAAAAATTCCCTCAAAACAAAACACAAAAAAAAAAAAGAGTTCAGAATATTTACAGAAGTCAAACAGTTGAAATAGGCTAAATAAAACCTTCAAAAATACTA
>JAOTQP010001286.1:121226175-121243902 GCA_026413545.1 Cichladusa arquata
ATTTGACCTGCAGGAAACCTGCTTTCATGTCAGCTACATACAAGGCCAGTCAACATCTTCCCAAGACCTCACAGCCTCTCTATGGTCCCTCCTTACTATCTTCCACTTGGTATTTAAGGGCTGTACTCTGAAGCATTATTCTGTTTCTCTAAAATACTTCAGTGACTGCTGTTCATGTGTTGTGAGGTCAGAAAATATTTAGAGATTACTACTTTTATCTCCCATATTAAAACTGCCTTTTTTTTTTTTTTCTCTGCTGTTTTACTTTCTTTAGGACATGTAAAACTATTCAGTAGATATTCCAGCTTCCTGGATATTTTCACAGTAATACTGAATGTAAAGAACTGAGCAGTAAATTTCAAGCTAGAAAAAAAAGTCAAGTAACTGCTTTGAGTTTTATGACATAGCCCATATACAGTAATTACTAGACTGTGCTCAGCACATTCTGCAAAAATAACACTTAAAAAAAAAAGGTAAATCTGATTTATACAGGTTATAGAGAAATCTAATAAAAACTCTCTTCACTAAAGATAACAGATTTGGAGAAGTATAAAACTCATATGGAGATACCCTCTGACTACCAGAAGCAGCTTCAGTTGATAATTTTTGGTGTTCAAGTTTCAATCACAAGGGGAATTAATGGGGTATTTGTTGCCCTGAGGTTTCACCAAATAAATTGCCCTAGCTCAAACCCAGAAATTCTTATCCCTCATCTACCCAATTGCACTGGTTTGGGCAGAGAGTCAAGAGAGAGAGAAGCTTCTCCAGGGGATGATTAAGGAGCACAATCTAGTTTAGATTATTTGAATAGCTCTCTAAAAGAAGTGTTGGTGGGACTTCTGGTTTACTTACACAGACAATTCCCTTCAGTGTCTAGCACAAATGTTTCTTTATACCTATGCAGTGAAGAATCAGGACTTGTCTTTTCACCTTCACTTTCTGTTAATTTTGCCCTTTGTCATGAAATGAGATAGCAAAGGCTCATATCGCAAGTGGAACAGGTATTTCAAACATATGTACCAATTTCACTATAATCATCATGTTTCACAAACCACATTATGGTTTGTAAATGGTGAGTGGGGTTTTGCAGATTTAGACACAAGATGATTCATAACAAGGTTGCAGTTCATAAACACAATGATCTACTGCTCAACATGACAATATATCAACCTGAAAAACCCAACTTGAACTGGTAATCAAAGCAGTACTTCAAAAGACACTAATTCGACCAGCTGTGCAAGGTTCTAAAGGACATCAATAACCTCAGCAACAGGCATCTGGAGTGTGCTCACTTTAGCAACTGCATTGCACATAAAATACATGACTGAACGGACAATTAAGTGTCATCAGTGGGAACAGCTACAAGCCTCTGCTTTTCACAGAGTCACAGAATGGGTTAGGTTGGAAGGGACCACAGTGGATCATCTGGTCCAGCTTCCCTGCTCAAGCAGGGTCACTCTAGAGCACTTTCAGTGGTATATGATGTGAAATCTTGAAAATTTCTTCCTTTATGAAAAAGCTGTGGATTGAGTTGTATCAGTGATTTTATTTTAATGGGACAGGATGACACTGCTGTGTTTCATATTATCTTATTTTTTTGCACTCACCTGTAGAAGGAGGTAGAAGGTATATGTCAACTTGGAAGGTATTTCCTTTCTATCTATACTGTGTTCTTTCCTATTTGAGTAGTGCAGCAAAGTGAATGTAGCAGAACTAGCATAAAGAATTAAGCCAGTGGTAATATCTGAAACTGAATATATTTTAAAGAACCCAATACAATTAAATATAATCTAATACTTTTTTTACCAATATGTCTCATAAATATTAGTATATTGATTTCCTTTTTTACTATTTCTGTACCATATACTGACATTTCTCTCTCCACTTTCTGAAGACATTGCTTGCCTAAGCTTGAGACATTTACTTTTGATGCTTTCAAAATTAACCCATTTGGCTTGTTTAAGTCAAATATAAAGGCTTTTTGAACATTTTTACATAGGAAAGATGCAGTTTCAGAGAAGCAGGTGTACTCTGTAAGTGACAAGTTCGAGGTGATTCTGCTCTTTTGCCTACAGCAGAGGGAACACTTAGGAAGGGTTTCAGAAGGATACTGACGAGGCTTTTTTTTCATAAGCTGGGGGCATACTGACTAAGAAAATCAATCTGTTGCACTACTCAGCCAGGAGCAATAGCTTTTTGCCCACTTAATATGTGAATGAGTTCAAAGCAGTGAAAGGTGCCCTAACTTAATACTTGTTTCTTGAACCATGCAGTGCATCAATGAAATATCTGTATTTATCTTTAGATCTATATATCTTTATTTATATCTATATCTCCATATGGATTAGATATAGCCATATAGAGATATACTAGCCACATTTATACAGATATAAGCATATAGATATATAGGGATATTATAGGTCTATATTGCATATCTCTGTAATCTATAATGAGTAGAACAGTGCAATTTCCAAAACAGAAAAATTGCTCAACTCACCAACCCTAATCGCCTGGCAATTCAGGTTTTTTTTTTTTTTTTCAGTTTCATCAACAGGAAAAGCAGAATATTTTTTTCTTGAATATTACAATATGTAACAAGTCCAGGTATGATGAGATTATTTTTTTCTTTGATCAAACATCCTTGTTAGTTTTTATATTCCAGTAAAAATAATACGTAAGCTTTTGGAAGACACATTACTGGACAAGGAAGCAATTTTATATTAAGGGGTTTCAGGGTGCAGTTTGACAGCTTGGGCTCTGAAATTTGTGATTTCTATGAACCAGTCTGCCAGGCTTCATCATGAAGTATGAATATGCTGTACATAAAGTGAAGGTGCCACATATAACCTTGAAGCTTCACATATAGGAAAGGTTAGCCCTCTCTTTCAATTACCATCTTTTAGCCATAAGCCAATATTCTCCTCGTCCTTGCCAGAGAGCTGAAACAGATGTTTGGAGGGAAGTGTTCTGCTCAGGGATTGTTTATGACTAAGCTCATTTAGTGGCTCTGAATATGACAACCACTGCGTACAAGATTCAGAACTGCTCCCTAAATCCTTTATTATTCCAGAAAGTCAAGTTCCTACTCTTTTAGACAGCTGTTCATCACTTTTACCAATATCTTTTAAGGTCAAAACTCAAAATGTTAAATGAGAGTTCTAAACATAACTCAAAGTCCAGATACCATGTGGACCTTTGTGGCTGAAGGTGAGACCTGTTCCTCTTTCCTGTTGAAAGCCACAGGAACTTTAGGGGTTGCTCTTTAAAGAAAGTACCTTAAATCTTGCTCTTTAAAGTACCTTAAGCATACATTAAAAAAACCAATGGCTAGATGATCATGACAGTACACTGTGTCTCAATCTAACAGTCATTCTTCCTAGGACACCACTTTATTTAAAGGATGTAGCAATAGTCCCCATTTCCACAATGGCTGGAAAAATAAAGCTTTGATCCATGGCATCAAAGGTTTAGCTTAATTCCCATGCTTTGTCTGAGGCTTTGAATCTCCACCATCTACCTTCTAGACAAGAAAGTATTCTGGTGCTGAGATTCTCAAGACCTCCTTTAAAGGCATTTCCACAGTGTGTAAAAAGAAATTAAAGGCCTTACTTACCTTCTCCCAAGTGAATGCCATAACCACTAGATTACCTCACAACAGGTCCAAAACTACACTGATTATTTTTTTTAAGGAAAAAGACTAGGATTGATAATCTCATCTTCAAAGGGAACTACTCAAAGGAATTTGCATACCTAATAAGAGCAATCAAGCCAAAGAAGAGAAAGGTGTCCCAAGCTCAAAAGGAGACATTTCCATCCTTGACAAGCAGGTCTTGGACATCCCCTTGTGCTATACTTTACAGGCTTATGTACAGGCACACGACTTCTGCAGATCCCATTTCTATGCCCATAACCCAGGGTCAGTCTAGGCATCCTCAAAGGACAGAGAATTGCAAGAGTTGCATCCTCCTCATGAACACAGTCCAACATTTATTAACCCTTCTCATGGGAGAGATCACAAGCCGCAGCTGATCTGAAATTCAGATACAACCAATATTTTCTGTCCAACAACAAGAAAAATAAAACATCCTTTAACTATAACTATTCAACCAAGCATCAACATCCTGGAAGCACATTTCCTTCCAGCATTAATATTCCAGGCTAATTTTGGGACAGGTTTTGAAGCTGTCAGTTACTCACTGCTTCTCTATTCCAGGGTCTTTAACTTAATAACACAACCTGCCTTTTTCATGTATGATGTTGATAGTTCATAAAAAAATCCCAAAACACTCTTTACCAAGAGAAACATGCAATTGGAAGAATGAAATCTGGGAACAGAAGAAGAAGGAAAAAATCTATAAAATCCTTGGAGTTAGTCCTTTTCTGACCTGGCAGTTGCTTTTATAGTATTCCAAACAAATATTTTGATGACACTTTTAAAAATAAAGACCTATTCTTCACTAAGAAAATACATTTAAAACTAATAGGGAAAATATAACTTATACAGCTGTGTTTAACAGAAAGATTTATCTCATGCATATAAATAGGTATATATGTGACAGAAAAGTATACCATAAATCTATAAATATGACTGGAGAAATTGATGAAGTGAGATACTGAAATTAAGTGGTCATCTGAAAAAAGAAAATTACAAGTGGGCAATTTCCCTTGACTCTGCCTCTCTAAAATCCATTGTTTCTGAGTAGATGTGAGACTTCTGAGGCAAATTCAGCTCCTGTGATGTAAATTTAGGGTAATGGTGTTGAAGTGAATGTTACATTTATTTATTGGTTTTAGGGCAGGAATCAACTGTACCCTGTAATTTCTGCATCAAACCCATGCTGTAAATCAGATTAATATTTTATCAGGATCTAAGTCTGTGCATAGATGTGTTTATTCTTAGGGCATTTGCTGAAAATTGCTACTACAGGTCCATCTGTGGAGGGGAGGCAGAGGTGTCCAGTGGTGTACCAGGGTTCCTTTTAATGCAAAATGTCTGTATCCCAGAAAATTATCCTTAACAGAATCCAATGAAGATATTTCAGAGTCACTTCTTTTTTTTTTTTTTTTTAACATATGACTACAAATAGTGCTACTGTTTACAGCTGTATGGCATTATCTGAGAATAGCATATTGTTCTGAAAGTTCAGAAGAGCAAACAATACGTTTGAAACACAAACAAAATCCTCATTCTTCAAACAACACTTGATTATTTTCATTCTCCTCATATTTATTTGACATTCAACTTTGAGACTTTAAGGAGTCATGAGGGGGGTTACTATTATTATTGTTGGTATTGTTTCATTGTATAATACTGAGTTCATTTTCTTTCATCATAACTTGATTATGCAAAACTTTCTCACAAAATAGTCACCTAAATGGAACCATGGTGAAATTCATATAACAGTAAAAAATAAGATCACTGCATGCATATATTTAATACATGGCAACTAATTTAATATAATGGTGTACATTAGCAACAGACATCTTCTACACGCCTCCAAGTTTTATCCTTAGGACAACCCCACCCACACTGACATACCCATGAACCTGAGTAATGACACCATTCTACATCATCCTCAAGTCTTTTTTACTGGGAAAGGTAAAGAGGAAGGTGTCATATGCTAAATCCTTTTTATCAGAACCATGGTGCTTTTTTGGAACTTTTTAATGATATTTTCTGAGGTCACGTTATATCATCAGTACACTTGACTTTTTCATTGTCCAAAACAGGGGCTTTATAGGACAGCAGATGTGATTTCCTTCTAATGGAAACCATTAGATTGAGAGTGAACAGTGAGCTGGTACACACACAACTTTTACTTCCCTGTAGGACAAAGGGCCCAAGCTCACAAGCCTGAGTCCTACAATTTAGCTTTCAGCACTGTATTCTAGGAGGGCTCATCTCATGCTTGCTATACCCTACAGACCTGATCTTTTCTAAGATATGATAATCTGGCAACTGTTCCACATTTTTTGTTCACTCAAAATATGCAAAGAGGAAGGTAACCTTGTCAACAGCATATACTTCCAAGTTACACTGCTTCATGATTTGAATGTTTTAGAAGAGATGACAGAGGACATTTGGAAATTAAAACATTGATAAAGCAGAGAACACGGCAGACAGACAGACAGTGTGCACAGAGATTCTAGAAACCTGATAATATCACACTTCTGGGTCAAGCAGAACATACAGCAGCATTTTTGAGAAAAGGGCAGGACAGTTCGATTTCTTTGCAATGACTTGTCTTATTTGCTGCTTCTGTGAGGACCCTTCCTCTGACTTTCCCAGCCTCATTCTTCTTTTTGAAATGTGTCATTAGCAACTCTTCCAGCTGGGACTGGACCTCTCCAACAGCAAGTCTGACATAGTAGACTGGAGCCTCTTTCAAGCATTATACAGACAAGTCAGCATTTTGTTTTCCTGAATAACTGCTGATGAACCTTCCCTCTTAGACATTTCACCTTGTCTTATTTCATCTTTTAAGTCTTCCAAGCCTGAGTTATGGAGTGAGATCCTTTCCTTTGAGAGTTTCACAAAGCCATTTGTAGTCACATAGCAGATGGATGCCTATTAAGATCATTATAGTCTCTTCGTCTTCCTCTTTTTTACAAAAAACCCATTTCTTATCAAGTTTCTCAAGCATTTTTCTTGACTGTATTGCACTAAGGAAAGAACACTTACAAAGCTTGTTCTGTAAGCCAGTGCTCTGTAGCAAAACAATGACAACTTGCACTTCTGTGGACCTGAGTAGAAAGGTTGCACAGCCAGTCAGGCAGAACATCCTCCCTGGGCAGAGGCTCAGATGGCAAAGGACCACACAGTCACTTTGGCAGCACAAGCTTTTCATAAAGTCTTGTTTGGAAGAGGCTACTGCAGAGAGAGCTCCGTTCCCCTCACAGCTCTTGACCAAGCCATAGGCTAACAAACATGGAAGAAATCGCTGATGAAATAGCTGCAATGGATTATTGCAGTTATGGTAGTTGTAATTGGTGACACATGTTTTTTGTGACCTGTGAGTAAGATTTGGATAGAGAATGATAACCCTTACTACATCTTACTGGTTAACTAAGCAATGTAGAAGAGAAGGCTATGGAGCAGTCCCTTCATGCCTTACTAAAAACCTCTGGGATTGAATGCCTTGGCTGTAAAAAGGAAAAGGAGTACTCTTCAAGGGCCTGCTTGGATTTCAGGAGGGTTATTAGGCAAATATCAATACAATTTTTGTAATGGCATTTGACCACATCATTGTTTCATTCTCTACTCCTACTTCCAAGTTTTCTGACTGCACTGAACCTCTACAACGTTAGAAATTCACCTCCAATAAAGAACAAGAGCATTTCTGCACAACTCCTTTAAGCAAAATCCTCTTTGAAATGAAGGAAAGGTTTGCATAGTAACTATAAGAATCCCAGAATAGCATAAGAAACTGTAAGAATGTGAGGTCAGATCTCAGGCTGATGGCTTTGGAAGCACATACTGAACCCATGAAAGGATAAAACAGCTTTAGTATCTGCTGATAACAAGGGGTCACATTTTTTTCTGCACCAACTATGTGGGTGTATAGACTTTCTGTCTATAGACAGAAAGTCAAGCACCCAGGTCAAGCCTTTTAAGAACAATTTTTCCAGCTGTTTTTAAGGCAAAAGATGTACGCATCTTGCAAAATGAAAGCAGAACCTGAAAAAAAAAAAAAATTTCGTAGTCTGTTTCTCTACCCCACAGCAGATAGATGAATAGTCATAGACAACATGATCAAAACAAATAAAAATGATGTTTCACATCTATTCTCAAGCATAGAGAAGAATTTATACATTTTTATTATTAATATTTCTGGAATTATGGAGTTGCTATGAGAAAAAGGCAAAATAAGCTTCTTTTGTTATTCTGATATTCAACAACTATGCATGCCCATATTGATTCACCTGGTTTTCACCTAGTTTTGGTTGGATAGTACTTTTCAGTCTTGATTATTTAGCATGCAGCTAACTGGACCATGAAATTTTTTCATACTTTTAAGGATGTGCTTCCACTCACACAAAGGCTTTCTACTGGTCATTTAAAAGAACTGTAGCTAAAAGTGATTACTGGGAAAGGAAAAATTTTTGTTTCTAAATAATATCTTGTCTATCTGAAAATGAAACTAAAATAGTTTCCTTGCCGAGGCCTACAATCATATTGCATGTAGAAAACCTTGCACCTGTTAATATCACTTCACAAAGCATTACCAAAAGAAGCATAAAGACATAAATCATCTGTACTACAGCAGCATCCATATTCAGCTTCTCTACTGTTTTCATGGTAGTTTAATGATACATAGCAGTAATAGGAATATTTTATAAATAAGCAATATTTTTTGTTAAAATGGTATTTCCTGAAACAAGGAATAGCAGGACTTTTAAAGCTGCAAACAAAAGCCTTGAAATGGTACCAGGAAAGAAAGAATTTCTCTGCAAACAAATCTTTCTCAGATAACAAAAAAGGGGAGAATTTGCCTTAAAGGGTGTGCATATGCTATTTTGATAGCAAGTACAGATTTCTGAATTTGCAGTGCAAACAGGAACAATGCAGAGCTCCTGCAAATTATTGTATCAAGTAGAATACTGCATGCTAATCCATATCTCCATAGATATGAAAGTGACCTCATCCCTCCTACTAGAACTATGAAATCTGTTACACACAAAAATAGCTACACAGTAATTGTAGAAGAAAAACCCAATTACCTCAAAGAATGTCAGTGCCAGCATTTGCTTCTAATTTTTGTTTCTGTTTGTGGCAAAAATAATAATCATTTTGTTAGCAAACCAGATGTTTATGCATCAAGTATATTAACTGAGCTGGCACACACACAACTATAGGATAACATACACAAAAGATGACTGATTAAGATAATGGATGATTAAACACATCAGCTGATGGAAATTACATTTGAGATTTCTATGGAGGACTCTGAGGGAAGTACAGAACTGGAAAGAGCTAAAATGAGAATTCAAATACAAGGTCCAAGATCCAAAAAAGCTTGAGGTCTGAACATAGGGAAACGGAATGACCTAAAGAGATATCTACTCATTCAAATAATACTGTAGCTCTGACATAGAAATAAAGGGGGTGTTCAGGTTCTGGCAGGAACTGTGCTGGACCTTCATGTTTGAAATTAATTATAGAATCACAGGATGGTTGAGGAGGGAAGGGACTCTGGAGGTCATTTGCTCCAATCTCCTTGCTCAAGCAGGGCCACATACAGCATGCCCACAACCATGTTCAGGTGAATTTTGAATATCTCCAAGAACAGAAACTCCACAACCTCCCTGGGTAACCTGTGTCAGTGCTCATTCACCCTCACAGTAAAAAGCTCTTTCCTGATGCTCAGAAGGAACCTCTTGTGTGTTGGTGTGTGCCCACTGCCCCTGGTCCCATCACTGAGCACTGCTGATAAGAACCTGGCTCTGCACTCTTTGCTGTCTCACTTGAGGTATTTCTACACATTGATGAAATCCCTCTGACCCTTCTCTTCCCCGGGCTGAACAGCCCCAGCTCCCTCAGCCTCTCCTCATCAGAGATGCTCCAGTCCCTCCAGCATCTGAGGGCCCTCCACTGGAAGGCCCAGTAGGTCCATATTTCTGTAGCACTGGGGTATCCAGAACAGGATGCAGTACTCCAGATGCAGTGTAGCACTCACTGGTACTGAGTACCAGTGCTGAGTAGGGCAGAGTTTCCTCCCTTTGCCTGCTGGCAATGCTTTGTCAGTGCAGTCCAGGACATCATTCCCTCTCTTTGCCGTAAGGGCAAAGACACCAAGGCTTGAGGTAACCCATCCTGCAGGACTGGTCAGCAGGGAGGACATGCCTATCTGTAAATATGGGCTAAAATATATTCAGCAGGTATGCAAAGTGCTGACTTGTAAGACATAAATGGGGCTTGCTTTACAGTGACTCAGCCACAATGCTCTAAGCAAATCTCCACATTTGTCTGCTTGCATGCAGGCACTTTGAAACCCATTGAGTCACATATTTATGTGAAGTCCAGGCAGCCCCAGCCCCTCAAGACATGGCTGAACAACCCCCATCTACCCCAACTGCAACTGGTGACTTTATGCAGGACGCTGGACAGGTGAGAGAACTTGGGATACTTTGAGATACCCAAGAATCTCCTTTCATGAGGTAAAATTACATTTATATGCTTAAGTTTGGTTTCATGAAAAGGTAGGTACAAGTAGTCTCTACTGACTCTGCTGTTCCAAATTTTGTTTATGGTGCATAAAATGCATACAAGGCATAATATATAGTCCTCCAAGCCAGATCAGAAGTGCAAATGAGGAGCTGGCCTCATTTGATTCTGCTTACAATACAGAAATTAGTAATAATAATGGGGAATAATAATGGGAAGGAAAGGGATGGAAATAATAACGAGAGGGAAGCGAAGAACCTGAGGTTGCAGGAGCAATTCTTGAAAGTTCTGGAAACAGATGTTAGAATATCTTGAGAGAGTACTTAGGAAATAGCCTAATCTGAAATATTGAGAGAAAATCAAGCCAAGAAAGAAACACAAGAGACTGATTTTAAAGTATTCAGAGGAGTAACAGAATTCAGTGGGGTTTCTCCCAGTTGCACAGCATTGCTAAGCCAGCTCTTTCCATTCTATTACTAATGAATTAGGTCCACAAAAAGCAAGAATTTCACACTGGTGGAAGTTGAATGAAGTGGTCCCTAGAATCAGAGGGAGGTAGACAGAAATGTAGGTAAGACAACACTGTACTGCAAAGCTGTAAAAGATTTTTGCTGGCTTAGTTGCAGTTAGATGCACACAAAAAGCATATTCAAAAATACAAAACTGGGCTTGAATCTCAGTTTCAGTTCCTTGTTTCTCCCTTCAGTTTTAATTAGACTTTTTATAGAATTAGTTCTCCAAAAGTATTTAAAGAAAAATCAAAGGGAGGAATCAATAAGAAAAGAGACAACCAGCAGTGCCTACCAGTAAAACACTCTTTTTTTTCACTCATTACTGCTTATGTTTGATCTCTGACTATCTCCTTTGCATTTTAATTGACAAGGCAGTACCTGATACATTTATGATCGAAATGGCCTTCCCAAATGGACACAAAAATCTACTGAACACTTAAAACATGTTAAAGACTAAGAAGAGGCCCATAAGAAATATTGATGTACAGAGATACAAAATTTTTTTAAAAAATGATTGAAGGTATTTTGCCCAGCCCATTTATTCTTATTTTAGATATAATCTGTTCAGAAAATAAAACTGAATCTCACTTAAAATCAACAAAATCCTCACAAGTATCATGGAAGTAGCATCAGGAAAAGGAAACAAACAAACAAAAATCCCATCATAAAGTGTTATAATCAATGTGGAATACATTGATTCTCCAAATCTCCTTTGTGCCCATTATTAAATGAAAGCCAAAATCACATACTTAAGTTTTTATTTTGCAAGTATTTACCTCTCTTCAAGCAAAAGGAAGATGATTGTGAGTCAGAGAGAGAGGGGACAATTTCAGCTCTTTATTCTGCTTGTGGATTTTGTGCTTTCATTTCCTCTTTCCATGTCCTCCTCTGTCAGTGTCAGTAATGGCTTGAGATCAAAAAACTTCCACAGTTGCTGGATATTATTTTAATAAGTAACAGCTTCTATATTGAAATAGGGGGTTTTTTACACTCAGGATCTTAGAGCAAATATCAGCTTAATCAGGCTCTGAATTCAAAGTGTCTCTCATGCTGTTGAATAAAACCAGAAACCTTGGCTCCCTTTCTGAGATCAATGGATGTAAATCTTTTAAATCAATATGAAATTTCACATTAAGCCAAAGAAGAGAATCAGGGAAAAGCTATGTCTAATCAAATACTAACCAGTGAATCAAATCAAAGATTTTTTTGCATCTCTAAATTCTACAGTTTGATCAAATGGCATGAAATATTAAAGAATATATTGTGAAAATTATTCTAGCATGTGTCCCTTCTATTTCTAATTTCTGTGTTTAAAAATAGATCTATGCCACTGCCCAGTTGCTGATATATTACAGTATGATGCAGTTTGATGGGCCCATTCCCCAAAGTGAAAGTATGGACTGATATTTCTGTGTTTCTTGCTCATGCCTGTGCATACTTGGTGAGTTTTTATAAAGATATGGAAAAGAAAATTTCCTGCCAGATGGCAAATTAGAAAATAAAATGCAACATTTTTTTCTTTATATTAAAATCTACAGTAATTATTAAAGTCACTCATGAGCAACCATTCATCAGCACAAATAATGTTTTACAATCTACTATGTGCCAAATGTGTCAAGATTCTTTCTTAAGTACTCACATGAAGCTGGAAAGATCAGTGGAGCTGTATCATATGGAGAAACTGATCTTTTTATCCAAGCATCTAAATACATAGCAAAGCAAAAAAGAAAAAAAGAAAAAGCCATCTCAGAGTAGCTCAGACTGAGGGCCACCACATTTGCCACGATTACTTCCAGTTTGCTGAAAACTTCCAATGTACTGATCTATACCTAAAAAGAAATTGATTGCAATACCCTGTTGAGCTGGATGTTAGAGAGGCTGGAGCATCAATTTCCCCACACTCTCAGTAGATGTAATCACTAACACATCTTAGTACTAGAAAACAACATGGGGCATGCAGATATGTAGAATTTGGGAAAAAAAAATCACAAATCATTATGAGACAGAGGGAATTCTCACCTTGGCCATGCACAAATGTTACTGGTAAGTGAGTGAGAAAGGCCAAAGAAACATAGAGAGTGAGGCTGTGGCTTTGAAAGGGAAAATAAAGAGAGATAGTCACTAGGGGATCAGCTACAACTAGAACAGGCCTGGAAAATTCGTGGACTGGGCTCTTCGTTTAACTTAAGGAAAAAAGACATCCAATTTAATGATACTTGGATTAAACAAAACTAAATGTTCTTCTAAAACTAGATGAAACTTTACTGTTTTCTTTCTTTGCAAAACTATTAGGTAAAAATGATTTAAGAAAGACTTTTACTGGCACATCCATGCCTGTGTATGCTCAAAGAACTGCAAATGTGCAAATTTAGTCACATCTCACAATGTGATAATGGATGATATGCACTGCATAATCTGTCCAGGTTTTTGTTGAAGAATTGATGGTTCACAAGATCACATTCTGAGAAAGAAGCTGCATGTCTTAGGTGATAAATAAAAAAGGAAATTTTTCCATCTATTGCTTCAGAATATTTTATTCTGAAACAAAATCTAAGTTCAGCCAGAATTCCTAGTCTTACCATGGTCTAATATAACCTATTCCTCTGCATAGTGAAGAAATACACAATGAAATTACAATATAAAGGAAGATTAATTTATAATGTCATTTTAATTTCTTAATTTAAAAAAATTTGCCTTAAAGAGTGTAATCACCTCATCTCATTGACAGAATCCTGGTACATATGTATAAATTTAGGTTTATTTACCATGCAAGGCATTTGGAGGGTTCCAGAAGAGCAGAATATTTCCCAGCTGAGTGGTCAATTTGTTCATACAATACATAGATGCACATGTCTACCTAGCAAAGTCTATCTTCTACGTGAGCATTTAGGAAAGACAAACACATAAAGTGCTTTGTGGAACTCTCTGGCTTTGCAAAATCAACTTTGCAGCATTCTTTTGTTTCTCAGTAATCTCTTACTTTTGGCTTGTGCTGTGCCTTATCAAGTGGACTGTGTCCTAAACCAGCAAGCTGAAGCATGGAAGTGTGTTGGAAATTAAGTGCAAACTGTGCAGGGATTCACCAAAAGTCAATTTGTTTGGCTTACATATTCTGCAGTCTGAATTAACCTCCTTTTTTTAAGAACTAGCCTGCTAGTAGAACTGTAAAAAATAGCAGTATAAACATATAAAGACTGTAATGCAGGTTGCAAAAGCCAATATATGGAAATAAGGAAACAGCAGTGATGAAGTCACAGTCCCTGGTCTCCTTCTATTACTGGCTACTCAGCTGGAGAAAATCTACCAAAGAGCTGGCAACTCAGAATTTAAACTCATATACTCATATTTTCTTTGTCTTTTTGGCGTTATTATAACTAATTTATTCTTTTTTTTTTTTTTTCGATTTAGAATCAACTTTAAATATTAAGCAATTCATGTTCTGAGAGAGCAAAAACTGTTTACTCCAGTACTGCTTACCAAGTTTTATTGTGGTCTCTGGTCTCGTTCTGTATAATCTGGGACAACCACAGCAAACAAAACCATAAAACCGTATGGAAGAAAAAAATGGGCTGCTAAAAAGATTGATAGCAAAATCACAATACTCCATTCCTGAATATAAATTGTGACTATAACCCACAAAAGAACAAAAGGCATTATTGCAGAAATTCAGCTGAGGAATTATTTTAGTAGGAGAGTAATCATTCTTGTCTGTAGTCCTCAATTAAAGTTAACTGTAAGAAAAAGCTTATTAGGAATATTTAAATTTTCAAGTCCCCCTGTGTGAGCATATCTGAATTCCCAGAAGCTGGTTATAGTGCAAAGTGTATTAATTAAAATACCGCTTTGGGAGATCCTTCTTTATCCAGTGTTCATTATTAACATGAAAGATAGTGGAAAGGTTTTGATTTTTTATGAAGATTTTAGGCATTGTGACAGGGATTCAAATGGTGCAAAAGAGCATTTGAAATGCTAATGAAATTCTGATCATTTTACAGGACTTAGTAGTTTTTTGACACTTCTGCCCCAAACAAATGATTTGCACTGCTTCACAAAAACCAAGGGCAAGGTATTGTCAAAACTCTGGATCCTGGAGTTTTTTTCTAAAGTGATGAAAGATTTGAAATAGTACAGTGTAGGGATTTTTCAATATTGATATATACAGGAAGTCACATTTATTTCACAGCTCCTCTTGTCCTATCTAAACTGCTTACAAGATTCATAGCCCATTTCCCACAGCAACCCCTCTTTACCTGGAGTGACGGTTGGACCTATGATTATTTATAAATGTCAGAGCTTTTCTGCATTGCATTTTACCAAATACATCTTTTACCTTTCCAGGTATCCCTCACACATGAGTGGCTACATGACAAACAGGGCTTACACACAGGAAATGAGCCGAGTTTACTGTTGCCAGTCAGGCTGTGCCAGCCATAAATATCTGCTGGTCACAAGCAAGCAAAGAGACAACTTTATGTCTCAGTAATAAACCTGGGAGCTGTAAGGACAGTCTTCCAGTTCTTCTGCAAGAGGCCTTCTTTTTGGAAGCTGTGTCAATGTTAGGTGGTCTTTCTACACATCTGCTTAATGTCTGAGCATACCTCAGATTGACTTTTACTTATCTTTTTTGGAATTCCTTCTGGAATTTGGGCGTGAGTAGGGAGGGCTGTGTTTGTATTTCAACTCTTTGAAACAAGTTTGAGTAAGGAAGACACAGCTTTTGCATTTAGGGCTGTGTTTTCCTGGTTGTTCTCAAAGACACTCAAGGACTCTGAACACTCAGGACAGTAGGTGTTCAGACTGCATTACTTTTTAGAGGCAAAAATTTCTATCATCATTACTGACTCTGCAAAACAACTGGTATGGAAGAGGAGCTAAATTTATACTGGTGCCTACAGGCTTAGCATAGCATAGCAAATGTTAACCTAAGATGTATTAGTTGAAACACTCCCAGCAGAGGCAAAGAATCTCAGTGATGTTGTAAGATCACCTCTCCGGGACAGTTTAAGATTCTGGTCACAGATGAAATATGAACTAACATGGAACAGGCCCAATAAAGGGTACCATGGTGGCTATGGAAATGGAAAGCACAGCTTCTGAAGACAGTTCAGAAGAGCTCTACTTTGTTTAGGCTAACAAGCTAAATACTGAAACAGAATGGATGCTAATTCCCTATAAATGCATCAAGGAATCAAACAATAAAATACATAAGCCAGAAATAAATGTTGGCACAAGCATGCATGATGCTAACTAGCAATGAATAAATTTAGCATATGGTTTGGAAAAAAAAATCCTAAATGTTATAGGAATTTCGTTGCATCAAAGACTTGAGTTTGGCAAGGTAGGCCTAGAGAAGGAAAACACAGGCTTGGGGCTTTTTTCAGTATGAAGGTAAATTTGTGAAGGCATCCATGTAGCACAGTGGCTATGATCACAGAGGAGTACTCCCCTGTTCCCCACACAGACACCACAGCTAAAGACAGCTGCTTTTCAGCATCACGGGTCCTTTAGAGTATGCTGTCCACAGTTATCATTGCACAACCCGTGTTCAGACACCAGCCACAAGAGGCAAAAGAACCTTTTAGTTTTGCAGCAGAATCCTACTCTGAGCAGGTACTGACTATTCACTTGTCTCTTGGAACAGATGATACATTTGGCCAAGCAGATCCCATGGACCACATCAACCACAGAGACAAATCTCTATAGACTGTGCTGGGGAAGTTGACAGTTGCCTCAGATGTGAACACCACACTGTAGACATTTAAAGGTGAGTGACCTGAAGTCATTATTTCAGGTAATATTTTTAATAAAAATAACCTAAAATGTCAAAGAGAAGCAATAAATGAAACCAAACAAAATGCACCTCTAATATGAAACTAAAGTTCCTAAAGTTCACTAAACTGAGAACATCTCCTCTGGTTTTGAATTTGCAACCTACCTATGGAAATATCATGAAAGGAAGTGCACTCCTGGTAAAACTCCTAATGGTTAGTTTATCAGAAAATGCTTGCTATCTATAGGTTTATTTAAGTCCCGTGTCAAAGATTTAAAAGATCATTTGCAAAGTTTAGAACTTTGCAGTTTAGTGGCAAACTAGTTACTTCCGGCATGGCCTGTAATTTTATAAGCATAAACTCTAGAGACCAAAGGCAACTCTAAAATATACTTTTACTAAATTAACTAGAAAAAATTGTAGCTGGAATCACTGTATATACCCAAGCTTTTTGTCTCAAATGATGATTTTAACCACATATTATTCATTATTTACATGCTGGCTGTTTGGCATGCAGCATCTGGATCGATTTGTTCAGTGCTAATGAGATGCAGACATGACAACATGACCATAATCACCAAATTAATGTAGTTTTTATGTATGTTTCTTTGTGTTGCATTCACAGATGTGCTGTGATAAGGACAGTAACTGTGATTCTATGGACAACTGAATCTGTGTCAACCAGCTTGTCTAGCATAGGAAGAGAAATTATTTGCATGTGCCTGTAAAGATACCAAAGGATGCTTGTAAAGATTGTATGTAAATCGTTAAGGTAAAGATTTGCAAAGAATGCAAATTTCTGTAAGATTTATTGTACTTAAGAAAAACTTTATTAGTTGCTCATGGCATAATCCCACAAGAAAAACATATCTTAAGAAGTAATTCTAAAATAATGGCTTGAAGAAAGAAATATTGAAATACTTTCATTGCTGAAAATGTAGAGACCTTTTGTAAAAAGGAACAGAAGAATTTCCATATGTATCAAGCATTATTTCTATTCATTAGCCAACGGCAATTTAGTAGCACTATTTTCCAAACCCATCCATACTTAAAAGTTATTCTGCAGCAGCAGATTCTATCAAGATGCTAATCTTATATTAACATCTCTTTCAATTAAGAAAATAACAGCGGGGGGGAAAGGGTGGGGGGAATCCATTGTCTGCAATTATTTTCAGGACATGAACCTGAAAACATTTTTTTTTTTTTTTGCGTTTTTCCTGTGGTTGTCTTAGTTTTCCCACAAACAAGAGGACACGCTATAAAGCCACACATAAGCACCC
>JAOTQP010001286.1:121245313-121280554 GCA_026413545.1 Cichladusa arquata
TCGCCGCCCGCCCGGGGCTGTGGCCGCCGCTGCCCGGCCAATGGGAGCGGCGCTTGTTGGCGGGCCGGGAGGTGGCGGCGTTGCCACGGCAGCGGCGGTCGGAAACCGAGCCCAGCCCGAGCCGGCGGTCGGGGCGCGCCATGGAGGGGCTGGAAGGTGAGCGGCAGCGCCGGGGCCGGGGCAGCCGGCGGGAGCCTGGGCGAGGCGGGTCCTTTGTGTCGCGGCTGGGGCGTGCTCGGGCGGTGGGAGCGGGGCCCGGGCACCGCCTTGCCCGTTCGCGGAGCCCCGCGGCCGGGAGTGCCGGGGGGCGGCGGGGCTGAGGCAGCGGAGCCCGCGGCCCGGGCGGCGGCGGGACCGGGCTCCGCTCGCTTTGTGTCGGGCGCTGCTCGGCTCCGCCGCCCCTCCCTGCGGCGGCCGCGCTCCCGGCCCGCTCGCCGGGCTCCTGCGGGCGGGGTGCGCTGCAGCGTGCGGCCCTCCTCGCCAGCAGCCCTTCTGTTTTTGCTAACAGATGGCTAAGGTGGGTGTTCAGATCCGCTTATCGTGCTAGGGAAATGTTCAGTGCGGTGAAGAAAACTAGGTATGAATTTGCTGACGGGGTATTTTCAACTTTATCCTGTGCCGGTTGAACTGATGAACACCTTCTTGCTCTCCGATATGATAGCATCGTTTTCATCGATGATGTTATCCGTCATAACATAGATACCAGCTTGGAATTGGTGAAGTTACAGCTTGCAATCTGAGCATTTTTGTAGGCCTGTCATTACTGCGTTTTGCAGCTGCTTTAACCATACTACTTAAAAAAATGCAGACCTGTTCTGAGAAACTCTATAACACAGTCATTAAGTCTTCCATGCTCTACTTCTCTAGAGGTAACTGAGTGCTGAAACAGGAGTAAGCACAAACTAGCCTTTGTTCTTTATCCCTTCTACAACAGTTGGAGAACTCAAGTAATTTTCACAGAATACCTGTGTTCTGTTTCTAGTAGATTTTACAGTAATCGGACCCTGTTCCTGAGCCTGGTGACTTCATCAAGACTAAATTTGGACACAACTTGGCATTAAAATCCCAAGAGAATTCTTCGATGCACTCAGCATTCTTTGCTATTAATGCCTTTGAAATTTGAAGGATGGTGTGCAGTGTTTATCAAATAATGCCTTATCAGGCATTCCAGCTCTCAGGGCAATGGTATGTTACCTCTCCAAAGGGGGAGAGCTTGCCTTCATTTTGAGTAAGCTGTGCATTTGACTGCATTTGAGACTGCCCGTCATCTGCAGCATCTATCAATTGATTTGGCTGTTCGCTTATTTACCAAGGCCAGCTGTGCTTGGTGTGTTGTATAAACTCTAGGACCTTAATTACAGGGAGTAGGAGAAAAGTATATATACAAATAACAGCAGAGTCCTGAAATTTATGAAATTTCTTCATAAAATTTGTCCAGTTTCTGACTTTGTTGAAAATGGTTTATATTTTGTTTTGGTATTGGGAGTGGAGGTGGCTGCTAAATCATAGGTGAAATCTCATGTTCTACTGAACCTTTTCTTGAAAGTACTTTCAAAAGCTAGAGCTTGTCAATGCATTTTTTTCCATCGTGTGAAATGATACTTCTGAATGCTTGAGATTAATTTCAGAATAGCACAGGGAATAAGTAACGTCTAAAACTCCAGTTGCCCTTGCCTTGTGAACACTCATATTTTGCACTGTTCTCCAGTGCCCTTGAATGCAGAAGTTTTTGAAACTGAAGAACAATTTTCTGCATTTTTGTGGGTCATTTTGTGCCTTGCTTTTATTTTTTAAAAACCGCCACAAAATGAAATACTTCCCTTTCTGCTTCAAACCATTTGAAGCAAGTGGGTTTGCTTTTTTTACAGTTTTTCAGTTTTACAGTTTTTCAGTTTAGGTTGTCTCTCTTCATGCATATTAGCTTAGGCTCAGATTAAGGTTTTGTAGGATGGTTGCCCTAGGACAGAAAAAATGTAGGCAAAGCCAATAATATTAATAATAATAAATTATTTCATTGGTTATTATGCTTTTCTTCAGTCAGTTGCTCCATTGGCAACTCAGAAGGGCATTGCTGGTTGCCATCTTTGATTAAATTTGTGTTTGGATGTGCAATTGCACAGTCATACCCATCTGACATAGAAGTATGGGCAGTTCTGAAATCTGGCTCAGCCTGCTGCCTCATCATATTAATGCTCAGTAAAATCATTTCCCAGAGCTGGGTGATGCAGTAGGTGCTTGGCAGCTGTGTGTGCGAGGGTCGTGGTTATGGGCAAGGGCAGGACTTTATCTGTTGACAGCAGACTCTTGGCATGTCTATGACAGTGGAAGTCCCCCTCAGGCTCAAAATGCTTGTCCTGGACTTTCCAGCCTCAGAAGCTGGTGCTTTTGTTTTGCTGAAGATCAGCATTATAGATGAAAAATCTGTTTTACTTCAGTTTATATAAGCATGCTATTAATAAGGAAGAGCTCTGCCCAGTTTTTAATGATCTTTTCCAAAAAGTGGAGAGATGAATGTGTAATAGTTGGCATGTGGAACTGCATTAATGACATTTAAAAACCTAAATAATATTTTCAGTGTTGCAATTCCATTTTCTCACTATGTGCAAGTTTAAATGTTCTGTGAAATGGCAAAGGAGGTTTCTATGTCACTTAAAAGTTTCTTCTAAAATTTACTTTTGTTGCTCCTTTAAGGCTGTTGTTCTATTATTTTTTATCAGTATTGTTATATTACTACATTGAGTCAAATTTGTACCTTTAAAGTTTTGTAAAAGTAATGAGTGCATACTTGTGCACTTAGAGGTGACAAATCTGATATTAAGTCTAAAGTCGCTAGCTCAGCTTTTGTTACTTTGCAGCTTGTATGCTGTTTAGCTGTTTTTCAATTTTCATTTAATTTACTGATGAAAATAGAGCAGTAGACGGGCTCTGTCTGACAATGTAGTGATCCCTAAGGTGAGCTTAAAAATCCGTTCATGAGTAGTTCTCCATGTGCTGAATCTTGGGACAATTTTTGATGGATTAACGTGTTCTTGTTGCTTTCTCTGCTGGATGTCAAGAAAAAAGCTGTCACACTGGCATGTTTGTTGTGCTCTGTTTTGCTTGAGTGAGATGGAGCCAAGCACTGGATTCCTGACTTCATTTAAGCCAGAGCAGTCCAATGGTGGTGTTTGATCGGCTTCTCTCCAGCCTGTTGTTTTTTCTGGGAGGATGCCGACGACAGCTGCTTGATCCAACTAAATGCTGCTTCCCACACTTGTTCACAGCCCATCCCAGCCTAAGGAAAAAGGGCAGAGGGGCAGCTGTGTCCGAGGGCAAAAGTCCAGCTCTCTGTGCTGGTGATGGCAGCACTTGCCCAGCCCCACGCTCGAGCAGCCAGGGAAGGCTGGTCCTGGTTGGAAGGGATGGGTGGCTGCTGGCTCAGGAAATTGCCTGCAGAGTCAAACCCAGAGCTTTCCCTTGCAGATCTGCGTAGGGTCTGGGCTCGGAGCAGTGTGGGTGTGTCCTCGAGGTCTCTGTACAGCATCTTGTGCTGAGAGCTGGGTCTGTGCTGTCGTAGTGTTTGTCCCTGGACCCTGTCCTGGCATAGGGAATGTCTGAGATGCCCTGCTCCACCCCTAACAGCACAAGATCTCTCCTTTGGGTTTATGTTAGTAATGTGACTCTTGGGAGCAAGTGCTTATTCTTGCTTTGACAGAATTTCTGAATGCCCAATCCTACTTTTTTCCCCTAATAGTGATTGGGTTATAAAACAAAAATGATATTAATGTGAGTGTTCTTTTCCTTTTGGAGTTGATCTTTGTCTTGCCTCACTGGATACATTCAGCAGCTTCCTTACTTTGGCAGCCATTTTCTTTAGCTTCTTTTGACTTCAGCTTTTACTTTTTTAATAGGTGTATCTTTTGTCCAACAGAAGAAAGAATTCATTTTATTGTACACTGTTCTTAAGTCAGCAACTTGGAAACTATTAAAGATTTAAATGTAAAACTAATATTAATGTATATAATTTTTAATAAGTTATTTGTCTCTGGTAGCCATTAAAACATAATGATAAATGTGTCTTTGCACTGAACTGATGCTTCACTGGGCATACTTGCACCTCTGTTAAGTGATCTGAATTTAACATTTAACATTCTATAATTGGTCGTTGTATTTACTCTTTTTAAAGCCATCATGTTGTTTTTTTGGTTTTTAATTAATGGTTATTTTACTTATGGAAAAATGCTGAAAGCTGAGTTTAGGCTGATATGATATGATATGGGGAAGTGCACTACCAGAATATGTTTCACCTTTAAAGGAGAGGAAGTAGACAGGAATGTGTGTAGACAGGAATTTGAATGTTTCAGATTAGTTTCTTCAATGTCTTAGACCTAATAGATTTTATACCCTTTTCTCTAGTTTTTTTAGATTTCTTGCATTTTTAGCTTACATTGCAGAAGCTAGATTGATCTACTAATTGACTTCACTTGGTTGAATATAGTGGAAAGATGAACATGTTTTACCTGCACACAACACGGTGTAGTTGTCATCAAAAGCAGGTGTTGCATTTCAGTGAAACCTGATCTCAGGAACATGGTAAGTACTTGACTGGAACAGCTGAGGAGTGGGCTTACTTTCTAAAGAAATCCTGAGGGAGGGGCAAACTAGGGATCAATACATTATAAATTAAGTTCCTTATCAAGTTTTTTTAACACATTATTTTTTGCCAATTAAGATTCTGATAAGCAAGCAGACTTAGGTAAGGATTGTTCTGTCCAATTAGACTTGTGTTGTAGAGTGCATAAGCCCAGATTTGGGCTTTGGGGATCACTATTACAAAACAGTCTTGGTTTAAGGCTGGTGTGAGAAGGGAAGGCTTTGCCTGACTGCTCTCACAATCATCATGGTGCCTGTAGCCTAATCAAGGAGAACAGTGTGTGTATGATGCCAAAGCAGAGCTGTGTAACATTTACATCATTTTGCAGGTCACATGCTTTCTAGTGCTTCTTGTTGATCTTAAAGCTTGTTAATAGAAGGTCAGATGATGGATCTGGAATTCAGATCAATCAAATAGTGCTGCTTGTTCGCCTTTGGTTTAGTTGCATTTCCATAAGCTTTGCAGGGGAAAGTTTCATAGATTTTTCTGGATGACCGTCATGACTGAGTGACTCTCTAGAATGCCTGTACATTAACACTCAGATGGGAACAAATGGGAGGAATTGGAGGTCTGCACTCTGTTGCAGGGCTAGGATCTAGTGGGGATAATGTGTAGGTGGTAGGACAGCTCACAGGGCTGCAGTGCTGTGGTGGATGAGTACAGGCTCTTCAGGAAGAACCAGCTGGACAGCAAGGGGGGAAGTTGCCCTTCATGTGGGAGAGCAGTGAGAATGCAACGGAGCTTTGCTGTAGAACCACCTGGGGGTGTATGAATCAGGGTTAGCAGGCAGACCAGTGTGGGAAAAGCTGTTGTGGCTGTCTTCTAAGAGCCACTTGTTCAGGAAAAATATGAGGTCCCCCTCATAATGGGAAGGTTCTGTGTATTCATATGTCTTGGTCCTCATGAGAGACTAACCTCTGAGAAGACTTTAATCTGCTGGAGGGACAAATCAGCAAGGTGCAAGCAGCTAGGAGGCTTTTGGTGACAAATTCCTGACCCAGGTGATCAAGGAGATGACAAGGGGAGGCAATCCTGCAGTACTTCATACGTACAGGCATGTGAGATGTAAAGGTCCAGGGCAGCCTTTCCTCCAGTGACTGTAGGATGGTTGAATTCGGGATCCTGAGAGGAGGGAGCTGAGTAAATAGCAGAACCCCAGCCCCAGAGTTCAGGAGAGCAGGCTATCTGACTTTAGGGATCTGCTTGAAAAAGTCCCATGACATATGGCCATAGAGGGAGCTGGTTATTTTTAAGGATGTGTAATGTGACTGGCACATTTTCACATTAAAAGTTATGCCTCATATGAGGAAGGAAACAAAGAAGGACAGACAGTTGTAGTAAAGGGGCGTACACCATGATGTGAGTTTTGTGTGCTGCTTTTACAGTCATTCTTGACTGCATGGAATTCATTTCTCAGTCACCAAAAAACCAATATAGAACCCTCCTCCAGGCTGTCGCTTTGGGGCAATGGGTCTCGCCTTGATGTGTTATTTTCAAGGAATCCAAATTAAATTCTCCATCATCAGACTCACTCATGTTCAGTGCAATAACAGGGTTTTTGACAAATATAATGCATTTTCATTGTCAGACTGAAAAGCTGGTATACAAATGTACAGAGGTACTATGACTGTCTTTTCAGCTTGATGGAATGGATGCTACAATGCTTTGTGTTATCTTTTGGAAGCAGAAGTGACAGGTTTATACAAGATTGTCAATACAGGAGAATTCGCTAGGCTTTCCAAAAAATTGGAAATAGATAAAAATAGATTAATCTGCTGTTTGTTAGACAGTTGTGAAAACTTAGCTGATTAAAAATTTCAAAGTATGTGAATGGTTGAATACTAAGAGGCAGAGCTTACTATGATTTCCTTTTCCTTTGTCTCTTTCCTGCAAGCTGCAGAATAGCACAGGTGAGAAGGGTTGTGCTTGGTGGGATAAAACGTGCACGTCATCATTTTTCAAGCAGACTTGACTGAAGTATGGCAGTTACTGCCTGTTGAGAATTACAGTCAGTGTATTCACCTTACTTGCATTTTCATTTCAGAATTCCTTTTGGCAAAATAGTGCAAATTTGCAAAACTTCAATCGTTACTGGAATACTTTTTTCCTACTTTGGTACATTCATATTTTCATAGTGTTATTTAATTATCTTCAAAACTGCTTTTAAAAAATTAGTGCTCTAAATTAGAAAGTTAATGCTCTAAAGAAATGTTCAAAGACTGTGCAACCTGGTGTAGTTGAAAGTGTTCCTACCCACAGGAGGGCAGGTTGGAACTAGATGATCTTCAAAGTCCCCTTCCAACCCAAACCATTCTGTGATTCTGTAAAATGTTCCCTACCTGTGTCGCTGCATTGGTATAATTTTAGGTGGCTCTTTCTTGTAGTATTTACTGTTGGCTAGGGTATGGTTAGTTAGTGTGTTGTGTAGTTAGTTAATTAGAGTGTAGTGTCAAAAAATATAACCCAGTTATTATTGATTATTGGACATATGTTAGAGACTGGGCAGTCTTCAAAGAACCAGATGCTGTGGCTTAATGATACAGATTCTAGCTAATGTGGGGAATGAACAGCATTTTTTTATTGTGCCATAAATATGTGGAACTCCTAAGTGACAAATGCCTTGCTTTTGGAGATGAGAATGGAGTTATGCTAAAAGCAATAAATACAGTTTTGCAGAAGAATTTGGCAAGTGCTCTTCAAGTGTTAACTTTCAACACTTGCAGATTACTTGCTGGCTTCAAATAGGTACCTAATCCCAAGGCAGGGAATTGTACCAGGTGTTTCTGCATGTTTGAATTCAGAGAGGCTTGATGATTCTGATTATCACGGTTGTCTGGCCTAAATAGTTTAGTACTGTCACTGCTGTAGATAAATAAAAGGTTTTGAAGTCAGTCAGATTTTACAACATGATGAAATACTGTTACAACTTGCAGTCTTGTTTCTGCAATTTGTATCTAAATGCACCTGCATAATTGGGCATAGAGAGCCCTCCAAAAGAGAAAAGTCTAACAAAACTTCAGTTCTTCAGCAATACTGGAGGCTTCTGCTCCCTCTAGGTGTAAAGTTTATTTACACAACTGCTTTATCTGTAAACATGACAGCAAGAATAAGTGCTATGGCTGTGACTCTGTCAGATCAAGCTTATATGTATTGATGGGTTCACACATTTTACTGAGAAAGATAAACAGAGAACTGGCAGTTTGCCCTTTCTGCTGTAAATCAGTTGTGGTATCTAAATATGAGAGGA
Source organism: Cichladusa arquata (assembly GCA_026413545.1). Classification (NCBI taxonomy): domain Eukaryota; kingdom Metazoa; phylum Chordata; class Aves; order Passeriformes; family Muscicapidae; genus Cichladusa; species Cichladusa arquata. The sequence goes on from JAOTQP010001286.1 coordinate 121,253,194, forward strand.
AAGAAAGAAAGAAATTGTTCCCTTGAAATCTAGGTTTCAAGGAAGTCTAAACTTACATATAATATTGAAAGCACCATGATACATCTGGAGACTGTACAGCTGTACTGTATTTAGTGGTCCACCCAGACTCTACAGCTAAACTCTTAACTTTGACATCAGGAAGTGTAGGCAACTAGACTGTAACCATACTCAGAAGGAATCTGTGCAATAACTTGAGTAGATACAGACCCAGTGGTTTGGAAGTAGCTAGAGGAGGAGGAGCCCTGAAGGGGGCAGTTTACAAATATGAACGATAAGATTATTGTAGTTCTGCTAATAAGCTTCCAGTCTGGTTAAGTCAGATACCCAGCATCATAGTAGCTTGTGCTCTGTGTTTTTATCTGAGACTTGGTCTCAGGGAGGCAGTAGAATAAAGGATATAAAGCTCTGTATCGTAGTTCTGGCATCACTTGTACAGAAATACCACTTCTTTGGTATTCACATAACAATTTTGATCATATTTATCTTTTCTCCAGATGTGTTTTGATTAGATAAGCAGTAATAATTATTTCATTCCAAGTTAACTATATTCATTCATATTTAATACAAGCATCTAAACTGCTGGTGATTAGTGATACTAAAGTTGGTAAAAAGGAAAAGAAGCGTAGCTGCTGGATCTTGGGTTTTCTGTGGCTATATACCAAAAATGATTTTAAAAAGAAATCATGCATTGTGCTAAATTTACAGACTGAAGAAAATTGTCATGACACTATTTTACTACCAATTTCTATTCTCAGACCAATTTGTCAAATATATCCTCATTCTGTTTCCTGATTTGAGTGTTCCTTTTTTTTTTTTTTTTTAACCTCCTCTCCACAGTGCATCCCAAATTAAAAACCATTTTGGTTAACTTTTTTTCAGGAAAAATATTGCAACAGATCTCACACATGAATGTCTTATTAAAAAATAAACAAAACAAAGCCAAAATGAACTCAGTTGCAACTTTCACGATTTTATTTCTGTGTTATATGTTACCAGATTTCATGTGGATAACATTGCTAACCCTTGTGTAAGGGAAAACTCCTGGACTCCTAGAATGAATTGTTACGGTTTTGTGGTTTTGGTTTGTTTGATTTTGTTTTTTTGGTTTTTTGGTTTTTTTTAACTTCAAAAGTAAGGAACATCACAGAGGAATTAAGAAGCTGAAAGGGCAAGTGTGCAAATATAAAGGTCACTTGGCTTCCCATTTTCAACAGAACTTCAGGAACTTTCATTTTTTAAAATAACTTCCTTATGTGCTTTGGGTCAGTGATTTCTGTTACCCAGGAGTTGTTGGCAGTAGAAATAGCTCTAGGCTGATGTGATTGCCTGCCAGCACCAGGGGAGGGTGGGAGTTCTGTAAGGAAATGCAGCTCTGTAACTGTAGCTGCACTAAGTGGTAATTGGCATCCCCTGTGCTTTGCTATGTCCTATATAAATACTGCTCATTCAGGTGAAGCTGTCTGCTACTTTTAATGTGTTTTAGTCTGCTTCTTTTAATGTGGAAATTAAACACCAGCTCAAATTCTAGAGTTCAGGGAACACAGAAGAAAACTGTGGGACATGTAGCTTCTTTTACCATGGCAGATATTTGAAAGAATTCTCAGCCAAATTCTTGATCGTATATTGTGTACCTTATGTCAAGATCACTAATTCTGATTTATTTCAGCTAATTTATTGAAGACATGAACAATGTCACTTCATATTTTTGGGAAATGCCTCTCTGACTTGTTTCTGCAAAGCTGAGGGTTATATCAGAATGACATCATAAAAAGTAGTTGAACTCTTTAGCAGAATTGACTTTGCAGAGATGTAGGTTATCATTATTAAGAATGCTAGGGACTCTGAAGAATGAAGGTATGAAATAAACAAATCTGTGCATATCTTGGATTTTTGAGTGGAGTAATTGAGACAGGGTTACAACCATTGCTGCTTACCCTTCAGATCAGTGGTGAGGGCAGGTTCCCAGCCATTTAATCTTTGTGCCAGTGTTCATGTGCTCAGGCTTGTGGATTTAAGAAAACAGTCTGATGGAAAAATTTTCGGATGTGATTTTTTTTTAAAAAAGTTTGAAAAAAACAAGTTAAAAACAATTAAAAAATTCCTAGTAAATCTTCATAGCGTACAAGTATAATTCATATGCAAGAATAGAAGAAAACCAAGATTCATCTGCATGTTTTGCATTTTTCCTACTTCTCCTGTTTGTATTTATCTAAATGCACAGATATTTAGATGGCGCAAAAGGAAGTTTGAATATGACTTTCATTTATAAACCTTGGTTGCTCTCAGTGCAGTCCAGCTGTGCTGTGGTAAGGACAGGCTTATTCATAATTGAAAAGGTATATAAATTAATTAAAGGTATGAACTAAAACTTTTAAACTGCACTTTTTATGTGATTTATGAGTCTTAAAATGCACTGTGTTCCATAGTATGTTCATACAACTCATACATTGTGTGCAGTTACATACTGGGGGTGAATTTGCTATAAGTAATTGAAAAAAATCAGAAATAGGCAATAACTGTTCATTGGTAATTGGTAATAGAGATCTCACTCAGTTTTAATCTTCACCTTCGGGCAAAAAATGTTTTCAGTGGGAGCCATGGCTGCCTGAATCTATGTTTGTTCACTGTGAAGTATTTAATTAAATTATTCATTTAGGACTGGTCATACACACTTAGTTAGCAAGTGCGTATGTTTCAATGGAAAACAATTTTCCACTGGGAGACTGGGAAGAAAAGCTGATCAAATCATTGACCATCACTATGTTGATAACTTTGTTAGTTTAAGGTGCTGCTTCACCTAAAATGCAATTCATTTCGAAGTTGTTTTATTTTAATGTGGTGTAAATAGAGGCATTGTATTGTCTACAACAGTCAGATTGAGTACAGAGAAAGCTACTAGTAAGTCTCAAACATAATCCGAATTTACTGCCTCTTCTTGATGTATATGTGATATAGAAATATCCCTGTTTTCCTCTGGTATAGCACTAGATATAATAGACGCCTTTAATTGGGAAACCCTAGAGTTCTTCATCTCTGCCACAACTCTGTTGCATAATGCATACTATATAAATATATTCGCTTGCATAGGCCTTGATACTTCAACTTGTTGGTCTTTTGTCTGGTTCTGTGAATCTGCTCTATTTCACATATGCTATTTACGTTTTTGTTACCAATGCTTGAATAGCAACATCAGAAATACTTCCGTAAACCATCATGTAATAATCTGAATAAAATATATTCAAGACTATTTTCTTTACAAGAGAAGGTGGAGTAGTTTAACTTAGTAGAGCAAAATAAATGATGGAATGTGTCTTTTGTATATTTGATACTAAATTTGATCTCTTCCAAAGACACAGAAATATTCACTAAATAGCTTTATTCTTGGTGTATATTTCAGCTGTCATTGAGACTTACAGGGGATTTTTTTTATTTGCATATTCATATGCATCCTTTTAAGGGAGTGGAGTTATGTATTGTAAATAAATAGCATTGCTGGTGCCATGTTGCTGGGCCTGACAGCTTCCAAAAGTACCTAGGGACTTCGGTATATTTTTTGCCTTTCTCATCTGCATAGTCTCTGCACAAGTCAAAGGATGTATACTTTTACAGTAATAACTCTTATTATGGCTAAATGTATATGAGGTTAGCATTTTGGAAATAATGTTTTGCCATTAATTTAATCCAATTTTCTTAAAGAAGTGTGTTGATTTTTTTAAGGTGAGGTTACAGTGCAAACTGGAGATCTGTTGCCATGTAAGATTTGTGGAAGAACTTTCTTTCCAGCAGCTCTGGTAAGTGGTGTGAGCACTGCTGGCTTTTGGATTTGATAAGTTGATATGAAATTTAAGCAGTGCTCGCTGTAGCTAAATAAAATATATCTAAGTGCTTTGTTTTGGTAGGGGTTTTGGTGTTGGCTTTTTTTGCTCCCCAAGTAATTACTGATTCCAGTTGTCTTAGGTTTGATACTCCTTAGAAGGGGTTTAATTTTATTTAGTATCTCATCATTTTCTGAAATACATGCCTGTCAAAGCATCTTTTCTGGGGTTACAGAATCAATCTTTCTTCAGTTTTAGATCTCAGCTAGTAAATGAAGTGTTTTGTTAGCCATCTCCAAAACTCTCTTCTCCATTGTTAATAGAAATTGGTCTGTCCTTAAATGTGAATATGAATTTCAGACACCTTTGATTTATTTTGCCACTCAATGCAGAAGTTGCCTACCTATTACCAATTTTTTATGTTCAAGGAACAAATATAGATGCCTTCTACGTTTCTTCTTCGTTATCACCAGTGTTTTTGTAAGTCTGTACACATATCTGTGAATTCCTGTAGTTCTGTTTTAAAGGTAGTGGTTGGCATAAATGTTTGAGTGAAAACAGTCTGAGCTTATTCATCAAGAGCTTTTTTTGCTAATTTTTATATCAAAAAAGGGAGAAATAGTGTGTTAATAAGTTCTGTTTACAAAACTAAATTCTGTATTCTAATTTTATTTTCCTTCTGCTTATAGAAAAAGCATGGACCCATTTGCCAAAAAACTTCTTCCAAGAAAAGGAAGACATTTGATTCCAGCCGACAGAGAGCAGAAGGAACTGACATTCCCACAGTAAAACCCCTTAAGCCACGGGTATAATTTATTATAATTTACTCAGAATATGAACATTTTAGGCATACTGTATATGCATTTTAGTAAGACTTATTTATGCTGGCAGTTCATGTTAGTTAGATCAACTAAGATTTGGGAGAAATCTGACTATGGTGTTATGTACTAAAATAGGGTGCATACTTAGCTTCAAGTTAAAAACTTCAAATATACAAAGCTTTCTTTTTTGCCTCTTAGCCAGAACCACCCAAAAAACCTTCTAACTGGAGACGAAAGCATGAGGAATTCATAGCAACTATACGAGCAGCCAAAGGACTTAATCTTAAAGATGGTGGAAAACTCCCTCCACCACCTCCACCATCATATGACCCTGGTATGTAAAACAGCCAAGTTCCTTAGAGAATTCTTCTTTAAGTTAATGTGTAGAAATTTGAATTGAAAAGGATTTGTTGGAATATGGCATTCACAAGTTCCTGAAGAGGTCTTGCTATCCCTGTGCAGATGCTGGGTTGTGACTTAGGGTCTGGCTGGCTCACATCCTGTGGAACTTTCAAAGCCCATAACTTTTAATGTGTGTTTTTAATGTGTGGAAAGATAGCTGAGGCCAATTTGCAGCTTGCTACTGTCTTGTAAACCATAGGCTGGACAAACTGTTTCAGTACCTTGTTTGTGCTCACAACAGTGGAACTGCTCAGAAATAGCAGACTGCCTTTTTGATTAGCTGACACCCACAACATATTTACATTGTGGGAATGCACTTTTGTGTTCTTCAAATGTAATCTCTCCCATTTCTTGCTGAATTCACTTTTAGTTTCATGTATGCAGTGTATGCCTTGATGCCTCATGTTATGGGGGTACTTGTGTTTTGGGTATGTGAGATGTGTGAGATGTTAGCAAGGACATGACAGTCCTTGGATACTTTCAAACTGAAACTAGGTAAAGTGCTCAAGCTGTCTGATGTGAATGAGAAGGAAACACACTTTTCATTTAACTTCTGGTATATGATAATAGTTTGAAGAATAGATCTCTTCCTCTTGTCCTAAGAGCTAAACCATTTGATTAGCTGAATGACTATTTTCAGAAAGATTGGGAAAAAACATGTGTTTCCTTCTGCCTGTCTGTGGTCTAGTGAGGATGTGAAGTGTTCCCCACCCTGTTTCTTTACAGGAGATGTGTTAGTCCAGTGTTAGGATTGTAATTATGTATTCACTCTCAGAGGCTGTATTATTCAGCATTCTGTACTCACAATCTTGAAAAGCCATCTTAAAGCCAATAGCAGATGCTGTGGATAAGAATCATAAGGCTTGATCATGGAAAAGAATCATTAATAATCTATATAGCATATCTATAATCTATCTAGTTATAGTGGTTTTAGTCTCCTGGCTTCATCCTGCTGCAGTGGGTAAGACTTAGGAAGAGGAAACCAGGAGTGAAGAGACCATGCACAAAATGATCAGTGTATCTTACAAATAGAACAGGAGCAGCTACTGATGCTCCTTTTCCACTTCTCATGTAGGAGAGTGGGAAGATTGTGAGCATACCACAGGTGTATCCATCCTCTCCTACTCAGCTCTGTCTTGAGCATACAAGTCTTTTTCCTTTGGAAAAATGGAAAGAACATTCATATTCGTATTTTCTACCTAACTGCTCTGAGCTGGCAATTAACCAGTATTGCTGCTTCTTCCATCTCCTCTTCCACTTTTTCTGAGGAAGTGCAGAATAGCCTCAGGTTAAGAGGGACCTTAAGTCACCTTGAGCATGACTGCATGTGTGTACTGCCCTCTTATTTTAGTTTTTGTTTTATAAACCTTACATTGAATCCTAGAAGTTCTTCTGGACAGTATGAGCAGTACTTTCATATAGCCAAATGTCTGACTTGTAGTATGTGTTTTGCAAACGGGTGAAGATACAATTCCTGATTCTTAAGAGTATACATTCATCCTCTCTAGTCTGATACATGTGTGGCTTTGAAAGTTTTCTGTGGGAACTGAGCTCTGCACCAGCCAGAAATGGCATATTATCTCAGAGTTTTCACAGCTGCTTTTTTTTTTTTTTTTTTTTTTTTACTTCCTTTGGAATAATTTTGGTTTGACTACATAGCTATTACAATTCTGTTTCTGATTTTTTTGTCTCTTAAGGTGTAATTGATGTTTGAGTGTTCTGACAGTAGCAGAGCATATGTAAAATAAATAAATAAAAATTTGATGTTGTTACCCCATGAGATTCCCATGCTGTCAGTTTTCTGTGTTCTTCTTCTGTCCTTAGCTCGCTCTTCTTGGGTCACAGTCCGTGGTTTTGTGGCCATTACATCATTTAAGTTACTCAAAAATGTTTATAAATATTTTAAGGGACAGGTATTTAAACCAGACTGCATTTGGACTACTAACATTTAATCCAAAGCTTATTTTACATTTTATAATATCTAATTGTAATATTGGAGGCAGTGGCTGTTGAATTTAATCTCATTTTCTTCAATAGATATCTAGACCTAGATATGATCTAGAAATACACTAATTTAACCTGCTTTGCTGATGTCAAGCTTTTTTTAAGTTGATGCTTACATGGTTTTGAATGCTCTAATCTGGGGCATACAGCATTAATATCTCTGGACACTGAAATACTCAGTTGTCTGAAACTGCAATCCAAACATATCATTTTCCAAGGGCACTGTATTTTAAGGTATGTATTTCCAGCATAGAGATGATGTCTCTTTTAATATTTTAAGCATTTATGTAGCCCTTTCTGTTTTTTTTTTTTTTTACCCAATGAGAGTAATATTTCCTGTATGTAATACTGTCTGCAATGTGACTGAATTAATCTTGCAGAAGTAACACAGCCACCAGTTATTTTCTTTTTCATGTCTCTAGAGAAAGCTCCTAATTTTGGCTGATTTTCTTCTGATTATTTTTATTTGTTAAATTTCTGATTTTTTTTAATGATGATCACTTCCAGTATTGCAGTTAGTATTTCTCAATTCTCTCAAAATTGCCAGAGAAAACAGATTTGTTGTCTTTTGCTACTTTTGTGGGAAAGGTTTTAATGTATTCCCATATCTTGAACAAACTGAACTGTTCGTGATTTTTTCAGAAATTACTGATTGTTTGTTTGTTTAGCTTCTTCTCCACTTACTTCCAGCTGATCTCTCTGCCACATCCTTGTACTTCTTTGGCTACCTTCTCTGGAGAAGAACATCTCTTAAAGTGTTTCTGATTTTGCTTAGGTTATTTCTAATCCTCAGCTACTCTTATTCATCAAATGAGAATGTACTTTTACCTAGCAATCTGTATTTCATTTTCAGATTCAAGAACTCTTAATTTCCCCTGGAGACGAGGCCGGTCTTTAAAAGACTTTAAAACAGATTAATAATGTTAGATTTTTATGTTTTTAAGATTACATTCAGTGTCCATACTGTCAGAGGAGATTTAATGAAAATGCAGCTGACAGACACATCAATTTCTGTAAGGAGCAAGCTGCACGTATTACTAATAAGGGGAAATTGGCAGCTGATACCAAAGGGAAGCTTCCTACTCGAACACAGGTGAGCTATAACACTTTTCTTGACTTGTAATGTGCATTCAGCATCAAATCAAGCTTGTTAAATAGTGTGTTGCTTTTAAAAAGAATTAACTTTTATTCTGTAATTTTATTATTTGCACTGACTGAAGTATTGACACTAAGCATGGACGAGGCTTTTGCTTTCTTAAACTGCAGAGATCCATACGTCAGATGGCAGTAGTTGCAGAGCCAAAACTAGTCATAAATGTAATTGAGCAATCTGCAAATGACAGGTAATATGATAGCAGGTGGAAATAGAGACGCAGTTTTTGTAAAAGAAGTTGAATTTCTGTTGTGCTAGTTTCTAAATCCAGTTAAAGACTTGCCTAAGGGGCAAACAAAGGTACCTGACTACAGGACAACTGACAGCAGTATTGTGGCTAATTAGAGGCTTTAGAGGGATTCAGGTGTATTATTCAGTATTTTGCATTAGTGCTGGGAATGGTCCAGACCACACAGGTGAAAGTAAGATTTGGATTTGAAATACAAAAGTAATTCTACCTTTGCGTAGTCTCTTTTAAATTAATTGGTAATGAGATAATACTTTTAATCTTAACTTTAGTTTTATTCCAGCTATGAAAAAAGTTCATAAAAGCTGTAGAAAAGAAAAAAAATGCAGAAAGACATACAATTGAACAACAAAGCCACTAAGTAAGAGAATGTTTCCTGCTAGTATCATCTGTAAGTATTAGAAAACTGACTATCAGAAACCATTTGCATGTTCCCATACCAGAAACAGGTTACCTAGTAGGAAATCATCATCTGTTCTCCCACAGTACCTGAAAGAGCTACCTGTTGTGTTATATAGATAGCTTGATTTAATTGCTTAAATTTCTAGGTTGTATTTTGTTACAGTACAAACCTGCTCCAGTTAAGAAGATGCCTTCTGTAGGATCAACACCATCACCATCATCACGCTTACCACAGCCAAGTGGTGTTAGCAAAGGTGTTGTAGGTATGAAATGAATGTTATTAATTGTTCCGTGTCCTTTCTAAATAGTAGTTCTCAAACTATGCAGTAAAAATTGATTGTTTATTTGATACAGTGGTTTGTAAAATCTCATTGAAAAGAAATTTGGAAGGGGCATTGTTTGCCATCTATGTAAAAAGACTCTTGAGCACTTAGGATTCTGGTTTATATATCAGGTCAATTTTTTTTTTCTGAATTGAATATGAAAAATCATTCGGTGTAGTAATGCATGATTGTACTGAATACTGATCTCTCACCTGAAATTTATCTGATGCTTAATTCTGTAACAAATTTGTCTGCTGAAAATTTGTCTGGTGAAAATACATAGTCTAGGCATGTATATTAATTATGCAAACAGTGGTCTAATTTGGGTTTCAGATACATCAAACATGTTTTGTTCGTACATACTTTGACTTTCCCTTTTTTACTGAGCAAAGTAATCGAGATGCAGTATGTTTTCTTAGAATAAAACACTATGTCTCGATTACATATTTTCTATATGTTTTTGAAACATTTTCTTTTTCTATTATCTTGATACTAGCTCATATCTCTGTATTTTTGAAACTCTTATTTTGAATTTTGCAGTTTAATTTTTTTTTAATAAATTGTATCATTTCAGCAGCAAAATCTTTTATTTTCTTATATTTCCATGCTTGCTTTTCAACTGCAAGGTGCCTCTTCAAGTAAAGCACTGTCTTCTTCTGGATCCAGTGGAAGCAAAATTCAGACATTATCACCAGCTCATAAAAACTCGCTGGGAATGGGGAGCCCGCAAGCAGGGTGAGTTCCATCTAATGTCATTTCTGCTTTATTTATTATTTATGTTGTTCTAGTTCTAGAAGTCTCTGTGGCTTGTTTCACTTGCTTTTTATTTTTTTCCTATGAGCTTCAGAAGTACAGTGTTTTGCATTTATGCTTTATCTGTGCATTTATCCTTTATCTGTAAATACGACGTATTTGATTGGAGAAGACATAGGTTTTATCAAAGGTTGATTTAACAACAAAAGAGGTCAAGAGATAAAGTATATTAAAAATTGCAGAATAGGTAGAAGTGGTTGGAGTAATGAATTCTTTCTTGGTAGAAGTAAAGGGTCTTAAAAAAGCAGAAAACTTTAGGCATGATTTCCTACACTTCATGGAAATAGAAGAGAGAGGCTTCTGCCATAGATTACAAGGCAATTGTGACAGGATCGCTCTCGGCACAAAAGGAGGGAGGTTTTCTCTCTTCCCTTTCCTAAGAGGCAACAGTGAATGAGCACAAATAAGACAAAACCAGTGCACTTAAAACAGCAAGGAGTGCTACATGAAGATTATTAGAGTTCAGTGGAAGTGCTGGTGTGATCACATCTGTGACTCACGCTTTGCTGGAGGGGTTTATGGAGGCATTTCACAGAATCTCACAGAGAAATCCGTGGAAGGGATTGAAGTAGTGCAATTCTACAGAAGTTTGAGGAGCACAAAGGAGCACTGAGAACACATAAAGGAAGTGATTGCAATTATAACATTGGTGATTGAAAAAGATTTATTCCTATAAAAATTAGTTTCCCGTTGGTGAAGACTGTGTAATGTGAAAAAACCCAATGTCTTAAGTTCATGAGGCCCAAAAAGGACATTTTGAAATCTCATGGGTTTGGATAGCAATTGCACAGAAATAGGGATTTTTAGTTTATCACTCTTAAATTTTACAGGTTATGCATGAATTACAGCTTTTTCATGCTTCCCTCCTAATGCCATGTAGCATCACGATTCCATTCTGTCCCTCCTTGCTCTATCTGCTCATGTAACTGTTTCAGACACAGATCACATCCAGAGTCCATGAGGCTGACAGATTTTTTTTTTTTTCCCCTGCTCTCTTGGTGTCTCACTAGTCTTTGGTAAGCTTCACTACCATTTGTAGGCATCTATACTGTGACTGTCAAAAAATCCCAGTCCCTTATTCACTGATATTCTTTATTCCTCTATTTTTAGAAGTCGAATTAACATCTACTGATGAGTGGCAAACAAGCAGGTCTGCAAACTACAGTAAAAAAGTCAGCTGAGATAATTTGAAGGCATGTTTCTGAGTCCAGTAGTGTAACCCAGCTGTCTGGGAAAGGTTTTTTCGTGTTGAAAGTTCCTAATTGAACTCTGTATTTGTTTGTGAGGATGCAGCAATTTTCCTTGTTAACAAGGAAGTTCTATTTAATTTTACCAGTCAGTTGCCATTGCAATAAGCATATGAAATTTGGTAGAAAATAAACCCCCTTGTGTTCCAGCTATTCCTCAGAGATCAGAGGGGCTGGGTGCAGCTTGGTTTAATTTCTGATTTTAACCAATTAGGCACTATGGCTGGTTATGTTCAATGAGAACTTTTACAGTTCCAGATTCACAAATAAAGCAGTTTATTGAAGCAGCAGATTGTTGACTCTTGTTAGATTGCTAGTGATAAATGCAGTAGATCTACAGTGCCATGTATAACTGTTCCCAGCTATAGTCTTGATGCAGCCCGAGGTGCAAATCTTACTAAAGAGTCATCCCTGCTGTGGTGAGGGGAGAGAGGAGCAAGCCCATTTTCTATGAAGTAAGGTCATGTTCTCATACTCTAAAAATGGAGAATTTCAAATACCAATTTTAGACTTTTTTGGAAAAGTGGAGGTATGACTATAGTCAGATATAATTGGTTACCAGTTGCTGTAATCCTAGTTGGTGGAGAAGCAGCTTTTTTCTTATTTTCATACTGGTGAGTGCATTTTTCAATATATTAATTATCTTTGGATACCTTTAGCTGAATTGGTTGCAACAAAGGCACACAGATCCCTAATAATCCAATATCATCCTCCACCCAAGTGAGGGAGCAGTGAAGGCCACCTGACATTACTCCTGTCAGCACGTAACCTCACCTCGTTATCTTCCCAGAGGAACGGATTTGTAACAGAGGCTGGTTGTGCATGGATAAGGGGAAATGGGGCTGGTACCGAGGCCTGAGTGCACTCCTGGGCTTCACTGAGACACCACTGGGCTGTGAGACCTCTGCCTCACCCTAGGCATCATTCAGTTGTTAAGCCTTGCTCCAGCCTAGTGCAAGATAAGCAAGTGGCTTAGGTGCATTTTTGCTGAAACAGCTTCATGAATTCTCCACAAACTCACAGCATCTCTGTGTCTTGACATAGTAGTCTGGCTACTTTCCACAGTTGCTTACTGGACTTTGTTTTCAGTAGTATTCCATTTTCTCCTCTGTTGCTTGTTGAAAGAACTGTGACATGATGTAGCCGAATAGCAGCTGGGGAGGTGTTTGCCCTGCTTCTCTATGTTTATGCATTCTGCTAAGCACAAATAGATGGCTTCTGGTTGGCACAGCTCTCAGATAATGATCTCTGCTGAAAGGCAGTAAATGTCAGCTTGGCTTATAACCTCAAATGCCTACACAGTTTCCCGATTTTAAGAGTATGGGTGTGATGAGTGTGTTTCTGCCTGCAGTCCTTCTCATTGCTCTAAAAAAACTTGTTCTCTTCTGTTTTCCAACTAGCCCTTATGGTATTTGCTGCTGATACTAACCAATCTTCCACAGGTGGTTGTTAAATGTGTCTCCTTCCTAAGTGTTGTATCTGTGACCTGGCATTTCTATTTTTAGCTTAATTGCATTCACTTCTGGTGACAAACTTGTCTGAAGTTATATTGAAGCAACAAGGTGTAGGAGCCAGTTACATAATGGAAAAGTTAGGTTCCTCAGATTGGTCACTGGTGACAATTCTGGCCTTAATCGTCTCAACTTCTGCCTTAGTATTAGGGCATGGGAGGGAAATAACAGTGGGTTCTGTTGAAATACCTACAAAATGATACCAGAGCAGGGACTGAGACACTAAGAGTCAATGTCCTACATGAGAGTGAAAATAATACTGCGGTGGCAGGTTTTAATCTTATAATTTATGCTATAGATAAATGAAGCTGGAATTATTTTCTAAAATAGAAGAACTTTTGAACATTGCCCTTCAGTAGGATTAAACAAGATTTATTTCTTTTACTACACGTACAATTTAACCAGTAGAATGACAAGCCTCAGTGTGAGATCTGGGATTGTGTTATACTGAAGTCAGGCAGAGCTTATGCTGGAAGCTCTTCTGAGTTGTTAGTGAAACAAATTGCTGAGAAGTATTGTGTGGGTGTAGTTTTAAGGACAATCTTTTAAATGGAATGTTGAGCAATCACTTTTTCTTTTCTCCTTGACAAATATTAAAGAGCCTACACCCATTATTTTGACCAGGTTAAATTCCAAGTTTTGCTGTAAGGAACAAGTTCCTGCAGTTTGTATTAAGGGAAACTGTAGCTTCAGTGTGTAACCTTCCATCATTGCCTAGATTGCTGTGATTCTGGATTTTCCAGAGAGGTAAGAGCAGAGAGGGTTAGTGGTAGAATTACCATTCTGCAGTGCAGTATCACGGGTGAATTCTGTGTCCGAAGCGGTGGGGCTCAGCCACTGCTGCGCGCGCGGCGCCGCCCGCGCCCGGCAGGTGGCGCTGGCGCAGCGCGGCCCGCGGCCGGGGCGGTTCCTGGGGGAGGGAGCTGGGAGTCGCCGCCTCCAAACCTCGTGTGCCGCATCGCAGCGCGCTCCTGTGCTCCGAGTGGGCACAAGTGGAGCCCCGTTTTATGAGCTCACTTATTGAAACTTATGTCTACTGTGCGGGGTCTTTGTTTTTTTAAATTTGAATTCTCCTCTTCTGCTCCCCAAGTAAAGGACTACTGAGAGAGCACAGCACAGTATCATCAACATAAGCTATATTAGTGCCAGTGGGGCTTACTTTGTACGTGTAGATCAGAATGTGTCAGCCGAGTCCTGCTGTGAGTTTTCTTTTTCTGCCTGGACAGAGTAAGGACACAGACAGTCCTTCCAGTATGAGTGAAAGTGCTGCATAAGGGCATCATTTCTGGGTCATACAGAGCAAGTCAGGAGTAGCACGTGCCTGTTGTAGTCAGTAGGATAATCTTCATTTGAGTGAAAATAGGGGTTTTTGTCTTTTTGATATTGAAGAACTGAGAAAAGGATAATTAATTCTTTATAAGTTATCTGTCACTAGGCTTATAATTTGATATCATGTTATCAACCGAAGTTTGATATGTATTTTATAACAGTATACATGTTAGCAGTGTCTTACATTTCTTGAGGTGTATGGTAATTATAGTAAACTGTCAGAAGTTTACCAGATGTTCAGGAGAAAAAATTGGGTTGGTTCTTCCTAACCTAAGGGTAAGCAAATGGTGAACTCCACACCAACATAAAAAGTTTTGTCCAGTAGAACCTGACACCACTGTTTGTGGCCAGACAAGGTTTTGAGTGTACAGATTGTCTGTGAACAGTTATGTTTGTTTGCTTTTTTCATGGGACTTGGAAATTATATGATATTTTTTAATATGGAAAATGAACCTTAGAAATTAATTTTTAATTTATATTCTATTTTGGGGATAAAACATACACTTAAATGTTTCCTTCCTGGAAATCATGTCTGCTAGTGACACATCCACTGCTGTCTTACAGCTGAAATACAATATGAGCAGCACACCAAATCAGTAAAAGTAAATTTTCAATTCCACTTACATATTTGCCATAAAGTATTTGCAACCTTTAAAAACATTATCTTTTTAAAACAGTTTGTTCCTTTTCTGAAGACTGTAACTTACAGGGCTTTGTTTAATGAAGTCTAGATATGTAAGTAGCTGTCTTTGAGATCTTTGCATTTCGAAAGATTCTCATGATCATGGTTTTTTTCCATTAGAATGTGAAAGGGCTGTCAGCTTTGGGTTTTTGGTTTTGGTAAGGTGTGAAAGAATACTGTAGTGCTTTATTTTGACAGTGTTATGATGGTTTCTAGAGTATTTCTTTGGTGTTTCCTCTGTATGTGCCTGGAGTTCACAGATTACACTGATAATTTGTTAAAGTTTAAAAATAACTAAGAAAATTGTGTTAGGTTGGAGTATATGTCTTACAGTGTCAAAGACCTCAGTCTTGCTTCTCAGTTTCTTGGGAGTATGTAAAGAATATTTTGTATTGGGTATTTGTATTGTATTCTGTTGGGTCAAACAGGAGTTAATTAGTTTGAACTAGATCTTTGGGAGGCTATTTGTAGGTTTTACTTCATGATGATAAAATGATAAAAATGCAGAACTTAACTTGAAGATCTGATTTTCTAATCTAAGTTGTGATTTCTGAAAAACTACAGTTCTCCTTATGAAGATGTGAGAGAGGGATTTTTTGTTAATTATTTTGTTGGTTGCCTTTTTAAAAATTCTTTTTAAAATTTTGTTTTTGATTTATTATTTTTGGTTTGGAAATGTTACCCATAATACTAAAAACATAAAGTATTAAAGTATTGACTATATACTACTGTCTGTTGTAAATGGGGTTTTTGTTGTTAAAAGAAAGCTGGGTTTCTTTCAGGCTGTCCTCTATTTTGCCTTTACAAATTAAAATCAAAAAAAGGAAAAGAAAAAATTTTCTTCTTGACAGTTCTAGAGTTGTACATATATATCTATTATTTTCTAATGTTTAAACTTACTATAACTTGTAATTATGAGCCCCCTTTTCTAGACATGTTGTATGACATCATGAATGCTGTTCTTAAAAGAGACCAAATGTGAATACATTGTGCAGAGTGTGAGGATAACTGACATTAGTGTTTCGTTTGAAAAAGAATTTTAAAAAATGTATTGGAAACCTGATCCAATGTCTATGAAATCCATTCCTCATCAAAACAAGAAGAAACCCTTTTGTTTGCTGGATAATTAAAGTCTGACTTGTATTTTTTTTTAAATTAATGGGGTTTCTTTGGTAATATAAGTACTGAATTGTGAGTATATTTAATTTCTTTTTTTGCAATCCTTGAATAGCAATATAACACTGTCCTTATGAGCCTCCCTTTATATATTTTAATAGTCAGATGGACAAGTTAGGCCCACCACTGCGAACTGGAAGAGATGTGCAAAGGTTTTATGACACTGATACAAAAACAGACAGTACCCTCAAAAGGCCAAATGAGCCTGTAAAGAAGTAAGTATTACAAATCAGCGTGGTTTATCTGTTTTACAAAAGTGTTTCCCCTAAGCAGGAAACTGTGCCCTTGATGAACATCAGCTGCCAGTATTATCTTCCATATAAGTGCTGTGGGAGAAGAGTGGATGATATAATTAGTATCAGAGTGAGGTAAACAGCTTCACAGGACAGGGAAGATGAAGGTTTCCCTCAGATTTGATTTATTGTGTCACTGCTTGATTACAGGTAAAAAGTAATGAATTTGCATCTTGATTACAGATTGAAAGTAATGAACTTGTGCCTTTCTAAACACAAGATAAAACTCATTTGCATGATGCAAATCAGAAGTAAGCATTTAAGCCTGATAACTGTTTTAGTTTTTGATAAAGTAATTTTATTCTCTTAAGGTCAAATATTTCTCTACCTCCTGTAAGGTAGCTATGATGGTCCAAAAACATGAGGAAAGCAGACTTTGTAATGAAAGGTAGAGTCTTTGGTTAAGTCCAACTTACCTCATATAAAGATTTCTGGATATTCAGAAGTCTTTATAAGATCTAAGTTTGGAAGGAAGCTTATTCCAATTATTCTAACCTTTAAAAAAGGAAATAGATACTGAATTGTAGTTAAGCCTTTGTTATCTTTTGGAAGATACTAAATTCAAATAGACTTCTTTTTCATATTGTAAAAGATAAATAAGTAATGAATTATGTGGCATGTACATGGAATGTCTTGCTTTACATAGTAGAAATGTGTCTGAATCTCCTAATGCTGTAACCAAAGCTGTAGTATCCTTGAGACAGGAACAGAATATTTGACTTTGGCTTTGAAGAAGCAAAAGCAATGAAGGGCATGGGAGCTCTTTTTAGACAAACAGAATTTCTTTGTTTTTATTTGCTCCTTTGCATGTTTGGTTAGAGTTACAAATCCTGTGAACAATGAAAAATTAGCTCAGTTTTTCATATTGTAATATGTTAAGATGTTGAAAATTTAGCTTAGTTACTACAATTGCTTAAAATAGGCCCTATCCATAGAGCAGTAATTTGATTTTTCTTTTTGAGAAAAATTCTTTAAGAGTATAGGCATTTCTTCTGTTCTTTGTATAATCCCTGTTGTTCTTACTCAAGTATCTACTGAGTTCAAGAATTAAATCTGCCTTACTTTGCAGTAGGTTGTTCAGTATATTGCATACCAACAGCATTCAGCGAGTGTGAATATAGTTCCTAACAGTTCTTAAATTCAGCATAGCAGTGTGGATGGTTGCAGTTTATGGCAAAGGTTTCTGGACTTTGGGACGTGTGCCATTAGTCAGCACAAAGGTATTTATGACTTTGCTCAGAACTATGAGCTGTTGTGAGTAACAGTGACAGCTGTCAAGAATATCTGAAAACACTCTGTCTAAGAAGCAAGATTTATGTATCAGTGTTTTAAGATAGAATTTGACCAAATCGTGAATGCATGCCTAGAAAAATATAAGCTTCTTTTACCAATTACTTTCAGATTTATATATTGCAAACAGTGGTAATTCAGCTAGATATACAACGTGAACTGCTTTAGGAAGGGAAGTCACTTTCAATCTTATTTTTTTTTAAATAGAGAGTGGATAAAAATTTCTTTAGAGTATGTCTAGATTTTAAGACTTCCAGCTGGTATTTGTACACAGACTCATCTGCTGTCAGGCTCTATTCATACTTCATGTGATACAATGTAGAGCAGGGATTTATACAGCTTTTCAAAAACAAAACACAAAATCCAACCAAACAGGAAAAAAATCAGAAGTGGACAAGAATATAAAGAAGGCAGCGATGGGGCAGATCAGAACAAACCAAGCTGTGGTGGTACAAGTTGAAATAACCAAAAATATCTGACTTTATTGGTAGGCATCTGTCTCTAGAGATCAGATTGCTATTTAATGATGAAATTTTAAGATTTGTCACCAAACCTGATGTTAATTGTGTGTCTAAATTTGGGCTGAATAAAGTTGTAGAGACAGTGGCAGCATACTCCTTGTGTTGATTTACTCATCAAAAATGTCAGAAATCACAGAATGAGTAAGGCTGGAAGGGAATTTTCTGGTCTGAAAATATATTCGAGATTTCTTATATCTTTTTAGAAAACTAGGTGTAGAAAGAGAGTGCAGAAATTATGCAGAAAGCTGTGTTTAAACATCTTCTAATGAAGGTGTCCTGTTAAATCTTTAAAGAGTGATGTTTTATCTGTTCATGAGACTTTGCCTCCTTTGATATGCAGGATGGACTGGGCACTTTGAATGTGGCTTTTCAGTATTTCAATTTCCTCCCTTCCCCAGCTCAATCAGTGGCCTGATTTCTCTGATTTTTTTTTTTTTTTTTTTTCTGAAAAAGCGCCATGTGAGTTTTCAGAGTACTTGGTGAGATGAGAGTGTATGATACTGTTGAAGTGCAGGGAAAAATAGTGGACTGGTTTTCATGTCAATTTATCTCAAATATCAAGGACTCCTAACATGATGTTCAAAACTGATTCAAAGTGCACTCTGAAGAAGCTTCAATTTAAGAAATTAATGCTGTTAGTTTTGAAAAAGTAGTATGTTGGTCCCAAGGTGAAAATCCAGAGAAAACCAAATTAGTAATAGTTTTGAATTTTTTTTAATTACCTGGAGCTGTCCAAACAGGAATTGATACACAGTTTTATTCTTAGCTTTATTGCCTGATCATCTCTGATCCGTGATGATCCCATAATGTTTCTGTGTGTATAGCTGAATTTTTCTTTGTATGCTTTTCTGTCTTCCATAACAGGTGAAGTAACAGTCCAGTATGTTCTTTCTACTATAGAGCTCTAATGAGTTTTACTCAATTATAAGCAGAGGTCTCAGATGGGGAAAATAGCACAAGATGGGTATTTAGTATCTGTTCATTACAGCAGTGTAATTTAGGTTACATTTAGAACTTTTATTCTAGAATTCTGTAACTTCTGAAAGGCTGACATAACTTCCAGTAAGTTTTAATTCTGATACAACTAATGTAGTGCTTTTCAGTCTGCATAGAATTTTTTTTCAATTAAGTCCATCTTTAGAATCTCCTTGCAAAATGAGGGGGCAGACAGGAAAACTAATGGAGAAGGTTAGTGTTCTGCCTAGTGGACCATAATCTTTGATCATTCCACTCTACCTGTTACAAGTAGAAGACATTCTTGTTAAACTTAAATACCTTAGTTAGATACAATTTCAATTTTTTTAGTCCTAAATTTAGTTGCTGATTTCCACCATTGTGCTTAATTATTTGATTACTTTTCTGCTGGTTGAAGTGACAGAAAGAGCTGAAAAGCTGTCTTTATTCTATGTGCATGACATGAAGGGAGAAATGTTTTATGCAGCATGTCTATAATTTGAGAGTTACTACATATTCCTCAGTTGTGTCAGTGTTACATTTGTCGTTACTGGAGTTGAATGTATTTCCTTATATGTGGTTTGAAAACCAAATCAAGACCAGATAGTTTTTAATTCTTAGGGGTGCAGTTAGGTTTATCTGAAGGGAACAAATGGTCTCTTGGTGACTGTTTTTTTTAATATCCTTGTGCGAGTCCAAACTTAAATTTCATTTATGCATTGGTGTTCAAAAATGAGAACAGAAAAACTTGGTTATGCATTGATGTCATAGTCTGAAGATTCCCCAAAGAAGAAGAAATCCCAGTAAATGGTAATTCTTTTGAGCAATGATGAAAACTTCTGTCCTTGATCACTGATGATAAAACGATACCCCTTCCAATTTATTTTTTTTTTAGTGCTACTCAGATTTTTCGGGGGATTCTGAAGTTTCTCTATTCATCAAAGCCAGCAGCAAGATGTTCTCAATGTTTGGGATGTGCTGATCATTGTGTACTGGCTTCTCATAATACTCATGAGTCCTGAGGGGAGCATTTTCCATAATCTGTATGGTCATACTATTGACCCCAACTTCAGGAAAACTGATAGTTTAGAAAAAATTGAGGCCCTAAAGCCCAGCTGGATGCACTTTCTTTTTTCTCCTTCTGTTTATATTCATGAGTATAATTGTACTTTGAAGAAAAAGGGTTTGCAGCATTATCTAAGAAGAGGATGGTATCCTTTCTGCAGTTCTTAAACTATTGAAACCTGCAGTCATCTGCTCTCTATTTTCCTAAAAGACCTGCCAGTCCTAAAAAGTGACTTATGAATTGTCAAGGTAGACATTAGAATGTACTGAACAACCAATAATGCAGGATCTACCTGTTAGGAAGAGACACATATACAGGAAGGGACTTGCTATTCCATTTAACTTGTCATTGTAAGGTTCAAATCATAACAGTTCAAACCATGTAAGTTCATGCCAAAGCTCATCTATCTGCTATTGGTAGGAAATTAGTTACAGTTAACTAATGTGTAGATTGATGCACTTTTATATGTGTGTGTGTGTGTGTATATGTATATATAATTTGAAAATGCATATTCTTGTATGTATTTCTCTGTGTGTTTATAAACCATCAGGTATTTCTTCTATTTTAGAGGTGCAACAAAAACCCGGACATCAACCCCTCCTAGTGTGGCAAGAGCCATGAGCACGGGTGCTTTAACAAACAGAAGAAAAACTAGCAATTCAGACAATAACTTAAGGTAGCTTTTAACTTTGTGGATTTTGTCATTAATAGAGCCTTCATTAAAGGGGATTACTTACTGCTAAAGAAGTTGGGGAATGTATTCTTCTCTAGCTAATAGATGATCAGTATTATCCATGCTCAATATATTTTGCATGTTTATCATCTGACAGCACACCTTTGTTGTCAGCTGTCTGAGATGTGCATAGAAAACTGTTGGAAATGTCAAATACTGCTTGGGGGCTGTTGAAAAAAATAACCAAATATTATTTCAGTAGAAACTGAATGAAATCTGCATGCTAAGCACACAAATTGTCTTGCCCTTTTAAAGGGTAAAGGATGAAAATTGTATTGCTTGTTTAGCCTTCCTTTTTTTGGCAAACTAAGTTTTAAGTTTTCAAACACTCTAAGTAGACAATCAAATATTTGATCCTGCTCCTCAAACTCTGGTGTTTTTTCTTGCAGGGAAGGTGGGTATGGAGATATGGGACCCTGGGAGGCATTGTGTATAAGATATGCCACTGTAAATAGGAAGTGCAGGCATGAAAAGGACAGTAACAACTATATTCATTGACAGGATTAGACTAATTTTACATTAAATTATACTGAACTAACTTACAGAGAATATTCTTCATCTGGGAATTTTCAGGTCTGATGGGAAAACTGGATGTGACATTGGAGACTGCCCATCCTCAGTCAATGGAGGAAGTGCAAGAAGCAGCGAAGGAGTTTCACCTGTACAGTTATCCAAGTTCTGCCACGAGTGTGGAACAAAGTATCCAGTGGAATGGGCAAAGTTCTGCTGTGAGTGTGGAATTCGAAGAATGGTTGTGTGAGCACATTCTTTAAAGCAGAAGGAAAACAAGAAATTGGAACATCTGCTATGTACTGTTGCATGGAAAGCTTGAGCACTCCATCCAGTTAGACTCTATGCTGCAAACGTTGAAACATCATCTTATAATTTTCTGAGTGCAATCTTCTGGTTACACAATTATTTATAAACAGTGATATATACTGTATATAAAAATAGCAGCTACCTAAAACTGTGCCATGCAAGGAAATACTCTCTACTCTTTGTTGAAAATATCTAAAATTAAGGTAAAAATGTGTTAAGTAACCTAGGTAGCAGAAGAGGTTCAATGCTATTTTTTTTTTTTTTTGTAAATTCTACTAGGCAGAGGACTTTTAAAATCTCTTATTTAGGGTAATACTTACCTATAGGGAACTAGCCATGAACAACTTGGGCTTCAAAAGTTTCTCTGTGGTGACATTTGCTTCATCTGTGACAGTAACTTAGATGCTGTATTCTAAGTGAAAACAACATGAGCTCCTTATATATTCCTTATAAATTCCCAGATAAAAGTGTAAAAGGTTTGGATCTTTAAATCCTTCAACAGTAATATGCTAATTGGACTTTCCAGTTGCTTCCTAGGAATTTTTTAAAGAATTGAAGTGGAAAGACTACCTGAGAATTCTCTTTGTATCTAAGAAGAAAGGCAAGATTTTCTTTTTGTGGCTTTCCATGTTCTGTTTTTCAGTAAAAACGTGTTAATATTTTATGTATTTATAAGGACAAATATGGTATTAATTTTATTATTATTCATTTTATTAAGTTCCTTTTGTTTGGAAATACTTGTCTTCCTCCTCCTGTGCTCCACAATGACTAGCACATCTAAAGGTGTTGTGTTTTGTCTTTGTCCTCTTCCCAAAGCCCCTGCTCATTTTTTTTCTTTTCCCTCATTTCCTCGGACTTTTCCAAGGAAAGTTGAAGTCTATGCTTATCCTGCTTAAATGTTGAACTCTTATTTTGAAAACAGATGTATTCAATACCAAAAAAAATAGTTCTATAAAAATGAATGCTATTAGAGCAGTAGATCTTGATGTAAGTAGTGAGGTTTTTTTATTCTTATTCCTATGAAAATGGCACAGCTTACACATACGAATGCATAAGGGAGTAACTGTGCTTCACTGGCATATGTGTCAATGCCTGATTTTTTTTCTATTTTGTGTATTCCCTATCTCCAAACAGCAGTCTCTTCAGGTTAGTAATAGACTTCACATTCATCCATTGGGAAGAAGAGAGAGACTTAAAAGTTGTTGGGCTTTTTACTAATTACTCAGCAAATTAGTAAATCACACATTTACTAATAAAACCTTTCACAAACCAAATCACTGAATTAGTATCTTAATTTAGTAGTTTATTTTGTGAAGTTTTTCTTTGAAGTACTTGCACCATTTTCATGATGCGTGACAGAACAATCTGAAACAGCTGTGCCTTTCTCACAGTAAATACATTTTTTTTGTCAGAAACTGGTACTTTCAGCTCACAAACACCATTAGTTTCAATTTATTTAATTTTGTTACAACTTACACAAAATAGAATGTAGTGTTGTTCCATGATAGCATTATAGTCGTTGCTTGCATTCTCAAAAATTGTGATTTTCAATGGGGCCAATTTGGAAGAATGAGTGATTGAAGAAAAGCATCTTCAAAGCAGATACCAGTCTAAGAGAATGAGTGATTTAAGAGACTTGATGTTGTTATGTTGCAGGCCACAAGCTATTGGTGCTTTAAAATTAGTTCAGTGAATGTCTTGCACTTTTTGTACAAATTTGTTTTTAGAAATTATCCTTCATTCAGTGCATGCTTTTCATAATTGGTGTAAACTGGCTACTGAGCATGATATGATGGATGAGTGGTAATGATAGTTAGAGCTAATAAATCCTAGCCATTATTTTCTTGGAGTTTAGATTCTAGGATCCATATTACGGCGCATTTCATGTCTGTATTTGGAAAAACCGGAATTCTGCATTCTTTCCATAGATAAGTCTGCTTTGGAAAACTTGCTCTGGACTTGGGCTATGGAGGTCTGCAGGCTGAAGTATTGTGAGCTGAGAGTCCATCAGCAAAGATACCAGTCCAAAATAGGTTTGATCAGATAGTGAATCTACTATTACCTGATGAATTTGCAGTTATTTCTGCTGGAAAATGCATTTTTCCATTTATTAAAAAAGGGAATGATAAGTACGGTACTAAATACCTTTCAGATTTTCCAGGATTATTGTAACTGTAGGAAAAACCATATTGACTCTCCTTTGAATTGTAGGTGGCAGATTTCCTAATTTCGAATCAATATTCTTACAGTTACTGTATTTTCTGCTTTGTGAGCTGTTTGTGAGATTCTTTGCTTTCAATGCAGCATTTAGTAAATTACTTGAGTACCACCTCATTTGCTTCATTTACACTTATGTGATTTATCATGAGGATTTGATAGGGAATCAACCTGAACGGAAAGAAAGGTTTTTAAAACTCATCTTTTAATTTGGCCCTACAAAGAAAGTATATGAAACAGAAGTGACTATTGATAGTAACACTGGCTAATGCGTGTATGTTGTAATCCACAGTAAATATAAGCAGACAATGAAATTCTTTTTGACTGTAGTTTGGTGCTGTATGGTAAGACTTCTGAGAGACCCAATATGTTTTGTGCTTATCAGCTGGTTTTGTAACTGAATGACATAGGTTTCTAAAGTCTGTGATGTTACAAATCCTAGCCTGTATTACTCAAGGCATCACAAGCACAGATCATTGTAATTCCATCTCAGTGGGTGTTTGTACAAAATAGTGGATCAGTTTTCATAATTCCCTGAAGAACTGAATGTGAGAAACAAATTTTTTTATATTTAAAGAAAAAACATGTATTGGTTGGACTGAATTTTCAATCTTTCAGTGTATTACATGTGTCAAGAAGTTCCCAATTTTAATTTATTGGTGGTCTACATCCAAACACTCTTGCCCTAGTCTTCTCCACACACTTATGCCTTGGTTTTCATGGGAGGAAAAAACATGAACTATGCACTGTCTGTTTTTAGTGACATTTAGTGATGCAATTGTTGTGATGATTTTTATACCAATGTATAACCCTATGACAGATTTACTACCTGCCATTTTATCTTCCTGATGTTCTTACTAAGGTTCTTTGGTTCATTAAAGAAAGGGGTGGGGGGAGAAGGTCAAAGGTAAAATTCCATTTAAAGAAACAAGGAAGAGGCTGGTTTTGATGTTTGGCCTGAAGGACTTTGCATTCCCATTCTACTTTTATGATCTTCTCTTATACAAAGGACCTCTCTGTGCCAGGAAGTAGTGCAGTATCATCAGAACTATGCTGGTAGAAGTGCAGTGGAGTTATGAAAAATGCTAGCTTCAGTAACAAAAACAGCATAGCATAAAGCTTAATCTCTATATGATGTACCTTACACAGATTTATATTTATGCATGATGCCCACCCTAGGTAGTTTCAGAACTGGAATCTCTAAATATAGCAATTAGAATATGTGTTTGTATCAATAATTGGTCTTACACAGCAAGGAGGTGGGCACAGGGAGGTGCTTCACCCCCATTTTGGGTTGTAACTATGAAAGGAACATATATGCAGGATTTTTTAGATTTGCCAAAGAGACTGGAAGAGCCCTTGAACACCCTGGAGGGAGAGGGAAAGCTCCCCCTGAGAGTTCCCTGCCTTGGGAGGGCATCAGGCAGGAGGAGCTCTCCATGGTGCTCCAGCACTGAGCCTCTCCTGCAGTGCCTGAGCAGAGGCTGCTCCAGTGCAGCCACACATCCTGTGCCTTGTCAGGATGGGAACTCCAGATTGTATTGTAACACCTGACCCAGTCTTTATGCACCATGGAACTTCTCTGTCATCTGCAAGGGACTAGCTCCTAATTCACCATCACAGCTGGGAGCTGGTGCCTGAAATGCAGGGAGAGCATTTCCATGATGCTTGCTTACCGAGTCAGTGGAAGGAGGTATGACTGCCGTACTTTAAATAAGCAAGATATGTGCACACTGATGCAGACTATGTAAATAGTCTGCTTATAAAATTAGGTGGTATTGTCTATATATTGCAAAGGTCACAAGAAGTGCTAGTTTACATCACATAGACTTTGTATATCTGCAAAGAACAAGCCTGTTATGAGTGTATTTAATCTTGGCTGAAAAAAAATTGTGTTTAGTAGGAGCACTTTTTTCAATTTTATTTCTATCCAGTTTGACTAAGCTATGAATAGTTATATGGGTTGTATGAGAAGGTAGATTTTCATCTTTGGTAAAATTTGTTTTAGTGACTCTGGTGAAAATAGTTTTATTGCCTTTCAAGTACAGCTTATTCCAACTTGTGATTGTTTTGTTGCTGGTTGGTTTGGTTGGTTTTTTTCCAACTTGCTAAAGTAAGGTTTGAGTGACTTAATTGTGTT
The DNA here is from genome assembly GCA_026413545.1 of Cichladusa arquata. NCBI lineage: Eukaryota > Metazoa > Chordata > Aves > Passeriformes > Muscicapidae > Cichladusa > Cichladusa arquata. The sequence goes on from JAOTQP010001286.1 coordinate 121,279,173, forward strand.
GTTGGAAGAAGTGTTAGGTAAAAGACTCCATTAGCTGAATTCAGTAGTTACTTGGTTGATATTTTTGTTCCAGTATTCACAGTATAAGAGATTACTTTTGCATACTAGTTCATTTTTTGTTTTGGGTTTGGTTTTTTGGTGTTATGTCAGTCCAGAATAATACACGTTTCTGGACAACCTTATTTAGTCCCATTCCACTTCATCTTGCCAGGAAACAATTTCTTCATATTTTGTCTTAATAAGTCTTTGGTCTTTACAAAAATAATTAGTAGGGAAATTATATTTCCCGAATTTGAACATTTGAGTCAGCAAATCAAATACTCAGTTTAATACAGCTGAATATTGAACCCACATTTTAAACAGAAGTGCGTGGTTTGCCATAGTTCTATATTTCTATTTGGTTTTCTGGCAGAACCATTAATGGGTTTGGGTGGGATCAGTAAAGTGCTGAGTACACTTCAACTGTTACAAAACCTACTTTATATGGTTGCTCTGACTTTTGGTGTTCATCCTTCATATAGCATTTAATGTTTCTCTATTTATTAGTGTTCCGTGTTTCTAAATGGCGTGTTCATTCATGTGTTGGAGGTGAATAATCTTTTCAGCATTGCATTTATTATGTTTGCCTTGCCCCTCAGTACATAAGTTATTTGTGACCATCCAGTGAAGTTTTTTTGACAGAATTCCTCTGTTTGCCTCGTATTTCATATGTTATGTTTAAAGTGTCAGTTCTATTTTAATTAATAAATGTAAATCACCACCTAATGCTAACTTGCCACATGTTAACAATAAAGCAAATATGCCAATAAAACTTCTTGTGATGTGCAAATTTTTGTAGTCAAATGTAAAATTATCTTACATAATGTAGCATACAGGTAGGTAATGTAATTTCATCCTTATGAATATTGTGATGTCTGATCTCAGGTGCACAAAGAATAGGATTTTTAAATTGAGTAATTTGGATTGAAAAATACAGCAGGTATTTAAATCAGTGTGATCTGCTTATATAAAGTTAACTCTGTATCTCCTCTATTTCCCCAACTACACTGAGAATTTAGTTTATGTATAGCCCATCACTGTGACATCTGTAGTATTTAATTCTTTTTTTCTTTTTTTTTTCTTAATAATAAAACTGAAAGGGATAGTAAACTTAAGCTTGATCTGGGTTTGTTCTCCTTCATGACATTACAGCACTGTTTTGCTGATGAAATTATTAAGAAAAAAAGCAGAAGTTTATATTTTTCTTCAGAAGTTCATTTATGTGAGCAGAAATTACAGTAAGGGTTTGGATTGCTGATTTTTTTTTCCTAAATATGGATGAAGAGATGTCAATTCCTCTTTTCATTCCTTTTTTTTTTTTTTTTTTTTTAATGCTTCGATCC
>JAOTQP010001286.1:121297445-121348568 GCA_026413545.1 Cichladusa arquata
CTTCCTTCCCAACCCTCTTCTTCCCCAGCAAAAACACTTTGTGGAATCTGAAAGGATTAAGAAAGGATGGTGAATGGCTCAGGAAGGTGTTTCAGCCTGAAGACACTCAAATTCTAAAAGCCAGACCTATAGAAAGATGTGTTTTTCTAGGTAAATTCAGAATGCAAAGATTTTCACGTGCAGTTCAAAAGGCTTGGAATAAAACAGGCTATGAAATGTCTTGGTAGTGTCCCCTTTGCCTCTCTGCCCAGAAACTTTCTGAGTTTTGAGTTCTACATCACTTTTCCTGCTCTGCACGACCACAGAGAGCTGATTCCATAACCCCTCTTTCTCCTCACAAGAGTGTTTTTCTAAGGGGAGATAGATAATGAGGTGTGAATATTAAGGAGCAAATATGTGGAATGCTCAGGATAGTTTCCTCCCATTCTCTCGAGCTGATATTGAGCTGCTTCCTTCCTGTGTGAGGAGGTCCTTTGTCCCCTTTGTTGTCGGTGAATTAGACTCTGCTTTAGATTAGCTATACATTTCTCATTTCTTTTTCTTTGGAAAAGAATTTAATCAATTCTTCAGAAGTATTCTGTCAAGATTCAAGAGGGATGTGGTTTTCCACCCGTTCAGCTTTGAGCTGCTTGATTTTACTAATGATTGCCCATGACTACAGCTTGGGCAAAGAATGGGGATCAATATCAGCACAGTTCCACACAAGGAGCTTGCTTGTTCCTTAAATGAGTGCCAGGTTGGATGTGATGTATTGTTCAGTTCTTGAATTTGAACAAGGATTTTGCCTCATTAATGGGTAAATTATCTAGTTCTTATTCTGTCTTAAGTTGTCGCTTTTTTGCTTGTTTTCATTTACTGTTCTCTTTTTTCTCTTCTGTCAAATATTGTCTGGAAGCACCTCTGTGCATTTCAATTGCTGGTCTGTGCAACTCAGAGAATGCCACAGGACTCTTCTTTAGGGGGAGATTAGTACCTGGTGTAATGGAAACAAATTTGTGATTATCTGTTCTACGGTCTGGTGCTTAGAGGCTTGCACTTTCAGTAGTCAAATGTTTTGAAAAAACTGCACTATGAAGCTCCAGTGACACAAAACTATGACCGAGATCAACTTTTCTTCTAGGCAAGTAGTTCTTCCAATTTCTTGCAAAGTGAGATAGTTTATGCAGATTGTCAGCATGCAAAATATCAAGGAAAAACTTCTTTAGCTGCTTTGTTTATATTAGTTTTCTGGCTGAAACATCAGGAAGACTGATAATTGCCTCAGTTTATTTTCTTTTCTTTAAATAATGTAATTGATGGAAGAAGTCAACATAATAGCTTAATGGATTAATGGAAACTTGGCTGAAAGGTGATGCTGGAGTCTTTGCGAGGAGTTTTGCTCTTTTCTTCAGTAGCGGCAGGACTTTTTTTATTTTTTGGTTTATTTTTGTTGTTGTTGTTTTATTGTGGTGTTATTGTTTTTTTTTGTTTGTTTTTTTTTTTTTTGTTATTTGTTTTTTTTTTTTTTTTTTTTATGAAAAGTCTGGTAAATGTATGGGACAAGCAGTGACAAATAGATGGTGTGATCTGTACTTTGCCCCATATCATGTGTTTAGATCCCAATCCTTCTTATGTGACCTAACCCTGGACTGTGACATAAACTTGTGATAAAGATGTTATTTGATGTATTTGTATGTAAAGGGTGCATAAATATTCACACTTTGTAACTTTTGTGTGCTTTTAAAAACGTCTTGAATCACTATATGCATTTTATTTTCAAAGTGTTTCTTTTAGTGATTTAGCAATATTTTGGAGTTTTTTTCTGAAAAGATTACCTGCCAAAAGATCGTATTCAAATGTTCAGGAGAATACTGTATTTTTTAAAAGGAAAAATAAACACCAAACACCTGAAAAGTTAAAAGATGGAATTTAAGATCGATAATGCGAATATTGTCTTAACAATCCATTTCAATCAAGAAATCATAAATAGAGTCCTGAACATATAAAAGTCTATTCCAGCTGAGTTTTACCTTGTTTAAGTGACTGGTATCACTTTGCTTGTTTTGCAAAACACAGTTGATGCTGAGCTGTAATAGAGACCTCTTCCACAGGAGGGGAATTAAGCTTCAGCTTGTCTGGGGCTGTGGGTAAAACCTTTGGAGGTAGAAAAAAACTGAAATATGACTGAAATATTTCTGTAGAATTTCTGAGACATTAGGTGCCCCACTTCACTTTCATATCTTGAGAATTTATATAGCTGACTGTTTTAATAGGAGATATAATAACTTTATTATGTAGATAATTTGACTAAGTAAGATTCCAAATAAGCAATCTCTGGAAAGATGTAGTCCAACGCAGGGCATTGCTGCAAATGTGTGTAGTTTTTCACACGAATTTTGAAAAGAACATTTTAAACCATAAAAAATGGATAATCTAAATTGCATATTTAACAACTGATAGTAATTTTAGCTGCTTGTGTATGAACATATTTCCCGTTAGATGTATTTCCTGAGGACAGTTTCTCTAAACGAGTTTAAATTTAGAGATTCAACTGGCTCCTGACATGGTCAAATTTATTCTTAGAAAAGCAGGCATTACTTATTAACCTCCACCTAAGTACTAATATTGTTACATGAGAACTACATGATTGCAAAGCACATAATTTATTGTTAAGATTCAGTTCTCCAAAGACTAAGTCCTTCCGGGATTGTTGCTGTCTTTCTCCAGCTGTTGCTTGTCAGCTTGAAAAGTTCTTTAGATCATGACTTTAGATTTGACTTTAGGCTACTTGCAAACTGGAAGTACTATTAGTGAATTATTATGTTAATTAATAATATTAGTTAAAAAGTTATAAATATTTTCATGTCATTTTGGAATAAAATGTATATGCTCCAGTTGTCACAAACCGGTGGTACTCAGGAAAGTGTGACCATTGCTATGCTCTTACTTTTAAGAATAAATATGTCTGATAGTTAAATTTTTCTTAATTATCTAGGGGGATTGGGGAGAAAAAGAGACACATTCCTCCCTACTCCTTCCACTAAGTAAATCTGAACCCACAAGAGAATCCCTGCTTCACTGGGATTCAGAGTTATGTTTATTGAGCACTCAAAACTCTCAGTGATACTCAGGTCTGGGAAGTTGTAATCTTCTGCTGTATTTAGGCAAGACCAAGGGACCTAATATTACACTAGAACACCCACTTTTTATTAATTATTGTTGCTACTTTTTATGTACAAATTGTTTGTCCTGTCACTGAGGTGAGCACTGAAAAAACCACACAAACTGACTGATAAACTGTTTTTAATGTGGAATTATATCTTCCATTCATTTAAATGCAATGTATGGATCTCTTTTTCTTTGGTGAAAATTAAGAAAAAAAAGAAAACATATATTTCTGGAAAATTATTAAGATAATAAGATTTTAATGATTTATCTTGAGATTTGTGGAGGTGTGGGAAACTCACAGGAATGTTTTGTTATCAAGCTGCAGAATAGAAGTGGTAATTACTTTCTCTTCCTGTCTTGCTGTGCAGGAAGGTGCCAATAAAGATTTTATCAAGAGCAATATGCCAAAGAAGGGTATTTTGAGAAACCACCACTAGGAAGGGGAAGGGCAGCCCTGCCAGTGAGGAGGAGATGGTGGCAATCAGGCTCCTCGCTGCCCAGAGCCCGGTGCATGATTCAGGCTTTGCCCAAGCTTTGTCAGGCACCAGAATTGTTCCTGGTCTGTCTGCTGGAGCCTGGGGTGTGCCCAAAACCCCGCTGGGACTGAGCCTCTGCTCACATCACCTGCTGCCCTCAGCTCCAGGGACATTCCTCCTCACCTCTTGGGGCTTTGGAGCTGATCCTGGTTTGTTTTGGTGCCTCCAATGAGGTGAATGTGGGAGAAATGAATATTTCAGCCAGGAAAAATTATCAAAATCCTATTCCTGCTATAGTGAGGCACAGAAGAAAGAAGGGATTGGGTGTTGGTTTTACTTTTCCTATTTTAACAAGTGCCTTTTCAGGGAGGAGGGGAGGTCAGGTATAAGCAATAATCATTGTAGATATTAACCCACATTGACATGATGACAATTTCATTGTATTTCAGGGTTGTGAAACGTCCTTTGGCTTTGCTGTCGTGCTTTGAAGAGTTTATTTTCCAAAATAATTTTTTATGATTTGAGTGAACATGTGTCTTAATGGTCCTTCTTTTTACAGTGTTGTATATACAAAAAAAACTTATTGAAATTTTTAATTTTCTCCTCTCCTTCATTGCTCGTTATTTGTTTTGAGAAAATGTGGTTAGTGAGTTGATTTCAGGCAAACTGTCCCTGAAATAGCACTCAATTTCTTCCATTTTTTAAATTTTCTTTTTTTTTTTCCTTTTAATATGCTTTTATTTTTATTTTTTTTTCAAGAGAACAGGAAGTCTTCCTCCTGGTTTTAACTGCAGACAGAAAATCACCCTGAAAATTGACAGCAACTTTATTGGAACCACTGTGGCAGGGAGTAAAATTAAATATCTACAATTTTTTTAGAGCCAGAGGGACTACCTGAGGAATGAGTGTCAGGTCTTAAATCTCAGAAATATAATATAGGGTGCTAAAGGTTATTTTATCCTTGATTGGTTCAATAAATATCTGTGTTCAATTAAGGGTTTAAGTCTGGTCCTAAATTAATTAAAAGACATTTTTTCTCCATCTGAAAGAGGTGTGGAGGGATTTTGTTAGTTTTTCTTTGATTTTTCTTATAAAATCCCTTCTCTGATTAAATGTTTATTTTAGGAAGAGATATTCTTTGTCCTTCATACATAACATAAAGCTGACTCCTTTCTTACAGTGTGAAAACTTACTTAAGTATGATGAATTCTGTGAACTTCAGGGCTTTTTGATTTTGCTAATCACACCTTTCCAGTCTTGGTATGGTTTTACTGGATCAACTTTTACTTGATTTTAATCCATCCACTTAAAAACCTTGCGAGATGTACTCTTTACTATCAAGAAGTTGGATTTATTGCATGATGGTAAACTATCCTGAAGAGGAAGCCTTAAAACTAATTTAATTTAAAAAAAAATCAATACAAATGGTTTGAATACAATACAATGGTTTAAAATAGAGAACTCTTATTGTAAGTGTTGATTTTGTGGGCCTAATTCTACAAGCCTGTGCCTGCTTAGCCCCAATTTAACATACCTAAGTTATATGCTTATTTGTAAGCAAAAGATTCATTTGCCAATTTGAAACTTGAACTTTGAAATTTCCCCTTTGAAAGCTTGATTTATTTCTGACATTTATTTTGCTGCTGCCTGGAATTGCCCTAAAATAATTCCAAACACATCTCTATCTTTGAAGATTACAAATTATAATTGTAAGAGTAGTGGAAACCATTACAAATGTGCCTTTCTTCCTTGATCTGTGCGTGGTTAGAGTGGGAGGGGGTGGTTAACAGAGAACAACTGCAATTAAAATATGATGTATTGATGCAATTTGCCCAATAAGTATCACTTGACAAATCAAAACAATGCATGCTGAGACTTGATTTATTTTTTTTTTACAATGTATGCTTGCATATTACAGAAAGATCTAGCCACAGTATTTCATAAGAACAGTGTTCAGGTACTGCGTTTTTTGTTTTACGTATCCATTTAAAAGGGCTGAATTTGAAACAGTGAATTGATATGTGTGTGCTTGTTCTATTATGTTTGAGCCTTTTATTGCCTTTGGTTTGTGTTCTCTCCCTCAGCAGAGACAACACCACCAGCTCTAAAAAATGATCTGAAATTATTCTAACCTATGGAAAATGGATCAAATAACAATGTGAGCTATAAAATGAAATGGAAAAAATGAGTGAGTGCCAGTAGTGGATTTTTTTTTAAAGTTTTAAATTGCATTCACAAGTTGTTCCCAAAATATTCAACAGTGACATTTTTCAAAATGATGATGAAGACTCAAGCTAAACATGACTGTTGAGACTCTCCATGTCTTGCATCCACAACTACTACTGTCTAATTAATCAGTCTTTATTAGGCTGTTGTGATTTCAGAAACATATTCTTGAATATCTCAACATGCATCGAAGATTTGGGTCTCTTTTAAGATATTAAAAAGGCATGTAATTATGAAGAAACGACCTCAATAGGAGATGCAGCTAATAAAGGTTGGTATATTAATTATAAAGTCTTCCTGATGCTGCAGTTTTTAACCCCTTCCTCTCTAGAAGTATTAAAGAAAGATGCTACACATCTCTTAGCTCTTATCCCTGGTTTATTTGTTGAAATTCTGGGCCATACCATTTTGGAAGGAAAAATAACTGGCCAGTAGTTCACAAGTTATTTCACAGACAGAGTTCCCTTTTGCCACATGTTTTATTTGATATGTTTTTATACGGGCATTGAGAAGCTGTGGCATTTTCTCTGTGTGTCACACCCAGTGTTATCAGTTATCTTTCCTGACCCAGATGATACAACTTAGTGCCTTTTGTCCATGTATGGCTAAGATTAGGGCAAGGCTGTGAGCAAGGCAGCTGAAGATGTGTTTAGGCAGGACTGGTGCCCAGGACATTTAAGGAGGTGGCATTTAAGGGGATTTCAGCAGGGGTTTATGGGTCTCTTTGGGAATGCTAGTCCACCACTGGCACCCTGGGCCCCTAAATCAGGAGGGCTTTGTAAGGGGTAGAATTGCTACATCTTCCACAGAGGCAGAGCCTCGCAGATATTATGGCATCATGCACACTGCCTTGAGTTGCATCCCTTAAGGGACTTGTGGTACAGCAAACACAGCCTTACTTGGGGCACTCCTGGGAAAAACACCAGTCTCAAATCCATGGGACATTCTTTGTGCACTTATCCTGCTTCAACATAATACTCCTGTGCCCTGCTCTGTTTATAAGGGACTTTTTTTGAATGCAAGTACTGTACCCAGTGGTGGTCATAACAGCTTGTGAATCTGGATGAGAGTCCTCCCCATTGCCAATTGGTGGATATACTAGCATTTTTGCTTCCATGGGTTTGGATTGAGGTGTTAAGGAGATGCAAGGACTGCTTCCACTAATTGCACATCCTGGGACACAAGCTGAAATTGCTGTCCCCTCCATTTTCCTGGCATGTAAACCTCTCCTCAGTGGGAATCAGAGCTCACTGTTACTGTTTGGCAGGTAGAAGAATGGAAATTTCCTTGGTTTGTGTACTTTCAGGAAAAGAGCTTCTATGTGAGTCTAGGAGACAGATGCAAAGAAAGTAGTGAATTTTCTGACTATTGTAAAAGAATAAGAGAAATCTTTACTATTGCATAAACCAAGACACATTGGCTTGTTAGTGCTTGGAGATGGTAAATAGAGAATGGACCCAGAAGAAGTTGCACTAAGGGTTTCAGTACAGAGATAGCAAGGCCAGGTCAGCTGAAGTATTGACCAACCTCCTTTAGTAGAAGGTTGCAGTAGGGAGGTTGGAAAAAGATGATCTTTAAGGCCCCTTCCCAACCCAAACTATTGCATAAACTCCACTGGTCCCACAGCAGCCAGTGACCCTGAAGCTCTGCTCCTGCTGCCTCACCATAGCTGAGTAAAATAGCAGAAATAAGCCAGTGCTATCCAAAGGGGTCACAAAATCATTAAAAAGCCAAGTTTGTCTCACAAGAAGTGTTTAAGCTGATACAGTGGAACATATGAAACTGTGAAGACAACATTCATTATATGAGAGTTTGGAATATCAATATCGTGTTCCCTTGAGGCTGGATTGCATAAGGAACAATATGGGATGTAATGGTGCATGGGCACCACTGTCATCATCCCCAGTAAGGCTCCATCTCCCAAGAACTGACTTCTCTTGGGCTGGGTTCTCAGTGCACTTTGGCATATGGCTATTAGTGTGTATACAGCTTGCCAAGAGTTGCTTAGTGCATGGGAAATGCTAGGAATTACCAGCTTCTCCATTTTTCTCCTTCAAAGATTGTCAGTCTCTTCCTAGTCTGTCCTTCCTGTTCCCACTGTTTGGAGTCAATGTGAGGCACAAGGCTGCAACAAGTCAAGTCACAAGTGTCCTCTGGTCATCTAGAAGCCACCTGAGGAAGGATTCTGAAATAACTTTTAACCAGGTGCTGGAAGCTTAAGCTCCTGGAAAACTGCCTCTCCCGACTCTGTCAAAAGATCTGTAAGGAGGTCCTTCACTGTCTGTAACTTCTGGCTTGGCAAATTACCTAAGAGCCTATCAAGAAAACTTAGATCCTACAGTGACCTTTCAAGTTTTTCTGCATCCCAGATGGAGACCTACCCAGGCATTGACCAGAAACTGCTGTGATCAGAACAAGACAGGGCAAGCCCCATTAGGGTGGGGGAACAGGAGGACATCCTTCAGCTCATTGCCTGGGGAGATGTTTCCAATGTAAGCTTCAGAAAGTGATCAAGACATTTTTCATGAGGCACATCTATAGAAAATCCAATGGGATCCAGCTTCCCTCCCTTGGATGTCAAGATACATCAGGATACCTGCCTCCCAGATCCTTCTAGTGACAATTTAGTCTATTCTTTGCCATTTTCTAGAAGTATTGGAAAAATATGCCAGGTCCAGAAATTTAAGAAGTGCTCAGGATTGTTGTGATTGGAGTTGTCACTGCTAAGCCCTGGAGCACAGCTTGGGTGAGTGACTTAAGCAGAACCAGGAGGAGTATCCAAAGGCAAGACAGTGCCAGACCAGCTGGTAAGAAAGTTATCAAATGCTCAGGGATTCCTTTTCCTTTGCCTCCCTTTTCATTCCTGTGCCCAGGGTGTGCACCTGGGATGGATGGCCTGGTGTGCCAGCCTGAGAGGGCTGAAAGGGAACTGGCTCCATGGGAATGATAACGTGTCCCATATTTGAAGGGAGCTGGGGTGTGACAACCTCCTCTTCCCAGATTTTCTGCAGAATTTGTGGGCACAGGGCAGTAAAGGCTGCATCATTTTGCTTTTTCACTCCAAAAACACATTGTGAGAACTTGTTGGTTATCTTGCCTCACTACAGACACGAATTGAAAATTATAAATAAGGCAGATTCATGGTTTTTTTTAAATAATGTTTACAAGAATAGCAATAAGGTAAAGTGTACATGATTTTTCTGGTGCAACACTAATTATTAAAATGTTGGAGGTCCCCTTTGGAAAAGCTTAAGGGCTAGGCTTTTCTTTTTCTTTTATCAGTTATCCTCAATCCATAGGGAGCCTGCCAGAATGAAACGAGTCTGGTGATAAACTCCTTCTTCAGAGGTAGCCTGAAACACAGATGTGAGTCTGGTTATCACAGCAGGAGATGGGCTGATGGCTGGGTGGGATGGATTTGGGGTTGGCTCATGACTTTCCTGTGCTGACTGTCCCGGGGTAAGGGATGAAGCTCTGCTGGCCTGGGCCATGTGTGCCTGGAAGAGACTGAGGCACTGCTCAGCACCTTGCCCTTCTACAGTGTGTTGGCATCACTGCACTCAGAGGAAACAAGGAAAAGGGTTGTTCAGGAATAAAATGACAAAACCGTGTATACGTGTGCGGTGTCAGCCACAGCCAGCTCCCACGTAGGCTTTTCCTTGTTAAATTACATCTCCACAATTGTCTGTTCCTGTCTGAACAGGGGCATCAAATAAATGGGAGGAGGAGAAGGGGAAGAGGTGGATAGTCTGGAAATGGCTCTGATCTTTCAGCCAGGCAGCTCTCTGCATGATGCTCTGGGTGTGAGACAGGCTGTGCTTGTGCTACATGTGAAACACTGCCACATGGCACACGGCCATGGGACAGGGGCAGCAGGTAAACAGGACTCAAAGTGACTCAGGTGAGATGTGCCCGAAAAAGGGCAGGCTGGAAGGGGCTTGTTGCTATTATGTTGTCCTGCTTTCTAGGAGAGATCAGCCTGCTGGTGCTCTCTGCAGCGCTTGTGCTTTTAAAAATTAATTTGTCCATTTCTTACTATTTGAAAACACTTTTGGAAGTGATGACTGGGCTTGACATATAGGTTTTGGTTTTCAATATCTCTGTAAAAAGTGCTGAAGAATTAGGAGATTAGAAAAATTTGCACAGTACAGGTGCAGTAAAAGTGAATAAGGTGTTTCTCTAAGTAAGATGTCCTTACCTTCTATTATTATCAGGATATCTCAATGTCATCCTTTACTATTATCTTCACCAAAAAAAAGTTGAATGCCTTTTTTCCAAGGCTACTTTGAGGGGAGGAAGTAGACTAGAACAGAGTTTTTAAGCTGGAACACACCCCCACACCACCCTCCCTCCCGATAATTTTTTGCATTAGTTATATGTAAAATTGTTGATCTAAGATCTTCTTGGCTGCTGCTTTTTTCTCGTGTCTGTTTACCTTTAAGATGAATAAAGATGTCTGTTCCCAATCTGACAATACTATTGATAGATTATTTTAGAAAAATTTAATTTAAAACAGGCTGGTTGACTTCTGAAAGGAGAAGCACTGAAGACAAATACTTGCTAGGATGGAACTTGTTCACTCTAGCTGCCCACAAGTGGGAGAAAATTGGCATAGCTCACACAAAACATTTTTAATGTTCCAGTTAAAACTTGAAATGATCTGCCAGCTGTAGCAAATATTTGTTCTGGCTTTTGCAGTTATCTGTCAGTGCTGGCTGGGTCTGCCTGTATGTGCAAGTGTTAGAGGGTGGCCTTCCCTTGCTGTTTGAGGGTGCTCACAGTAGGGTGGGAAAGAAGGAGCTGCTTTGGAGCAGCATGGAAATAAGTGGCAAATCTTTATGGGAAGTGTTTCACTGTTCAACAGAGTTAGGGCCAAAATAACAAGTGTTGCATATAGTGGAAACATTTGCACACTGTTTCTTATGTAATTTATTATTTGTTTTGTCCTTTATCAACAAGTAATTTGATTCCCTATCCTTCTTTTCAATAACCAATGAAGATTTTGTTTGCTTTCCCCCTTCTGTGTCATCTGTGAGACAATCAGTTTTTTGCCCTTGAATACAGATTAGTCCTTGAATACAGATTTGCTCATGGATACAGATTAGCCCATGAATACAGATTGATTTCAGGGGTACTTGCTTCTGAATAAGATATGCAAAAAAGTAATCTGAATGGAAGGGCCAAGGCTGCAGGATGGTTTATTTGATTTATAAACTGATAAACTGCTAAGTGTATTGCTAACTGGATCTAGTGGCTTTTGCCACAGTGATTATTATGCAGTTAACTGCTTCATCCAAGTGCCACTGTCAGAACTGTCATTAAAAATTAACATGGTGGCAACACACTCAGAGCTACCACTGCTAAGTGTCCTCCTGATTGTTTCTCTGACATGGAAAAAGAAGCATACAGATATAATTTCCTTTTATCTAATAGGTCATTTGCCTCCTGCCCTGGAGCAAATGACCCATTAGGTAGCAGTAGTGCTCTATGTTTTCATGAAGTAGGAGAAAATTATGGGATATGAAGGCTAGTTAGAAACCAGAAGAATTATTTCTGTTACATGCTTATTATCTCTAGTGAAGTCAAACACTTCAGAAAGCCAAAAACTTCTGAATTCTGCCATTTAAGTATGGAGTAAAACTGATGGTCATAAAACACCTAATATTTTTTAATTAAAGTGAATATTTGTACACCTTAAGATACCATATTATTTCAGGTTCATTTGTAGAACAAAAACTGATTGAGCTCAGAATAAAAAAGATTTATTGAATAAAAATGCCCTTTTTTTTTGTCTTATCTGAAATCATATTGGAGAATTCTGAATAGGTCTTTAACAAAGAAAGTTGCCTAAATTCAGCAACTTGCAAAAAAAGAAAATGTATTTTCTGTCTCATCTCCAAAGCCACAAAGGGCCAACAGTCCTTCTGGTCCCTGTTTTCTCCCTCCTGATTTAGGTGGCTGGAACATAGCTCAGAGGTTGGGAGAAGCATGCTCTGCAATCCTTGTGTAGTGTGACAGATTTGGGCCAACATGCAGCTGAAACTTGGCAGTCTGGGTAGCCTGCAAAGTTAAATTCTGCATAGACATGTTTACCTTTTTGTTAGCTACAAAACACGTTTGAGGGATTACATCAAATACTGTGCTCCGATAACTGGAGCTGCAGCCTTGCCAATTTGGAAACTTAAATGGCTGATGGTTTACACATCAAATTTGTACTGCTGTACAAAACTGCAGTGGGTATGAAACTTTCCCTGTAGCTTATCTCTGGCTTAGGCCACGTCTTTAATAGGTGCCAGTTTAACAAGGTCAGACATGCTGTGTACTTCTAGAAGTTTTAGTAAGTATTCCTATGGCTGCTGGCTAAATTGAGATTATAACACTCTGACCTCCTCTTGTATGTATTTATCTGAAATTGTATGTGCTTCAAAAATGAATAGGTGACTTTTCATGGTAGTTTAACTTCTACTAATTCCTTTCAAACGCACCAAACTTTCCTAATGGGCCATATTTGTACAGATGGCTTTCTGGATCCATACTCTTCATTCTTGGAAAGATAGAGTTGGAAAAAAATAAAAATTAAAAAATAACATGTGCAGAAGTGGATTGGTTTCTGGAATACCCATTGTCTTCCTAATTAATCTAAAAGTTCTGGGCTATAAATCTATACAGGCTACTACTCTGAGAAGTGGTGGCATAACAGTTTGATATGTGAGGGTGTAAAGTGCTGAAAGTGAAAGATGCAAATTCTTCTTTTATAAATTTCAGTGATTCAGTTATTAAATAATTTACTTCCTTGTAGCACCAAGTCACACTATAATGCAGTAGCTGTTGGACGTAGACCTGTAAAACTTCTTTCATAGTTAGACCATAACCAATACTTACTGTTTGAATATTGCAAAAGCAGTGTCTTTGGAAAAGCACAGGTTTTACTTTCTCATTTTGACAGAATCCTTTTATGTGTAATGTATTCCAAGTTATTGTATAGTTGATTTTTAACCAATTACCAATTACCAGCATGCAAAAACATCCTGTCATAGTACTGGTAACATTTTGTATGTAGTTGCAGGCTATAGAACACTTAAAATCTCTACTTTTTTTCATTAGATCTTCTTCCTTTTTAGTGAAAGGATTATATAGGAATTGGACTCTCATTTCAACCATTTTTTTGTGCAAAAAAAATAAATGAGATTTTTGTAGTCAGGAGAAAAAAAATTCAAAGGCTCAAGAGAATAAATAAGATTGTTAAAACCAAGACTTCCAAACCTTAGAAATAGAATCAACTTAAGTCAATTTTGGAAATGTTTAATTGTTGTCAGTATTTTACTGAATAAGATTTATTTAGAGCCAGTTAATACTTGGCTTATAAGTAAATATTTTGTCTAAGGAGTCCTTCCCTACACAGTACATCATCACTGCAGCCTCCCTCCTCTTAGCCTACTGCTATATTTTAAGCACTGCTGCCACAGGATTTGTGTCTTGTTGTCTCAAAATGCTGGTTTCATTGGTTGATACGAGCAGCAAGCTGGCTATTGTGAAGATACACAGCTCTTCCCAGTTGGGTGAAAGGAACTCAATGCCTTGGCAGGAGGAATGGCTTCAATATAAACTTGTGCTATGTTGTAAATCAGATAGTCAACATGAGAGAGGGAATTATGAAATCTTGCAGTTTGCAGCCAACTAGATAGGCAAAGCTACAGACAACCAAGTAGGGTTCAATCCCTATTTTGTTTTTTTTTTTTCAGTACTTGGTGCTGTATTACCCCCACTCTGTGCAGGAACAGGGCTTAGGGTTGTGTCTAAAATGTCCTAACACAGTTTGTCATTTTTCATTATGGTTTTTCCTAACAGAGCAGGACCAAAAATTGTTGCCCTTTTCTAAACAGCAAAGGTCAAAGGTAGATTACACTGTAGTGTGTTCTTATTTTTATCCACAATTTGTATGGCCCTGACAAATTATGATATATTACATTTATGATCATGTGTGAGTTTGTATGAGTTGTCATGTCTGAGTTTTGCAGGGCTTAAAAATGCACAGATGTTGGAATGGTGTTTTCTGGCAACCTTTCACTGCCTTCATGTCTCTGAATGTTGTTCTGTGGGTTTCAAAAATGTAGCAAGAAAACATTTTTGTAGACATGGATGCTCTAAATATTTGTTCATTGAAGGGTTTTGGAATTTCTGATGTGCAGAACACTTGCTGGTGGCCTCAGGACAGCTGGCTGATCATGTTGAGCAGGCACTGCTGCAGATACTTCATGCTTACAGGATGGTATCTCATGCAGTTCTGCAGGGTAGACAGGAACCTTGTGTGACTGCAAATGGAAGTAGAGAGTTTTGTGTATTAACTGTGATACAACCACATCATAAAATCACTTGAGAACTTCCATTCTATTATTAAATACGGGTAATGCTTCCTGTAATGAAATTGTAGCCACCCAGGCCCCAGGCCTTCTCTCTCAATTAAAAAAAAAAAAAAAAAGGCAACCAAACCATTACTTTTATATGAATTTACTTGCTCCATATCCACTCAACTCTCAGGATTTTTAGGGGGTTTTGTGTGTTTGTTAGACTTCATCTTCTTCAATCATATGACATGGCATTTTGGTGGTCTAATATATGAGATATATTTTAAAAAGATTTTTTCCAAGCCTAATTATTGAGGATTTTATTATATAAGACAAACTCCATTTGTCTTTACTGTCATGATTTTGTGCATATCCACATGTGAATGGTGTGGACTTTCTGAAAAGTTTTCAGGCTTGAAAATTGGTGACAGTATAACCCCAGAATTTCTGTAGGCTAGCCCATCATTTCTGAACCCTTCACTGCAGAAAGAACAAGGAACTGGGAACAGCAAAATTGCTCCAGGAGGCCTGCTCCTGAGAGCAGGTCAAACTGCTGTTACAAGGAGCTAGAATTGCTTTGCACCACTTTTGCAAAACAGGGTTCCACGTAGGGATGCTTGCTCTGAGGGAAAATGTGTCTATGTCCTTCTGACCCTGGGCTGTAATCCTTCAAGTTCTTCTCAAACAGGGAAGGATCTCTCTGACAATCTGCCCTAAAATAAAGGGTTAAAAAATAGAGAATTCCATTGAGAAGAGTTGTAAATGGATTTCAGTACATCTGTGTAATCTCATGTACCACAGCTCTTTACAGATTTTAGTTTACTAAATGAAAACCGAAAGCAGATTATTTCAGTCTTGGTTGTACCTCAAGATCAGCACCCTCAGTATGAATTCTTGGGAGAAAGATTACAAGCTGTCAGCACTAGGTAAAAAATATGTGGTTTTTTTTTTTTTTTAGAAGATACATGAGTGAAGGGTATGACTAAGTAGCTGAGACTTCCAGGAAAGAGAGAGTCAAGAAATGAAT
Organism: Cichladusa arquata; assembly: GCA_026413545.1. Taxonomy (NCBI): domain Eukaryota; kingdom Metazoa; phylum Chordata; class Aves; order Passeriformes; family Muscicapidae; genus Cichladusa; species Cichladusa arquata. Next base: position 121,312,667 of record JAOTQP010001286.1, read on the forward strand.
CAGCAAGCGTGAAGGAAGAATATCTAAAATGTCAAAGACCAGACATCTGTTATGAGATATGAATTGTTTTCTTGTCTTCCATTTCCACCAATACTCTCCTTTCTTAGGCTACTCTGTATTCTACTTTTGGGAATGTAGTGATTAGAAGCATTTGACTATTCAAGGACTTTGATTCAGAAATGAGGAGAGAAAGCAAAGAAATGCCATGAAATAAATTATGATGCTTGCTAGTGTAAATTCAATAGTGCAATAGATTAATCTTTTTCACTCTTTGTTTCCCATCTTCTATTTTTTTTTTTCCTTTCTGTTAATAGGTTATCTGATATCTGATACATCCTTTAGTAAAAGATTAACAGAGGTTTTATAGGTTACTTGAACATATTCCTGTTCATTTTTTAACTTTATGTGAAGTGCAAACTTTTACAAATTATCTTTGTTGGGAGCCATGTCTGTAATTTTTACTACTGAGAGCTGCTCAATAGTAGTCCTTCTCAAATAAGAGAATTTACAGCAGCAATTAAGAGGAAGGATGTTGTATCAGCCAACATTTTATGCAAGCCCAAATTAAAATTGCTTGAAATTGTTTGAAAATTAGAGCTGCTTGCACTTTTTGATGACTTGAAAGACAGGAAAAGTGCTGAGAAAACAGATGTGGTAGGGAAGAAGGGAAAGAGGAAAAGTAGGGATAGGTGGGTGGTTGTAGACCAGTCAACTATTTCCAATTTCTAGATAAATTCTGGAATGAAAATTCTAAATACATATAAGTACTTGAAAGATCAAAATGTGACAATTTACAATCAACAAGTTGTGTTGAGCCAATATAATTTCTTTCTTTGCTAGGATAACATGTCATTTGAACAGAGAGGAAGCCATAAATTTAATCTGCCTTGGTGTTATTAGGGCTTTTGAAACTGTGTTTATGACAGGCTTGTACAGGAAGAGAAATATGGCCAAGGCAACATGTAACTAGCTGGGTGTGTGACCTGGAATTCAGATTTCAAACAAACTTGTCACTAAGAACACTATCAAAGATGCAGAAGATATATATTGGAAGGGTGTGTTTTGTGTCCTCTGCTAACCCATGTATTGCCTGTGTAATGGAGAGTGTGCCATGGAACTGAAGGGTATAGTGCATTCTGGAGGATAAATACTGCAAAAAACCTCCATGAGCTAAGGTAGTTCTTGGAGCAGGAGAAGGAAAATAAGCATTTCAATAGGAAGATGTGAAAGATCTGCACCTGGTAGTCGTGAGCTAATACATAGTTGTGAGTGACTGTAAAGCAAACAATGAATAAACATTGACCTTTCCTGTGCCATCTCTTTTATTGTGCTTTTCCCATTACAATACATGTGGACAGTATATTCTTCTGTCCTTTATGACCTTTGCCTGATGGATCTGCCTTTGTCCTTTGAACAGTCTCATTCTGTCCTTCATGCTTCAAAAAGATTTCTGCCTTCATTCATTTCATTTCCTGTTGTATAATTTCTTCTTGACTTCAGATAATTGAAGATGCACAAGTGATGTCTTTTTAAGTTTCATCTTTTTTTTTTTTTTTTTCGATGATTCAATTGCTTAATTTTTTTTGGCGGTGTACTTCTTTTCTAACAGTGAAAGATAATCAGTTGCTTTGAAGTGGTATCTTATATCTTGGTGTCCCTTGCTCCTCTTCCTCTTTCTTTTTTTTCTTTACCCAGAAATGCTAAGCTAGCATGGAATGGTTCTGCTGCTTGTCCTCTCTATGCATGCACAGCTAGTTCTCCTGGCAGCACAGCTGACCATTGGAAGTCTTCTCTCAGGGTGTGCTCTCCTGGCACAAAGTAACAGGATGTTTCTTCTCCCCCAGGTTTGTTCTGCCACACATTCATCCTACATCAATTACCCAATCCCTTCTCAGCTATGCTAACTGGCCCAGGCAACCACACTTAGAAGTTCCTACACTTAGGGGCTTCCATTCATATTCCTGCATTTCTTCCACTGGTACAGATGTCTGAAGTGTTTCATAGAAGGACTGCTTGTTTTTGTTCCCTTGCCAGCTTGTATTTTAAGGAATTTAAAGGACTTATTTTAAAGAATAATCTGGCCAGATCACTTTCTCATTTCTAGGCAGAGAAAATTGGCAGATCATCAGTAAAGACACTTCTTGTGAAGAGAGGAAATATTAGTGTTAAGGTGCTGTTGAAGTACAGATCCAGAAGCGTACTCAAAAATAAAAGTCGACAAGAACTGATGCATGTAGTTGACATCAAGAGGGCAGAGATCCTTTGGTGCAAAAGGAAGTGAAATGGCTGATTATGGCTACCAAAGAGGGAGAATAGGATTTACTCATGGGTAAATGTAGAGACTGAGCACCACGGGAAAGAGCTAGATAAACTAAGGGGTGATTGATGTGTGTAATTAGTTTGCAAACAGCTTCAGGCTAGATCTTTGAAGATGGCTTCTAAGCAAGGGAAAAAAAACACCGTATTTCTGTGTTTTAGTGTTTAGTCTATGTCATGGCAAAGATAAATAAATACTAAAAAAAAAAAAGGTGTGGTAACAATATGAAAATAGTGTTGCTAGGAGGCTATTTGAGACAAAATAAAATGGCCAACAGTACTCTTCAGTTCTGAGCTATAGCAAAGATTTTCAATACTAAAGTCTGTCTCTCATACTCACTTTTGTTTTTTGATACACGAACTTTTGTATCTCCTACATAATTTAAAGCAAGAACAGATTTAGCAAAGCCACACTAATGTATTTGCTGATTCTTTGAAGTTGGGAGTTAAAAAGAATAGTTTTCTGGGGAGAGAAAAGATAATTTCTTTGATTTTAATGATTATTTAAAGAATTAACTAGTCGCTCCTGGTTATGTTTTGCTTATGCTTTGTCCCCAAGAACTGAGAACATCTAAAAATCAATGGCTGCCTAGTGACAAGCAATTATTATGTAATTTGATTACTTACAGGCAAATAAAATATTGTCTTGGCCTGTAATGATTGTCAGAAGCCTAATTTTTTAGCCTCTGATTTTGTCAGAGTTTTGGAGGTTTCAGCAAGACATATGCATTGTTTTTGACATTCCTGTAAGCCTCTTGCAAATTTCTTGTTATGCATGGGACAATTTCCATTATGTAATTTGTGTTTCTATTCAAGGGTGGAATAAGGGGGCAGACTTGGGTTTTCATTTTGCTTTGGCTTTATTTTTTTAATTCTCTCATATTAAAAATATTTTTGCGAGAAAAATGTAATTCTGTGCAAGTCATTTTTGCTGAGAGCTCTGACTGGCTGAGAACCAGTAATACTGGCAGAATCAGTGTTTGCCACTTAATTATTCCAGTTCATCTGAGTAAGGGGGTAAGTTCCTTGTAGATATGAATTTGCTGACTCTGAACTGCCTCAAAATACAGAAAGAAAATATTGCAAAGAGCAGTCACAAGAACTATAATGAAATAAGTTCTTATCGAAACAAAAGAGTTCTTATTGACTGAGCATCATTTGTGCTTTCACAGATTTATTTCAAACTAGATACTTTACAAGGGGCTCTTGTTTTTCTGAAAATTATGAGTGAAAATAAAACACATAAAAATGTAAGAGAAAAAAATATAACCGACATAACAGCCTCAATTTATGAGGAGCAGGAATTTTCCAAAGATGTTTGCTGTCTCTGTCAGCTTTCACTAGTGCAGAAGTTTCAAATCAAAATTATTGCATTCTCTCAAGGAAAACTACTTAGCATCATTATTATAATTTACTTTATTGCTGGCATGAGTGCTTACACAGTAAGAAGGATAAGGCTTGTAGCCTGCTGTGGATTGGATTGGGGTTATATAGACATTTTCAAGACTAGAATACATGTGGGAGGTGTAGGAGGTGTCCACTCTTTCTCCAGGAGCACCTATTTTACTTATTTTGGCTGCACTTACCCAGGAAGCAGCTGTTGTATTTGTTCTCTTTGCTGTCGTGGAAGGAAAAGCAATATTTTACTGTGCTGGAAACATTTCACTGGTTCAGTGGAGGCCTGCAGAGGCTGGAAAAAAATGCAGGTAACCCTCTTCTAGGGTATGCTTCTGAGTAAAGTCATGTACTTCTCACTTTTTTATTATTTTTTTTTTACTTATAAGTTTCAATAACTATTACCACATAAACCAAAAAAAAAAAAGCCCACATCATATAAAATTTGCTTTAGTTTATTAATGAAAATTAAGACTGATGAGTGGCATTTTAAGTGCTGCAGAACAACTCTGGTACGCCTGTAATGCCATCACTTTCCTTTTTGTATCTCTAAGGCTGAACTGCTTGCTTTTTTGAAACTATTTTTGTTCCAAAAAAGTGACTTCTTTTCTTGTGGTCTGTACTTTGAGTGCAGGGATGAATATGGCATGTGGTGGAATTCTGGCCTAAAAAATGTTGCTTATTTTGGTATGCAATACCAATTGGCACCTCAAATAAAAATCACATGGAAAACTTCATCTCAAAGTAAAAGAGCAAGGTATTTTCTCACCAGTCCATGTGGGATCCTCTTGTAAGAATTTAAGTCTAAATAATGCCTTTTTCTCCCCCTGGTTCTTGTTTCACTTTGCATTTTCTTCTGCTTAATGAAGGAAATGAGGGACTTCAGATCATGAAAGGCCATCAGCATTTAGTAAGATGATGTCATCTTCGTATTTTATGGATCCATGGAGAGCTGAATTGAAACACAAAGGAAGAAAAGGAAAATATTCATTACTTCTGTATCTGACATTAGCTATTCTTACCACATTGCAGTCTCACTTTTTATTTCACTCATATGAAAGAGATGCTGTAAAAAATTAAAACATCTCAGAAAAGAACCACAAGAGTGAAATACAAATATTATCTTCAGCATTGGTTCTGTTTATCCTGGAGGCAAGCCTTTGTGTGATGCTGTGTGCTGAAGGAGAGCTCTGGCAAGAGCATCTTCCATCTTCAGGTGTGGTGCGTGCAGGAGCTGGAGGTGGAAGGTGAATATCAGATAGGCAGAGTCAGGGAAGTGCTGAGGAAGGAAAGGAGCCTTCTGGAGCTTTGCTGACATCATCTCATGAAGAATTGGAGCATTATGTTGGTGAGTGTAATGGTTTAGATAGTACAGATAAAGGAACTTTTTTTTTTTTCTTTTTTTTTTGAGAAATCAGAGTACAAGGTTCTTTTAATCTGTTTAATGAAAGCGTTTATTCTATTCTATAAACTTTAGGGCCAGGAATATGTAAATGTGTAACCAGTGCATGGCAAAACCTTGCCTGTGCCTCATGCTCCACGAGAGGGAGCCAGAACTGTCTTTAAAATGTCAGCAGTAAACCCTGTGAAAAAACGCAGCATTGCTGGTACCACTGTTGGGATAATCTGCAAAGGATGCTATCCCTTATTTGCACCTGGGGTTTATTATTTGGCTTAGCTGAGGCAATAAATGCAGGGGGCAAACTGGGGGGTGAAACTGGAATTAAAATATTCAACACCTGACTGTGCAATAGAAAGTGAGAATACTTTTTGGATCACGGAGTTGCATGTGCAAAGATATATTTCCTATGGACTGAAACACTAACAAAGCAACAAAGCCTCTAATTAGAATCCTCCTAGGAATACATATACTACATGGCAAAAATCCCAGACCCATAAAGTCAGATAGTGGGTGATAATGTATTTCAGAACAACTTGGAGTTTTGAAGTTGACTGCAATAAAAGTTAACTGATTTGAAAATAGAGTCAGTGATACTAAAAAAAAATCCTATTGCTAAAAAACTTCCTGTGGTAGGTAAGTGTCCCTTAAGGAGGTCAGCTGGAACTGCTGGTTGATCACATGGAGCTTAAACTGAATTCCATGCTGGAAATGTGGAGCTAACTGAGCAAGGCTGTACACTGAGGCGTGCCTGTGAAGATTCCTTCCAGGAAGGTTTCTGGGTCAACAAGTGTCTAAAATCTGAGACAGAGATCTGCAAGCAGGAAAGCCTGTAGATGCATAAAAAAATGAAACATTCTGGAAAACTTTTAAATGACCAAAATATAAAAATGCCATTGTTTTAAAGTCAACAATTTCAAGCAAAAACAGTCTAATTTTTGCAGGGAAAGCTATTGTTTATTGCATCACTGGATTTTACAAAGCAAAAAACACGGTTCTTCTGGATTTGACAGTAATGTGTGTGAAAGAGAGCCAAAACCCCTCAATTACACAATCACAGGATGGGTCAGGTTGGAAGGGACCACATTGGGCCATCTGGTCCAGCCTCCTTGGTCAAGCAGGGTCATGCCAGAGCACATGGCACAGGATTGTGTCCAGATGGTTTCTGAATATCTCCAGTGAGGGAGACTCCACAACCTCTCTGGGAAAGGTGTTCCAGTGCTCAGTCACCTGCACAGTAGAGAAGTTCTTTCTTACATTCAGGTGGAACTTCCTGTGCATCAGTTTCTGCCCACTGCCTCTTGTCCTTTTGCTTGGCACCACTGAGAAGAGGCTGGATCCATCCTCTTGACACCCTCCCTTCAGTTACTGACAGACATGGATGAGGTCCCCCCATGCAGCTGCCTCACCACTGGGATCCACTGTGTGTGTCCAGTCAGTCTTGTTGGCCTGAGCCTGATCTGATGGACATGATTGCCAGAGCTGAGGGCATTAATAGCTGGTTAAAAGAGTGAATTTAAAATTTTGTCTTAAGGCAGGGGATATGTTCTGGATTGCAGAGTATGGTTTTCATTTATTTGTAGAGGGGTGTGAATGTGAGTGGATGAACAAACATTTGCTGCATCACATCCCAGGGTGGAGTTGTTAGTGTGTCCTCCTTGTGCTGTTGTGGGGGTTGTGGGAGAAGGGTGAAGCACTAAGCAGTATCTTGTCTGACTCCTAAAAATTCACTTGACATATGCAAAACTGACCTAATTGTAACCAGAAACTGAATTGGTGACTTTGGTTTTGCCAAAGCCAAAAAGCTTTTTTTGTTCAAATGCTTCTCACGATGCTCTTTGCTGCTGATCTCTCCCCCACTTTGCCCTTTGGTCTGCCAGAAGCAGCCAAATACTGAAACATGATACCCATGAGGATTACGCAAACAGAGGGAATATTTACATGTAGAGAATAATATTGACATTTGCATCTGCCTTACAGTGTCCCCTCAGATTACACTGAGCAGGATAATAATCAGGCTTCTTTGTTAGATTTGCATGCTGTATGAATTATGACTAATTCTTAAAAATACAAAGTGCATTACTAGTAATGCAAACACCAAGTAATGTGTGGCTAATACTTATAGTTAACTTATGGTTGACAGCTAATGCAAACATGTATGGAAGCTAAATGCATTTAAAATATCTCATGCCCAGCTATTGGAAGTGCACTCAGATTTTTCTTCAGCCAGCTTGTTTCATTGAAAACAGCCCTTAAGACTAATTTATCCTCTTTGTAATGTTAGCAATATTATGACAAAATAGTTGCATGGGAAGAAATACCTGTGAGAAGCATCTTAGCAAGTGCCTTAATTGTTAGGTAAAAGTAACACTTGCAAAATTACCAGTATGGGTGGCTTTTTTTGAAAATTGCTGTTATATAAATATTACAAAATTGTAAAGCAAACACTTTCAATGAGAAATATCTTTTTCTCTTTTATTATCCTTTTTTTGTTGTTGTTTAGTTCATTAAAAAAGGCTAGAAAAAAAACCTTAGGAAGTCAAGGGTTAGCAAATATACTGGTACACTTACTGACCTTTTTTTTTTTTTAAGTGGCAAAGGCAAAACAGAAGCTGTGCTGACCTTTATGAAAGAAGAGATCCATGGGGAAAGATTTCTTTCTGACAGACAGGAAGCTATTCAATTCAACCATTAAAGGTAGTGAAGGAGAATGTTTAAGTCATCTGTTATCCCAGGGAGTCAAATGCAACCTCACGCTGTTGTTTCTCTAAGGCTAAAAGTGTACTTACAAAGAATATCTCATTTACAGAAACTGTAAAATACTCTAATGCACTCAGTTTAATCAAATAAGCTAGCTATCTGTTGGTGTTTCAAGGCAATATTTTAAAAATATTTATTGTTTTGCTTTCAGTATTTATTTTTCTCACTGTGCACATAATCCCAAATTTCACATTCTGGTTATTATACTACATAACTCTCTGTGTCATCTCTGTATTACAAGGTTCTCTGTTAATCATTTGCTTATGCAAAATGCATAAATTCCCAATGCATATCTGGATATAAAAATAGTTTTAAATAATCAATATTTGCTAAAGCAAAGAGTGAAAATTAGAAGTGTCTGAGAGGTATAGGTCTCATACCTATATCATAGTACAGACAATAGTACTAAAGCTCATTATGTAAACACAAATGTTTGTACTTTAGGATAGATGGTTAACCTGTGAAATTAAGGAACCTCAGACTCAACATGGTACATGTTTATTTAGAAAAAAATAAAATACATATAATGTAATAAAAACCCCCTGACTTCAGTTATCAGATGAGACACCTAGAGTAGTAGGTACCTGCTAGCTGCAGTCTCTATTTTTTGGTTTTCCATACAGTAGATTGAATGGCTACAAATTTTTTCTTTTGTTTGTTAAAACTTCTCTTATAAAGGCAGCCAAAACTATAGTTGAAAAATGTTATTATTAAAAAAAGTATTGTGGCTTCATTTGGGCAGCGCTCTCGTTCAGTGGAATTCTAATGAAGCTCATGAAAAAATGCAGGGGGAAGAAGAACTATATAAGATGCAAACTCCCAATATAAGAGCTGAATCATTGCAGAAATGAAATTGCAAGTGGATAATGAGCAGAATACGGTGGAAGGAAGGTAGCCTGGCTCTCTCACACTGCCTCTGTAACCTGACTAAGTGCATTCTGCTGTGAGACTGAAGTGTAGAGTCAAAGGTAAGTCCAGCTAAGCAATTTAGGTTCAAGCATTGTGGTACAGGTTGGTACAAATGGGACTTCAATATGTGCTAGTGGTGTTGATACAACTGGAAGCTTTCAAGAATTATTGTGGTTTATCCACATGGCATGAAAGTATATGAGAAGTAATACAGGTAATAATGCTGAACACAAGCTGACTGAAAATTTTAAATGAACAATTAGATAAACTCAAAATTTTAAAAAAAATCTCCATGGAATATGAACAGAGCAAGGAAAGAAAGCTTTTACCTAAAAGGATATAAGAAAATACAAGCTGTTCTGGATTTTATAAACAATACCCCGAGAGATTGCTTTAATATATTCAGGAATAAAAGAGGACTAGTAGACAAAAAATACAAAAAAACCCAATGAAAACTGAAGCTGTCTTGGATTCATTGATACACATATAATAAGTTTTATAAAAGAGCATGGTTTTAGATGCATTTCCCAATAAATATTCCCTAGAAAACTCTAAAGTACCCATTTATCGAATAACATCTTAGGTAGGATGACATTTGTTAATGATTAGTGAAAACAATCTTAAGCTAAAAAGTAATCTTTACCAATGCATATAAAAAAAAGGGTCAGTAAAGATGTATAAAATTACTTCATCTCTTTATTTGGAAATATGTTTCATTGTTTTAGGTGCTTACTGCAAATGAAGAAAAATATTTTAATGAAGTAAAAATACATGATGGATCCACTGAATCTCTGATATAAAGCTCTCCTTTCAGTTCTTGACTATGGGGCTGATGTTTGCAGGCTGAAATTATTCTTGCAGACATTTGAAAGTTAGGTGAATCCTCATTTCCATGCAGAATTCAGCTCAGCTGGAATTACACTAAATGCCATATAATGTATATATATGCATTTCTACATGCTTTTTAAAAAAACAATGTAACATATATTTTGTTTCAAGTGAACATTTACTTAACAAGACGTAGTAATGTGAGCATGACACACTGATTTATCTGGCAGCATGAAATTAGTTTTATGCTACAGTATTTTATATCTGCTGAATCAAGGAAAGTTATAATAGCTCAAGGGATTTTCATCTGACAGGGGTACTTTCCTGTTTGTGTTCTTAAATAGTAACAATCATATTTTAATTAAGTGTTGTGTGAGATTTTTTTTACTCTTTTTGAAAGTAGTTGAAAGATGGAAGTTGAAACATGAAAGGTAGTTTAGAGTATTTGTTACTTCTGAAGTACTTTTTGTTTTAAAAAAAGGAAATTATACAAGTTAATTTCAATGAAAACCATTGAAAGAGGAAAGGAGAAGAGTTTACACACAGCATTTTCAGTAATAATTTGTTCAGAATGTGTTGTGCTTCCCTGAGAAAGGATTTGTCTAATTGTTGAAAAATAACCTTCTAAATCTGAGATTTTAACCTTATAACTTTGCACAATGAGAGGTAGTAGACCACGTAAAGGTTTAGCAGAGTTTTCACATTCCTTTTTCACAATTACATTTTGCATTTTGGTCACAAGTGGCTCAGGAACAAAGGCTTCTTTCACTTTTCAGAGGTGCATGTCCACAGCTGCATGGTTTCAGCACTTCTAAAACTTGCTAGAAAGCCACCGGAAAAAAAAAAAGAAAAGAAAAAAAAAAATGGAAGTGTGTAATTGCATCCCCAGACTAAATCATGCTTCAGTGCATTCTCCTTTTTGGAGCTTTTGTCCTGAAAGACAAAACAACAATTACTGGCAACACTAGACATTGACCACTCCCTGTAGCACAGGAGATGGGGATGTGTATGCACACAAAGAGTCTTTCACACCGAGTTACAGCTCCTGGCTGCAGCTAGGAAATTGAATGTAATCTCTTTCAGTTTCAATTTTGTCTTATCTGTTATGCATTGGAAAAGACTTAGGGTCACTGTCCCAATGGACTGCCCCAGTCCTCATCTCACAGGTAAATAGGAAGCAATCGCACAGGATGAGCCAGATTGTTTACTCAGCAGCACAGAGAGCTTTACCTGGAATTATGCCTTGTGCACCTGGAATAACTTCTTCCCCTTGCTCACCTCCTGAAGGTGACCCTGTGCTAGCTGCCCACATCAAAGCAGTTGAGAGTCTTACAGCAGCAGTGGGAAATGATGTGGAGGCACAGTGGGACCCTTGAGAGGGAAGCCAGCTGGGAGAGCATCCCTGGGGAGATGGGGGTTTTTGCTGAATTGCTGCCTCCCAAACTGTGCCACGCTGTTGTGATTGTCCCGCTGCCAGAGAGTGGAGGGGAAGGCAAGGGCTCACTGTGTTAGCATCCCTTGCAAATCTGGAAAAGCCATGACTGGTGCATAAACCCAGGCACCAGGAATCAGCCCATTGAGGCAGGGAAGAGCTCGTTTCCATACTTCTCCACAACTCAACATTCCATCAGCTTTCTCTGCTGTGATTTCCTTTTCCTTTTCCTTTTTATCTTATTTTATTTGTGCAGCTGTTCCACTCTTTGGACCCATGATATTTCTAAATCAAAATAACAATTGCAAGATTAAATAGGTTTGCCTATTCTAGAATGTATTCAAGGTGATGAAAGGTTTGGGATTTGTTTTCGAGATATTCATTGTAGAAATTGGCTGTTGTGTTAGGGAATCATGTGCTTTCAGTGGTTTCATTCTCCCAAGATGAAGAAAAACAGCTTGTTTTTCTTCTCTTCAATGGCAGTGGAACTCAAACATATCCTCCAAAACTGCAGATAACAGAAAGTGGTATTTGGCAATGGAGTACTCATGTAAAAGATGTCCTAAAAATCTTTCAGCCCTCAGGAAAATTCATGTGGCATATCAGGGGAATTTTTCAAATTTCAGTTGTTGTTGTGAAGTATTTGACATAGATGACCAGAATGACACATTTTTTTTATAACAAAATGTAAATAAGTACTGTTAAAAGTGCACTCCAGTGAGCTGGAAGGTGAAAAATTAAGGCCTTTTACTGTGGCTATGGAAGATGCTTCTAGGTTCTGAATGGGAGAGAAAGCGTGAAATGTTTCCTCTCAAAGCCGTTCAAACTGTATAAAATTCCTAAATTGGTCTAAACATTTGCTCTGTAAACCCCATGATTCATACATTTTCAGGTGAGTCTGCTTGCAAGGAGCAAGCGTTATTTAGGGCACTCTTCTCTCCATACAGTTAAAAATGAGTCCCTGGTCAGAAGAGTGTTGGCAGCACAGGTCACTTGCACAAAACCCAAGGTGTGTTGTTCACAGGTTGCTCACAGCCCTTTGTTTTGGCTCTATAAAAGAGGGTCCCACCAGCAGCACAGCAGCATTCTAAACTAGGACAAGGTACTGTTCTATGCTCTACAACACTTGTTTTGTTCAATTAAGCTTCCAGTACATTTTCACGCTCACAAGGTTGGGGATGAATACCTGACTGCTGCACACTGCAGAAAATGACAATGAATTCTTCAATGTTCATTTCTACAGCATTGGTCTTTAATTCAGACCAGGCAGTCTTTGCCTGAACATTCTCACCCTAATTCTAGCTCTCAGGAAAGAAGGAGCAGTTTCAGCACTGAATACACAGGGGTATAGACTATGGCTGGCTGTGCAGCCATTTCAGGAATGGTAATTTGTTGTGAATATGTTACCTTTTATACTTCCCAGCAGCAAATTCACTGATTGTTCCCAGAGATTTCCTGAGAAACAGGTTGCTGAGTGACTTGTGATTTATCTCCAATATGCAGAAAAGCAACTTTCAGCTTCTTTTTATTCCTGCTTTTGTGTTTTTTTAATCTTTAACTGGAGGTGTTTCAGAAGTTGCCTTATGTGGCATTCCTCTGACATTGCCTCAGGTGCTGTTTTGAGTGTCTGCTGGAAACAAGAAGCCATGATTTCCAGCAGGTACCTTACTCAACCTGCAGCTCTCTGAGGACTGGGCAGCTTTCTTGTGGTAGCTGACCATGTAATTGTGCCTGTGATCAGCTCAGCTTCACCCCAGCTAACAGGCTGCTGGTGCCCTGGCTGGGCAAGGGGGGATTTCTTTCCCCCCAGAGCTACCCCTGTAGGGGTGTGGTGGACCCTGGGGTCAGGTCATGCTTCTGAAGCTGGAGTCCCACCTGTGTCTGGCCACAGGGGTTTGCTGTGCAAAGTGGGCTGTCAAACTATAATTTCACACAGTTATACAATGGTTCAGGCTGGAAGGAACCTTAAAACTCATCTAGTTCCAACCTTCCTGCTGTGGGCATGGAACCCATGGAACCCATTTTCCAGATGGAGATAGGTTTGTTCTCATGTTATCAATCTTTTTCTAGTCACTGCTGCCAAAGAGTCTATGATCTGGGAAATGCACTCATTTCTCTCTATGCATTTGCAGCAAAAAAAAAAAAAAAAAAAAAAACCAACCCAAACAGGATGGGAAATATATCCTGGCGAGGTTTCTGGCATATCTGGTTTCATGATTCAGCATTTCATAAATAAGTAGTTATTTAAGTCTATTTTTTCCTTTGTAAGCAATACTGATGTTTTACTAGCAAATGGTGAACTGTCTTTTTTTCTGACTTTTATGGGGCCAAGGAATTTGCATGAATGTTACTACTTCTGGCATGCCTAGAGACTTTTCTGGTATTGTCAAGATCAAAGTGCTTTAAAGAAAAGCCAAAGACGATTGAAGATCCGTGCACACAATGTGTGATAAATTTGTTAGCAATTAATTTATTAATGAAAGTCCCAATAAATAGAGAAAGCCTCTTAGGATATTCTACTGGAAATCCCATGGGTATTTCAATTTCTTGAACGCTTTGCTATGTGAACAGAATTTTCATTAAAATGCATACATTTTTGTGCTGGCAATTCAGTCTGAAAAGCAAACTGCTGGTTTTTTTCCTCCATTCATACATGCCCTTGAAGTATTTTTGGCAGTAATACCAGGAAGACAATCAATCCACCAGTACCTGATTGTCAGTGTTGCATGGCAGAGAATGGGGGGTTTTATGGTGACTTAATGGTAGCATTGGAGTGGATGCTGCCACATCTCCCAGCTAAGGGAGCAAGTAATTCCTGCTGGGCACATGGTCCCTGTGATTAAGTGCTTCTTTGCTGCTTTCAGGAAGCCATTTGCTGCCCTGCAGTGCTCTCTAATTCACACACACTTGTGTGCATCTCCATTTAATTTGTCTCTCCCCCACTCATCCTGCTGTGCACCATAATATGGAAGTGCAGAGTTAACCTCACAGTGATCTGTTATGGCCCAGTATTTCACAGACAGAGGCCAAGACTGTTGTTTACTCTGATAATTTTAGTAACAATACACTGCAGAAATGTTACCTAGTTTTTCAGCTTTAGATTGATCTTGATTAGAAAAAAAAATCCCCATATGTTGTGATTAACATAGTCCTCAGCCTCTTTTAGCAGAAACAGGCTTAAATATTGCAGTGAAGGGACATACTTTTCATTTTCTATCATGGAAGTACAAGTGGTAACAGTGATGATTGTGTAACTCAGGAGGTGAAAAATGACCAACCAGTGATGAGCAAACACTGGCAGAAAACATAAAAGCAGACACATAATTCACAGGCCAGACAGCAAGAGATAAGACTCTGCATACGAATAAGAATATGTGGGTGTGAGAACAAGCAAGTGCTGAAGAAGAGGATCTGAGCTGCTTCACTGAAAGTGCAATTACACAGAAAGCTCTTCTGACTGCATTTCAGCAGTAAATACTACCCAGTGGCATAAAACTGGTAAAAAAACTCCCAAAGAGCTGTAGGAAAATGGCAGGCTTGCTTCCAGGCAAAATAAATGAGTTAAATACACGAATATATAACATCTGCCTTACAAATAACTATCTTTGTTCCTGTTTCTTTCTGAGAATGTTTAACTTTGGCTCAGACTTAGCTGTTTTGTTCTGGTTTCAGCAGACCAGACTGTGCATTCTGGATATCAATCACCTAGATATGTTGGCTGACTGAATGGACCTTAAATCAAGTGAAAATTATGCTTCTTCTATTAATATCTGTTTTTTAAAAATCACTGGAAACCAGAATACTGATATTTCTTGATTTTCATTAATACCCTATGCTGTAATAAAACATAAGCCTCTGCTCAGTCATTCAGTAAAAGATCTTTATGGGCTGTCACTGCAGGTATGACCTGAAATAAGAGCAGTATCCCAGGTTCTCTGGACTTTCTTGGTGGCTGCAGACAAGAAAATGAGGATACTCCTTCCATAGCTATGTGAGAAAGAGGCTGGGACCCCAAATGAAGAGAATTAGTTTCCTCAAGGAGGAGCTTTAAAATTTTAAATTAAATGAAACTTTTTTTTTAAAAAACATTTCTCTTTTTTTTCACCAAGCTCTTAATGCTGGGTTTTAAGGTTCACCTCTGTGGTTTAATGGCTTGGAAATAGCCTGTAAAGGCTGTTGTGAGCCTCAGCTCTCCTAAAATGCCTTTTCCTGCAGGATCAACACTTATGCCTAAAAGAGCCTCTGACTGTCAGGGAACCTGGGCTGGGGGAGAGCCTCCTTCCTCTCCTGTGAAATGCTGGCTGTTCCCAATTGTGTCAGGTTCAAGCTGACTGGATCTTCAGAAGTAACAAACTCAGGTTATACTTGATTCCCTTAGAAGCATTTTAGATCCAGACCAGCAAGAGTTCAGTTTTCACTTCAGTCAGTATTTTTACCACTGGTTTTGGTTTTGCATGTCTGTACTGCCCTATTTGTTTCAATACTGGCTGCTATTTTCTTGTTAATGTATGAATTTTTTTAAAGAACAGATTTTAAAATATGTATTTATTATGGATTAAGAATATTTGTTCTCCCAAAGTCACAAATGGTCAAGAAAAGCATTTTATTTGCCCCAAGCACTCAGCGAAAGACAATTTATGAGTAAAATGAATAAACATTTTTCATTGTTCCAGTTGCTGAGCTCTGGGTCACTTCACTAAGTTTGTGGAAGTAGCTGATTGCACTCTAGGTTCTTAAAGCCAGACTGGATTTCCTGCTTATCTGTTTACTTTAACTGCCTTTAATGATCCAGGACATATGGCCTGATGCAGTAATACTGGGTTAAAAGCCATCTTGGGATTTCTGCTGGAGAAGGATTCAATTCTTTCTGAAGGAGTGAAATGAGTATTGTGACCATTTCACTCAGCCCTTAAAAAACTTAGCTGGAGTTTTCTACTGTCTTTCACTGAACTCCTTCAGTGGAGGCTTCTCCCCACTTTTGCAAGTTTCAGGATGACCCCATATGAATATTTAGTTCGATGGATTTGATTTGTGTATTTCAGTACCAATGCAAATCAGTGTATACTCAAATGTACTTCTCTGAAGGTTTTAAAAATTGATGATGATGATGAGGATGATGATGATTATTATTCCCAACTAGTGATACTTACATTGTCTGGATCTGATTTAGCGAAATGACAAAAAACCACATTCTTAAGTGACGGGATCTCCATCCAGAAGCCTCATGGCTCAGTTTTCCAAACTATGTGCCTGAACTATTCAAGTTTTATTAGCGTGTCTAACATTAGATTTTAAAAATTATTTGTAAATCAGACAAAAGTGACTGAATTAAATATAAATAAAGTTTAAAAAAATAGGAGTCTCCATCAGGATCTGCTGTTCTGGCATTAAACAATAATAATAAGGCTCCTAACTGAATTTATTCTGCTCAGATGGATTAATTTTAATATTGTACAGCCTGAAATATTTGTCAATTTTTAACTTAATTTTTTGTGATCACACAATTTCCATTATGTTTTGAGGATGAGGCTTCATTAAATATCCTTAATATCTTGCTTTTGCATGGTATCTGTGCAAAGCCTGGATTGTCTCTTAATGTGACTGAGTTGTAGCTCATATTCAAGTGGAAAACAATGTGGGCAGTTAAACGGGAAGTGCATGTGGCCAAACTCCTGGGGTAAGGGACATTTATAGCTTCATTTCCCCATGCTTGCATAGGTAATGCAAGGTAGATAATCTTCTAAGTAGACTCAGACTGAGTGCACTCTACACATCTGCAGATATTGCAGATGTTTGCAAGAAGTGGGGTCATGTGTGGGACCGGTTATCCAGTTAAATTTCTCTTTCTGCACATGGAACATCCAGACTGTAGGTGAGCAGGCATGTTGGCACCTGTAGAAGGCTGTTTGAGAATCCAGGTCAGAAGAAGTTAGTGAAGTCCATGATGACGCCAAAATATCAAGTGAGTGATATTGTATTCTCTGTTCTCTTTTTCTTCCAGAACACATGGTTCAGTCTACCCCACATAATTAAACACTCCCTTGGAAAGCATTATCAGCATTGTAATCATAATTCTATCATGGAATTATAGTATTCAGATTAGGAAATGTAAACATTTTTTAAAATTAGGAGGAAACTTGATATGATGGAATAAACAAAAGCTGTTGAACTAATTGCAAACTGGAATATATGTTTGACAGTATGAAAATTACAAGTGAAATACAATTAATGATTGGAATAGCAACAATCTGATTTTACTCACTATGCAAAGTTTAATTTCCTATTCTGTAAATAACAAACCTCGTAAACAAGCCAGCGGCTAAATTGATATAATTAATGAGTTTTTATTAATATGCTGGTGATGGGTGACTAGTTTTAAGCAATGAACATAGGAAATGTGTAGAATTGGAAATGAAAAGGATCCATCTTATTCAATAAGAATGGAGAGTAATTTTTTTTTCCTTAGCAGAGTAAAAAAGCCTTGTGGAGGTCACTGGAGAGGAACTGCATTGCAATCAGCTCTGGCAATACTCCTGTGGCCAGTGTCATGAACTCTAGTACTCCATCTGCAAAGCCTCTCTCTGATGCTGCTTCTCCAGCTGTGCACCATTTTATCAGGGAGCTCCAAGGTGCCTCTGCACCCCATCAGCAGGGCTGCTGTGTCACAGTGCTGTGTCCCTCTGCTCACTCACTATTGTCCTTGCAAAGATTCTTCCACAAGGAGTAAATCCTATGAGAAAAACGTTTGAGTTCTCTTGTTGATTTGTATTTTTTTTTTTTACCCAAGTCAAATAGTCCCAACTGTGGAGTCTGGTCAGAGTGAAATTCCAGAAAGGAGCATTTGGAATGGTTGCCTTTACAAAGCCATTATGGCAGTGGAATCATAGAATCATCAGGTTGAGAAAGAACCTCAAGATCACCAAGTCAAACCATTAACCCAGCACTGCCAAGTCCAGCACTAAACCATGTCCCTAAGTGCCACATCTACACATCTTTTAAACACCTCCAGGGATGATAATGTCATTGTATGGCCAATTGAAATGTCACCTGAAATATTACTTCACTAACTGTTAACTCTTGATGTTTAATATAAAGAGTATGGGTTTCTATGATTATGTTTAAATTGATTTTTACACATCAATATTCTGGTAGTCTCTGAAATCTCATATGTTTGATAAAGTGGTGGGGTTTTTTTCTCTGCTTTGGACTATTGATATTTTTTAAGAGGAAATGCATCACCAGGATTTATCATGCAGGAGCCTTGAAGGACCAAGTACTGTTTGTGGGAGACACAGTTATGGTATTACCAGAAGAGATACCATTTATGTTTTCCACATACTACTAAAAACTTTTCAACAAAACTTATTGTCATTGGACAAGGAAGTGGCCTTAGCTTTTCTGACAGCTCTCCTTCTAGAATGCCATTATAAACTTAAGATATTGTAGTACAAGCATTTAGCCTAAAAGCAACAAGATGTTGCAAGAAAAAGGCTGCAAGGCCACCAAAAAAAATTTCTCCATGGACTGATGTCTTTCATTATCAGGGAAAGCTGACTTTAGTGTGAATTCTTAATTAATACTTCAAGTCATCTTGGAGCATTTCACAGTGTTTCTCCCATTTAATTTGGAACCCCAAATCCAGATCAGTCAATATATATGAGTTTCAGTCCAAGATTTTGGACTGCCAAGCCATCTTCACCAAAAGGCCATTTAATCATCTTAAATATAATAATTAAATAAATTTTGATAAACTGATACACCCCCTATAGCATACTTCCCTGTAAACAAAGCCCTAATGAAGTGAGAGAGGGAGCACAAAGGCAGCTGGCAAGGTTCAAGAGTGATCTGCTTTCTGGTGCCTCAGGCCTGACTGCTCTCTTGTATAATTGACTTTATGGACTCCTGGGATAAATGTAAGGCCTGACTACACTTAATGAACCTTAGAGTGCAATCAAAAAAACAAATACGATATGTCTGAAAATGTGAAGATTTTTTCTTCTTTGAACACCTTTGGGGGCTGTTTCAGTCTTTGGAGCTCTCTTCTTCATCTTGATAGAAGCACTGTTGTATCCAGCAGCGTTTGCCAGTGAAACTGTGTTCCAGCCTAATACTGACACCTCAAAAGTCTGAGTAATCACCCTGTTTTATTCTTTACATTGGCCAGTGTCTGTACTATGTCATCACTGAAGGAAAAGGAAAAAATATTCTAAAGACATAGGTTAGTTTCACTTAATCTCTGGCTTCAGCCTACTGTACTCGTCAGAAAAGTATATTAATATGGGACTTCTCTCAGAGTAGCCTTTGTCACAAGTTTGAAATGTCTGAAACAAGATAATTAAAGAATCCTTAAAAGTGTACTTCAATGTTCTGATCTTTCTTCATTTTTTAGAGCTTTTCTGAAAAAATTCAGTGTACCTTTTGAAAAAGAGCTGAGAAACCAGTCACATTAACCATATTTCTTCTCTTGTAAACTACCCCCTGGCTGTGGTTGACACTATACTCTGTTGGATTTGGCAGTTTTGGCTCTGAAACAGTGATCACTATCTATGGACCTATTTTACAAAATTAATTTCAGCAAGGAAAAGAACAGCATATTTGGATTGAAAAAGATCTGTTGCATTCTTCCCTCTTCTACCTCCCATAAACACAAGTTCAATTCTACAGTACACTGTCTGCTTGCTCTATAAATTTTTGCTTAAAAGCATAGGGTTTTATATCTTTGGGAAAACTGCAGCAGAGCAACACTTTTTTTCTCACACATTTTCCTGTGTCAAAAATTCTTCCTAATAAGCTGTGCACATTGATATGCTGTTCTACTCAACTATCTTCTGTTTCTGTTCCTTGCAAGGAGGGAGAAGATTTTACAAAGCTTTTCCAATTAGTAACTGTTTTCAGCTCTTACCTGTGTGGTCCCCTAAGACAGTGAGAACATGGACTCCATTTTTATCTACTTTTCATATATTTTTTTAAAGACATACAGCACAATGCTTTCAAATTCACAAAAATGTCTGTAATATGACACAAATATTATGACTGCAACTTTTTAAGCAACTCACATGTACATATTCCAATTTGTTCTGAATGCAGAAATACTTGCTTCTGCCAAACTACACTTCCTTTGTGTAATGTGGCACTGATGTTTTCACAGAGTGATTTATCCAGGTTTCTATGATCATTTTCACATGTTCATACAAATATACTTGCCCTAAATGGTGTTCTTGGGGTTCACCATGTCTGTGTTCATACATGTTGGCAATAAACTAAAATTTTACTGCTTCTGCAGACTTTGATCAGGTTTTTTAGTAATTTGCTGTGATCTTCCATCTATAGGCATATAGAAGCACTGTGAAAATGGGTCTACAAATGGTCTTTTTAATCAAATGGATTGATGGTTCATCAATCTGAAATTATAGATAGGTGTAAGTATGCTAATATAGGAACAACAATGAAAATTGTAACAAATTTTGATTATCTCAGAACAGTAATTGTTGTTAGATATATCTTCATTTACAAATAAAAATGTTCTTTAAATCCTAAGGGATTAAACACTCCGAGTTTCTGCCTTTATTGATTTCATCTATAGTCTCTTTGTCATATGCTTTGAAATACTGACCTGCAGCATTTGCAGAGTAACTCTGTCAAAGAAAGAGCACTCATCGAGCCTGATTTCCCAGAATGGTTGTAGGCAAAAGTCTTTCTTACTTGCACAAATAGATTTCATGGCTGTGTGCACAAACTGTATCCTAATGTGGCCACAGAGGCAGCGTTACAGAAGCATTTGGAGAACAAATGAATGTGTGCTAAGGTCTGACACTGACACCAGATGGACTTCAGGGGAAGTTTACTTTACAGCTTTACAGGCTGTGCACCAAAAGTTTTAGGCTTTGGAGAATGTTTTGGGGCCCCACTCCAGGTTTGGTTTCATCTGAAAGAAATTTCATATGGATATTCGGAGCCTGGTCCCTGAGTGAATCTAACTGGTAAGTGAGGATGATCAGAAAATTCACCTCAGAGGTACACTCCTGAATTGAAGTAAGACAAATTCAGGACATCCAAACCTAGTCAAGCATCCAGTTGTTCTCTTCAGCATACTTGTCATACCCTATTAAGGAACATAATGAGTCACAAAGCAAAATATTTCAATGCCTGTTTGCTTTACTTTGCCATATGTGGGGTTTGGAGGGTTTTTTGTTTTTGTTAATTGGTTGGCACTTTTTAAAAATTGCATATTCTCCAGTGTCTTGTCATATCTAGAAGAAAAGGGAAATGCCCTAAGGGACCTAGATTGCTCTGTGATCAGCCAAATTTCTGGATGAGTGCTTTGAAAAATAGCTCTTCCTTTGCTAAAACAATGGGTATACTCCTCAGCAATATTGTTCAATCCATCAATTCTGCATAGGTTTATAAGTTGAAAAGAAGCCTAGAGAGAAGGAGCAAAGAGAGGAGGAGGACTCTAACTAGGCAATAAACGTCATTAAATCCCTTCAGTTCTCACAGTCTGAAATGTGCAGAGTGAGATGTGTCATTCAGTCACACATGCACTGTCAGAGCACCCTCAGGGAGCATTAGTCTGGCATTGGAAGCTACCTTAGCAATTCTGCTCTGAGACAGAAGAAAAGGCTGAACCAGATGGGGAACTTAAAGCCTTTGCCAAATCATCACCAACTTCAGAGGATTATTTTTGTAGGAAAAAGGAGAGGAAAACAAGGGACAACAGGATATTCACAGAGGTTCTTTGCATGTTTTAGAATGGATTTTGTAGTGTAAATTAAGCTTGTATTTTCATTCATGGTTTATATGAACTAGGAGAGTACTAACTCCTACCTGGTTTCTCTTCCTTTTAACTAGAGGAAAAGAAAGCAATTTTCATACCACAGTTTTTGACTTTGAAAAAGAAAAAACAGGCTGGTTTTCCTCAAATTTAATGAAGTGCCAATCAGGAAACCGTTCAAGCTTTGTCCTAGTGAGTATATGCTTCAGTGTTATCCTAAATCAAGGCAAATAAATTGTGCTGTTCAAAATGCTGCATACCATTATGTGTGCTTTTTAATGATAATAATAGACCTGCCCAATGACACAGCATCTTTTCTATCTTACCACTGAATATTACGTGGGAAGTTCATCATATTATAATTTTATGTTAATATTAACAGCATAAAACATTTTAAATTCCCTAGAATCCTTTTAAAGCCAGACAAATATCCTTTGCATACAGAGTTATTATTTTTTTCTGATCTTCAGAACTTCCTAGAAGTATAAGAAAATCCAGCCAAAAAAGCCCTGAAAAAAAAGAAAGTCTTGCTGTTGACACAATGAATTTGGGCTCAATCATGAGCTATCTTTTTGAGTGCTCACCTTTGCAAAGAATGTACAGTGTCCAAGGGAATCAGAAGTTCTGAATATGTCCTGATTTCTTCCCTATAAATATCAGAGCATAAGATAGAAAGTTAGTTCTATGGAGACAGGTATCTGAGCCTGTGCATTCTGATTTTTTGGCAAACAATACTTGAACTTCAAAGTCTACAGTGACTCGTACAAATGATTTTTAAAAAGGAGGAATCTGTCCTAAATAAAACAAATACAATAAAATCTGGAAAGTCTCACTGCCTTCAATAGAATGTGTTGATCAGGAATTACTCAGTTAAGAAATAAAGATATTAGTCTGCTTTTCCTGTGACCTGTCTCCCCTGGAGGACCCTGGGTAATTTTTGTTTTTTATCTGTTTTGCTAGCATTTAGTCCAATTATAACACCTCTACTCAGTTCTTCAAACACTATGAAGAGATGGCAGGAAAAAAAAAAGCAGATTATGGAAGATTGATAGAATTGTTGCTGGAGATGTATTTACAGAGGCTTTGAGATTTCACCTGAAATCCCTCTAAGGTATTGTTTGATATTGATCCAGTTCTATCACAGCTTGACCACAGACTCATTGTGTATTTCTCAAGATTTCAGCTGTAAATATTGCAGCAAACAAACAAACATAAAGCCAAATAATCAGCACTGGCTCATCTCTCGAGAATGACAGACCATGTAAACTGGATGGTTCATTGTATTTTGCATGAATTAAATTATGTTGAAAAATCTATTATCTGGAACTCTGATGATCTTCGTCATTCATCATTTAGAAAGTAGTACAGAATTCAGATTTCTCTGTGTACATTCTGCCATTTTTCTTAAGATTATGATTTTACTTCTACCATACTCCTACCATTTTCACTAACATGTCTAGAAATAGTCTTATATAAGTTTTTGAAATTATAATCTTGATTTTTTATGTCATTGCAATGCACAAACATGCATGTTCAGTAATGTCAGAATTAAGACTTTCTAAAGTAACTGAAATCTTGGTGCAAATAATACAAAGGTACAAAAATTAAAAAAATATATAAATATATATACTTTGTTCTACTGTATATATACTGCCATTGTGGCTTTCTATTCCCAGTTTAAAGCATGCAGGCTTCTTGCTTTCAAGCTCAGCTAGAGTGAAAATGTCAGCTTCTGTGGCAACTTTATCACACTGATGGCAAATGTTAGGAGTGAAGATGTGTACAGGAAAGAGAACTGAATTTAGAGTATGGGGCTACCTCTATTATCAGCACATTCTGCATGGCCCATGCTTGGGTTTATGGACTACCCAGTGTCATTTAATGTGTTAAATTGTTAACATTTTAGACCCTATCTGTGCCAAAACTCCCCGTTCAGGAGCAGAAAGATACAGCATAGGGTATGGGAAGGAAAAACCATGGTGATGCTTGCACTTCTTTTACTGTAGTAGGTGCAGCCCCAGTCTTTATATTCAGCCCTCTGAGTGTTGCATGCTACTGAGGAGGAGTCATGGTTTTAGTCATAGATTTGATTGGGAAGGAGCTACAAGAAACAAGATATTAAAGTTCATAAACATCAATTTATAAAATCCATTGACTTTTGGTATTTTTGCTACAGAAATAGCAGAGCTCTTCTGGGGACTAGAAATGCCTTCAATTTTGAAAATTAGACCAGAGGATAAGTATATTGATTTTTTTTTTTTTTTTTCATAATTGTAGTATACTTTCAGATTACCCACTATGCTAACTCCATCAGGTTGGAGCCTGATTACCTTTTTCTTAAGACAATTTGCCCACATTTTTCAATAAGTTTGTGAATATTAAATAACTTCTATGAAAAAGAAAAAATGAAATGTAATTAATTTAGTATTATAAGACTGTGGGTTAGCTTGATCTTGTTAACATACACTGTACTCATAGAATCAAAGAATTGTTTGGGTTGGATGGGATCTTTAAAGGTCATCTAATCCAAACCTCCTGCATTGAGCAGTATGTTCATCACTAACATATAAATCACAAACGTACCAGCTCTAACAAGCTGACAATTAGGTTCCTCCTAATTTTTGATTAGCAAGGGGTGTATACCTTTGTCAATAGCTGAAAGATTCATGACTCATTTTTCGTGGTTAAATTCTCTAACAGTAATAATATATATTGAACAAACATATTCAAAGAATATTCACAGTGCACACGGATTTCATGAGAATTTCTCTAAATATTTCCTAGCAGAACTCTCTTATTTGTGTTCTTGATGAAGATAAAGAGCATGATGTTTCCTTTTGAACTGTAAAACCCTGAATACTATTAAAACACTTTCATATGAAACCAAAGAGCAAAGTTTTCTGCTCCCAACCTCATTCTCTGAAATGGTCAGAATATTCTGAATGAAATATTAGGAGGGAGAAAAGGTCCAATTCAGGTAATAAGTGGAATAGAAAACTTTCATTTAAAACTGCTAAAAAGTAGAAAAGTTCTAAGGAACTGGAAATAAAGCCTTTGCACATGAAGTAGAGTTCTGTTCAGATTTGTCACAGACAGCTTTGCCCACAAATAGTGATGCATGATACAATTTTATTTTTGTCGAATAATTTGTACTGAATACTTGCTGAATTGTTGGTATAATTCCCATCACCAAGTTGTTTAGAGACTGCCTAGTGCTATTTGTTCTCTTGGGTTATGTGACTAATTTCATTATGCATTACTTATAATAAAAAAAATTAAACCCCAAGCCAGGGTTCTGTAGGCATGGCCAAGTACACACACACTTTGCTCATAGCAACTTGCAGTCTAATATGAAACAGGTCCCAACAAGCCATGGCAACAATAGTAGACAGTGAGCAAGCTGCACATGTCAGAACATAACAGCACTAAGGATGTGCTTTCATGCTGCCCTGGCTCTGTCCCTCTGCCAGAAGGTGATCTCAGTGACACAAGTTCAGGCTATATAACTCGGGAGCCCTAAATCATTAGAGATTGCTTTAGAGGCAGATAAATCCGATGTGTGTGTGTTCATCAGCCGTGGGCATGCAGTGTCCCCGTGTGTTTTTGTGCTCCCTGCTGTCGTGGCAGTGCTGGCAGGAGGCAGAGCAGCAGCCCCAGATCCTCAGCTGCAGGCACAGGCTGCAAATGCTCTGCCATCAGCAGCTCCCAGGCTTTGGACATAACTCAGTAACAGAGGCTTGTTTATAGTTCAGGCTTAAAAGCATTTATACAGGCTGTCTGAAGTTGCTGAGGATTCACAAATTTTCCTGCAATAGCTGTTGTTGCAGTGACTGCAAGTAAAATTGTCCCATGGGTAATAGCTATATCCTCATTCCTGAAAATATTTGTATCTATGTATTCAGCTACCTTAAAATAACTTGTGCAATGAGTAAACTGTAAACTTTTATATGGAGAATTTAATGACCCATATGTATTCCTTTAGTGATGTTGCAATCTACTTGCCCTTTAATTAAGATTCAGCACAGCAGGAATTACTATTAAGAGAAATCAGTTTCCTGAGGACTAAAGACAAAATTGTTCTTTTGGCTTGTGGCCCTGATGTTACACATGAACTTTGTCCTCATAGAAGGCTTACACTCCTCCTGACAATACCCACACTGCTTGATCAAAGGTGACTTTCGAATTCAGTGAATAACATCTGCTATGCAGGCTCATGATTTGTCATGTTGGGCATGGTCTGCTCTGATAAGATCAGAATTCTTGGAAGAAATCGTAGCCATAGAGATTTGAAACAACATTTGTCAAATCCTCCAGATGAAGCAAGCTTTAGGGTGGACCAGAATACACAATAGGATATCTTCAAAACTTACTTAAGAAATACCTGCATTGAAAAGCAGGAGTCGTTCCTGTATGGTCTTGTTTCCCGTGATTCCTAGAAATTTGTGATTGTATGCAGTCATGGTGACTGACCTAAGTCCTTTCAGTATCAAAACTGAAGTTAGTGTAGGTCTTTAGGTCAGCATAATGCTAAGGGAAATGCTGCCAGAGATTCTTTACTCAATGAGAATTAAACAGAGCCACTTCTGCTCATTGCCACAATTGTAACCCAGAGAGGCCCAACTTAACAGGTTCTGAAACTGTCTTATTTCACTTTCTGCTGATGTATTTTCTCCCCCAGGTCTATAAGAAAATCTAAGTAGTGGGCTACTTTTTTGTTTTTTATTGCCTGTGGACCAGCAAGCTTGGGGAAAACCATGGCAGAAAGAGAGTGTGTTTTAGGGCCGGTTACAGATATAAAATAGTTTTTATGGGGGCAGGCATGCTAAGCACAAGAGGTTGCCAAATACTAGATCAGGCAATAACATGATTTTTTTCAGAATTCCAGAATGGGTAAGGTTGGAAGGGACCTAGGTCATGTCATCCAACCTTCCTGTTCAAGCAGGGTATTCTAGAGCATTATATGTAAATTATCAAATTTCTATACATCACCATTTCTATATACATAATTCACATATAATATATATGATTTGCATATTACTTTGGGTTTGTGACGCGTGGAAGGTTTTACAAAGCATTAATTGTTATGGTAGCAGGTGGTCCTGGGTCTGCCAGATGTGTTGAGACACTACTTCAATTGTGTGACACTACTTTCAATTGGTGAAAAACTAGGAATGCTAACTGAGCCACAGAAGGAGATGAGAGGGCAATGAAATTTATAAGACCACCTGATTTTTGTTGATCCATGAATAAATTAGTGTCTGCTTTGGCCCTGGTTTAAAGATGGAATAGATTACTATGAAAGTAAACAAGAAAATAATATTTTTTTTCCTAAAGAAAAGCTGCAATACTTTATATAGCTCTCTTAAAAGGAGCAAGTTGTGATTTCCCATCCAACTTCTTTGATTTTTTTTTTATACAAAAAGCCCCCTGTGTTTATTTGATGAACAAATAATACAATCATTATTATGCTGCCCTGTGTTAACAGAAGTACTTATCTTGTATTTTGACAGTTTGTCAATCTGGAATATATTGTTGCCTATGCTCTCACAGGCACACGCTCAATGAAGTTATCACTGTCCTGCCACTTTGCAAGAAATGTGGTTTGTGTGTTTTGGCAGCATCCACTTTGTTTCTCTGTCTGATTTACTGGGAAATAGTTTCACATTTTTAAAAATTTTTTTATGAGGTGAGAACATTTCTTCCCTCCCATATTTTTTTCCTCTCCATCTCCCTTTGCTATATTAGTTCAAGCAGATAAGTCAGTGCTTTGTCCATGACAGTATTTCTGTAAGTCATGCTGCAAGATCCCCTCCATCAGCATATGCATCCAGGGGAGGGAAATATAGCAGTGCTTGACTTTACTGCAAAAAGATTTCTTTCTAGAGGTTTGAGTGTCATGAGCAGTTCACACCACCACCTCAGTATATACCAGTGCTATTAGAAGAAAATAATGCTCAGATTTAAGTGTCCCATTGCCTTAAAGAGGTTTACACTTGGGTGAAAGACCCTCAGGGACAGGCAGGTAGAGGCTGGCTGTAGTGGGAGACAGAATTAGTACTTTGCCACAGCCAGGCATGTGTTCCTTTCCTTTTCTCATGATCTCTTCTAGCTGTTGCTTTGTTATTCATCACAGTTCCCAGTTATGACTCAAACATCTTGTTGAAATACATCAAAGAATATTTTATCCCAGCCATGGGCACACATCTCATTTATGTGGTGTATTTTATTCTGCAACCTCTTCCTATGGAGGACTTTGTTCCTTTGTCAGAGAAATCGTTCATTTCCCTAGCACTCAGGGCAGTAAAAAACCCTCTTAAAAATGGACTTATCTGTTTCCAGCTCCAGTTCTGGCTGGCTTAGATATATCAGTTTTCTACTTAAAGAAGAAACATGACATTTTGGAAAGGAATTCATTCTCAGCTAAATAAGGCTTGAAAATGGGACAAACTTGCATCTCTCATCTTGTTCTCACAGGGTGGAAAAAGCTTCTGCAATCTGTGCAGGTGTCTTGCTTAGTTTGGTTGTCCAGTGTTGCTTATGACACACCTGTTAGCCAAAAAAAAAAAGCCAAACAAGCATAATTTGGGTTTGCAATTGTCTACGAAAAGCTTTAAAAATATTTAATAGAAAAAATTCGTATGAGTGCCTGAAGGAATTAGTACTACTGGATCTAGATAAGAAAGTCTGGAATATTTCTACGCAAATGCATGTTACTGTCACTTGGTCAAAATTACCAAGAAAGAGTGATGAAAGCATAGTCGAAACACAGACAAGTCTGGGCTTTATTTCAAATGCAAGTTTCTAGTTTCCCGAGACTTTTTTCTTCTTATTAAAGTAAAGCAAACAAAAATTCCAAGAAACAACAAATTATTTATTTCCCCCAAGTTTTTCTAGTGAATTTTTGTTTTGATTTAAAATGTGTCTTTGTAACCATTAATGATCTCTGCATTGACCTGACTTACACCTAATCACAAATACTAGGTATCAATTATCTCAAGAATTTCCTCTTTCTCCATTTAAAAAAACCATTATCCTGTGGATAATAGCCTAGATGAACAATAGAGCAATTACAGGAATCTGTAGTGGAAAATACCATCATATTACAATGAAAAACTGAAAATAAATTGCCAATATTATTCAGCCTGAAGCACAGAGGAATTTGGGAGCACTTGCCTGAGGTGCTGCAGGTGACGAAAGTCTCAGAGAAATTATTTTCTTTACACTTTGCCATATTTTAGTGAAACTCAATAATATATTAGGTTAAAAGGCACTAAATTGAAGATCAATAAAAAAAAAATTATAAACCATGCATGGCTGGGGCTATGATTTGGTTTTTGTGTGCAAAGGGAGAGAGGGAGAGAGAGAGAGATCTAAGTCCTGCCATATTTTCTACAACACAAATAAGTAAACAAACAGGTTGTGTGTGGACTAAGAACCAAATATTTCATGAATGTCTACTGTTCTGATGTGTTTTGTCCTTTTCACTAGGATTTAGTCTCTAAAAATCTTAGTGTATCAAGTTAAATGGTGTTACAGCAGCCCTTCTTGCCTTGTAGTGCAGAAATGCAGGAAAACTATGGATCTCCCCAGTAAACCCTATGCCCATAATTAGTTTGTAATTTAAGACGTGTGAATTCACCATACCACAGATGAAGGGAGAACAAGAGGCTTCACTTTAATGCACATTACTAATGTATCTCATGACAGCTATAAATCATGTAACTGCTAATTTGGCATCTAGACATATAGAAGGGAAAAGTTTTCACAGCCAAATATTTTTGTTTTCTTTTGTAAACAGAAGATGAAAAGAACATTTGGACTCTGAAGAAAAACTACTCCTAGTTGAGGTATTCATTACTTATGATTTGGGTTCAGATCTTCAAAGAAATCCATCATTTCAGGTTTTGTTGCAATATCTGTCTCTTAAAATTATTTTAGTAATTTTTTTAACCACTAAAGTGTTCTCTGCTTGTGAAAACCAATTAAATATTTCCACAAAGGTACTTTGATCTGGAAAAGATGATGTTTCAGTCACTCTTAGGAATCAGCTGCCTTGAAGTTTCTAATTTTTTTGTTTACACCAAAAGCATAGAATACTATAACAATTTTATCTGTCTTAAGTAAAAAACCTGCAATAGCTTTAGGTGTTTAATATGGGGACAAGAGAAGCGTGCTTTTAGGTAATTGAAAAATAATGGAAAAAGCCAAAATGAATGTGTAGAGATCTATAATAAATCTCTTTTTATCCGGTATCATTTGTAAGCTCATTTCAGAGGGAGAGTTGGAGCTGATTTCTTTCATTTCCCAGCATCACAAGAGCATGCTTACACTGTTGGGCACTGCTGTGTAAAAGGGAAGTTTAAACTCACTCAGCTCAAGGGTGAGAATTCAGAGCAGGCAGTGAGCTCTGAGGCAGCGTGAGCACTTTCCCAGGCTGGCACTGCTGACAAAAGAAAGGCAGTTGTAACAGCATCAGTAATGCTCAGACCATGACAGTATCTTAGGACTTTTCATAGAATCATGGAATTGTTTAGGTTGAAAAGGACCTTTAAAATCATTGAGTCCTGTTAACTGTTAACTCAGCATGGTTATCTTCACCACTAGGCCAAGCTACAGCCACACTTTTTTGGAACACTTTCAGGAATGGTGACTCAGCCACTTCCAATAATTCTTTCTTTATAACTCTTTTAATGAAGATTTTTCTTCCTAATTGAAGTTCTAGTTGGGTTTTGGCCCTTCTAGTTTTCTCCCTGCCTAACCTCACAACATCCTTGTAGTTCTTCCCACACTGTCTGCTTCTTCTTCCAAATGTCATATGAAGTTCCCTGTTCAGCCAGACCAGTTTTCTTCCTCACTGGCTCATTTTTCAGCACATAGGAACAGCCTGCTCCTGGACATTTAGGATTTCCTTCTTGAAGAAGGTCCAGACTTCCTGGACTCCTTTGCCCTTCAGGACTGCCTCCCAAGCAGCTCTGTTAAACTGTCACCTAAACAGGCCAAAGTCTGCCCTCTGGGAGTCCAAGGTGGCAATTTTGCTGACTAGAAAAGAAAACTCTATAACTGTGTGACCACTGGCCATCACATCCCCCACCAGTCCTTCTCTGTTCACAAGAAACAGGAGCAGCAGGTGCCTCCCTTGGTAGGTTCCCTCACGTCCTGCATCAGGAAGTTACCTTTCACACACTCCAGGAACCTCCTAGACTGTTTCTGCTCTGCTGAGTTGTATTCCCAGCAGACATCTGGAAAGCCAAAGTCCTCCAAAGAACAAGGGCTAGTGATTCTGAGACATTTCCCAGCAGAAAATAGAAATATTTATTTCTAATAGAATATCTCCTCTACCTTTTCATCCTGTTTGAGTGGTCTATAACAGCCTCTCACCATGATATCTGCCTTGTTAGTCTTTCCACTGATTTTTATGCATAAAAATTCAGCACTGTTGTTGCCATCACTAAGCTCTAGACAACTGAAACACTCTAAAATACAGGGCCATTCCAGTGCCTCTCCTTCCTTGCCTATCCTTGCACTCCAGATGGTTCAATCTTCTCACCATGTCTCTGTGATGGCAACTATGTCATGGATTTCTTGCTGAACAAAACAAAGCTCTTACCTTTCCTAGGAGTAGAGTACATTCTCTAAAATACCCTTAATTCTCTAAATTAGGTTTGCTATTTTGCTGTTTTCCTCCTTTGTTTTTGCTGGTTTCACTCTGGGCATTTGGTATTCATTGGCTATGAACATGCTAAGGTTCTTTAAGCCATATGGAGTCAATAAATTGGTGCACCAGTTCAGTGATTCAGCTAAAAATCTTGTGTTGAAATCTAAGGCCAAATAGCCTTGCTAACCTACTCAGTAATTTTAAACATGTCTCATAGAATCTGCTGTTCAGGGAACACTTACAGCTACAGATGGCTTGCAGTCAGGAATAGTTTCCCTATGAATTTCCTTATCCCAAGGGATTCATTTCATCTCATCCTGTGCCAGCTGGGTGCAGCAAAGAACAGTTAGTTACTCACTGCTCTTTATCTTTCTAACCACCAAGTGTGGGATTCTCCTGCTTTTATTAGCAGTGATGGAGAGTAAACAGTGTTCCTTTGGACCTCGTCTCCATACCCATATTTTTATACTGGATAATGGATTGGGCTACTGCCTGTTTGTTTGCTAATGTAGCTCTTTGCACTAGCTCTCACTCTGCCAGTTTGTGGTGCCTGTAGACCACCAGTTATGACCCCGTATTATGCAAGACAGCTCTAGCTTGCACTGGCCATAAATCCCACTACTGTGGCAGTTTGCAGAATTGGGCAATTCCAGAAAAGCTTACAGCACCAAATGGCTGTTCATCATCAGCAGCACAGCAAAGGCAGAGGAGATGAATAATGCCAACCTTCCCCCTCAGCTATATCTATGTGAATGCATTGAGGAGCAACAGCCCACATTTTCTGCTTAGTTATCTCCAATTATCAACTAAAGTGTCCATCAGGGAGTATGAGAGACACATTTGGCTTCAAGAACAGGCTGATGATTGCTTAAATCACAGCCTAAATGTACTTGCTTGAGATTTTTAGCTTACTTCCTGCCATTGTCTCTATCCAGTAATGAGTTGTCATGCTGCACAACTATCAACACCTGCCTGCCTTATCTGGTGCAGGATATCCTCCTAATCAATCTGTGCAGTCCATGTGGATTCTGCTGTCTTCAGTTGTTATTCTGTGGCCTGCAAACAGGTTGGAAACACAGCTTTAAAGCTTGAGATGTGCAAAAATGCATTAACTATATTTCTGATGTTTAATGTGGGATAAATAACATACATCTAAATTTAATATCAAAGCTTTTTTGTTTGTTTGTTTTAAAGTTATACTAGGTGCAGTGCTGGGTGCTGGCTGGGTGCTGTTGATGATGATAACATTTCATGCAACCCCCACTGAGATTCACAGTGGAAGTAAGCAGAACAGTCCAAGGGTTCCCACCTCGGTTCTAACTCAGATATCTTCATAGAGAAAAAAAGATGAGAGGTCTTGTCAAGAGCAAGCAATGTGCCCATAATGTATGAAAGGAATTTTTGAGTGCTCTTTGCCCCCTTTTCTTTCTGAATAGCATGTCATGAAAACTGAAGTCAAAATTGAACTATTCTTGAACACTTTTCTGAACCTAGGCTTTAACAGTCTTTCTGTTGAATAGCAAAGGTGCCAGTTTTCCTTTTATTTCATACCTTTAAATATTGTAAAGATATTTTTGTGACAGCTCTAGTTTTACTGTGAAATGTTATGCAGTGCAGAATTCTTCATTGTGCTTGTAACGTCCTTCTGTCTTGGACTACTTGTAAAGCCCCCTGACAACTAAGGATCAGGAGGAAATGATGAGTTTCAGCTGTTAACAGCTGCCATTTTTTGTGTGTGTGAATGCTAATAACCTTCTACCCCAGCGGGTGGATGAATCTGTCCTCCCAAATTTGTCAAAGGTTTTCATTCACCTAGCACAGACACATTTTTTCACCCCTCTTCACAAGGGTGATTTTTCATGTGGATCAACTATGTGTTATTTTCAGTGAGACAGCTGGGATATTTTGATCCCTAAGTAAATTTTTACATCTCCAGTTTGGCCAATATGATTTTCTGTGCTTATTCATAGTCTCTTAAAGGCCTGGTTCTCATTACTGATGGATAAGTGTGCATTCCAGCTCAATATGAAATGGATGGGGGAGAACAGATGTTCCATAATAATTTAGAAAGTCAGTGGGTTGTAGCTACAAAACAAATGAGCCAGATTGTGCACCTTAGCCATGTTGAGTTTTAATTTGCATTTAAAGTTTTGTTCCCTTGCCCAAAGAACATTACTGCATGAACAGACCCATAGATCAGTGGAAGTACTTATAGGACATAGTATTGTTGATGGGAAGCTGGCAGGACCTCATTCTTTTCTCTGAAATTTCCACCTGCCTCTGCTGAGCTACTCTTTCTTCCTTCAGGAAAGCTCCTCTGAGCTCTTAGAGCTGTGCTCCAGTTCAGCTGATAACAGTAGGCATTTTTTTTCTAAGTGCTGTGTTATATGGCAGAAATTGCCATTCTTGGTCAGTAGGCAGCTATGTTAGTCCATAGTTTAGAACCACACACAATTTATCTCCTTCTCCTTCCCCCACCACCAGTACTAAATACAACAGAGGGTTCCTGGTGCCCCAAGATCGTGATTAGCAGGCATGTGTGTCTTTTGTGCCCAGGTTCACTTTTTAACCCTATTAAAGGTGGCTGCATTTCTCCCTGAACCCTAAGGAAACATAACTTCAGCTTTGAAGAGCTAATCACTAGTCTTTCCCAAATAGGTACATTTACTGATCCATGGAAACAGAAAATAAGAGCAGAGAGGAAACATTATGGAATCCTATTTTTTTGTTCCTGTATAGGAAGAAACATCTTGTGGGATTTCAATGAGCTCTTGGGCAGAGCAGCCCACAGTGCAACACTTCTCAGTGCTCATGACAAGCAGCCTTCATTGCCACACAAAATTTTATGCCATTGGTTAACCTGTCTGCAGCTCACTTGATTGCAATTAAATTTTCCTTTCTTACCTTGCTATGCATTCCTGTATTTCTAAAGACCATGACAGAAAGAAATTAAATAAATAGTTTTGACAGAAACAGAATATTTGTATTGCTAATCTAAATTGATTCTTTTCTTAGAAATTATATTTTGGTAAGACTCTTATTTTTATGGAAACAGATTTACCAGAACAGGGATTCATGGCAAGAACATTTCTTAACCGGCAGCTACTGGAGCAGCAGAACTTTTCAGAATGGTGCATATTTACAGGCCAAATTGCCTGAGAACAAGAGCCCTCTCTTAATGAAATGTCATGACCTTTCCACATCAGTTTGTCATTGTTAACTTTCTGGTACTCTGAAACTAGCCTTTAAGAGCAAGAGGTGACAGTGCCTTGCAGTTCTAAAACATTCAGTCTTGCCTACAAAAGCTCAAATGGTCAAGAGGATACTTTGATTACAAATATTAAAAAAAATGCTTAATCACTGTTCTTTAATAAAAACCATTGTCTATAAAGAAGTAGAAAAGATCAAGATTAAAACTTAGAGAAATTTTATTTTACTGCCTTCAGCTCTTGGTCATTGTTTTATCTGGAGCTACCTCTGTCAAAAATTCCCTTTTTGTCAGATCTTGCTGTCTAGCCTGAGATGATTTATTATACTATTCAACTTGACACCTGAATGGTTGTGGCAATGATGATATGCTAACTTTATTCCATTATTTTCACTGCTATTGATTCAGTTAGTTTTTCTTCTGTATTGTCATAAAGATGGTCTGTTTCAATATGTGAAAACCATGAACCCGTAGGGATTCATTTCATGCATTTTTCTTTTGATGAAAGCTTTGTAACATTTTCAGAAGCAATATCCTTTTATTAAAACAAAGCTTCCAAACTAGTTGTACAAATATATTTGTGGAAATACAATTCAGACTAGTTTAATATTTTATGAGCCAGTGTATGGCCACTTTTGAAATGTAAGTTTCTGCAGTTTTTATCATGTTTGATTCATAAATGTATTACTTCACATTAGGCTACAGTGAATTACCGTCAGCACATTTTACTTGTCTAGACTATAGCCTCTTAAATATAATTTATGACCTGATAATGAAGGTGGGGATTTATAGAACCCTGAAGCACTACCCCTTAATGCATCTTTTTTTTGTCTCTGTTGAACTTTTTCCTCTATGCATATCTGTAGCTCTCTCCTTCTGTCTTATTTGTCACCTTGGTATACTCACCATTTGGCAGGGCAGAGTTCTACAAAGGGAAATTGAGGATCCTGCCCCTGGGGAAGCATAACCAGTACAGGATGGGGTCTGACCTGCTGGAAAGCAGCTCTGTGGAGAAGGACCTGAGGGTCTTGGTGAACAGCAAGCTGTCCATGAGCCAGCAGTGTGCCCTTGTGTCCAAGAAGGTCAGTGGTATCCTGGGGTGCATTAGGAAGAACATTGTCAGCAGGTCAAGGGAGGTGATCCTGCCCCTCTGCTCAGTCCTGGTGAGGCCTCATCTGGAGTGCTGTGTCTAGTTCTGGGCTGCTCAGTTCAAGAAAGATGAGGAACAA
>JAOTQP010001286.1:121349380-121361192 GCA_026413545.1 Cichladusa arquata
AAGAAGGTCAGTGGTATCCTGGGGTGCATTAGGAAGAACATTGTCAGCAGGTCAAAGGAGGTGATCCTGCCCCTGTGCTCAGTCCTGGTGAGGCCTCATCTGGAGTGCTGTGTCCAATTCTGGGCTCCTCAGTTCAAGAAAGATGAGGAACAACTGGAGAGGATCCAGTGATGGGCTACAAAGATGGTTAGAAGCAGCTCTCTGATGAGAAAAGGCTGAGTGAGCTGGGACTGTTTAGCCTGTAAATGACAGAGAGCAATGAATACATCATTTATTAATACATGTACATACCTTAAGGGTGGATATGAAAAGGATGGTGCCAGACTCTTTCCAGTGCACATGGGCACAAACTGAAACACAGGAAGTGCCTTCTGAATATAAGAAAAAACTTCTTTACTGTGAGGGTGACAGCACACTGGAACAGGCTGCCCAGAGAAGCTATAGAGTCTCCTTCTCTGGAAGAATTAACAACCTGCCTGGCCATGATCCGGTGCAACTTGCTCCCATGCTTGGACAGTGACATTGGACTAGGTGATCCTCAGAGATCCCTTCCAACCCAATGATTTTGCTAATCTGTGATTCTGCAAATCTGTTCAGAAGCTGAAATTGATCAGACACTGGCAGATCGTTGATTGTCACTAAAATAGCTCTAAAAGTTGTTTAACCACAGTAGTTGTCTCAACAGGGGGTTAACTTTTCATCCCATTGCACTATGTAGTGACAGCAATGGTGGTATGGAGATATGTCTATATGGAGATGTCTTTCTCTTCTCAGAAATCAGTGTTGGAGATGAACACTAATTAAAACACTTGCTAATATATAATATCAAGAGGAAAATAAGTAAAAGATGTACAGACAGACAAACTCTTCCAGTAGCAGGAGGATATGAGGATATTATCTAGGTGTGTTCTCATGATGACATCATCTGTTGCATGGTATGGGAATGACCAGGAGAAATTCTCTGCTCAGGAGCACTGGCATGGAGCTGTGACTTCCACAAGATCACAGAAGGAGCTTTGCTCTGTAAGGATGTCAAGGAATCTTGTGCATAGCATTAAGTGCTTACAGGGAGAAATAGTATTAGCAAGTGTTAAAACACATCAGGACTTGCAGGAAGATTATAAAAGATACCAGAACAAAACGGGAACAAAGAAATTACCTGCTTTGCAAAATTTTGTGTCTTATTAGTGTGAACAAAGTATCTTCTAATTTTTCCCTCCCCCACCCCTCAAGTAAAATGTGTCACTGGTAATTTTGCATGGCTACAGGCATGCAGATTTTTAAAATATAAATGTTAGCTGGAACACATATAGGAGAGAAAACACATACAGAGAAATTAAACCTAATAGAGAAGGAGAGTAGTATATACAAATTACAGTCAATAAATCTAAAAAAGATCGAGTGTACTACAACACGATTTACTTTGCATTCCATAATCAAAGCAAATAATTCCTACTTCCACCATATTTAAAACAGATACTTCTTCTTCTGTAGATTTCCATTGCACTGGAAGAGAATTAATCTCAAACTCTATTTCTTTTAGCTTCCCCATATCTACATTTTAAGCATAAGGGTATTTTGTATCATTTGATATAGGTCTTATCAGAGTTATAGGATTGAGAGGTTACAAATATCATTAAAACCAATGGGGTAACCTCAGTGAAAATGAAATAATAAAGCCTGTGCCTTTTTTTATGCCTTCCTTGGCATACAAGTGATAGTCTTACAACTGCATCTCATGTGTTGTTTACAACAGAAATGACACTGAAATTCAGGCAATTAGTACAAACTCTTTACAGAGCCAGAGATGCA
Organism: Cichladusa arquata; assembly: GCA_026413545.1. NCBI lineage: Eukaryota > Metazoa > Chordata > Aves > Passeriformes > Muscicapidae > Cichladusa > Cichladusa arquata. Next base: position 121,351,193 of record JAOTQP010001286.1, read on the forward strand.
AACAGCACATTGAAGCAGCATAAAGACTGGCATGCTTCTTTCTTTGGAGCTGGAGCCAAAAAGGAGAAAATTATTATCTCAGTGAGTAGGTCCATGCCTTCAAATACTCTGCAAGAGATGACTCCTTCCTGTACAGAGATTTGTATTCAAAACCTGCAGAAAAGCAAGGGTCTCCAGATCCCCATCTCCTACAGTGAACATCGATGCACTGTGTGCCAGCCTTTTTGGATGCTGTGCTAAGACTCTAGACCGATGTTAATATTTTCCAAGTGTTAATACCAGTTAAAAAGAAATCATCTCTGCTTGCTTCCAGCTTGTCATTCTTTTCACTTTACTCATTCATCTTGTATCCCTCTTCAGCTATATTTATGTCACTCTCTGTATGAAAGAGTAAATGGTTAAATGAATGGGAACTTCTTAGATTTTGCTTCTAACAGAATTACCATTAACCTTGTTCTTTGTCTGTAATGGAGTGAATGAATGTGAGAAGATGGGGCTGGCATTGTGAAGCTGAGCCTCATTCATGCATGAAGAACAAGAACTATCAGTAGTAATCATACTGGGAAAGGAAATTTTTGCATCTCTACTCACATTTGCAGCAGTGACATTTGGTAGTGAATATGTGAAAAAGCCTGTTGTACAAAAACAAAAATATTCACTATGAAGAACTTGTGTCTGCATGCAGTTCCATGCAACTCTCTACTGCATCCCATTTTCTTGATATGATGTGAATCATGTAAGTAGGACTTTCATGTGACTTTGCATCTGAGTGCATGTTACCAGTATTCTTAATTCATTACATTAATTTGAATAGGAAAAAAAGAATGCTGTTGTTCAAACTAAATAAAAAAAAAAATGATTTCTAAGAACTATAAATAAGCTGGATAAAGTTGCATCTCTTCTGTGGTATCTTTTTGATGCAGGATCCATGTATCTTTAATGAAAAGCAAAAGCAAGCATGCAGTTGCACATCTTGTGAGTCATGATTTAAACAGTTATGATTTTGGAACTTGACATCTAAACACTGGATTTAGCAATCCAAATTCTGTTGTCCAGTCTTTTAAATTCTTACTATCTGGAGCAAGGAAAGAAATTTGTTTTATCTTGTTTTTAAGCTTATTTCCTTTACAGATTATTTGCTTTACAGACTAAATTTTTTAAGTTTCAGTTATTTCATCATTTTTAGATTTCAATTTCTGACTGCAGGTATGGATAAGATAATTATAGTAGAATCTGACTGTAATGAAAAAGATGTAGGGTAGTATCCCCATATGATAAATTAATATTTTGTTTTCAACTTTTATTACTCAGGAAAGGTGCAGCTTTTTGTCTGTTGTTCTGGAAGCAAAAAAAAAAAATCTCTGAAATCTTCAGTATTTCATATGCATGTCGAGTTATGCTGCATGGTTGAAATCTGGGAATTAGAGACACAAGAGCTTTTTACAGATTTCTTTTTGCAATCCCTAATGTAAACCATTTGATCCCCTCTCCTATTGTTTGTGCTCATCTTTAAAACTATTAAAATATGTATTTGCATATCCTTTTCTTGGAAGAATTACCTGCAATAGGTAAGCAAAGCATTTATCCTTTGTGGGTGCAATAATGCTTTCATTATATGCATTATATGGGCATTAGTAAGTTTAACAATATTCTGTACTAGTAAAGACTTGAATCGAGCCTTGCAAAACTGGATTATGCTCTATGCAAGCTTTATGTTTACACTTTCAATCAGCAGAATTAATTTTCTTCTGTAGTGACATCTTTATCCCTTATTTATGCTGTGTTTTACATTTGTTTTGGAAAAAAAAGGGGAAGGAGTGAAACAGACTACAGTTGTTTGCCCATGTTCTTAATGGTGTGGGGCCTCAGTTACATCACAATAATGCATCATTGTGGGAATAAATGCTAAACTAGTTGAGCAGTGAGGTGAAAATTAAAGTTTACAATTAAAAAAGCCTTCAGGCTTTTTTTCTTGATTTCTAAAATGAAGACAGAAAAAATTAAGATGGAAAAAACTACCTCCCATGCCACTCTTGTAATGTCAGGTCTTGATGGCTTAGTTTGCAACGATATTAAAGACCAGAATGCCTTGCCACAAGACTCTGCTTAGTGAAATTCACGGCAGACTTCAGGCATGGGATCCAGGTTGAATGCATTTGTGAAAAGCAGGAGCATGTGATTCTGCAGCCTGAGCTGCAACCATGCTTCACAGTGTCTGGGCAGCAGGGTTGGGAAGAGCCTGACCATCTGTGAGAAGAAAAAAAGATAACCCTGTGTCCAGAAACTTTGCTCTCAGTAGGTTGTAGGGTGAGCTGTGTCCTCACACACTTCTATTCTCACAAAAGGGTGAGGGAGCTCTTCTAACAAGCAGTCAGCACCAGCCCACTGCACAGCTGCACAGGCTTGGAGCAGACTTTGTGCCACCAGATTTCCATGTGTTCATTGACCACTGCCCAACATTTTTTGGTTGTTGTTTTTCTTCTTAATGGGACATTCAAAAGTCTCCAGAGAGAAATACTGCTGTCATTCAGGAAGTGTGGAAATAAAAATTTGGAACTGGTTATAAAATTCCGGCTTGACTCTGAGAAAATATGCATAAAAAGAGAATGTGTTCTTGAAGATATATTTACTTTTAAAGAGTTTTATTTAGGTAAAGCATAAACTTAAAATAAAGCAAAGAAAGATTAGAATAGCAGCTGAGGATAATTCAGTTAAAATTGTATAAAAAAACCTAATTCTTGACAGTCTTGTTATTTGATATTATTTTCTTCCCTGGAGTTTTCTTTTCCAAGAAAACCCTCCAAAAATCAGAAAAATAGTAAGATAAAATAAAAGCAGCCAACAATGTCCTCAGTGAAAATCGCTCCTTCATTGTCATCCTGATATTGAGAAAATTATAGTGCTTTTATGATTATACTATTTACCTTCTGTTGTTTAAAAATAGTCATTATTCCTCATGGTAGGGACAGCAAGTAGCTGATGTTTTTGCCTTTGACATTTTGCTATTACTAACGCTCATCACAACATTTTCTAATATCCATGGACTTTTTTAAATGTGAAATTGCAAATGCTAAATATTATCCCTCCATCTAGCTTGTGTGGAGTAAGGCTACTCACTCTGAAGGACAGACTCTCCCTAGAGTTTTACCACATGAATTTGGATGGAGAAATGGCTACTCTGAGGATGAAATACAGATTGTGCAGAATTATCAAATGTGTTTCCTAATTTTTTATTCATAAGCTTCTACAAAAGCAGAAGTACCAGAATTTTAAAGGTTTCATGAAAGAGCTTGACCTCTGCCCCTTTCCCTGGAACTTTTGCTGGCAGTGGAATAAATGCAACAGAAACAAATATCAGAATCTTCACCCAAATATCTGCATGTGTGACAGGGAAATCTGAGTTGTTTTGAGAGGAAGAATAATGATATCCCTTGTAATTTGTAAAAATGAGTCGAATTTTAGTATGATAAAGAGAAATTAGATCTTATTTTTTAAACTTGTATGTTGGGAATAGTTATCTGAAAAAAATGACAAAGACTTATAATTCCAAGGGAAAAAACTGACTCTGAAAGGATCCAGAAAATAGGGCATATATACCCAGATAAGCTTTATTTCAAACAAAACTGAGAAATTTTCACCAAAACAAACTGTTAATATGAAGGTCCTAGAATTGCTTTGGGATTGCTCAAAGATGTTGCCAGAAGACTCAGTATATGCATTATTATTATTATTAGAATCACCATTACAACAAAGAGAAACACACAAACCAAGGGAATACTGGTCTAAATAAGTCAGTGCAGGGCAATGTGACCTCATAGCACAGCAGATGTTAAGAAGTTATACTTGTTTACAGAGAAAACAGTGCATATGTCAACATACAATCCCAATTGAGAATGGGCAATAAAAACAGTATTACCAGAAGTTATATTTGTTTAGCAAAGAACAAAATGTGTCTCTCAAAATACTTAGGACCTGCTTTCACAAAGGCTTTATTTTCTCAGGAAATCATTGCTGCATCATTTAACTGCTTTGAAAATAAGCCTCTGAGTTATCCACTTAAAACAAAAAAGAGATGCATATTGCCAGATGTTTTTATGTTTGTGGTAATTCTCCATTCTCACTCTTGTGAGACATAACACATAACATTCTGAAACCAAAACCTCTATGATAAAAAGAATTCTTCCCTGATAGAATTGAAACAGATAAAGTGAATTGGGTTTACCCATAAAAAGTATGGAAAAGGAATTCAGAGGAAATCTTAGGGAAAGAATCTGTCACTACACCAGCATGATTCACTTTGTTGTTGCTATTCTATCCCAATATTTAGTTAATTTAAAAATGTGTGATGAGAATATAATCTGTAGGAATGAAAACATCAATATCCATTTGCTGTTTCTACCAACAGAACTTCCAGTGCTTGTCTAGCTAGTACAGTTAAAATCTGGAGAACCCAAGATATTTGTGAGCTGTCTTCAATGTTAGTATGAATAAAAATGGGGCATGATTATCATTAATATTTCTTGCTATGATACAAATAATAAAAGGAATAGATAAACTGTGGTTAGGGCTGGCAACTTTGAACTTATATTACTTATAGCAAATACATTTGTTGCTTTACCTAGTCTGTCCATATCCAGAAAAAGATACCTGAAGAAACCCTGCTTGGTTTCTGCTTCAAAAGCTTGAAGGAAACAAACAAGGAGCAATCTCGGCTTCTAGTTGTATTAGTAGTCAAAGATATGAGAAATATAACTCTAGGTGACAGAATATATTTAGGTGTTCCAAAAACAATCAAATTAATGAGTTGAAATAACCTGTGAAAAGAGTCAGATGAATACAGACTGTGTTTAAACTAATATATTATAGGCAATGCAGTTACGCCATGATTTGCTCCAGGGCAACTGCCTGACTGTGTGGGAAGGATCCATCCTCCACTGACAGATTTTAAAGAATTGAAGGACACTAAAAAGTATTCTTCAGGAGAACAAGCACCATTGCTGGTCATAGCCTAACAAAATTTGGTGAAGACACTGGCTGTGTGTAAAAAGAGCTTCTACCTCCCATTGCACTTGATGCAAGTAGAACCAGAAATTTCCTTTGTCAAAGATGCTCATGGCTTGAATGAGTGAGTGTTTCACTGGATATAAAACTGCTTGATGGCCCAGGCCTGAGAGCCAATGGAGTTACACCCAGCTGGAACCAGCCACCAGCAGTGTTCCCCAGGGCTCAGTACTGGGACCAGGTCTGTTTGATGTATTTATCAGTGATTTGGATGAGGGGATTGAGAGCACCCTCAGTCAGTTTGCAGATGATGCCGAGTCGGCTGGAGAACAGGAAGGGTCTGCAGTGGGATCTGGATGGGCTGGATCGAAGGGCTGAGGGCAATGGTATGGGGTTAACAAGACTAAGTGCTGGGTTCTGCACGAGGTTTACAATAACTCCAATAACTCCATGCAGTGCTACAGGCTTGGGAAAAGTGTCTGGGAAGCTGCCCAGTGGAAAAGGACCCGGGGATGCTGGTTGACAGCAGCTGAACACGAGCCAGCTGTGCCCAGGTGGCCAACAAGGCCAATGGCATCCTGGCCTGTGTCTGCAATACTGTGGGCTTCATGATCTCAGAGATCTTTTCCAACCTAATTGATTCTGTGGCCAGCAGGAAAAAATGGCCTCAAATTGCACCAGGAGAGGTTTAGATTGGATATTAGGAAAAATTCTTTTATTGACAGGGTTGATGAGCATTGGAATAGGCTGCCCAGGGGAGTGGTTGAGTCTCCATCTCTGGAGCTATTTAAAATATGCATAGGTGTGGCACTTAGGGACAGAGTTTGATGGTGGACTTCGCAGAGTTAGGTTAATAATACCTGTACTCAGTACAACTGATATTAGAGGCCTTTTCAAACCTAAATGCATCTGTGATTTTGTGTGATGGTCGTTGCTGCCATCCAGCACCTCTGAATGAGACAGACAGGTCATGACTTCAAGGGGTGTGAACTTCTGTAGTTGCTTTGGAAACAGCAGCAAAAGTGACTCTTCCCCTTAGATGTTTATTTTCCACTAGTGCAGGTATAATTTACATGCATATTTAAACAAGTACACCTATGGGCAATAGTAAGTGTGTAAGTATTGCAAAAGATAAAAGTAAGACATCACTGAGCTGCTTAATGAAGCTGGTATTACTTGCTAGACTGCTCTGGTTACATTTAGCAACTCCTAAGTGATTATGAATAGAGCAGTTAAAAAATAAAGTGAAAATAATGTGTCCTTAGATTTCTTAATAATTGTACTATTATTGCAAAAATTTAATAGAAAGAGAAATAAATTCCTAAACAGCTCAAAAAATTGAAGTGCAATTAAGGGATATAGTACCTTTTCATAGGTCAGAGTAAATATCACTGTCTGCATGAAAACCTTTAGAAGGGTAGAAATGCATCATTACATAACTTCTGTCCTGTAGGGATAGCATAAGAGAGAAAAATTCAGATATAACTTCAAAAGTCAGGGAGGAAAATTTGAAACACCTTAACCTTCTGGTGTTAATTGTGGGATTGTTCATAATACAATGTTCTGGGCATGCCACTTAAAGTTCTTTTGCAACTGACTCATTGGAGAAAGCTTATTCATTCATCAGAGAATAATTCAGCATGAAAACAACTCACAGTGAGAAGACATGCTGAAGCTGTGGCGCCCTGAGGGAACTTTCAGTGCTTTCCTTCCCCAGGGCAGAGGCTGTGCTGACAGCTCTGGAAAGTGCTGTGCGTGATTGACCTCCTCATGGTCATGAAAAGGAAAACATCTCAATTTCCAGTTGATGGGAAAATGTGAATTGTTTGACTTCTGTTGTACAGATCCGAAGGGCTCCTGTTTCTTCTTCCATGTATAAATGAGCAAAGAAGGAGAGTTGGTGGGTTAAGCACATTATACTCGTCCTGGAAAGGAATGAAATGGAAGCCAGCACAGGGTTTCTGCAGACTAAGTGAGAAGCTGTGAACTTCACTATGAATTTATGAATCAAAATGCACATTTCTTGGCCCATTATTTTACTGAAGTTGCAAAATCACGTACTTCCCCTTTCCAGGATTACATGCAAAATGTAGCTGATTCAAAATTTAGATTAGCATTTCTTTTTGTGAAGGAATATAGATAAAAATTAGGCAAATTAACTGGATATTCCTCTTGGGTAGAAATTGATATATTTATTGTCAGCTGGAGATATTTTAGGGAACAAAGAGAATTCCAAAACTAAGTTTCCATTTGTACATATTGTTATTTGTGTAACTAAAAGCCTAATTGTGTTGCTAGCAATTCATTTGCTGGAACACAGACAGGATGTATTGTATTCATACTGAACATGCATGGTTTTGAAGTCTTCTGCTGGATTGCATAACTTCAAAATTTTATAGGTCTTGTACAAATATTAGAAAAATTGCCTTGAAATGCTGTTCTCCAGTCTCTCATCTCTCTTCCTCAAATCAGTAACAGATTTCCAGCTTTTTATGTCTAGAAAGTGAATGTTGTGAAATCTTCCCACATTTACGATCTGATGCCATTTAAGACTGGAATCCCTTAAAAGAATTCTGACTCTGCTAAACCAAAATTTTTATAATTGACTTAACAGCTAAGCCAAATGGTTTGCTCTATGATCACCATCTTCCACATTACCAAGGCAACAAACACAGAAAAATTAATGAAATATGATATTTGCACATTTTGATAGAAAGCTATTTATTCCAGAATCATAAATTACTCTAATTTTTGTCATTCAGGAAACCATTCTTCCTTGTATTCCATCACACTTAACTGAAGAATATAAAGCACTGGCCAGGCTTTCTTATGACACAGAATTTAATACAGTAAAAAGCAAGTAATGTTTAAATTGCACTGTGGATTTGAGAGAAAAATTTAGAATTCAGCATACTGCATCAGTTATTAGGACTTGGGTAACTTTATTTTAACATTTATTTATATTAAGATTCTTAACTATTTCTTCTCTCATTGGCCCTGAAAATGGAATCCCAGTGCTAACAGACCATTCAAATATTGTGATGAGATGCAGGGAGTAGAAATAGATTTTTCATATGGTAAATCACGTTGGTCCAAATTCTTAAAACAAAATATACAAATACCCGACAGTGCCCAAAAGCTACCTTGATTGAAAGAAAGCTATTCCTAGGGTAGGGTGCAATACAGTTATGTTTTTCTGCTTCAAAATCTTGAACTGCTCTTTTAGTAACCTTTTTGTTGCTGTGTCACTAGACCATAAAAAAGAAAGATAGTTTTATATAGAAAGGTTCTTGCTCAACTTCTGAGACAATAAAAAAGGAGGTCATAGGTGATACTTCTATTAGTATTGCCTTGTTTATGTCATGAATCAATCCTTTTTTCTAAAATTTCATATAAACTCACTGATTAAAAACATCAAACCCATGCAATTTAGCTTGCATTCAAGTGAGTGTAATAAAATCCAGTCTTCTGCTTTCTCTAGGGTTGTTCAGCTCGAACACAAACTGAGAAAAACATTTAAGTACTTCTTTCTTACAAGGTCTATTTATTTCAGAGAACTCTAACATATACAATTGTTCAGTTCTTTTGATCTCCATTGCACAGATGGAAACAAACCTAGATATGTGTGTAGGGACACGTGTAATCCGTTCTGCTGGAGGAGGTTTTGTGTGCCTTGAGTCTTTGAGAACCCTTTGTCCTGTTCTCAGGAAAACAGCTGTAATACCTGGTATAGCACTCTAACTGTACTCAAATTCACCAGTCTTTTTTTATACTTCAGCAGGAGAGCAAGAGAAAATACTGAATACTGCTAAAATACTGCTAAAGCAATGATATCTTTAATTTCCAGAATAAGAGGACAATGTGGGTACATATGAGATGGTTTCTTAACTGTTACAATAGCAAAAATGACTTCTCTGTGGTGAAAGTTTTAACACTCTAATCTAAAAAATCAAATATATCAGAGACTAAAATGTCAGCTTGTTTGTTAATTTTACAAAGAAATGGCTCTCTTTTTCTTAGATAAAATTCATACATGCCTGTAGTTCTATTGCCTATAAACAAAAACTTTATAAGCTACAATAAGAGTTTTGATGACAATCATGATTAGATTTAAGCAGTTCTTCAATATAATTTTCTAGCCTGTATACAAGACAAGACAGATATTCTCAAACAATATCTGGATGACTCCCACATCCAGAAGAAATATACTGTTATCTGTGATCTTGAGACATTGCCCCATGAATTATTATTTATTTTATCAGAATCTGTTCCCTCATCCTCGGATATAATACAAATAAAAACTCTAATAAGGCTGATGGAAAAGAGACTGCTGTTTCTGAGGTGACAATATTCTCCTGTAACACCTCCATGACATCCCTCCCTTGCTATGCTCTCCTGGTACAAGAGTAATGCTCTCACTGTGGTCAAGTGCCACACTCAGCTTCGGAAAAGTAAGAAGAAACCTCTTCCTGACAGCAAAGTAAAAGTGCCAAGTGACATGGAACTGGAGAGAAAGATGATTTTGTTTAAAAAAAAATGATATTTCTGACACGTTTTACACTGCCTGCCTGCTCTGCTCTTTTAAGTAGCATTCACATTTGCCAAAACTCCCAACTTATATGAGGCAATGGAGCAGAAAAACAAGGTAACCTAAAACTCTATGGAAGCAATCCCTTCCTTGGCCCAAGCTGGATAACACTGGAGTCATCTTGGTTTTTCACTGTGGGCTGATGAGATCTCTGTAACATGATAGAAAATGCTGCATAGCATCACAGTCACAAATTTGGCATAACAGGATTTAAACTGAGGGGCTATGGGGAAACCTGACTCCTCAGAACAATACTGCTGCAGAGATGTTCTCATTACAGTGAGTCTTGTGGCAGAGATTAAGGAAGAAGTGGAAAGGAGTCTTAGGGAGGGAGGGAGGGAGGGAGGGGAGGAAGGAAGGAAGGAAGGAAGGAAGGAAGGAAGGAAGGAAGGAAGGAAGGAAGGAAGGAAG
>JAOTQP010001286.1:121361996-121410216 GCA_026413545.1 Cichladusa arquata
AGGAAGGAAGGAAGGAAGGAAGGAAGGAAGGAAGGAAGGAAGGAAGGAAGGAAGGAAGGAAGGAAGGAAGGAAGGAGGATGGGTGGAGTTATTCCCTTCCAACCCTGAGAGAGTCTCAGCTGGAGTCAAAGGAGCCCCACTCCTCTTGCCATGTGGCAGAAGGAGGAGACCCACTAGATGAGGGAATGTAAATGGGTCCCCTCCCAACACTCATCACTTTCCCAGGTGTCCTTACAGAATAGGGACAAGACCTGAGCCCAGAGGGTCAGGCAGATGACACTAGAGATAAAAATCTGTCTGGAAGGTCTCCCAGTTGCACTTACTCTGTCAGATGGATCACAGCCTCGGGTATTAAGAAGAAAAGAAGGGCATTTGTAGTAGGTGAGTCCCTTCTGAGGGGAACTGAGGACCCTGTATGCCAACTGGACTCTTCCCACAGGGAAGTCTGCTGCCTCCCTAGGCCCAGGTGTGGGATATTACCAGGACACTCTCTGAACTGATTCAGCCTTCTGATTATTAGCCAGGATGCTGATTATGAGAATACCTTACAACAAAGGCATGCAGGGAGGATGGACACACTTAAAGAAAGAAATCTTGAAGGCAGGAGCAGGAGCAGGTTGTCCCTATGGGGCAAAAGATGAGCCAGCGGTGAATTCAAACATAAGGGAAGCAGCTTATCCCTCAGCTTTGCTGTAGGCAGCTAGAGCTGCCACAGATCTGGTACCTTCTCATTACACTAAAGTCCAAAGTGGCAGGTGGAAAGGCAGAGGAGGATTTTCATAAATGTTTTTTGGGTTAGGATATCACATAATCAAGGCCTGGAACACAGATGGGAATTTCCAGTCTGGGAGAGGTGAAAAGCCTATGGATCCTGTATGGGTCTGATTGGCCCCTTTCCTGGTTTTGCTACTGTGCTTCAAGATTTTTTGGAGCTGTTCTAGACAGCAATAACAACAATCAAAACAGAACCCAGAAATTCATAAACTATGGAGTCTCTTGTATAGGAGCAAGGACAAAGCCACCTTAGATAACACTCTAGATGTTGACAGTCAAGCAGGAGGATTTTATTTTTTCAAAAAATTTGTATTGAAAAATATGCAAACCAAACAACAAATATAATCTATTACAGAAATTTTTATGTTCTAATGTGCCCCTCACTCATGGTACCTCAAATGGCGCAGGGAAAAAGATTCAGAGGTAAACAAATTAATGAAGTAAATAAATAATTTTGTTCCAACTGAGACTTCTGGAGAACTAGATTTTCCCTATAAAACAGTGATCCTGGGAGTGGTACAAATTCTTGTTACGCAGCTGCTTTCAGCAAACAGAAATGAATCCTCCCTTGCAGTACTCGGAAGAATACTGGGCTTTTCCCTGGCCAGGCCACTGTTGCAGCTTCCAGTTTTTGGAAAGTTTTGGAATACATTCAAATTTCTGAAATTCCCTGGAATACTGTCACTTTCATGATAGAAAATGGTCTGTGTGAGCACAGTCTTAAAAACTATCTGCCTTTGGGAAACACTCTTGCTACTGTGCAAAAAAATTGATGCATTAAGATATAAGGTCTAATTTGGTATTATTTTGTGAGAGGCTTTGCTTTTGTATGGCTTAGCCTACATCTGTTTGCCAGGAATGAATGACATATGTGACCTTTTTACTTACAACTCCAAACCAAAATCCATTTGCTGTGTTCCCATGTGTTCCCATTTCCATTTAATTTGCAATTTCTGATGAAATTTTGGGAGGCCCTGGTTCTGCAGAAATCATGACCTGGGTCACTGAGCCGTAACACTGAAGTGTCATCAGCTGTGGTAAGGGTTATCGAAATAAAAATATCTTCTTTCTGCCTACTTCCCACAACTACAACCCCTCAGGAATAAGAAGTATGATGAAAAGATGACGAACATTGGGAATGTTGGTGGATGAGAGGCTGGACATGACCCAGCAGTGTGCACTCACAGGCCAGAAAGCCCAAATGTGTCCTGGCTGCATCCAAAGCAGTGTGGCCAGCAGGATGAGGGAGGGGATCCTGCCCCTCTGCTCTGCTCTGCTCTGGTGACACTCCACCTGCAGTGCTGCATCAGCTCTGGGGTTCTCAGCATAAGAAACACATGGAGCTGTTGGAGCAAGCCCAGAGGATGAAGGGCACCAAGATTAGAGGGATGGAGCACCTCTCCTATGAGAGAAGGATTGTTCAGCCTGAAGAAGAGAAGGCTTCAGGATGACCTAACTGAAGGGAGCCCACAAGAAAGATTAAGAGTGACTTTTTACAAGGGCCTGGAGTGACAGAACAAGGGTAAAAAGCCTTAAAATGAGAGCAGGTTTAGATTAGGGAGAAGCTCTTTGCCATGAGTGTGATGGCACCAGAACAGGTTGCCTAGAGAAATTATGGGTGCCCCAACTCTGGGAGTGTTCAAGGTCAGGCTGGATGGGGCTTTGAGCAACCTGGTCTAGTGGAAGGTGTGGGGGGGCTGGAGCTAAGTAAGCTTTAATGACTTTTGCAACCAAAGTAATTCTATGATTCTATGATTTGATTCTATGGTTTTATGATAAGGTAACCAACAGAAATGGCTTCAACTAAAATCATAGATAGACATTAAAAGATTATTAGATGTTATGTGCAAAATATCTGCGTTTTTTTCCATTTTGTTCAACAAAAGAGTGTGAAAAGGCCTCAAAATGGAGGAAAAGGCAACTAATTTCTACTTAAAGGTGCTATATATTGCAGAAGAGGGATGAAAAGGTTTTATATAGAAAAGAATGTGACCTACCTAATAATGCTCTACTACAAGAAGACACTCATCCTCTGAAGTCACTGATGTGCATCCACTTGCCTTGTGACTGTGCTTCCAGAAATTCACTTTTACAGCTAAATCAAATGTTTGGTAAATGTGTCCAGACTGTAAACAGATTGTGTTGACAAGGATAACAGAAATTTTCATCAAAGCAGCTCAGTTACGAGCTGTGTGTAAAACCAGATAGTCTAAAGCCAACAGTTTTCCAAATTTTTAGTGTCTGGACAATGTTTGCAGCTTTCAACAGCTGGTCTTTGTTGTTTTAAAATTTTGAAGTATACCATAGTACATGGGGTAAAACATTACAATCATATTTTTCTCAGAGTTTTCTTATGGGTTGCCTTGAAGTGCTTCTATAAATGAACAGTGTTTTCCAAGTCTTGTTCCTACAGACAATCCCACTCTATACATGTGTTTAGTGATGCATTCATATCTTGGGAGAGAAGTGTGTTATAACCACAGCTGTGCACCACCTGGGAAGTGTACAGCCTGGGTAAGCCAGCAGCAGATTTCTTCTGCTTGCAGCTGCACAGCCCAGTGCAGTTTAGGCTCCTTCCTTGCAGCCCAGCTTCTCCCAGTGTTTGCCAGAGACTGGACAGCTTCAAATAGGACAAAAGAAGGTCAAGGGAAAGCAATCTACATGCAGACATGTGGACACATCTGACCTCTTTCAGAAAGCCTTCAAGGCACCTGTGTGGGCTCACTATATGTTAAAAATTGCCAGTGGAGCAGCCTAGAAAAATACAGGTGTGCCTAATACTTCTCATAGCAGGTAATATCATGAAAAAGTCTGGACTTCCAAAGATTTATAATTATACATCAAGGCCCTAAAAATAAAGTCATAAGAAACCAAAATACAATGGCTTATTTTTAGGACAGCTGTAAAGCAGAAGGCCATATTCAGAGGATGTAAACATCAGGAGAACCAGCTTAAGGTCAGAGTTGTCACAGACCTCACAGAAATGCAGACACTGTCTGGGGAGAAGCAGGGATCCTGGGCTGCCCCACAAAGCCTGGCCAAGGGGCTCCCTGGGGGCTGAACTGAGGATGAGGAGCAGCACAGCAGCACAGGGATTGTCACTGCATCCTCAGCTGCACCCTATGCTTTTTTTTATGGCCTGTCACTCTTTTGCTAAGTCCACATGCTAATAACTGTCTAAGCCTCTGCTGGGTCACCAGGACACGAATCTCACCTTTGCTGGATATTAAAAAGCCTGTCTGTTGTCATGGGTCTGTGTTTTGTGGGACACAGTGGAGCCACAGACACTCTCAGTGGAGACTTGCCTCAGGAGATTGGCATCATGGTGAGCACAGGGAAGCCAAATACCATCTTCAGATGTTCCCCAGGTTGCCAAAGATGTGTTTTCATCACACAATGAACACACAGTATTTTATTCCTCTGCTGAAATATTTCCAGATATATTATCATGCGTAATGTTCCCCTTATGACCTCAAGGTCTTCTAATTATGTCTGACCTCTGTGGAAGTAAAATATTGTAATTACTTGCATTTACAACAATCCTAACCAGATCTTGGAGAACAAAATTGGCAGTCTGTTTGCATTGCCCGCATGTAACTTGTTGGGCAAACAGGGTTGTGTTGTCAATAGCAAACCTCATCTCTAGTAACATGGAAATAAGACAATTCTTGCATTAATTAGCTATCCCAACTGCCCTGGGGAAATGTAGCTGGAGCCTTGCATTTCCTAGAAACCAAAATTAAATAATGTGCTGTGAAGCCAGAGTTTGTGAGCAACCTTGCAAGTCATCTGAGACACAGGTCTCAGTCAGTTCTCTCCCCAGGTCCTGGCAGTATCTTTGGATGGAAGCATTGCTACCGGAGGCAAAGCTGTAGCCTGTGAGCCTTGATCTTTATCTTCAGGATTTACAGACCAACAGTTCAGGAGGGTGCAGACACTCCTTTTTGTAATAACAAACACCTGAGGAGTTGAGAAAAACAGAAGATATTTAATTAGTGTGACCAACTGCTCGTTACTTGTTGTGGGTTCAGGAGCTGTGTGCAGGTTACTGGTTGTGTGGTCAGGGAGGAGGTGGAAGGTGCTTATTCTTCCTGTTCCAAGGAGCACCTTCAGACCTTCTGACTCAGAAATCTTCATTCATGGCAAATTTTACTAAGTGAAGCATTAGTGCCATTGGGGACTGCTGATACTTTTGGTACAAGATGCTACTGGAGTAGAAATATGTTGCCCATCTACTTAGTCTTGAACAAGTGGTGGATGCCAGGAATGAAGGAAGAAGCAAGTGACTGTGGACAGTGCTGTTAATGCATTGTCTGAACTGGGAACCATTTTCCTTTAGAGTAGCACTGCATGCACATGCCTCTTGAAAATAGTATGAGACAATAGCCTAAACAGTGCAATTCACTTCATAATTTTTCATGAAGATAGACAATACAGTTGATTTATGATTTACTGATCTGGTTTTGAGCTCACCTGTGTCACCCCAGAACCCAAATCACAGAAGCAAAAAAGTTTAATCTCCCATCCTCTTGGGCATAACTTTCTCTAGAGGCACTAGTCCCTAGGGAAACAATCCAGTTATTTTGTTGAATTTGACAGTTTTACAGCCATCATAAACAACATGAAATGATCTTACTTTGAAATATTTGGGCACCTTGTCCTCTACTGCCTCAAGTCAGACTGAGGATAGGACAGAGTTCAGCACAACTGAAGAAAACTCTACTGTGAACATGCTCACAGCTGAAAAGCAATCAGAATTAAGGACCATTTGTTGGGAATTCTTTGAAACTGCATTTCCCAGCAAAATATAAGTCCCTTCAGTCCAAATCCTTTGCTCAAAGAAGGGTCAATTAATGAAAGTTGCTTTGATATTTTTTCTTATCTATGGCAACTGACTTTGTTTAGATGCTCTCTTATATAAATATATATATATATGTATGTAAAGGCACTTGGGGAAGAAATCTAGCCAGAATAGATTCACATAACAGTGAAGTAGAAAGCCAGTCAATATCCATCTTTCCTTCATTTTTTTCCTTCGAGCAAAAGTAAACAGAATGTGGCATTTTGCCTTGTACAGTGCTGTTACAGTTTTAGAAAAACCTCTTTTCTTTGGACTGAAGACTTAAATATCCAACAAAAACAGTGTTCACTGGTCAGCATGGTGCTGCTTGTGTTGAATAAAAAGTGATACTAAGCCATGCACTGCATACATGAGGCATGTTAAAGGGCTGACTCATGTCAGATATGCACGGAGCCAAGTATTGTGAATTTCCACAATCTCTGTGACCTGAGGCAGCCCAGATACTGAAGAACATGCCAAAAGGAGGGAAATCTTAAGTTTGATTTTAAGTTCTGTGGTGTAACCTAGAACCAGAAGTTTCAAACTATCAAGGTGCTGGATTTAAATAAATCTGCTGAAAACTGCTATACTTATATTCCTTTTCAACATATCCTGAAAACAGTGAAGTTCTGCCACCAACTCCACTAGGAACAGAAAGTGTCAGTATTAGAACCTGTTTGTCTCTCTCTAATGCCACTGTGAATATTGGGAGGGAGGTAATTTCCATAAAATCCATTGAAAAATTCATTAAAGGATAGAGAAGGACTGTTTGGATATCTATGAGGATTTTAATTTGTCCAAACTGCAATGCAGGGGGAATCCAAAATGTCAGCTTGCAATGCTTCAAATCTATTCTTGAAATCCTAGCTTCTGAGGCCATACTTGCAATTCTCTTTATTAGGACAACTCTGCATTATAAAATAGTATTCATTCATTGCTAATGGCATATCTCTTGAGATCCTTGAACTTCCTTCATTTATGTTAGAGATGTTCCAAAAATACTGAACTGATACAAAATAAAAGATGTCCCAATGTTATTCACTTTCAATTATCTATTTTATTATTTACTCTAATAGTATTATTCTAATATAGGACACTTTATGATAAAAAGTTTTAAGAGCAGTTGAAATTTTTAGAATTTTGTCAACATTTGTCTGTGGAAATAGCTGGAAAGAACTTGTAGTTGTGAAGCTTTTCCTTTCTTTTATCATATAGACTTTGCCATCTGTATCGCTGGTTTTGTAAAATTTTTCATAGCACATATCTTCACGAAAGCAAGAAATGTGTTTCTGACATAATCATAATATAGCAACAGAGAGCAGGGGCACATAGATACAGCACCTTGTAAATGGAAAATAAATACATTTCTCATGCTCAGAACAGAGGAACCAAGGCAAAATGAAAATAAATCTGCAGAAGTTAAAAGTTTTCTTCCAATAAGTATTTTGGAAGGATGGGTTTGGCAGTATACCCGAGCCCCCAAAGAAAAGGGACAACCTGAGTTTCTGTCACTTGGTCCCAAATCTGCCTTCAGCCCACAGAAGGCAGAACCTGACCCTACCTGACATAGTGCCCTTGAACTCCACTAGGGCTGTGGGTCTGAAGGATCACCTCTGGGAGGAAGTTTATCCTTGCTGTCAACCAAAAGATGCTCATACCAAAGGGCAATCAATCAGACATAGAACACACAGGGGGAAATTATGAAGGTAAGATGACAGGTGAGGAAACCTTTGGGATCCAGGCCACTGTTAAAAAGCCAAGAGGAAAAAATCTATACATAGTTAAGAGAGAGAAGAACACTGTTCTTGTGAGTGAGTTCAGTGAACAAATTGTGTACCATCTGCAATGCAGAGATACAAATAACTCACTGAAAAATATCCTAGTCAAAGGAATAAGCTTTTGAACAGATTCTGGAAGCACAGTTTTACCACTTGTAAGCAGGAATTAATGATCTGTTTAGTACAAAGGGGAATAACAGCTAGGGAGGGTGGCTGGTGCTGGTGCTGCCTGTGGTCTGGCTGGCTGCAGGAGCACTGCTGGACAATGTTGAACAGACAGCCATATCTGCCCCCTCAGCAGGAGGAATGCCATGGCCATGTGGAGCCCTGCAGCATTTAGTTAGCAGTGGCAAAATAAAAAGCTTCCGGGTGGATCTCTGATCTTCCACTGTGTACTATCGTTCAGGACCAAATAAAAAAATCACATAGGCAAGGGAAGAAAATGTTCTTTTGAAGCAAATGTTAAAACACAAATACATTTCACCTGGCAGCTTGTCACATTTCACCGAAGTAACTGAGTGGGCAAGTGAGTTCACAGCACAAGCAGAAAGGATGCCACCTTGATATCTGACTTGATGGCAATAAGAAGCTGAATGAGGTCTCTCCTTGCACAGAGGCTGTAGACACACTTATTCATCACCCTTTTGTCATAGAGAGAAAAAGAAAAGCAAACATTCAGAAAACTGAGTGACTGATGAAAGAAATGGAAGATAAAGCCTTGAGGTAGCTGATCAACCTCTGAACAAGCATTGAACAGCTGCACATATGCTTTACACAGAGCCAAATCCAGAGTGAAGAAGAAAATTAGAGGAAATGGCCCATATTTTTTTTAGTGGAAGTTTGTTGGACTGCAAATAGCATTTGAGGATAATGGGTAACAGATGGTAAGTTAATGGGAAGGGAGACAGAAAGCAATTTACAGTATATAAACTGTTCTGTGAAATAGCAGGGCAAAAGAAAGTGCTGAAGGGATTAGGGGTAGCTAGCAAATGGTACAGACAGTGAAGGAGCTGTGGCCTGCTTGAGATAAATGAGAATCTGCATCTGTTGGCTATGTTTTCTGGGCAAAAGAAAAAGAGACATAGATATCCACTGAAAATAACAAGAAAAGGGGCAAAAGGGACAGGGAATATTAGCATAAGTGCAAAGTCAATGTGCAGAAGACCACTAAAACCTTAACTGAAGGAGTGTTTGTAGGAGTGCTCCATGCTCCACCATCCTATATTTAAACTCCAGCAGAAGGAAGATTAGAAATCAGAAGAACTATATAGGACACACCTAGGAATTAAAGAAAATGAATGATCTTCTGTTACTTTCAAATAACCAGTGTAGAGGAAGTAATAAGAACATGATAGTACTACACTTCCTTCTGTAGCCCCCTTTATCTGCCCCTTGATATTATGATCTTTTAACTGTTGGCACATGCAGAACACGAAGCCAGGACATTACTATGGTGCTTGGAGCATTAGACCATACTTGTCTCTTGAAAAGATCATCAGACCAGGACCTCCATTAACCTTACTTGTAGGTCCTGTGTCTTGAGG
Source organism: Cichladusa arquata (assembly GCA_026413545.1). NCBI lineage: Eukaryota > Metazoa > Chordata > Aves > Passeriformes > Muscicapidae > Cichladusa > Cichladusa arquata. The sequence goes on from JAOTQP010001286.1 coordinate 121,370,933, forward strand.
GAAAGGGAGAAAGACCTCAAATCATGGTCTCTCATTTCCCAGCAAGGTGCTCTTAGCACACAGAGATAAGTTGGGTTTAGGCATTGACTCTTGCTATTAGGGCTTCTCCATCTGTGTGAATACTTGAATTCATATTTACCTGGACCATTTGTTAAGGCATTAAGCTAAGAGTGAGCACTACCAAGTGAACATTTGAATATTAAAAACCCCAGAGGTGCTTCTGGGGTAGCTTAGCTGAAGAATTGAGCTCTAAAAAAGTGAAAGTGTTAGGTAGGAATTTTGAGATTAAATGAGCAGCACTGTAATGCTAATGCCTGAAGACTGCAAAGGAAACCTAACTACCACTAAAGTAGAGTGACAGTGCCCAACCATGACCATCTCTGTCCCAAAATCCATAACTGAGTAATATCTGGGCTTTATATGCAACACACAAGGAGAATGTGTTGGAACAGCTGGGAGGAGAGGCCGATACCCCAGAGTGATGTGCTGTCCTTCAGAAGGACCTCAACAGATTGGAGAGATGGGCAGAGATGAACCATCTGAAATTCATCAATGGTCCTGCACCTGGGGAGGCAAAACCCCAGGAACCAGGTTAGGATGGGAGCTGACCTGCTATTAAAACTCTGTAGAGAAGGAACTGGCAGTCTTGGTGGAAAACAACTGTCCATGAACCAGCAGAGTATCCTTGTGGGCAAGAAGCCCGATGGTATCCTGGGGAGCATTAGGAAGAGCATTGCCAGCAGGTCAAAGGAGGTGATCTTGCCTCTACTTGTGGCCATTACAGGCCCAGGGAGAATCTTAAAGGATTTTTCCAGTCTGGCTCAGCTAGGATTTTTCCCAAGCTAGAGCCTTTCTCTACTGTAAACATAAGAGAAAGAATTATAATAAAAGATAAACACCTGCTGGATCCGTGAGAAAGCCTGGGACAAGAGGTGTCTCCTTCTCTGACCAATGAACCGTCTGTATTTTGTTTTTCACAAACTGTCTTATTTAAAGACATGGCTTCCTTCAATAAACTGTTCTTTCTTGCACCATGTAAGAGAGTGCCATGTTACTGTGTCCTTTTGCCGCTCTTTAACCTTATACAGTAACATCTACTTAGTCCTAGTGAGGCCAAATCTGGTGTGCTGTGTCCAGTTCTGGTCTCCCCAGTACAAGAGAGATGTGGAGCTTCTGGGACAGGTCCAGCAGAGGGCTATGAAGATGAGGAGGAGACTGGAGAATCTTGTGAGGCTGAGTGAGCTGTGCCTTTGAGAAAAGATGACTTTTGATGATGGGGAGAGAGAACTCTATCAGTGTCTAATGTATCTGAAGGGAAGGTGCCAAGAGGGTGGAGCCAGGCTCTGCTCAGTGGTGCCGAGCAATAGGAGAGGAAGTGGGCAGAAACTGAGGAACAGGAAATTCCACCTGAATATGGAGAGGAGCTTCTTTACAGTGCAGGTGACTGAGCACTGGAACAGATTACCCAGAAAGTTTGTGGAGTCTGCCTCACTGGAGGTATCCAAGAACTGTCTGGACACAATCCTGTGCTCTGTGCTCTAGGATGACACTGCTTGTGCGGGGAGGTTGGACCTGTGTGGTCCCTTCTGACCTGACCCATTCTGTGATTCTGTGGATTATGTAGCATCTACAGAACCCAGCCTGTGGAGACAGTAGACAGTGTAGCTGATAGACATCACCAAGGGATGTACAGTTTTTAAGTATTGCATCTTGGTGTGTATCTTGCCCAGGCCAAGGTAGCAGCAACTTTAATCCAGAGCTTACATCCCTGATTCTTCCCTGAAGTACTGGTTTTTTTCTTGCTACAGAGGAAGGAGAACAAGAAACTCACTTTTTAATTCAGAGTCTAGAGATTAAGATTGTTAATTATGATATGGTAGCCTGCCTCACCTTACTTTCTGCAAGACAGCATTTCAAATGGCTGGAAAATAATGGATACTATGAAAAAGGAGATGGATAAAACACAGAATTCTTGTGGAAAAGAGGCCAGTTTTGTTTAACATTTAAAATGGAAATAAATATCTGAGGCTATTTATTGGCAAAGTAAAATATGACAATTAAAATTACTTTAAAAGCAGCAAGAATCATGAAATTGTAGTCAAGCTGAAAGCAAAAAAAGATGAAAAAAAAAGCATTTCATAAAATGAATTCTTCATGTCTGTAATTAAGAATATCTTCCCTCATCTCTTGTAATCGATTTGGCAGATATTTAGCTGAATGTAGAAGGAAACTAGTAAGCCCCAGCATGTGTTAATGTGAAACTCATATATTTTAATGGGTCTGTATTCACTTCACTGCTTCTACAAAATTCCTGCTAATAGAAAGTAATATTGTGTTAATGAGGTGGTACAAACACATGAAAGGCCATAGAGACCTGTAACAACAAAGCCTTGAGAATGACACAATTGAGATTAATGGTATCCTGTGGATTCTCTTAAAATCTAGAACTAGCTTGCCTCTGTTAAAGTGCTAAATACTATTACTACAGCAGTTTGAGTTACAGTGACAGTCTAAAATTAATCAAAAAAGTGATTTTTATTAAAAGATCTAATTCTCAATACTGACTTATATCTATTCACATGGATGCCAAAAACTTTTTACTAAGATTTTTTCTCCTTTGGCTCTGCAATTGGCAGCCAAACTGATTAAGATGATCCCTCTTTGTCACAGAATCACAGAATCAGAAAATCACAGAATATGCTGAGTTGGAAGGGACCCACAAGGATCATCAGCTCATAGCCCTGCACAGAACATCCCCAAAAGTCACACCATGTCCAAATATTTCTTGAACTCTGTCAAGCTTGGTGCTGTGACCACTTCCCTTGGGAGCCTGTTCCAGTGCCCAACCACTCTCTGGGGGAAGAACCTTTTTCTAATATCTGAACTAAACCTCCCCTGACACGGCTTCAGGACATTCCCTCAGGTCCTGTCACTGGGCAGTGCCTGCCCCTCCTCCTCATGAGCATCTTCAGTAGAATTGTTGTGAGCCATGGATGCACAGTTATCATTAATGTCCTAATCCAGCCTGCTGAAACTTGGTAAATACTGGACATGAGCTGAAACAAGGTATGAAAATTAAGTACTGTTTGTAACAGATATAAGCTAAAAAAAAGTATTTCAGCAGTTTGTTTCTATATGTTAACAGTAAAACTAGCTCAGCTGTTAAAATGCAATGCTTCTATAGAGAGGTTAGACTTCATGGTGAGAAACACATCTCAATTTACTAACAAAATTCAAGACTTGTTATTAAATGCCATCATATGCATGATGCCATTTGTTGACCTGAAGAAGGCCTCCCATGCATGGCAATTTACCTATAGGATTATGGACTCATTGTAGGAAAAGTCTTGTAGCTTTATATAAAGAGATTTACAATAGAAAATATAAATAGATCTATAATAGAAAATAAAGTTCTACCAAGTTATGATAATAGTTTGCTTCAGAGTCTTCAGGGCATGTTAGGAAATTTGTGTAGCAAAACTGTGCTATTTTCCCAAAATGGATAGAGGGAAAAACAAGATAAAGGTTTACAGGCTGTTTTTTATCTGGTGATATTTAAAGATAACTGAAAGTTTACTTCAAATAACAAATGCAGACTTACACCTCATTTGACAATAAACATGTGCCTACTGTTCATCTGTCTACAAGATGTAGAGAACAGAAGTACTGGTGGAGGCTGCATTTATTCACCACAGGCCAGCTGGAGGCTGGACAGCCTGGCAGAAACAAGATGAGGAAGGGGCTCTTCTCTGGGAGAGCAGCCTCCACTTGTCTTTGCTTATTGTGCCATGCAAACCTGAGGACTCAGAGACTGACCTCTGACCCCATTACATATTTCTCTTATAGGTAATTTTCCCCATTCTTCTTCAATCACTATGCTATGTTTTGCTGTATTTTGTTTTACTCAGTGTCAGATAATGTTTTAGGCTTTTGGACTAAAATTCTTTTCATAGAAAGAAAGGATCATGGTTGCCCTTGCATGGTCTTCTTGGGCAAATAATTAGTTGGGCTACTTTACCTTTCTTAATAGCAGAGTACTTGAGAAAAAATGACAGTGACACAAAAAATGGAATAATTAAGTATTAATATTAATCTTCTTTTATGTTTTGCAGAGGCAAATAAATCAATATCTTACAGACTTGCATAAAAATCAGCAAATAAAAGTGTCTGATAGTGAATGTAGAAAGACTTCCCATTCATGCCATAAGTGGTTTATGACAGTAATATATTATTGATGCTCTGTCTGCCCATAAGATTCAGATACTCTAAAAAGCAGCTGAGCCCAAATGTCCCATAAGTAATTTTCCTACTGTACACAGTGTCCTTGTCAGGCTTTCTGAAATACTGGCTGACCAGCAAAAAGGTAGAAAAACAGTATGTGTAGAGTGTAAATCAATCACATTCTTCCCCAATTGAATGAGTTGAAATTTTAAATTTCTTAGCTATGCCACTAAATCAGTCCTTTTTATCACTTTCTCCGGCCTGAGTGTACCTTCTTCAGAGGTTTTCCATAATTTTTCCTATTGCTTAGATGTCCCCATATGCTGATTTTACTCCTAAAAACCTCCACACATCTAATACTCTCTCTGCTTCTTTCCTCCCCTTCCACCGAGCCTCATCACAGCCATTTCTAATTTGTTGCCTTGGGCTGCTGACAATTACCATTTAAGAAATGATGTCCTGATGTACATATTTCAGTGCAGAGCAGATTGCTGAGGCATTGTGTGAGATTGCTGCTCTGAATTCCCCAGTGCTCAGGCACACTTGCTGCCCTGTGTGCTGCCTGCAGACCTGCTGAGCGAGGAGGGCACAGCAGTGTGGAGCAGAGGGATGGCAGCACTGCCAGCAGGTGGGAACAGGGGTCCCTGTTCCTGTTCCTCTGCCTGCCCCACGGGGCACAACTGCTGCCCCAGCCTTGCTGATTCAGCTGCACTGCAGCAGCAGCCTTCCCCTGGGTAAAGAGCAGGCACTCTGCACACTGTCTCAGATGGCCACACAGAAATCAGCAGCAAGAAATGGGAATAATTTGGGAAATTACTTACCATCTCAGCATCCAAAGCATCACAGGTGAAACTTCTTAAGAGGATACCTGAGATCTCAGATAGAAGCTGTAGTGTTTGGTCTGTCCTGTTCCTGCATTAAAAGGCTTTCACCACTTTAAATAGTAACTTTAGGACACACAAGTCACACAGGAGTTGTATCGTATTTTTAGTATGCAAAGTCTTCAATTTGAAGTTATGTAACCAGAAATAAACAGGTTATACAAGTTATAAATTGTAGACTGCATAGATTTCAGTCGGGTTGGGAAAGATGATTGTGTTGTATTATACTAAAAAAATATCTTATACTGTAGCTCTTCATCAACGAAAAAGAACTACTTTGAATACAATCTGATTCAATGCAAAAATTCAGTAAGAAATTGGGGAGTATTATCAGAGCCAAGGCTCACCACCACGAAAACATCAAACCTAGGCTCAGCCATGCTGGATATTTTAAGGGTGAATGTGTACCTTTATTATGGGAATAAAGTATGAACAAAGTAGTGGTGAGGAACAATAACTGTTAGAAAGGAATGATAGATGGACTGCACAGGTGTTAGCAGCAAACAGAAAAAATCTACACAAAAATCCTGAGAAGCAACCAAGCAAATCTGGTTTGAGTTAGGTGTGATTTAACACAGCTTAAATATATTGGAAAGTAACAAATAGGCATTTCTCATTAAAGGCTGATGAATCTAATAACTTTCTTAAGGACCCAGAACATCCTCCAAAGTACTCAACAAGTGTCTGCCTGTGTTAAATGGACAGCTGGTCCTGCACTAAGCAAGGAAAACATAACTGTTTTCCAGGGTCTTTTTGAGATCTTGAAGGCTTCCAGTATTCACTAGAATCTTGAGATACATACTTGAAACCCCAGGTTGAAACTCCCCAGTAACACAACTTCCTAAAAAAATCTGTAATAAACTACTTATCAAGGGGTATGTTAAAAATTTTGCTGTGCTTACATTTATTTTTCACATGCTTTTGAGTTTTTATCATTCTTCTCTAAAACAAAAAAGCAGTCTTGAAATAAATCTGTCATTACTGAATTCAGAAATCAAAAATTGAGTAAATAAATTTGTATTCTTCCCAGTCTGTCAGTGGGACTATTTTCCTTGAAGAACTTTGCAATATTTATATATTCCACTTGAGATTTGTTTGAAGAATAGCTCCTATAATATTTTGTCTCTTTCTATATGAAATTATTGTGAGAACTTAGACTGGATCTAAATCAGAATCACAGAATCAGTATAAATTGTTTTACTGGTTTCAACCTAAGTACAAGTCTTTGTGTATGAATTTCTTTTATTGTTCTTTGCAATATTTTGAAGAAAATTGTGTGAAAGTATTGTCTAAGGACTTGTCCCATAGTTAGCATGAAAGAAAATTAAAAAGTTATGACACAATTATGCAAAAACTATAAAACTGTAAACATATTATTGCCTGCAGCATTGAACATTAAATGATATGGTTCACCTTGTAAGAAATAAGAAATAAATTCACTGTAAGTAAGAATATAAGGCATTTTGTGGATGAATTTACATAATTATTTTGTGTTCAGCTGGTGCATATTTAAGCAAACTGGCTTACAGCACAGTATTTGATAGAAAAAGCTGTATTCCTCTTGGCAGAAAATGAATTTAAAAAATGTACCATGGGTACCTAATTGACTGCAGGTGATAATTTAGTCCCTCTAAAATAAAGCCCCTAAAACACGTTTTAAGTGGATATATGCAGAAACCAAAATTTTGACATTACAGAACCACTCCTACTGTCCTGGACTAATAATTAATGTAGCAATAGCAAAAGCAGGAGCCATTTGTTTTGGTAACTTAAAAGAAAATGTTGTCCTTCACTATCTGGAAACCAAATTATTTCTGAGGTAGTTTTTAAAATTGACAGTTGCTACAGTGCCCACCCTCATGTCTCTTTCAGGTTTCAGTTTTTCGTTGAGGAGCTGTGTGCTGGTGAAGCTGGGCAGGCAGGTGATGGAGGGAGCACCTGGGGCACCAGGACACGCAGCCTGCAATTGCTCTCTGCTGCTGGGGGTGGCTGTGCTCCCAGGAAATCGTGTTCCACAACCTTGGGAACTTGCTCTTCCAGGGCCATGGAAGGTCTGCCATGGAGAAATGGGATGAATCTGGTCCAGAAGCAGAGCAAAGGTTCTTGCCAACCTCATGTTAGTTTCCATAAGGAATTTCTCTCCTTGATTTTTAAGGGGAGAAATAGGGGATGAGTGTCTATATGAGATATTCCTATGCTCTCACAAGAGACCTAAACAAAAACAGATACCATCTTAAGTACATATAAATGAATGTGTGCTTCCTGGGAAAGAGATGGGGAGGGGGATAAATTATCCTGTGAAATGTAAAATGGCACTATTAGGATTATGAAGATGTGGTAGGTACCTCACAACTGGACCACTGCAATAGAAAAATAGAAGCTCTTTGGGAAAGACAGGCTGTGAAGATGAGACCTGGGGGATTGCTACAGATTGCTCATGTAGTAAGGGAAGAAGGTGGAAAAACCTTTAATAACTTGAAGGATCCTCTAGGTTGAAAGCTCTGGTTATCACAGGGACTCTAATCACTCCAGCATCTGCTAGGAGAGCAACAAAGCAGGGCATAAATGATGATTATTTTGTGTAGCTGTGAGACAGACTGACAGAGAAGGATGTTCTGCAGATCCTGTTACCCATAAACAATGAAAAACTCATTCTCCAGCCAATGACAGCCATTGGGAGCCCTGGCTGCAGTGACCATAAGCTGAATTTAAGCACCTAGGGAAATAAAGAAGACAAGCAGCAAAGACAGGGGGGACAATCTTGGCTCCTTCAGGCCCTTGGTAGGCAAGATCCCTTAAGAGGCTGTCTGAAAGGGAAAAGGAAGCAAGAGATAGATTGTCAAGGACAATCTCCTCAAGGTATAACAGCCTGATTAAATGGATAAGCAGACAGGTAATTTTTGCAGGAGGCCAACATGGCTCAACAGATTACTCTTGAGCCTAAAAGCAGAAAGCAAGCTTATGGAAATGGAATAGACAATCAAGGACAAATATGAAAAAACTATCTGGGCATAGATGGAAGGAGCAAAGAACACAGAAAAGGCTCGGGTCCTAGTGTCTCCTTTGCCTTAATCCTTACTGGCATAGTAGTAAACAGCCAGTAGTAAAATACTGGCATAGTATGTTCTTCCTGGAGAAAATACTATCCCAAATTGGTGACCACTTTGTTCAGCTGGATACACACAAGCCCATGGGATCAAATGCTGAGGTATCTCAGGGATGACACAGCAAAGCTGTGGTCTATTAGGCTTAGGAAAGGTGTAATGACTTGGTAGGTTTCCAATAACTGGGAAAACATAGCAAACACCATTCCCATTTTTGGAAAATGCAAGGAAAATCTGGGAAAATACAGACTGGTCAGCCTCTCCTCTGTCCCTAGAAAGTCTATGGATGATGTTTGTGTGTCCTGAGACACAAAAATAAAAGCACAAAAAGTGAACCGGGGGTAAATCATGACTGAACACCCTGATTGACTTAAGTCATGGCTGATTCACCGCAAGAGAGGACAGGAATAGGTTTTGTGGTACCTCAAAATTGGCTGGGTTTTAAGCACAAACACTCCTGCTGATAGTCAGTGTGAGGCATGATGACCTAATTGGATAGTTTATAAGGTGTGTGGAAGACATGGCTGGACTGCTGGACTCAGAGAGCCGTGGCTGATGGCAGTCAGTTGCAAGTGCCTGCCTGTACCAGTATGTTCAGGAGCAATCCTGTTGAATATCTTCATAATCTCCTACCTGCACGTTCCCCAAGTTCACAGATGTCACAGAACTGGGATGGATGAGAAAATTGCTGTTAGTGATATATTTGAGGAGAAAGGCTGTCATTCACAGCAGCTTGACAGGAGCATCCTGAACTTGAGCAAAGATGAACACAAAGTTGTGCACTGTTAACAAACAGCCTCAGATGCCTAGGGACAGTGCTGCAGGTCCTGGTGGGCAACAAATTGAACATGTTCCAGTGTGCCCCTTGGGCATCAATGGCTACTTGCACATTTTCATAGCAAAAGCTTGAGGGATGTGTTCATTTCCCTCTGCTCAGCACTGGAGAGATCCCACCTGAAATGCCATGTCCAGGTTTGGGCTACCCCAGACAACATGGTCAGCAGGCTGGAAGGAGTCAGGTGGATGACCAGGAGGACAGGGAGAGGCTGGAGAGCACAAAATGCAAGGAGAGGTTGAGGGAACAGAGATTGTTCAATCAAGAGCAAAGAAATCTTCCTCTTGCTCTATTGCACTGTCAAAACGGGAAAGAGTAGAAGATGAACTTATTTTCAGATATGTGCAGGGAATCAAGAAGAGACAATGGTTGCACATTGTAAACATGGGATATTCCAGTAAGCTTATTCTGTCATGTGAGAGCCCCAAGGGGAAATTGCCCAGAGTGCAATATGAACCTCCATCCTTGCAAATTTCAAAATATGACTCAGTGAGGCCCTGGGTACCCTGAACCAACTCAAGATTTCCTTGCATTGAGTGGGGAGTTGGAGTGGATGAGCTCCAGAAGTCCCTTCCAACAAACATTTCTAATGATTCTATGCTTCCTCTGAATCCGTCTAGTCCTGTTTTCTAGCTGATTGTTGTAACATTTTGAAAGTGTGGAGCATTTTGACTTTGGAGGGTAGGAAAGCTGTTTTTACCTTTTTCATTGAATGGATATTGGGTTATAATTATGTGAAGTAGGAACATTTTTGTATAAGTACAACATAATGTGGACCATAAAATTTTTTCCTCTTCACATCTTTAAGATACAGGCAACATGTTATGCATCTCCAGCAAACCATGTGATCATTATGACAAAAAGTCTCCCTAATAAACCTGACCCATGTTGTAAATAATTGGACTTTCTAAGCATTTTTTTTTCCTGAAACCTTATTTTTTTTAACTTCAAGAAAAACTTAGAAATTATTTTCCAGTGTAGATAGAAAAATCAATGTTACTGTCTCTCTCTGATATTCTAAAATCTAAAATCTTCCTTTTTATATAAGACCATGGCATAGCAAATCAGTACTGTCCTGAAGCTGGATACATTCTTGTTTATCAAGAGCTTTTCTGAACTGGCTACTCCAGTACATCTGAAAAGCTGTAACACATGAAATTTAGCTTCCAACTTTGACCTTGAGAAATGTTTGTCTTGGTTTTAAATTTTTGCAATCTCTACTTCTATTGAATTTTTATGAAGACATTTCTGGGATTGTAGAGGTTTTTTTGAAACCTTTTAAACATTCTATTTCAGATGCCTGGGAAAACATTCTTGATTTTTAAGTTCAGGCAGCCTATTTTGTAAGTGACAAACCATTCTTTTCTACTACCAGAAGGTTTAAGATTTGCAGGTTCTTTCACATCACTGAAAGCTTATATGATTTTAAATGAATTACTGGTCACTTTTTCTACAGTCATAGAGAATGGCCTGGTGAAACAGCCACAGGTTCTTTCCTGTGTTTCATTTTGTTAATGTTTGGCAAAGGATATTATAATTATGTAGTGTGAGTTTAAAGTGTGCTTTTATAATTGTACTGTTATTACCTTTTACCCTCTGTGGTGACCATTTATAAAAAAACTCCACCTCAGCAGGAGCTTCTGAGATCTGATGAGTAGATAGATGTAGTTCCAGGAGAGCACAGGGAATAGGGTTTATGGTTAACCACCATCCTGTTGGATGCAATGATGTTGCTACCTTTGTATATTGCCATATATACACCCTATATGCACGGCGATTTTTCACAAATTCTGAAAGATTTTTGTGGACTATAAACCCATTAATGAAATATTCAGACTGAGTGTGACTCCACAGTCAGTTTGGGGACACACATGCAATTGATGGGGTGAAGAGAATAACTGCTGGGGTTCTGTGTCTTGTTTTCAGATGCTGAGATAGGATATTTGCCGGGAGTTCCTTGGCCCCGTGACAAGCTGACAATAATTTTCAATATCCTGCTAACAGCTCTTTTCCATCTGATGCCAACAGATGTCCTGGGTAACTTTCTACAAACTGGAGATTCTTCTTGGGAAAAGTTCTTGCTAAAAAAAGCACAAGCATGTAAAACTTGTCAGGAAAGAAGGTGAGGGAAGCAGAGAGAGGTTGAGTACCAGAGACCAAAGTTGAGTAGCAGCTGTTGGATGGAGGAAACTCAGTCATGGATCCCTGCACCGGGAGCTGATATTGAAATTGCCCAGATTTCAACTGTGTCAATGGAGATAAAGTGTGCTGGCAGCAACACTGGAAACATTCACTGTAGAATAGAAGAACTTCCTCACAGAAAGGGTGTCAGACATTGGAATGGAGTGCCCAGGGAGGTGGTGGAGTCACTGTCCCTGGAGGTGTTTAATGAAAGACTGACTGGGGCACTCAGTGCCATGGTCCACTTGACAAGGTGATGTTTGGTTAAAGGCTGGACTCGATGATCCCAGAGGCTTTTCAACTTGATTGATTTTGTGATTCTGTGATTCTGTGAAAGGCTTTACATTGCTCGCTGCACAAGGAAAACTCGGAGAAAGCTTACAGCCCTACATGGGAACACACTTCTTATCTACAGCTAAAACATTTCTTCTCTTTGTGGCACTGAAAATTTACAGTGATTTACTCATTATCTCTGTGAGTAAGATGCTTTTTATGTTTAGAGAGTGGTTTTCTTTCAATTAAATCTGAATTTTGTTGCCAGAGAAATTACTTGTAATAGTCATTAAGTACTAAACTCAGTGGAATTAAGACCTTGCAGACATTCCAGCTGATATTTTATCCATTTTATATTTTAAGCAAGGAAGAGTAACCAGCATGGTTTGAGAAGTCATTCCTCTTGCTTGATCAATAGCCTGGGTATAAAACTTTTTGACAGAAAATTCTTGAAGTATAATTCTTCAACGCTGTTAATCTCCCAAATTAAACTCCACCTATGTGCAGATGTATCATCCTCTGGAGCACTATTTATCACAATAAAACTTAAATATAGGCTTGCCTTACAACAGGCCCATAAATTGAACTGTCTGTTAGATACTTTATGTCCCATTGGTTATGAACTTGCTCACAATCTTGCCTGTAATTACTAAAATGTATTGCTTGGAATTTTTGCTGAATTTTTGTATTTAAAATATTAAGTGCTTGATGCTCATGTAACTTGGAGAAGAATTTAAATGCATCTTATCTCGATAGATTCCTTAATAAATTGTTTCTATTTATTTTTGAACAAAATCAGAATGTCTTCTGCTTCCTAACATCTGATAAAAATATTCGGAATTTCCACCAGTCATTTTGGCCGGTCTCATATATTTTGAGTTCTATCTCATGTCTCCATTAGACATTTTCTCTGGAAATAACATGAGGGTAACAGGCTTTTAAAAATCTTGAGCTGAAATGAAATGTTCTGCCTGATATATTTGTACTGTCATTTTAGCTTGGGTTTGAGGTCACCCTTGAAACTGAACTAAATAGTTTCTCTATTAGTTCTAAATAGTCTCTCCTATAAATAGTCTCTAAATAGTCCTCCTCCAGATTTTAACCATGCAGCCACTCAACTGGAATTTCATATGGGGAGAAGAAAATGCACGATGGGTGCTGGCTGCAACCTCCCTCCTGTCCATACAGGCATGGGAAGCAAGCAGCTCAGGGCACGGTGAATAGAAATCCACACTCACACATCTGACAAAATCCATATTAAAATAAACCCACTGAGGCCTGTTGTTGTCAATGTGCCTTATTGGGTAACAGTGATCCCATGCCCCTCACTGTAGCGGTGTTTTGCCCAGTACTTGCTGAATTGCCTGTTGTTATGTGAAATATCATAATGACAAATGTCAGCCCACAAGTGTCCAGAAACAGTGCGATGATATGAACATTTATTGTGATGTTACTACTTTACAGATTAAAATATTACAGAACTTAGATTTGTGAGGAAGGTGTCATACACTGTAATTTTTTTTTATTGAACCATGTGGACCATGGCTTTCTGTCTTTCCAAAGAAGCTTTGGAGAATACAGCCTAATGTGTAAAGCAAGTTAGATGCCCCAAAATGCATAGCCCCAAGTTCCTTTGTTTTTTGAGTGAATCCCACAGCCTTTCTAAACATCTGTTTGTCAGAAATCCATTATGAGTCTGTCTGTGAGTCTCTGAAATTCAATGACATCTGGAAATTTGATTGCAGTGCGATCTAGTGGATAAAACTCAGAGCCAGGAGTTTCTGACTCCTCAATGCTTATCTGATTTTGCTGCAAACATATTGCCTATCATTAGGCAAGCTATTTAAATGCCATGCCCTGGTTTGTCATGCTGCACTAATGGGAGCAATAAATGCCATGGAACCCTGCTAATTAGAGCACCGTGCACTCCTGCTGCTGGTCAGGCTGCTGAAAAATTGCTGTACTATAGCTAGAAGCAAATACATATCCTTCAACTATGCTACAGATATTTCCAATCAACATTAGCTTTTCCATGAAAGATGAAAGAAAATAAGCCATTGTTTTCACGTTCTTGTAATAAATATATTTCTTAGGATAATCACTGCAGATAACACAGAAGTTAATGTTGAGTAAAGTCAATTATTTGTGTTAGTAAATAACCAGAACAGTAAGGCTTCTCTGTATCTATACTGCTGGATGTTTTGAAATTTAGCATGTGAATACATTCTGCAAAAGCAAATTGCATATCATTTTTTATCCAGCATTTATTTTTATGCAAATACCACAATTAGTAGTAGGACCAGTGAACATGAACACTTCTAATTACTTCCATGTTGTCATGTGATTTAAAATGAAATCTTCTGCTTTGTACTAAAGCATTTTTAAATTATAGCACAGACTTTTTAGCTGTTTTGGCAGCTTTAATATGGTTTACAAACAGGAATTCCTGGAAACAGGAATAATAAAAATGTCATATGCTGGATATTTGCAACCAGATTATAAGTGTCAGGAAAGGCTCTGGTTAGGAGACATCCCTCACTCTCATCCTGAGCATTACATTTTCAGCCTTTTTTCTCTAGCAAGCTAAATGTCCTGCAGGTCTAAGACTACTGCTGCTCCTGCTGCTCACAGTAACGAGCTCACCTTTACCCTTTGTTATTTCATCCTCACATCAGGTGTTTTGCCTTTTTGTACTTAGTTTATTAGATTTGTGAGGCAGGGACCATCTCTTGCATTTTGCATTTTCTAGGGGCAGTGAAGGCTGATATATTTTACACTCATAAGTCACATTCACCACTCAAATACCATTTACATGTTGCTTCTTACCATTCATATGCCATAAATTTCCATATTGGTTAAGTATAATATCAATCAGAGCTTACTAATGTAGACTAAATCACATTTAAGGAGAGGGTTGTTACCTCCTAATGTTACGATTTCCTGTTTGAATACCAAACTTCTCATGATTTTTGTGTGCAAGAAGGGACAAAAACATCTCTGTTTTGCAACCAGGACCCCTAGTGTGTATAAGCATGTAATGACAGCAAGGGATAAAGGCAGACTGCTCTGTCCCACTGCTCCTGCTGGGAGGTTGCAGAGCAATACTGGGTGGTGTGTGTGGGATGCAGAGCCCAGGAACAGCAGTCAGGAGCTGCACCATCCCTCAGCTTTCTCAAGGGTGTTGTCAGGGGACCTCCAGATGATGAAGTTTATCCCCAGAGATCTTTTTCAGAGTGGGAGATAGGGGGTTGTTGGGCCTTGAGTCTCATATGTCACTTATGATTAGATAATAGATAATAATAATAATATATATTAGATAATAGATAATAATAATAGATTTTAAAAAATAAGACAAAAATTACTTTTCTTTCCAAAACAATGATGAAGATAATTTCTGGAGTGCTATTATCATGTAGAATCTCTTTTCCAGCCATCCCAAAGTGTGGGTATTCTCACTGCAATTCCCTGTGGTCATACAGTGAAAACAGTACAGAAGTTGGCAACAGGCTGTCAGCACATTAAAAGAAGGACAGGGGCTCCCAGCCATCTCAGAAGGCCAACTGTCCTTTTGTTTGTGTCTCCTTAAGTGGCACTGCAAGATTCTCAGCTGCACCGGTGCCTGTACAAGGTTATGGGATTCCTGTCTCCTGCTCCATCATTCTGGCACCTCCTGCCCCACCACCACCATGGAGAGATGGTGTTTGCTCAGTGTAGCTTTTACAAAGAGCTCAGCTAGAAAGAAGGTTGCAGGTTGAGGCTGGTTTAAAGCCTCAAGATGTCTTAGCTAACTGTTCCACAGCTTCTGGGGGAGGCTGCATCCTCACCACAGCCTGATGTCCAACATCTCCTCTTGAGCCACTCCCACTCCACTGCAGAACAGAGACATAACTTAAAGGTAAGACACTCTGAAATCAGCATTCCTGTGAAATTCTGGGTCCAAATTTGTCTGTTAAACCACCTGTAGTCCTGTTGAATTTACAGCATTTGCCTCTGCATGCAAAACAATCTTATTTTAAAGAAATCAAATTAATTATTCAAGATAGTACAGTATTATTATAACATACATATTTTTATGATTTTATTATTTTTTCTCATGTACATCACTTTAGATAATTTTTTTTATTAATTGTAATATGGTTAATAGTCACTGTAAGAATAAAGAAATGCAACTAATGAAAAAGCATATGAAATTACTATGTAGGATTATGTAGGCTTGTTTTGAGGCAATTTAAATTTCATACACTAATGTATTATCTGTGTAAAATATAAACATTCCTTAGTTTGCACTAAGGTTTTAAATCAGAGATTTGAATGCAGAGGACTGAAATGATCTGTCATTAAAGACATATACGTACATTAAAAATAACTTACAGAGGTTTTATACTGTACCAACTTTCAGGTGGTGAAATTTTCAAAAACTTTTACCTCTGGCCAAGTTATATTGTAAAAAAACCTGAGTTAAATTCACAGTAATACTACACAGGTATTGCATGCAGTAGGTCCTAAATGTGCTCTACAAGATGCCAGCATGTATTTTGTTCTTTTATAGCTAATAGGGAGATTTTTATGGTCTTCAGGCTGTAGAATGGATCACTAACAAAACAATATGTACAGCCATTTGTCCACTCACTGTTTTCACTGATACAATAAAACAAAATTAATGAAATGAATGAACAAAACGAATCAAAAAAGTGCTGCTGAGGAAAAATATCCACTGCCTACTTGGTGAAGTCAGAGGAATGGTTTTGGCACAGGTTTGACCCAAACCACCAGTGGTTCCCAACAATCCCAAGCACAGCTTGGGAAATAAAACCAGTCAGTCCCAACAGGGAATTTGGCTATGGCCATCCTTTTTTAGATGATTCTATGGTACGTGCATAGCCCTTCCCTTGGCAGTTGTCCTCCACTCAAGCAATGGCATGATTGCAATACTAACATGGATGGAACCATATGGTTCATGGTGAAACACAGGAGGAAATGATCTCATAAACAAATATTTCAGAAAAAAATCCTATTCTGTCAGGTCTGATTTTATTGTAAGTCCCTATGATATTTTATCCAAAACCTTAATTTTTGAAAATAAGTGATTTCATTTCTACCTTCCATTTAAGAAGCATCTTCTTGATGTTCTTGAAGAGCACAGTTCTTTTTTACGTTTTCTCTTTATTTTTATTTTAATTCTTAATTTTTATTATACTGGAAGGGAGGGGTTGCAGAGAGTGGCTCCATACTGCAACCCAAAGTAATTCTAGCATCACTTATTTTGGGAGTCAGATGAGTAATATCCCTTCACATTGCAAACATTGCACTTTAACCCATGGAAGAGATTTCCTGCCATGGGGATAAATTTGTGCTTTAGCTTCATATTTCACCAAGTCTCTCCAAACTAAAACCACTGTAACTCCTCAGAAAAGACATAGGGAAAGGGGCTGAAATGGAAACCAAAGACCTGTCTAGCCTTTGAAAGATATTCCATCACTTTAAAAGCCAGATCCCAATTTGTCATTTCTTCTGAGCTCTTAAAAAAAAAAAAAAAACCTCACTTGTATTTAGTTTTTTACCTTAAGAGAATGGTGATTTTGCAGCAAAAACTGCTAATGAGTTTTTATGTTCTGGCTGACAAACAACAGCATGCACCAATGACCAGTGTATGAGCTTTTGAGCTTTTATACCCCATGCCAGAAAATTATTTTCAGAACCCTCCCCTGAAGTATTGGACAGTAAAAGCTCAAAGGTGAAAAGTGAGCTATCAGTAAGTGCAAGATGTTTCTCATAGAGATGTATGTATAAGCTTTAAATTGACATATTTCAAATGTTGTTGCTTTATGATATGAGAAGTGTGTGAAAAATAAGATTACTGTTTTAATAATATCTTTTATTGGTTTTTCCTGAAATTATAATAGCAATAAAGATAGATGTTGCAAAGAATCAATTTTAGCCCTGTGTTTTATGCTGACCCTTCCTGACATCTGAGCTTCAGCAACATTGAAAACTGACATTATTACTTGTTCAGCGCTATCATACTGGAAATTTCACCTTATTAAAATGCAGTTGCTATGGAAACACCACAGTTCTGTGATTTTTGCTTGCAGGCGGTATAGAAAAAATCTTAGTATCAATATACAAGTCAATGCATGTCATTTTAAAATACCTTCTTGGTTCTCTGATGCTTTTATGTATCAGTAGGAACTGTAAGATGCAGCACTTCATCTTAATGTGCTGGAAGAGTGAAAGACACTTTTCAACAACAATCTTGGGTATAAACCATAGAGCATAATACATAGATGGAGACACATTCTAAAATTGCTTTCTTTTTTTTTTATTAAAGTGAACACTTCTAAAGGCCCCGTTCCTGGTCCTTTTATAATTCATACTTACTTATTTCATTTGAATATTTTCATTTTAATCGCTTTGTCCTTGGGCTTTAAAGGCCTCTTTTCTTTCTTGAAAACCCTGAAAAACCTTTCAAATATATATCATGCTATCATCCTTTATGACAAGGAAATGCAGAACCTGATAAGATTTGTGCCTAGCATGTACAAGAAGCACTGAGTAGAGCAGGAAAAAAACTGCATGCAGTGCTGCAGACTGACCTTTATCCACTTCACCATTACCTTTTAGCATTACCTTTTAAATTGGCCTTTTTTGACAGCTTAATTTTCTTATTCTACCTTCTGTCCTTTAGGTCAGAAATATATATTCAGCTTATCAAATTCTGGACAGCTAAGGATTTTTTCACAGCTCTGGCACAGATTCTCTGAATGTGCAGTATAGCCATGGGATATGAATTGGGTCAGAGCAAAGGTTTGGTGTGAATAAAGGTCTTATTCACAGTCTGGTTAAACGTGGATGCCTAAGAGCAAAATCTTTTCTGATGTTGCCTTGTAGCCTCCAGCAATGAAGTTCAGGGTCCTCCAGGATAGATTTTCCTTTCCATAGCTTTGTCTAATGCATGGTTTGGTCAGGTACATTTTATGCCAACCAAAACCTCCTACTGTGCTGCACAAATTTTGTCTGGGGACTGTGTGAAGAACCTCACTGGGTTTGAATTTGCCATCTGATTATCTCACTTGATACTCCCTAGTTCCTGAATGACAGGAGTCAGTAAGAAATCATGAATTAGGTATGTAATCCACCTTCTCCACAAATTCATGACTTCATAAATCATTATTGCATCATTCCCAGGCTGCTGGGTACAGGCCAGCCACTGCAAGTGCATTCTCCTGTGTCTCACCTTGAAACAGAAATAATGAGAGCTCTCATTTTCAGAGAATACTCTTCACTGCACACTAAAGAAACCACTGTATTAAAGTGAGAATAACTTAGATTATGGCAGGGGATTGGTACTAAATATGACTGAGTGAAGAGGGAAGCTTCTCAGGCCCTACTGCATCTGTACTGGGAGTGACAGAACAGGGTGGGCTCTTCTGTATTGGCTGCTTATTTTTCAGCTGCTTTGGCAAGGTACTGTCAAGTGGAGAAGGGAAGGGGGCTGGTCACAGTGATTCAACTGCTGTGCTGTGGAGCAGCATGGATTTGGATTGCTGAGGTACTAACCATTCTGAAAAGGGAAGCTTTGTCAAAAAACAAAGCCTATACTTGGGACTGGTGTGGCTGTACCTCAAATCCTGTGTTCAGTTTTGGGCCCCTCTCTACAGGAGGGACATTGAGGTGCTGGCGTGTGTCCAGAGAACCACAATGAAACTGGGGAAGGGTCTGGATACCAGTCTTACAGGAAGCTACTGAGGGAGCTGGGGTTGTTATCCTGAAGAAAAGTAGGCTCAGGGAGGACTGTATCACTCTCTACAACTGCCTGAAAGGAGGCTGTAGCCAGATGAGGGTTACTTCACCCAAAGAACAAGTGACAAGGTGAGAGGAAATGGCCTCAAGTTGTGCAAGGTGAGGTTTTAATCAGATATTAGAAAACATTTCTCCACTGAAAGGATGGTCAGTCATGAGAATAGACTGCTCAGAAAAGTAGTAAAATCTCCTGGAAGTGTTTGAAAAATGTGTGGATGGTGACCCTCAGAGACATGGTTTGATGGTGAACATGGCAGTGCTACGTTAACAGTTAGGCTCCCTCTTAAAAGACTTTTCCAACCTAAATGATTCTATGATTCTGTGACAGTATGTTTGTCCTGCAAACACCTCCTGAGCATTTACAGTCAAAATAGAGGGCACTGTGACTGTAAGGTTGAGGTTTATAAAAATGCACTGAGTACCATGCTGGCAATTTTTGTGTTGAATAAGTGAAGTTTGGCAGTTATCACTTCCAGACATCTCCGCCTCCTCCTTCTTCTTATTAATGGAAGTTTTCCTCCTCTATTCAGTTGAAACCAGATGGTGACTAACTGTATTTCAGTCATAAACATAACTCTTCCTGCATGATAGTGAGGGCTGGGTGGCTGATTGATGCCTAGAACTGCAAGAGTCCAGTAAGGGAGACATTTCAATACAGCAACTTCAACATGCAAATATTTAAATCTGAGGAGAGGATGTACTGAGATATGTCTGGGTAAGCTAAGGCTGGGACAAAAAGGATTTAGTTGAGCAGATTTCTAACCCATGCAAAGAACCTTAAAGTGAACAATTAAATGAAAATCCTTGTAGTAAAATTAAAATAATTGCCTTTGTAAGAGTTCATTTCTTGCTTGAGCTCTCCTTCAGCTCTGCATAATTAGGTAAGTACATATCAGTAAATTCACAATTTCAAATCCTTGAAAACACTACTTTTAATGTGATACTACTATTGGCTATCCTGATACCCCAGTACTAGAAATACTTTTTCCTCCTTGGTAAAGAGAAACTATCAGGAGACTTGTTCTCATTTGACTCCTGCATAGAACTCAAGGGATTTCAATAAACTGTGTTAGTTCTTGGAATTCCTACATTTTCTTCCTTATTTAATCTTGAGGGGGAAAAAGGGAGGTTACAGTACATTATCTGAGGCTCACTAGCAATAAGGAAGTGAAGCCAGTGGGTTCAGAGAACTATTATGTGCCCCAGGTAATTAAGATGAAGGAATGTATTTTTCATTTCTGAGAAGTCTGAGTCTGTTAGCTACTCAGTATAGCTGCAGGTTAAATGTTAACATGTTTGGTATAAGTGGCAGGTGTCCAGATGCTTGATAAGAACAGTGGTGAAACCTAAAATCTAAGAAAAATCAGGCTGTTGCTTCTGCACAGGAGTTTGGGCAAAGCAATGTAGGAAATGGAAGGTGGTTACTTTCTTCACATTTCACAAGGGCACTGAATCTTTCCAGCCCATTTCTGTACTGCAATACACCCCTGAAGTATATATTTGCTCATGTTAAGTTTTTAGGAGAGCAGGAGAAAGACAGAATTCTGTTTGATGGTTTCAGCCCTCTGTTAAAGCCAATCCCATGTCACAGGCAGTTCATGTTGATCTGTGTGTTTGAAACCTTCCTGTAAGATCCACACTTTTATTCATGGGTTGTTTACACCCCCTCACTTTTGTGCCAGCATCTTGCACAGCTGGCTGTGTTCTGAGTATTGTTTTTTGACATGCACAGATTAGGTACTCAATGGCATATAATCTAGGATAATCTAGGAGCACAAGGACCATTGAATTGCACTCCCATGTCAACAATTTGTAAATTCCTATTCACCTTCTTACAGTGTAAACAAGGATCAAATACAGAGAAAAATAATCTAAAATTCCACTTGAATGAGTTGCATTATGAGCTACTCTCTAGAGAGGTAAGGGAAAGGAAAAAGGAGAGTCCATTATTTGAACAGCAGGCAAGTACATAATGTGGTAGAAATGATGATCGTTTTAGGGAGATATTAAAACAGTATCTTTGTGCTGCTACATTGTAGGGCTCTAATTGCTAAATTAAATGACACAAATTACAAATACTAAGTCATTATCATAATTCCAGAAAAATTATTTGAGACTTGAGAAAAAGAAATACTTCAGGGGTAAAAATACCAGCAAAAAACTGGGAAAAAAGTTTGATATACAATGCAAGCTGGGTTGGTTAAATACTCAAAATAAAAAGTAAGTTGCAACATTTTATTGCAAAAATTATTTTGCCCATAGGTAATGGTAACTATTTATTATTGTGCAGTGATGAACCAAATACAAAAGCACTCCCACTCTCACATTATTTCAGCTTCCTGAGGGTGTTCCAAACTCTGCCATGATTGCATTAATGTAATTTTTACAAGGCATGTTATACCAGATATAAGCAGTATAACATTTGGAAATGTTTCTTCATATGCTTAATTTATTGTGCACCAAGGACTTTGTGTCATGAGGAATTCCATTCTGGTTGAGTAGGCTGCTGTAATAGCAGTTTGACATCTTTTTGCTGTCACTCAGAGCAGCAACTCAGATAGTGTTCCTATCTTAGAGCTGCTGTCTTTGATAAAATGAATGAAAAAGATTACTTCTTTTTCTGAAGCACCTCGGGGTATTTGGCCAGGTATACATCAAGTCAAGTGCATATGGCTGATGTACTGAACCCTAAATTTCCTGAAGTTTGTTAAAAGTTGATTTCTGATAAATTCTTACTCTTCCAAGATTTGTGGCACTTTCAGTGCTGTAAAAAAAGTTTCCCTTAACTACAGTACTTAACAAGCATCTCTGAATTTCTAGAAACATTAAAGAAACCTAATTCTCATAGCATGAGTACCAGTGGTAGGTTCTGAGCACTGAAGAAAAAAATTCTAATGAAAATTGAAGCCAACATCCTGTAACAATAAACTACCTGTAGAAAGCTGTTTTGTTAATATTCCTGGCTTGCTGTTGCAATCAAAATTCTGTTGTTCCACTTGTACAAACTTGTAATTTCAGCTTTCTTGCTCTATTGTAATAGGTATAGTTTCTAACCTGCTTATTTGAACTCTGAATGGGGTAACTGTAGCAACATCACAAAGAAATTGCATTTTCTATGATCAGACAGACATTATTTTGGGTAATCAAAGAATAACGTGGCAAGAAAATCACTTGTGAAATAACAGCTACCTTCATATTCCCTGCCTTGACCTAATTTGCTATGAAGCTGGAAATAGAAATTGCATCATCACTAAATCTTGGTCATTTTGGGTATTGTAAAGCAGAAAGCACAGTTTACTCACAAAGCAAACAGTAATGACCACATTTACAATGTTAAAAGGGAAATTCATCAGCTGTCCTACCCAGGTATACTTTGATAAAACTTCACAAGCATCAATTTTCACTTAGTAGCCATAGTCTCCTTACTCCAGTCTCACAATTACTTCTAACAGTTGTTTTGTGACTTTATCTTTACAAAACTAATGCCTTTGAAATGGGCTCTCGAACCTGTAGTAAGAAAAATTACACCAGCTGGACAGATTATAGAGTGTAATAGAGACAGCATAATATTCAAGTTGAAATAATGCAAAAATATCACATTCGCAAATTTAAAATTTTGGATATCTTAGAATGACTTTTAAATTTCACAGCAAGCTTCTGCCCATTGTTACTTCTGCCTGTATGCTATGTGCACTTGTTACAAGGCAACACTAGAAAAATCTACATTCAATGTGCAAAAAATTAAAACTATATCTGGAGCTCAGAGCAAGGTTTTTCTTCCTCTAAAAGCCTGGTTGATCAGCTAAACTCTTTCTTGTGCTCCACTGAGTTGATGTAGGGCTCAGGATGCACCTGTGATGCCGTACAGCTCTCCAGGACACCCACATGGCAGATGTGGCAGAAGGTTTAGGCATGCTTGTGTCCTGCAGGGTAGATGACTGTGGGCCAAAGGGATATCTGACATTTCTTACAGAGATCTCAGCAGAGGCATCTGATGCTCTCTGATGTGAACAAGCTCCAGGGTGTCTGAGACAGCCATATGGGGTTGGCAGATTTTGTACTTACAGGGGTCTGTGTGCTCCTACACCAGCATCTGGAGACAGGGCACCAACAGCACCTAAAACATCACTGACCATTCAGGTTGGTCACAGACCATATTGTAACACTTTTTCATAGCAATCTAAAGGCAGATGTGCAATTTATAATAAATAATTAACATGGATAGTTTAGGAATATTTTTCTCACAGAAAACCTATGAGCAGATTTGGCTTTTTTTGAATCTATCCATTATTCAAAATTATTAGCACTTTTTGTTGTTATGGTTTTTATACTCTATAGATCGACTGCATTTAATTCTCTAAACATTATTAATATTTGATGTTCCAGTTCTGCTTTTTGGTGGGGGGAAGAGGCACAGGGCAGGAATGTATATATCTTGGGTTAAAGTAGAGACTTGTGTTCAGATGTCCCTGCACCTCTCACTGCTTTTCCTGATAATAGTGTCATATTTAGGTGAAAGGAGGTTTATAAATTCTGTGATTGGGATAATGAAAAATTGCTCTAAATGGTTGTTTATTGTGTTTAAGGGTAAAGTATTTGCTTTACTCTGGCAAGTCCCACAGTCAGTTGCAGCTTACCCTCTGCTGAGGGCAGGTGAAGCAGGTTTAGCTCTGCAATGAAGACATCAGCCACCTCTCCACATCACTGTCTCCATCTGGAAGGCTGCCTTGAGATGACCACCCTGTGGCACCCTCTGCAATCTGGTGGTGCCTTATGCCATGGTAAGAGCTGCAGGAAATCAGCTACATTTCAAGAACATACTTGAGTCACACATAGAAAGGGAGCTGAAAATGAGCAGCAATGTTTAGTGTTCCAAGATGCAGAAGGATTGATAGTCCTTAAGTCACAATTTCAGTAGGAGGAAATTAATCCACTTGCTAAACACAACCAACAAACTGAAACAGATCTGCCCCCAAGCCTCTTTGCTTTACTTAGTGGCTTAATATAAAAAGTAAAACTCAAAAAATTTGCAAAAATCTCCAATATGAACATTGTCATCTTAAGTTTGTGAGGTTATCTGGGCATTTTAGGGAATTTTTGAAGCTTAGTTCTTTGCTGGCATCATTATGGGCCATAAGAAGCAAGTTAAGTATATGTCTGATTAAATTACTTCTTCTGTCCAAATAATCACTGAGACTCATGAGCTTTTTAGTAGTGAAGTACTGGCACCATTATGGAGAAAGGTATCTTCCTTTTGAGCTGCAGAAGGAATTATACTTTCTTCTAGAATTGATTTCTTAATGATGTTTATATTACCAAGTCTCACTTGGTAGGAAAGAATTTGGCTGGGCCTTGGCTAGGAACACTGTAAGTTAGTCCATGACTACCACTGCAGAGGGTCAATTAAGTGCTTATGAAGTTCAATACAAAAAAGGATAGATTACAAGACTCACCATGGGTTTGATCAGGAGAATAACCCAGCATGAGGTATGGTACATTGAATTTTCTTCCCTAATTAGTGTGGTAAGGTGGCAAATATATTGAATTTCAGTGTTCACCGGCTTAATCAGACTTCAAGATTAATTGCTCTGCAATCAATGTGCCAGTGAGCAGAGGTGCAAGATAGCAAGGGCTGATCCTCAAGGGGGGATTCAATGCTTGGGTCTTCTTCCCATTTATACTAACAGCTGCTAAGTCACAAGGTCATAGGACACATAACTGAGCAGTTTAAAGGACACAACAATAACTGTGATGAAAGAAGAGCTACCTGAGTAATGCAAACTGTCAGCTGCTGTCTTAAAAGGATAACATATCTGCCTTTGAAGACTGCTGCTTGAAATGTCAGTAACTGTATGTCTGCTTCCAGCCTGGTGTACTGCCACAGAATGCATCTTCCTCAAAGAGTAAAATGCAACTTATTCCAAAAACAGGATTGTAATGCTCAGAAAGACAAAAAATTGTTAAACACTTACTGAACAGGGATATATATTTAAAGCTATTCTAGAAAATGCTGCTCATGCAGAACAGCTTAACTGTTTTTAATGTGAGACTGACAAACAAGAAAATTTAGCAGGCAGAGAGCTGAAATGCATGACAGTTTATAAGGAGAGAAATCAAAATTATAATCATGGGAATAGCAGTAAAACACAAATATCAAAATTTTTACAAGAAATCACACATAACAATCTATGACAGAGAACAGAGCTGCCCAGGGACAGAACTTTTCAGATGTAGATGAGAACAGAAGTAACTAAAACGTTATTTTGAACTCAAATAAGTATTCTAAACAAAACAATTTAGTGTTGTTTTGGATTTTTTGTTTTATCCAGTTTCTAATGATGGGAAATTTTATGGACTGGAATTATTGGAATAAAAATTGCTTAGAGGAAAAATAAAATTTAACAATGACCAATGAAATTACATATTTAGACAACTTCAAAGAATCCCAGAAAACAATATATTGGCTAGACTACTGGGATTTGGAAGGCTGGGCAGAGTTTTGTCTTGCTTTGCCAGAGCTTGGGATTAAGCAGCAGATATGGGAAAACATTTCCTCCATAAAACAAAGGGATGGGAGACAGTTTTCGTGTTATCACATCTTGTTTACCTGGACGGGTGAAATTGCAAGCCCTTTCCTTTGAGGAAATAAGCCTTGAGAAAAATAGTGTCTGGCAGCTTCTGTTGTTTTAATTCCCTCTTTACATTACCAGCTACAGACCTACAAAAAAAAAAGCCTTATTAGTAGGACAACAAACAAAGGCTTGCTATTGATTGCATCGTGGATGACTTTGATTTCAAAAGCTTGTCATATTACAGCTTTTCCATTTATTTTTAAGGTATCAGTTACTGCCCCTACATCATAAGGAAATAGAAATACACTTTTTAGTGCACATCATTTTCTCCTGTTGCCCTGTAACAAACCAGATCTTTCCATGCCTTGTGAACCTGAAAGCTTTATATATCCTGGGGATTCATTGTCAGACACTGTTAGCAGGAAAACAGGGGAAAAGGGTTATAATAGACCTTCTATTCCTTTCTCTCACCAACCCACTCAATCAGTTTAGAAACGCTGGAAAGAGTTCATTTCAACCTCAGTTCAACATGCCCATTTCCACTACAGCCTCAGACCAGAGTCTATTATAACAATCCTTTTCTCCCTATTTATGACACCACACTTTCAGACATCATCCCTGGCCTCTGAAGTGACAGGTCTAGTGGCATCATGCAATGGAGTGGATTCGAATCTGGCTGGGAGCTTTTGTCTGAAAATACTTTCCAAACTAAATCAGCATTATTCTGACAGGTCAAGCCTAGTAATAAGGTGCAGCTTCATCTTCTCAGTAGTGGGGGTAAACTGGGAGCACAACGTGAAAAATTGGACTCTTAGAGTCAAAAAAAAATTTCCCAATTGCAATTTTTAGCACCTAACCCTAACCCACATAGTGCTAAAACTAATGTGGCAGCAAAGTTTCAAGCTCTTGTTAGGTACAGTGAACTTTATCCGTGCAGTTCAGAAAAAAAAGTGCAAGTCTTGTCTTAAAAACACAAAGTTGTGCAAATTTGCGAGGATTTTTTTGTTTAGTTTTTGGGGGGTTTTTTAGCTAAATCTAAATAGAGTAAAAACTCTGCAGCTGGGCCAGAAAATTCTCAGTTGAGTATCACATGCCTTTTATCTACCAAAGGAAAAAAAATTGGTTGGACTCGAGGATTTTGCAATACTTCATGGTGTTTCATGCTAAATAAATAAAATTTATGTGTTTAATTTTAAAATACCAAAAATGTTAAATTTAATGTTCTTTAGTAGTAAATCATTTTCTCATTTTAAAATGAGTGCTTGGTCTTAAAAGTTTATGTCAACTTTCCTCTTAAAACAACAAAAATTATTTAATATCTCTGAAACTAGGATAAACTAAAATATTGCACACAGAACCAAAATAAATTCGGCATTTTGTTTCAAAAAACAAAACCATTCAGCTTTGACTTAAAGAAAATGTCATTATCCTGGTGAAGGAGGCAATAGATACTCAGTACATTGTATTTCCTGACAACAAGATTGCATTTGACAGTGACTAAAATATCCGATTTCTTGGCTTATATTTAAAATTGTTAGGGATTTCTTCTTCTTTTTTTTTTTTTTTTTTTTTTTTTTTTTTTTTTTATCCTACTACGAGAGAGAGCACATCTTAAGATACAGTCTCTTGCATTAGATTTTGAAACATAGGAACCATCCTACTGGGGTTCTGTCTTGTTTGATTAAACCAGAGGTCACAGGAGCACTTTTTGTTTGAGCATGTAAATGGTTAATGAAAAGCCAGTAGATGGCACTCAAGAATGCGTAGCATTGACCATGCCTGTGAGTTAGAAACCTTGCTGTGCTCTGCAAATGGCTTCCTCAGCCTTCTCTGCACAGGAGACCTTTAACACCCAGCACCCAAAGGAAGCTGAAGGAAACACTGCACTATGGATCTCTTTGGCCTGTTCTTCTCCATGAGCTTTGCAAGTCTGGACTTTGTATGTCTCATAAAAAATACTTCAAATTAGCTGCTAAATGCAGTAAAAATAAATGAGAAACCTGTAGGGAATATTTTCGGTTCCTTTTTGCATATATATAAGACTGGACTTCAGTTGGCTAATGCAAATTGCTGCATTTGCTTTAAACAGAGTATGTTTGGATGCTGCTTGATATTTTTTTCAAGTCAGGATTTATTCTTTTAAAATAGGCCTTGAAACATTCCCTTTTAACCCAATATCAATTACTTGTGCAAACAGGAGAAAAACAATCTAGTAAAGGGGTTTTCTTGCTTTTCCTGGAAATATCCTCATTACCACATTGGAGTCTGGGAAGATCTGGCCTCAGCTGGAAATGTGGGAATGTAAAGACTGACCTTCTAATTGACCACTGTCATGTGACAGGGGAAAAACTGTCTAAGTCAGTGATCTGTGATCTGAGTGGCTTCCAGATATGGCTCTGCTGCTCATACCTGGCACAAGGACCTGTCTGACAGAGGGATATGTGTAAATATGGGCATATTTGAGTGCAGATGGGGGCCACAAATATGAGCAGAGGTGCTGGAGAAACTCTCCTGTGAAGACAGGCTGAGAGAGCTGGGATTGCTCAGCTCTGGAGAAGGCTCTAAGGAGACTCTATAGCACCTTCCAGTACCTAAAGGTGCCTACAAGAAAGATGGAGAAGGACTTTTTACAAGGGCATGTAGTAGTAGGACAAGGGGGAATGGCCTTGAACTGAAGGAGTGTAGATTTAAATTAGACATTAGGAAGAAATCCTTTACTGTGCAGCTGGCAAGACTCTGGAACAGGCTGCTCAGAGAATCTGTGGATGCTCCATCCCTGAAGCCATTCCTGGCCAGGTTGGACAGGGCCCTGAGAAAACTGATCTAATGAAAGATGTTCCTGTCCATGTCAGGAGGATTGTAATTAGAAGATCTTTAAGATCTCTTCCAACCCAAACCATTCTATGATTATATGAAGTTCCTGAACATTTATTTCAAACTTATTTTTCAGCTCTCAGGATTGCTCTGCAGAAAACATCTTTTCTTAGTGGACTCTTATGAAACCAGTGAGCAAATTTAGCACAGACTCAGCTAAAAGCTGCATGATTTTGGCCAACCTAGCTGTTTGTCTGAAACATTTGTCTTACCCTTGTGTGAGGCATACTTAAGTTGTATTCTGCTAGTTTACATGAATAAAATTAAGAGAAGACAGTCAACAGGTGTGGCTAAGTTAAAACTATCAGGAGGAACAAAATCCAGCTGGGAGGAGCAAAAGGAGAATCAGTTCTAAATTTCTCTTTGAGCAACTAACAGATGTGCCCCACCCAGATGTCAGGGGCATTGACTACTCTGCTGTGGTAAAGGGAAGGAGAACAGTGGAAGAAGCAGAAGGGGGAAGAGGAAAGAGGCAATACAGAGAGAGAAGAAAGCAAAGCCCTGGAGAGTTCTGTTCCCACGGGGAAATGGGAGAGTAAAATCACTGCTAGTGGCCAGGGCAGCCTGCTTTTCCATCCCCAGCAGCCACTGCTCCCTGCCACAACTCAGCCACCCGTGGTGCTCCCCTGCTGGCCCTGGAAAAGCAGCAGGCTACACACTGCTGACAGAAAGCACAACGGAGCCATGGCCATGGGGTCTGACAGCCTGCATGACCTCTGTATCTAAATGGTCATGGCTGGGCTTATGGGGACATTACGTAAGAGAGGAAGAAAAGTTAATTTCTGTTGTAGGATACAAAGACATTGAGCAATACTTGTGTCATTCTGATGGACCTGAGAGATGAGAAATCTCATCTGACACTAGTGTAACATGAGACCCAAGTTAAAGAAAGTAGTATTTTTCATTTTATGCTTAGAAAGAACATGCCTTCTTTAGCTTCCAACTTTGCTAAATCCTTTTCCTAACCAGCACATGCTAGGTCCCTCCATCTTCTGCAAGATAAGCAGGCTTCAGGGATCCATCCAGTTCATATGACAGATGTTGCCTTGATCTTCAGCTCTTACTGTTTTGATAGGTTAGTGTATTTCCTGCCTGGGTCTTGTTCATGCTCCTCTGCCTCTTTTTTCCTAAGCTGCTTCATGCTTCCTTCCCCTGTCTCACTGATGTCAGCCTTTCCCCATTTCCATCATATTCCCTCTCTACCCTGACCCAACACCTCCTCTGTTGGCAACCAACTGCCTAATTGTATTTTAGAGAAGAAAAGCCTACAGGCTACAGTAAGAAAAGGCAGGTTATGAAGGATTACAACTGAATAGGCCCATAAGGTGCTAAATAACCCCTCTCAGTAGCACAGAGTTTGAAAGTCTGACAAATGGAGCCTTGGAGATGTTTCTAATCCAGCAGTTTTGCCTGGTAGACAACATGTACTGAGGGGTGATTTGGTAATTCTGATATCAAAGAAAGAGGAATGAATGAAAACCAAGTATTAATGGTTTAGCAAATGGAAGATTAAGCAGCAGATATACTGCTTTGTATCATGAAGCAGTGTACCTGGAAGCTTCTTAGCACTAAAACAGCAACAGAAGGGACTTATTCTATTTATATAAGAAAAAAATATATATCCTAGAACAGTTTCAGCTGAAAGGGACCCATAGAGTTCCTCTGTTTGATCCCCCAAAACCACTACCATCATTAAGAATAATTTCTTCTCTCTAGTCAGAGCTGCCTTTGCTACAGGAGCCTCTTGGCAAGTTTCTGCCAACAAGTGAGAGCAGTTTTGGTAAACATCAGGTCTTTTGCAAGCAAGCCTTGTTGAATGGAGCAGAATTGGCATCTCAGCATATTGACAAAAGCAGTTTTATGTGCTCATATGAACTAACAGAAAGATGCGAGATCCTGTCAGAGATTTTTTATAGAACAGTGCAAGTTCATGCTGCCTTCTGTACATCTTTTTTCTGTCTTTCTTAGGGTGTGTTAAACATACTGAATGAGGAAGATTTTTTCAAATCTCTCTGATATCAGAATGATGTATTAATATTAGGAGCCTCCATGCCTTCAGGAGCTTATCAACATCCTGACCCAGCTTTGCTAGTTCCTTATAGAGCTAAGCAGTCTGACATAAAACACAGGTTGGAAACATTAACTTCTTGCCAAGTGGACTAATATTTAGAGTTACAGTTATTTGAAAGGACAAACACTGTAACCTAGCCACATCACATACATTATCTTAATTTTTAAAAAATGAAAAAGTGAGAACTGGAAAATAAAACACTGCAATATAATATAAAACAGTATTGGGTCACTATTTAGTACCAAAAACTGTAGGAAAGTGTCAAATCTAAAATTAGCTGCCTGCAGAATAAAACTGTGAAAGATGCAGATCTAAAGCCCTTGCACATAATAGCCAGATTTTGTTTCTGTAATGACATACAGTTTTTACAAATTATTTATCTGATTTTTTAGAGAAAACAGTTTTTACTGTACCATTCATCACCTGGGTTTGCATTTTTTCCAGTGATACACAAAGTAAATCACACATGGGCTACTATTAAGATTACACCATTATTCAAACATAAAGGGACTCTAAAGAAATGCAACTGTTTCGAAACCAGTAGAAAATTTGATAGAATGAGTGCACTCAAAAGGGCTGAAAAAGATCATGAAGATTTTTCTTTCATCTACAATTTTTTTTTCAAATGAAGTTTTCTCTTTTCAGAAAGAGGATGCAGATGATAATAGAGAGGTTGTAAATCTTACTGCCTTAGGCCAATTTAACACACAGCACACAGCACCCTACTCCTAATGGAACACTTTTTGCAAAAGGGCAAACCATTTAGAAACCTAAATTTAATTGGAAATCAAGTATTTCCCCTGAACTTATATTTTTCTTATCCTGTAAAGTAACCACATTATATGGAAATTTTTTCCAAAAGCAAAAAATTGTATTAAGATCAATCAAAAGGTAAACCTGAAAAAGTGAGCACAGGGAAAGATGCACATGTGTTAACTTACATACATTCCATAATCTCCTAGCTCCTGTCATTTGAAAATCCATCGACACACTTCAGAAAACTACCAGGTTTATTAGTATGAACTTTTCTCCTCAGCTGACAGGCAGTGATTCCATTTTTCTGTGTTTTACAATCCTTTGAGAAAAAAAAAAAAAATCCCCAAATTGGAGGGAATAAGAAACCCAAACAATTTGATCTACTTGATATTGAGGTCAGATAGAGTTCCATGCAAAGACTCACCAGGGAACAGAACACAAAGCTGCTGTACATAAACCTCCCCAAAGAGCAAGAACTACATATTAAAGATTTTTATTAGATGATGTTTTAAAGTGTCCCTAGGCATAATACTAGCTTTTATTTTTTTATGTGTTCAAACAGCAGAGTTGTAAGACAATGAAACTGTAATATGCCATGTGTCGGTAATTCAAAAAAGAAAGCTTGTAAAAACAGTCAGGAAATAATAAGTAGCTTTATATCAAGAGAAGCATTATTAAAACAAGAAGGATCTGAACTGCCAGCGTGTGGTGAATACCACAAAACAAGAAGGCAAGAAGCATTATGTTGTTTGAGCAGCTTAAACTTACATGCTCCCCTTTAGCCTCAAAGCATCATGGAGGCAATGATTAGTCTCCAAGATCAATGAATGTACCACAGTTCTTCTCCCCAAACTCTTGTTTAGTATTTTTTGCTCTTGGCACATCTTGAAGTGTATTCTTAACTGTTGCAAGGCAGTAATAAAGTAGTTGGCAACAGCTCGCTGTTTGGCAGACACAAGAGATCCTATAGCCCAGGATCAGCCATGATGCATGTTCACTGCTTTGTTAATCCCTCCTCCCAAAGCCATGGTTCAAGATAGTATAATAAAACAGAACAGACTCACAGAAAGACAACGTGATCTTTTGATTGTTTTTTTCTGCAACTCATTCTATACAGGCAGAATCTGATCCCAAATGCTTAGAATTCCAATTTGTTTCTGTACTTGTGACCACAAAGAAACATCAAACATGGAGCCACAATTTAACGCATTATTTTTTTCTTATACTAATGACACCACAGGTGCTGCAAGGCTGTTCAGAACTTGGTATTCAGGTTTGATCAGGAGTGTGGAGGCTCATGCAGCAAACACTCTTGTTTGCCTGTTTCTTAAGGGGAGGATTCCATGGTAGCAAGGTCAAATGTGATCCCTGAAAGTTGCCATGGCAACTCTATATTGATTCATTACGGATCAGAGTTTGTTCTGAAGCCTCTCCAAGGCAGGATATTGTCCTACCGTAATTGCATTTCTCTGCTCTTCAACTTTAGTGTTTTGTGCCGTGGATAACTGGTTCTGAATGCAAAGAAAACTGATGTCAGTTATGCAAGGGTAAAAGGAAAGTAGAGAGAGAAAGGAAGACCAGAGAAAGAACAAAAAAAACTAAATAAGGCAGAAGGGTGCACAGTGCACACATTGGGGGGAAGAGAAGAAAAGGGTATAAAAAGATGTTCTGATGCTATCTGTGTTGCACAAAGTCAATAAATTCATTATAGAGAGTCTTGAGATTAAATGTGCCTCTTCCTGACATGAACTGAAATAAATGCTGTTATGACATGGTGACTGCATAATCCCCAGAGCTGGCTATGGAAAACAATTGTGAAATATATGTTCCTTTAAGTTCTGCTGGCAGCAGAAAAGTAGAAAACTGCAGGCTAAAGGGCTAAGTGTACAGAACCATAGAAAATAGAATATAGAATCACAGAATTGTTGGAGTTGGAAGGGACCTTAAAAATCATCTAGTTTCAGCTCCCCTTACTATTGGCAGGGACACCTTCCACTAGACCAGGTTGCTCAAAGCTCCCTCCAACCCAGCCTTGGACACTTCCAGGCGTGGGGTGTCCATAACCTCTCTGGGCAGCCTGTTCCTGGGTCTCAGCACCCTCAGAGTAAAAATGTCTTTATAATGTCTAATCTAAACCTACAATCTTTCAGCTTAATGCCACTTCCCCCTGTTTCTTGGGGACTGTATGCCCTTGTAAAAGTCCCTCTCCATCTTTCTGGTAGGCTCCTTTTGGCACTGGAAGGCTGCTGTAAGGTCTCTCTGGAGCTTTCTCTTCTCCAGGCTGAACAATGCCAGCTCTCTCAGTATCATTATACTGACCTCTCTCTGCTGGTGCAGTATTTAAAGACCTAAGGAGTAAGCACTTTAGGGGGCCGCACCCAAACCAGACTTCACATTGTCTCTGCAGCAGACTTCACATTGTCATCATCCAGACAAATCTGGTCCTTCAATCTGGTCAGGAAAATCAGTCAGCAGATTACTGCCCATCAGCAGAGCAGGAGAATTCAGTCTTAACAAACATTATGACAAATTTAGCCTTGCATGGATAGTAATCTATCTATCTATCTATCTATCTATCTATCTATCTATCTATCTATCTATCTATCTAAATACATACTCCATTCTTACCTCAGTGTAGAGGTTACAAAACTGACATAAAAACTGAGCCATGCAAGTTGTTGACAAACACTGAACACCATACTTTTCTGAACCTCATGTAAAAATGGATATGTATTAAAAAACAGCTTGACAAGAAATATTAAAATTCTGTTATTTAACCATCGATACTTCAAAGATTAACCTGGTTTCCTGCTAGTGATAGTCAACAACTTAGTGTTTTATTTCTTCTTCATAGATACAAAATAGCAGATATTTATGCCAATTTTTCATAAATGCTATGATTTACTATCAAAAAGTTCATTGTTGACCTCTATATGATCAGTGATGCATAGTGCCATGTCACAGAGAAGAAAATTAGGACCAACTACTACAGATATGCTTTAATGTCATGTATTTCCTCATAAGCCTTTTCACTAAATTTATGGGGGGGGGGGGCGGTTCATCTCTTCTACTATCATTAGGTTTGCTGCATATGTTCTGGTTCTTACCATTAGTAAAGGGCAATAGAATCACCAGCATCTCTGTCTTAAATTTCCCCATGAAATATTTATACTTATATGCAGTATTATTTGAATATAGATTTAAAATAATCACATATGTTGGCAACACTTTTGATTTTATTTTGGCAGAGGAGTTATGTGGTTTCTCTGAGGAAAACAGATATCAGTTTTTGTTTCTTTCTCATGTCTGCCAAACAAACTCAACTCCACACCCAAACACATTTCTTTACAATATTTTATCACCCCTCAGAAGCAAAATAGGACCAGTCTTGGTCTATAAGGAAGTGCAAAATATTAAGAATATTGCCAAATATTATATGGGAAAGGGATCCCCTGAAAAACACAAGACACTGGATCTTTGCCTAATTTTTAACAGACTTTGTACATACCTTTAATTCCTAGACATCCAATACTGATGGGTTCAAGCCTCTATTTTGTGACTTTGCTTAGCACAGGCAAGTGCATATTTGTCCACTATGTTCTGGCTGTAGTGCAGTGCAAGAGTTCATCCTTGGGGAAGTGAGGTGGAGTGCCCTGCCTCTCCACAGAGGAGGAGGAGGAGCACCGGCCCATGCTGGACTGGCCAAGGGAGGTCTGTGCCCGCCTCTGCACAGCTCCCATTGCTTGAGCTGGTGAATAATGTGAACAGTGTTGACTGTGTGAGTTAGTCTTTCCACTAGAGCAAGCACCATGAGCTCTTGTGTTTGCTCTGCTTGCCCTCTGTCCTCTTCACATCACAGTGACGTGACCTTTTCAAGCACAGAAGGGAATGTGGAGCCAGAACTTCCCTGGTTTACTGATGCTGCACTCAAATGTCTTCCCCTCATATTTCCTGTGATGGCAGATGGTCACAGCTGAAAATCCCACGGGGGCTTGGTATTATACCCAGGGTGTCCCTCAGCCAAAAGCCATTCTCCAAACTCCCCTGCTTAAAGTACCTCAGACAGTTTCCAAGAGGCACTGGGTGGGATGACAGCTTGTAAATGGTGTCAGAGAATGGCACCCACATCACATCATTCACATCCTTCACAGCTCCTGGGAAAAATGGAACATATATTCTTGCCTAGAGTCCTTCTGGTGTCTTGTGTGGGTTATGGGGGCTCCAGGGGTGCACGTGGATCCATGGTGATTCGACATAAAACCATCGGTAAAGTCACATTGAGAGACCACATGCTTTGTCCATGTGGCAAAGATCTTCACAAGCACAAGCACTTCTTCACAGCCCTCAGCAAGACAGGTCCTATAGGATCAGATAGCAACCTAGAGTGATTTTTGGATCACAGTCCTATCTGCATGTCCCTCTCAATGACCACATTGCTTTGTATACCAAGGTCTTTTCATTGCTTGGATAGCTCATCTTTTTAGGCAAATTTCCTTTCCCATTTAAAACAAGACCTTTAACATTTCTACAGTTGTTCTTATGAGAAGTATCAGACATCTGCAGAACTGCATTTTTGCAGTGATGAATGAAGGCAAAATCTTCTGAGAAAGCACGTACACAGTCCCTTCTTAATGGTAAAGAGGGCAGAGGGGAAAGATCAGTGATGAAAGTGTGAATACTGGCCTACATTAGCACCAACAGCTTATAGCTGTACTAAAACTTGTGAGAAAATGCTGAAGAGGCAAAACAGCACAAACTCTTCTGTGTTTCTGTGTTTGGAGTATAGAGTGTATTAATTTTGATGGTAAATAGCAGAGCATTTTCAAGGCCTGATCCAGCCATCCTCCTGCTGCTCCTACTTTACATGTGCACTCACTGGAAGAAGTCTTTCAATAACACAGGAAAAATAAGGAATTTACCTTCAAAGGCTAAGGAATCTCTGAAGATGTGATATCATGATATCATATCTTTGAGTCATATCGTATCATGGTATCATATCTTTGAAGATGTGATCTCTGTGTTTCAGCCCAAAGGTAACACAAAGACACAGCTGAGGGTCAAGGGCTGAAACAATTTTATGCAGAAGCTGGATGGCATGACAAGATATAGAAGGTATAACTCTCTCTTCTGGAAAAACATGCTCTGAGACATCAGGGAAGAAGCAGAAGTGCTATTTAGTCTTGCTTAATAACAAATTGTATTTCTTAAAGACCCCTTTTTTTTTACCAATCTGATCCATAGTATTGATCACAATTTAAGTCAGTTCTCCCCATAGACATTCATCACTCTGCTCTGGTATCTTAAGCATGCTGCTGCACAAAATAGCCTGTAATTTTATTGCCACTCACACACTGTCACTGAAAGGATCAAAGAACATGTATATGTGAAAGAGAGTGGAAATGAGATTTAGGGGTTATAGTCACTGATCTCAGAGTGCTAGAATTCAGGGTTATGTATGAAAACACTTCAGCATCATTTTCAATAAGAGTTTTAGCATTACTTTTTTTCCCCAGTAATACTGACCTAGCAGTTAGCACAGATTAAGAAGGGGTCAAAGGAATTGCAGAAAGAATTTTGTCTCAATTGCCCTAATTCCAGGAGGCAATCCATGCAATCCCTGTTCCATTCTGGGTGGTAATACAGCTACATAACTTTTAGGAATGATAGATGATCAGTAATGAATGATGGCTGCAAGTATCAAAAGGTTGTTTTAATCACTCTTTTTTATGTTAATTTTTTTAAAATGTGCTTCTGGAATTATCTTTAATCAAATGATGAGAAAGCAGGCTAGTGTTCAATGTAAAAAATAATAAAAATATAAGGCTGTTCCTCTAATGTCCAAAAATACACATTCCTGCTTTGGAGGCCAGACGTCTTCCTCAGTATTGCAATTACCATTTATTACTTCAGAATAATCTGTCCACTCAATACAAACATTTTAGAACACAAAATGTCATTTCTTTTCTTACGAAACATCTCCAGAAAGAATTCTTTTCCACTGCGATTATTTTGACAGCAGCAGAATAAAATTATGAGATAGAATTAGTATCTACTGCTGACTGTTTGAGCAAAAGGAGAAGCTACAAAAGCATTCCTGCAGGATCAAATATTCAAGAAAGTTTAGCCTTTCTGCTATCACTGCCAGGAGTAATATGTGCTTTGGAAATATTCTATCACATCATGGCTGGCAGTGTTATAGGAGTAAAACTCATTTACCAGTGAAGTTATTTATCAAATTTGATGAAAAAACAGTCTCCTACTACAAAATAATCCAAGCTTAGAAACCAATTTCCTCAATATTCTCTTTCAACACAATGTCATTGTCTTTCACCAAATCACAGATGTATATAGGAAAGAGAACCTACCAGATTTTTTCTTTGGAGGAATAAAGATAATGAATGAAGGTTGTTGCTGTGCTTAATGAAATGTATTGACATTTTAACCTAAATGAATAAATGAATAAAGCCTAGGCAGCTATAGCCAAAAATACTTTTATTTTTCAAATGTGAAAGTCAAAAACATAATTAATCTTTTCACTTAGGTTGTACTTGGAAAGAAAAAACACTTACCATATTTCTAAATTAGATCTTTGTATAAATGATAGTAAAAGTGCATAAAAATGTGAAAAAATTTGTTTTCTAATTGCAACTATAAGATGCAAGCTGAAGGTGAGATAATACAAAGAGTGGAAAAAGAGCTGAGATGAGACCATATTAAATGAAACTAGGAGTTATTGGAGTGAATAGAGAAATAAGGAGTCTTAAATATGAAATGTTGCATTTGATTAATTAAACTGCATCCTGAATTTGCTAATTGGATGCTTACATGTTGTGGTGGGACAATGACAGATGGCATTGCACTGATGGCAATTAATCCTAGTAGCACTTCTAAAATACAGCATTAAACTATCTGGTTATCCCAATTTCTGTGGTCATTCCTCTGAAAATCTAGTATGGAAATAGCTATGAGCCTCATTATGAGGAAGAAAAACTTGATGAGTATATAAGCAGTAATAAATAGCATTTATTTGCAATTTAGAATATAATACCTTTCAAATAAAGACATTTTGTGAAATTAATTGTGTCTCCCTTTTAATTGACATCTATAGTAGGGATGGAAATACACTCCTAAGCTTGCATCTTTTTATTGTATCCTGTACAAGGGAAAGACATGAAATATAAATAGTTGAAATTGCAAAGTCAATAGGGAAACCACATTTCTACTGGGTTTTGTTGGGTTTTTCTCTCTATTTTTAGTATCATTTAGTATCTATTATTAATATCATCTGTGCAGGAAGAGATGTCCTTTTGGACTGACAGTGGTGTAAAATACTAAACTTTGCTACTCTGAGTTCCCAGGGAATTTGCATTTGATGATATACCAAAACATGAAATGTGTGTTCATTTATCCTGCTGAAAAACTCTGTGAGAACTTTTCTAAAGGCCCACTGAACTATTCCATGATAAAGAAATCAACACTCACTGTGATTTAGGTCGCTTAAAAATAGACACAAGGAAGGTCAAGGTTCATGCTGACTCACCCTTTTTCTCTCACTTTGTAGTTTAAATTATTGCTAAAGCCCATGTGGTTGACTTCCATCACTTCAAGTCACATTTGAAAACAAATCTACACATTGTCACCACCAGTAAAAAAATTTTGCTAAGATTTCTTTACACATTTGTGTATCTACCCCCCCCCCCCATTTTTTTTTTTTTT
>JAOTQP010001286.1:121410222-121441316 GCA_026413545.1 Cichladusa arquata
GTACAATGAAAATTGGTAATAAGATGAAGCAATGGAAATTACTCTGCTTAATCCATAGGTTTGGTTCTGCCACAGACTTCCCTGAGGTTTGGGAAAAGCCAGGAAGCACTCTGCAAAATAGAGACTATAATAATTAAAATAATAACCCTCTCCTTTGTATGTTTTAGCCTGTGATATGACCCTGCAGCAAGCAGTACTGAGGCAAAGAGTAACTAGGCTGCATAAGATCTTGTATATGAGGTCTTTAAGAATGCTGGGATACGTCTCTTAGGAAAATAAAAGTCCAATATTTAAAATTACCACACCTCAGTTGATGCCTCTAGAAGTTACCAGAATTAAAATAACAAATTTATTTAAATTTTGTAATGTGAAATCTCTAAGTCAGTCAATGCAACTGTATGAGGAATGCACATTAGCTGATTGTAAAACAGATGGGAGAAAACAAGTATTATTTTTTTTTATAATCTATCACGGTTTCTTGAAACAAGAAGCTTCAGGATTCTTTGCTCTTTGACACAATTTCCAGTCCCACTGAAGTCTCACTTTGCAGGAATCCAAACATTTGAGCTGGACTTAAGCCACAAATTCAAGAGTACAGATGAATATAGCATGATAGTCATTGGAAACAACAGTAACATTAAATGCACATAAGAAAAAGAGAATGAAAAGACTTTTCACTTTATTTTTTAAAGACCAGAGTCATAAGATTCCAACATTATTCCAACCATCCAATTTATTGATTAGTGACTAATGCCAAAAAGTCTGAATTATCACTTCCAGAGCAAAAGTATGAAATAATTCTTGTAGGTAGTGAACTGGGAAGATTGTTTATAACCTGACCATGAAAAGCACTGCCCTCAATCTGTGTTCTTGTTCACACCTCCTTCTTTGAAATGCCAAACACTTCTTAAAAGGTAATACTGGATCATATATGAAATAAGCAATGTCCTTTAACACTTTTTCTGTCTTATCAGCACTGCTTCTTCTAGGTGATGGTAGAATTATAGCAAATCAGCAGGATATTAATCGTGTTTTGTTCTCATGCATTGTAAATCCAGGTCATCTGTAGAGGTTTGCACTAGAAGCCTCTTATTATCATATTGATTAGTAAAATTTTATAGTCTTCATCATTGTTCTACGCAGTACCTCTGAAAACAATTGCTGTTTTATAACTCTGTATATATAACACATATGATAATAATAAAAATATGGAAGAAGTGGAACAAATCTGACTGAGAAGCCTGGAACAGCAGTATTGGGACATAGAGAGAAAGATACTGATGACTCTGAACTGAGATCTTACTTAATCTTTGCCACTCTTGCTGGTGCATTTCTGACCATCACAATGTGTTATAGAAAGTATACACTTAGTTCAAGAGAAACTTAGAAAGTAAAGTAGTTGTTGTTGTTGTTGTTGTTGTTGTTGTTATTATTATTATTATTATTACTACTACTACTAAAAAGCACCTTTCTGAAGAAAGCCATTGCCAGCAGTTTGCTATTCTGTGCATAGTGAAAAATGTTGGACTCATAAAACAAAAGTGCTTACTGCTTCTAAAGGCACTAGAATAATGGAATATTCTGAATTGGAAAGGACCTGTCAGCATCATCAAACCCAATCAAGGTGTCACCTTGGATAAACCTGTGAAGCATTTTTTTCCAACAGTCTCTTTCATAGCCCCAAAATTTTATTTTATTTCTTTGCCCATATGTATTCAATATTGTGTTCTAAACACCTTATTCCCCTGAGCTGATCTGCAATAAATTTGGAAGTACCTCAATTCCACATTTATGACATTGCTATGGACATAGTGACTTCAGAGTATCTTATAAACTCTTTGGTGACAAATCAACAAATACCTTGATGACACACAGCTCGTACTCCAGAGTTAAATCATTCTCATCATCTTTCTAAACACATTTGATCCAAATATAATACACTAACACATCACATGGCTGTGCTACTTAACAAACAAGCCCAAATATTTTTTGAATCACAGCAAATATTTTGCATTTCCATTATTCTAACCATCATTGCTAAACAATTAACTAGGTATGCTAGGAGAGTGGATTTTCATTAATACCATAGAGAAAAAAAAATACTTTTCATTTGAAAGAATAGCCTGTATTTCTCCCAACCAGTCACCAAGGTGGGGGAAAAAAAAGTTAGCCAGCAAAATCAGGACTACCAGATCATTAGAATTTTTGAGACCTAACAAATTACAGCCAGAACTGCTGCCACTACTCGTGAATGTGCCCACGGTTTTGCTATTTGACTGTTTGCTATCCTTAAACAAATCTGGAATTTGACTGCATATAGCACCCAGGAAGAGTCTCACACCCCATAAAACACAACCCAGTGCCAGGGGGTGGCCTGTTATGAGCACCAACATTACATTTTGCTAGACTGTCTAGTTTTCTACTGAGAAAAGACAATGGATTAAGGTCCTGGGGCTATCCCAAGTGTTACAGAGAATCCTGATTAATGAACAGCTTACTAAAAAATAGACTCTTCCCAAGGAGCTGTCAAGCCCTGAAGAATTGTGCCAGCACTTCTTAGCTGTGCCCTCCACACCTCAGCGAGCCCAAATTGTTCAATTACTCTTGTATATTTTTGGAGGGATGGGAGGTTTTTCCATCTTTCACAGTGGATCAGTCAAGACATTCGCTTGTCAAAAAAGTGACTTTCCCTATCCCAGGGT
The DNA here is from genome assembly GCA_026413545.1 of Cichladusa arquata. Lineage (NCBI taxonomy): Eukaryota > Metazoa > Chordata > Aves > Passeriformes > Muscicapidae > Cichladusa > Cichladusa arquata. The sequence goes on from JAOTQP010001286.1 coordinate 121,412,925, forward strand.
ATTTATTTTTTTCAGATAAAGCTATATAAAAATAGCCTTGCTTTCAATTTTGGGTCATAGCTGCTGCCTGTGTGCTGAGCACAGACTTTGGTAAGCAGTTCACACCCAGAGTCAGGTACAGGTGTCCAGTGAGACTGGCTGGGACAGAGCTGCCATGGAGGAAAATGTTGTTTCAATTCCCTTTTTTCACCAGTCTGATAGAAGGTGGGGGGACAGCCATTTCCCCTCACCACAGGCTTTAACAATGCCAAGTCTGCTTTTGTCTGTATTAGGTGGCAGAACTTCTTAGGGGTGATTATATTGGTGACCAACTGGTGAGCTCTAATAAAATCCATTCCTTCTGGCAGGCCCTTTGCTAAGATATAGAGTTGACCAAAGCCAAAATGTTCCTCAGGCCAAGGAAAAACCTAGAAACCTTTAGGATATTTTTAGGACTCATTGTACAGTCATTCCCTGCACAAGATTGAGACAGGCCAGAGCTTTTCTTTATATCAGCAGCAGTCAACTTGTATGACCATCCTGTGTCAAAAATCTTCCTGTAGGCAAGATCCAAAGTGTAAAGCCTTGTTCCTCAGATAACAGAGAGGAATTGCTGTGGAATGATGTTCATCCAGGGATTCACAATAATGTAGCCCTGCCATGTCCTCCAGTGCATCACAGAAACAGGAAGGTTATTGAGACATACTGCTTTGGCCTTCATCTCTCTCAGAATAGGAGGGCTGGCTTGCCAACACAGTGAAGTGATAAATGTGAAATGCATGCACCCTGAACTACTCAGACGGAGTTTGGATATTGACTACTAGTTTTAAAAATTAAAGATGAGGTAGTACAACTAGTCCAGCCTATTATTATACTAATACTTTTTAAACTAAATATAGGATTCATTGAATTTTCATCTTTATTTGAATTTCTGTTTGCCCTCATTTACTCTCTTGACAGGGTTGCTGGCCTGAGACTTCCTTTTGAAATTAATGGCCTATGGCCATAGCCTTCAGAAGAAGAAAGATTTTTCTTACTTTGTGACTGAGCACTCAATTCAACTCTGAGTTACACTTGTAGAAGTCAATTAGCATAGGGATAATTGAGAAAAAAGCATCAACAATGCTTCTACAACATTCAGTCCTTTTGATTTTAATATAGTGCACTGAAATTATTTCAATATAGGAGAAACTAGAAACCCATGTAATTATTAATTATCTATTCTGAGGTAGGCAATAGTCAATTCTTGGTATATCTAGAGCAGATGGTACATTTTCCTCCAGATTCTTAAAAACTTTCAAGCTATATGAATGTTTTTAATTACAACTATGCAGTGAAGGCAACTAAAACCAGTTGGCTTAAGGTGATCTTCATAACCACTCAGAGGAATCAAGAGTTAATGATTCCAGCATCTTCTGGCATTTTCAGTGTATTTTGTAATGAAGAAAAATCTAAGATAAGGACAAGGACGAATCTCAGCTTACAAACAGCCCATGGCATTTCAAAATACAGGTTTAGTGGCAGGAAGGCTTGCTGCTGAAATTGGCTCTTTTTGTGATCCCATACCTGTCACTGGTGGACTCAACTGTGTCATGCAGGGCTCAGACAGACCAGACAAATGCCTTACATAACACTGGGAGATTTGGGGGTGTCTTTAAAGAGAAGAAAGAAAACAAGAGAGGGAAAAAATATCCTGGACATATACTCATACTGCTTTTAAAGAAAAATGAAATTAAAATTTGTCAATAAATCACATTAAATTTGTCGTCAGCATCAAGGTTGATACATAACACACACTCCTATAACAACAGCAAAATGTGCTTCTTATCCTGATACAAAATGTTTTCTATTTTGTTCTGCAACTGTCAGACAAAAAAATTGTCTCAGTAAACCTTTGGATTTAATCTTAATTGACTTTTATCTGTCTACTTCTCCTGTCCTGCTGTATTCTTCAGTTGGACAACCAAATCTGAAACCAAAACAGATTTGTTTGGACTCCATATTGGCTCTGAGTGGCACAGGGAAGAAAAAAGCACATGCATACTGAGTCAATGCTTTCTCATGTAGAAAGTAAGAATTTAAATATGCTTTTTCATAATGGCAAACTGAATTATTTTCAAGCTACCACCCACAATTAACTTGCAAAGTTCAACAGTGCTAAAAGAATGGCAAAACAAAGAAGCCATGTATGCTTTTCACTGCCTGCATTTTTCATAACAATTATGCAGCCCTGTGAGGACAGTTAATATCACCTCTGCTCAGAAGCTGCACTCCATGGCTACAGACTGAGATTGCTCTATAATAAAACATCAGGTCCATTACTTGGCATTAGAAAGCAGTAATTATATCAGTGCATTTGAGGTTATTTTCCCTTCATAGAGCTACCTTTCTTTAAAGGATTATCCTGCCAGACAACACAGCTGCCTTTTAAAAGAGGCAATATAATTAGCTCCCTCCCACCACACTTCTACTTGTTTCTCTTATCTCTGGGTTGATCTGAGAAGCAGGAGCAGTGCAAATGTTTGTTCCAAGAAAGCACAATGGCAGCAGAGGCAGAGCTGCTGCCTTGATTTAGTGGGTCAGGAGGGTCCCTGCGGATGCAGGAACCCCAGACACGTATCCCTGTTGCTAGGGAACGGCATCGATCCTTTCCAGCATCTTCACTGGCTCCCCCCCTGCTCACTGTGATTGAACACCACCCTTTACAGGAGTGCAAGAGCTAGAAGCTTTGGCTTGGCTTTAATATTTATGAAGTGAACGTTTTAACCATTGAAGCTTTAAGTGTCTAATGCTGTTTTCTTTTTCCAGAGCAGCAGCTTCCTTTGGGAATATTTCCATCACTCTAGTATGGCAAATTACTTGACGTTGGAGGCAGAGAGCTTATTTTCTCTGAACTAAATGCAATCACAGGAGATTTAGGATGTCCACAGAAATAATTGAAGTATATTTTTCCTCATTCATTTTAATTCTCTTATTATTTCAAGATAATTTACACTTTAAATGCATCATGCTACAGGCTTAACTGAAAATCATCAAAATCAGATTGAAAGGTAGATGAGGATATTCTGAATATTTTCATATAGGCATAAAGCATATGTATAAAAATGTGGAGTGTACATACAGGGAATGCTGTTACACAGAAATTGTCAGCTTAGCCCAGTGGGGCACTGTGGGAAATGCCCAGTCCCATACCAAGAGGAATGAGGAGAGCAGGTTATAAGTCTTGAGCTAGCTAATTCAGATGTTCATCTCTGTGCATACACAGTGGGAGGTTTTTAACATCCAGTTCTTCAAGAAGCTTCTGCAGTGGGTGTCCTCAGGTGGTGCTGCAGCCCCACCACACTGGTCAGGACCTGCACTAGAGAACTTGTAGCTGTTCCTACGTGTCAGGCCTGAGGCAGCATCCTCAGCATGTCAGCTGTCTCAGGGGAGGGTGGCCTGCAGACACCTCAGCTGCTGCAGGCAGAGAGCAAACACGCTGTACCAAACGATTTAATTGAAGGAGATGGAGCACCTGAGTCCTGTCCCAACAGATTCCCAAGGAATATGTATTTATAGAAAGGTGATGCCGTGAAGCCTCACAGATGGGAAGAGTTATCAGATGGTATGAAAGCTTTCCAAACCACCTCCCTGGCAATAGTGGGAAGAAGGTGAAGAGATCATCGTTTTCCAGATCAAATATAGAAAATTCTCTATCTGAATTTTAAAAGTCACCATTAGAAATGAACAAAACCCACACACCTAAATAAACTCCTGTTGATTTCACACCTATATAAAAGTCAATAATTTAAAATGTATGTGAGATGATTAAGCTCTTGGCATCCTTCCTATAAATACTCAACACTGGCAGAAACTGTCTAGCAGTAGCCTTAGAAATTGAAATAATTGCTGTAATCAGACACCAGATGCCCAATACTGAGCTGCATAACAGATACCACAGTGACCCGAGGGAAGAAAATGTAGCATAAGGACAAGGTGCTTATGTGAGCAGGAACAAATTTATCAGAAGAGCTATGGGGACAGTAACTCCCTCCCTGTCAGCATCACCCTGTGGGTCACATAATCTAGTCTCATTATAGGAAATGCTGCTTTCTGCTGTTTTGTTGTTCTAACTATTGGGAATGCCACACCTGGCCCTGCATCCAGTCCTTCCCACTAGGAAGCCCATACCAACAACACCCCCACTGAAATCCCTGGACACTAATACAGGAAGTTGTAGTGGTTCCCTGCAAGGCAGCCAGCAGCTCACACTGCTTCTGCACATGCAGAAGTTCTTTGATGTTGCTATCACGACAGGATCTGGCTCATAAGCACAAATCTGCATCTTTAGCCTAAATCATGCTGCCTATCCTAGGTTAACTAGATTCCTCTGATTGAAATACAAAGTTAATAAACAAAAGAGTCAATTTTCTTCGAAAAATAAAAGTATTCAAACTTGTGCTTTATAAGAGATGTCTGCAAGTTCTAGAGGACCTGCCTTTAGTCTTGCTACAGTGTTTCTTCTTAATCTAAAATAAATTCTTATTCTTTCTCATTTCAAAGGTAATCTTCTCCCATTCACTCTCATATTCAGAGTTAGTATGTAACACACCATGAATTAGGAAATGGCTGTCAAGACAGCACCCAAGTTCTTTTTTTCTTATGCCCTTATAAGCAACGTTATATAATTTTCTGCAGCATATATATAATGGCCTTCCAACTAAGGCGCTGCTAGCATTCAAACTAGCACTCCTTCCTCATAGAGCATTGACATGATAATAGCATAATACTTCAGGCCATTAAGTCCATTGAAAGTAAATTATTGTCATGAGGTGCAATAAAACCTAGTTGGATGCATTAACAAGCTTACATTCTGTCTTGATACCACTACTAAAATAGTGATTGCCTCTTCTAAGCCTTGCAGTAACAGTTTTTTATCTTTTCCTTCTTGAAATGTGTTGGTCAAATGTCCTGCCTGAATCACTGCTCAGAAAACATTTGGGGAAAAGGGCAGCAGTGCAATCAAACTTTGGATCCTAATCTGAAGTCTGGCAAACTCAAGGGGCACCCTGCTATCAGCTACAAGGTCTTCAGCCCTCTGTGGGCTATCTCATGTAATTAATAACAGAGATATGAAAAATTCCACTTCCTCTGAAACCTGCTGACTTATGCATAGTTGTTATATATAGATCCACGTGTATACACGTGTGCCTGTATTTTACACATTCATGTATGTGCACTACTTATTACCCCATTAATAAACTGAACTCCCATTAATCCCCTCTGGCAGCTAAAAGTTGTTTACACTCTGTTGTTTTTGTTTTAATTTCCCTAGTGACTTATTTAGACAAATGTCACAAAAAAGGTTGTTAGAAGTATCTGAGAAATGTATACAAGTTTTAAGGACTACCAATAGGATATGTCTCTTTTATTGCTGAGAATTTTTCCATTTTACTTTTCTTTTTTTTAACTTGGGGTGAGTATAGGTGACAAAAGTGATTAATTTTCCAAAGTGGTTGTAAGTTCTTAAGCATTTTTTAATACCTATTTTCATAGCAGGATGTGCCTGTTATCTGACATGTATCTAAGTAGTACGATTTACGTATAGAAATATAAAAATTCATCGTAAAGTACAACTTTGGAGTATGCTAGATTTTTCTCTAAGACAGTGGAACAAGAAATGGCAGACTTGTCTCTGATGTCTAATCTAGGCACCACTGCATTTACAATAGACATGTAACACCAAGTAAAATCAGTTTTAGTAGCTGGGAACCCTGTTTTCACACACAATCAATTAAGCAAATAGTACCAGTGTAGTCTGTGGACATTTACACACCAGTAGGTTTGGCAAGACACACAGCTGCTTGTGCAGGTAGATAAATCCATTGTAGCAAAGCAGTCTAGGTCACACATAGGAATGGCTCCTACAAAACCTTCAGTCACAAATACCTGGTACCTGCCAGAGTCATGCACTGTTAGCATGTACCTATTAAAATAAAGGCAGTTTCCCACCTCCACTACTGTGTCAGACTTTGTAGCTGTTCCTGCAAGTGAATAGATTGTTTCTTGATCCCAGCCATTGGCTAAGCTGCTCTCCACATCCCTATTAGTTTGTTCTTGCTCCAAGCTGCACAGTTTCACTGGGGACGTTGGTGTCAAATGCACTTGGAGTGATGATGCTCACTGCTTAGCATTCAGCTCTGAAGCCTCTCAGAGGGGAAGCCTGAACTTATCTGGCTGCCTGTCAAAAATGCTGGCCTGGATGAACAGCAGCTGCCTGGAACCGTATGGTAAATAAGACCTAAAGCTCCTACCAAGGGTTTACAGGCTCTGGGCAAACATGTTCACACATAGCTGTTACATTTGACAGCTTGTAGCCCTCAAGTGATCCCCGTGATTTTTTAACAAAGCTTCATTTTATTTCCTCTCCAAGAGTTTAGCTGTGTTAATTTTTTCTCAGGAAGATGGGGTTTCTTACTGTTACTTTTTCCTCATGCATGTAATGGGAGAAAGTGATGACAAGCAATACAGCCTCTCATATGAGGTTTCCCTTGAGCAGGTAACTAATGCTTATTTACTGCCTTTTCCCCCTAAATTTTGCAATACATTAGTGAGACAGAGGAACAGAAGGAATACAGCCCCTGCACCTTCTTGCAGCCATAATGCTGTGTACAAGTTCAAGTGAAGCAGTGTGGGGGTAGAAGGAGCAGGACACACAATCCTTGTCCTCTGCTTGGGGCCCTCAGAGTAAGGTGTTGGTTATGCTTTAAACCTCTGCTCTTCTTTTCACCCATTTCACTCATTTTCAGATGATTTTTACTGATTTTCAGTATTTGGAGCTGCCTTCTCTTGGATGTTATTAACATAATTACTTATTTTATAATTTTCTCACTAGATAGGTTTAAAATATTCTTGTTCTTTTGTGTATGGAATGAGTTGTGTGTTGCATACCACTAACAAACTTCAGGAGCGAGGAATTTAGTATACAATAGAAAAAAAGAGAACTATCTAAATGCATTTCTTTATTCAACTCATGACTAAGTGCATAGGGAGCTTCACAGTATTGGCATATCAAAGGCTGAAGATTATCATCTTCTAGGAATGCCTTACATGTCCACACAAGCACTGGTAAAAGCTTTTGCAAACCATTTAGGATGACATTGACCTCCGTTTTCTGACAAACTGCAAGCATTACATGCAACTTAATAAGAGAAAAAAGGGGAAAACTAATTGACATAGAAAGGTCAAAGCAATGTAAATGTGATGTTTTCATGATGGGAAATATCTTCGTGGTTGAAAAAGAAATGAGGCAGGTTATTGCAGATATTAATATTAAAAAAGCCTGATGCTAACATTTACATTTGATTTGCCTAATATAGTTCCTTACTGTTCAGCATTTCATCTAAATAATTTTCTTATTAATGCTTGACCAATACCAAATAACTCACTGGCACTAGCCTTAAACATCTCTATGAATATTAGTAAATTTATTGTACTTAGTCCTATTGTAATGAAGCTCCAGTGGATTTATAATCATCAGATACTTCAAATAAGCAGTGAGGATAGAGAAGGCTCTTCTCTCTTCTTGGATGAGCACAGTAAAATATCAGAGACTCACTGGAGACATCCTTAAAACTGGACAGATAGTAAGGCTGGGGGGAAAAAACATCCTTTTTCTAATTGTAAAGAGGCACAGCTGTGACCATCTGCAAAACTCCTAACTTGAATTCCTCTCACTAATCTCGAGGATTGTACCAGGACTGTTTAGGTGCACCAACTATTCAGACAGCATTTAGCTGAGGAGAAAACAGCCTGTTGTCTATTTAACATGCTGGACTGCATCCTTCAGAAGGCAACCAGAAAATTTCAGGAACTGCCTTCCTCTCTCCTCACTTTAATTTCAAAATATTAGCCAATGGAAAAAAATAATAAAGCTTAAGGCTTCTAAAATTTTGGACTCTAAGAAATAAATAAATCAATGTCTCACCAAGAGAAGAGGTGTGTTATGGCAAAATCTGTTATATTTAGGTACTGCCAGCAGTCCTTAAAATACATTATTCTTCACAGAACTTCGTGGAAAAAGGTCACTGGGATTGATTCAACCATTGTGATCAGAATGTTTGCATTCTAATTAACACATGGGAAAATATGTATTTTAACTTTGTAAGAAAACTGTACTACAGCACCTTACTCTGAGTACAGATCATAGAGCTGTATCTTTAGAAAGCTGAATATTGTCTATTCTGAAAAGAAAGGCAGGTATGAATGTAGATTTTTCTTCTAATTTTGGTGTTCAGCTGACTGCTCTGCGTTTCAAGTAAAATATTCTTTTAATATTCAATATTTTATGACAGAAAATATCAATGGCACAATCAGTAGCTGAAACAGCTTCTATAGTGTGACACATTATATTTCACAGGTGTGAATCTGTGTACTCAGGACTCACCCTGGACCATTTAAAATGCTGGTCACAGCGAATACTGATGTACAGTAGATAGTAGCCATGGAAACCAGCCAGAGCTTACCTTAATAATTTTATTTTTTAAGAAAACTAGATTTCAAAGGGTGATTTTTCTCTTTCTTTGGGGGCACAGTGCATTATAGCATCTAGGAAATTATCCATTAGAGGTTTTTCAAAGCAATTCCATCGTAAAATCCCTTGCAGATGTTGCACAGTGCTCGTTTCTGCGCACTGAAGACCAGATGTGTTATTAAGGCATGATAAATACACCAAAACCTCCCTGGGGAATGCAACAAGTGAGAAGCAGAATCAGACCACACCCCAGGCTGCACTGAGAGGAGGCAGGTCCACTGCTGAAAATTTATTTCCAGCCACTCCTGGAGGGACCAAACAATTGGGGAGGATGTGCTAAGCAGCAGGGAAGGCAGGCAGCCAGGCACCTAGAGAATACATGCAGGGCAGGAGAGGGGTGGAGTCCTGCTCTTGTGCAGACTAAATGCATGGTGAGATTTGATGCTTGAAGCTTGAGAATAGGGCAGATGGAAGCTCTTGGTAAATACAGGCTTTGCTGTGAAATTTGCAGTGCGGAAAGTGAAGTTTTCTGGGAGGAAATAGTAATTTAGAAGGTATTTTTCATAGGAAGCAAAAATACTTTAAAGAGCTTTTTGACAGAACATTGAAATCAGGTACTGAAAAGTGCAAATACGATTCACAGCATATTGTGAGTCGGAAGGGACCCACAAGGACCATCAAGTCCAATGTTAAGTAAATGGGCATTGAATCCACAAACCCTGAGTGCTATTAGCACCAAGCTAATCTCATCTCCCTAAGGGAGGAAAGCTGTCTGGTTAGCAGTGATCCCTGGGGAGCTGTGCTGCTCAACAGGAGCACTCTGACAACAAAGACTTGGCAGTTCTCTCAGCTGCAAAAATGAGCATGCAGACCTGACTGAAGACATGTTTGCAGCTCAATACAAGCTCTGTGGCTGTGAAAAGCATAGGGAGGGAAAGAAAATGGGAGAGAAGCCTCCCCTTCCTTCAGCAGGGAGACTATTCCTGCCTCTAGCCCAGCCTGTGAGGCAGCTTTGGCTCCACTTTGGCAGCTCTGGTGAGAAGCTCTGAAACAGACCCACTGGCAGAAGAAAAAGGAATGGAAAGGGTATATCAAATGAAAAAAGTGGAAAAATAAATGATGAACAGATGCAGGGCTGAAGATATTTTCCACTACTTTAAAAGAATCAGATGGCCACAAAAGCAGGAAGACAATATATAGATATAAGATTGATTTTTTTTTTCCACTCCTTAAAATTTCTATATATTCAAGCTTGTCCATGCCTGTTCACTTTGAAACAATTTTCCTGTCCCATTAATTGTGCTTTGGTAAGAGCATATGACCTCTGCAACAGACCCTACTGGACTTCAGTGTGCAAGTTAACAAAAAATAATATCCAAGTGAGACCTGAAGTCACCCTTGTCACATTTTTCATTACTTCCTATGCTAGAAAAAAACCCACAAAACACAAAACCCAACCAATTTCATGAGTGCTAGATACCTGCCACATTAGTTAGAAAGTAAAACCACTAGGAAAAGATATTGTTACTTTGTGGTGCACAGGGCATTCACAGTATCAATTTCAAATCACCCAAATTTAGCAGGGTGCAAAGCAACATCCTTCAAAGTTTGTGTAACTCTATAACAGAAACTGAATCAAGGTCCAAATTTCATAGCATGGTGAAAAATTAGTTAACTGCAATGAGCTGACAGATTACTATGCAGTCTTCCCCAAAACCCAAATATAAAGCTGATTTACTACAAGATTATTTCCTGTCAAATTAAGAAACATTTTTTTCCAGCTTGGTTGGCAATTTTACAACACTTAGATGACAAGCTAACTGTCTGATCTCAAATTAAATCAGCAGACTTGTGACATTATAACTGTTCTCTTAAAAAGGATAGTGCATGGAAAGCAAAGGAAAAACAACAGCAACGATTTTAATGAGATTTCCATCTAGACTCTGAAAGTGTTCCCTGGTAAGATACTAGTTTACCTCTTCCTGAATAAAATGAAACTATAATACATATCATCAGGATACCCGAGACAGCCCTGTGGAAAAACACATTCCACAAAAAAATAACTTGCCATTGAAAATATGACTCACAATAACCAAAAGCTCAGATGACTAACTTACAGTTCCAAGAACATGTCCTCTGCTGTTAAATATCAATCACAAAGTGCAGAATAGCCATTAATATTTAAGATCTTCACCCCTGGGAAATAGAGCACCACTTGAATACTCTTGTTCAAAATTTATTGTCATATTTCAAAATGACAGATGAGATTTTTTCCAAAGTTTTGTTTCATGGAGTTGTTTTGATTGTCTTCTGAAGTACATGAAATTACGTTCTCTAAGATAGAAGGTTTCTGATTATAAAAAAAAAAAAGGAATCTGCATTTATGAAACAGCTTTTTTCCCCCCCTCAATGCCAAAGGGCTGGAATCAAATTCATGAGGCTCTTGAATCCAGTGCAGGAAGGAACATCTCAAAGGGTGGCTGTTGTCACCCTTCCCAAATGTCCAATTCCACCCAGCCCCCCATGGATAATTATTGTCTTAAGGGATGACCCCAACTTCTGGCTTTTCCTGTGTTCTTCCTTACTCAACATGAGCTTCCTCCTGTTGCATGCACTGCAATTGGAAACAAAATGTAGGTTAACCACAAAAATTGCACAGTTTTGATTTTTTTGCTGATAATTTTGTAATACTAGATGCCATTTTCCTTCTGCATCTCTCATCCAATAAACTTATTTAATGTAGGAAGCTTTTCATTACTTTCTGTGCCAAATGTTAATCATATTTATTGAGAAATTATAGAAGGAGAGCAATTATTCACAAACTGTGTAATTTAAGTATCATCATCTTAATGATTTACAGGGACTCTCAGAATGAAGGTTTATAATGAAGATACCTTCCCTTCTCTCTGCTACTCTTCTTCCCATGCAAGGAACTAAGAGCAAGAAACCTAGTAGGAAATTCAAAACTTTGTAAGGAGTAAACAGATCCAAAGTGCCTATGGCTTGGTAAAAGTAGAATAGCAAACACTTAAAAGGTCACAGTTCAGCAATATTATGCTGTACTTAAAAAGGAATTATCTGCACTCATTTCAAATCCCCAGATAAAATTCAACACACATCCTTCCTTAATATAGAAGTGTGATATTTTTCTTGAAAATGAAATTTAAACTGCATTTTAGATCTGTATTTTAAAATCTGAATTGGATATTAAAGTGCACAGTCCTTTTTTAACATGAAGCAGACTTTCATTTCAGAAGATTGGGAAAAGCTGTTAAAGGTTGATAAGCAAAATGGCTGAGTAAGGAAGAAATCTTATCCAGAAGAAAATCATATGCTCCAATGACTATAAATCTCATTAAAGAGGTTAAGACAACTGTCTTCTTTTGGTCGAGCTTAGCACAGAGGTGGGAGCAACCAAATATTGAAGAAAAGGAAAAGTCAATTTTTCTCTTCTTTATGTGAATCCTGGGAGCTCCAGTGATGTTACAAACACATTACAATAAAATTAAAATACCACCAGCACATAACATAGACCCAGAGTGAATAATATATTGACTAAACAAAGCATTTAAAACTAAATTGTTGGCATCTTCTGTTAGATGCAAATAAATAATGTATAAAAATGACAATTATTCCTTTTCACAGAACTTACAGAAAAATGTACTTTTTTATTTAACTTGAACCAATTTGTGCCCAACTTTTCGCTTCTTTCAACTCCTGGAATTTGCTGCAGAACTTTTCAAGACACTGCATTTTATGCCTTCCCTCCACCTCCCCGGTTCAACTTCCTTTTTTTTATTAGCTGAAATAGCACAGCTTATTGCATATTCAATCAATCAGTCTCCTTGGAATTCCCATCCTTTCACTGAGATCTTTCCTGCACCTGCTCCTGCAGTCTAGTCCATGAAATTTCAGTAAATGTCACTGTCAAACACCCTACTGACATGCTCATGGTAGGTGACATGAGCATTGGTATTAATTAGTCAATACCATTCAGTTCCTTTGTCAGATGAGCTGTGTTGCTTCTCTTTTTTCTTGTATCTGAATCAGTAGTTGCAATCTCATCATACTGTGGCTCGTCATTCTGCAGAACATCATCAAGACACCAGGTGTAATGACATGTCTCTATCCTTCTTTAGCAGAGAAGATTTGTTTTTATGCTTGCTATGCACTAGCATTTTGGCCAATGAAGTCAGCCAATCCATGCTGCAGATTTGACAGTATGCTGAGTACAAGCAACCAGAAATTTCAAATCTTCTTAAGCAAGAAGGAAAGCTCCCTATAATTATGTAAACATGTCTGCTGTGCTGTGCTAGTCACAGCTGCACACCACCACATTTTGCAGAATGGTCTATTAGACTCACTTTTATTGCTGCAATCCAATTGGAGATAAATAGGCTTTACTCCCAGCTAGAGGATACTGCTCAAATAGCAGACAAAAGCTTCATGTATAATTCTCACATTAAGACATGTTATGTGAAGAATTCATGTGCACAGATACATTTGGGATCAGAAGAAGGAACAGTTTATGTGCTGGCAGTCAGTGGCAGAAACAGGCACATTCAGTCTGAGAAACATTTTCTAGAATAAACAAAAGAATAATTCACACCTTTACTGAGCATATTATCTATGAACCTGAGAAACTAAATTTGAACCTTCCTAAACATTTTGTTTCTCACTTACCCCACAGTCAGCAGCCCCTGGGAAACTGAGAAACCTCAACAACTATATCTGAAGAAAAAGGGAAGAGTAACAGAAATGGGACTATTCACCCAAAAGTCTACTCCCAGGTCAAGTTAAATTTAGAAAGTCATCCTTTTCCCATCCATATGTGCTTGAGTCTAGAAAATTCCATGCTGAGGACTCAAGTTTGAATATGTATTTTACCTGCCATCCAGTCCAAGGTTGTCAGCATCATGAAAGCTCTAAATCACATCAATCTTTGGTACAAAATCTGTTCTGTTCTACTCATTGTAGATGTTACTCTTGTGACATCATTGCCCATCTGCCCTGGATGCAAATGTTGTGAGCTTCAGTCTACCACTTATCCCATCCAATTCCAATCTTAAAATTACTGAATATAGAACTCAGGATTTCAGGCATAGAGCAAACAAACAAAAAGCCTATTATGCACAATTCTATTTCTTAGGGCACTCTGTATTTGCTACCACACTTGATCTATACAATGCAAACTTAAACTTCCTGTGTTTCACCTAAATTATAGGATCTATGATGCTTTGAAGTATCAGTATGACTCACATATTTGAAATTTTGTCTTTCATAATACTTATATATATTTTTAATACAGTTGTACTAATATTTTCTCTCTCACGTAAATGTAAACAAATTATAATTGAAAACAAATAATAATTTAAGTGAGAAAAAAAAAGTCTGCATCCTTATTTATGACCATGATAACAGTATTTTACTTTTCTAGCTTCTAGTGATTTCCCAGGCCAAGTTCTGGGTTTGAAGCTTGTGATCCTTGCTCAGAAACTAATCTGGACTTTAGGCAACCATAGAAATGAATTTATTTATTATCCATGTGGTTTTGTTCAATTCTTCCACACCATCTAGTTAAGTTTCTTCTTGCAAAGGTCTGACTGCAACAGTGGCTTTTTTGTATTTCTCAATTCTCCTGACCAACAGTAGATGCTAAGGTTTGTCATGAAAAGATTCTTTTGCCTTTTGGGCTGTCTTCTCCTGCCTCTGGATGTAGTAGAACTGTCTGTGAAGACACATACTGACCTCTGTCCTCTTCTGGAGACAAAGCATATATTTGTTCCTATAACTCCAGGCCATAAACCCTCTCTGCCACGCAGGTGAAGATGAACAGCCCCCTGGGACTGCTTTCTCAATAAACGTGGCAACAAGCCATCCATCTCCTCTCCTAAACAACCCTTGCCTTTCATCCCACATGGGTAGGGATGGCAACAGAAAGACCCCAGAATCTTTAGCAAGAGAACTGCAGTGCATACATAGGAAAGCAGGGCCTGATGCTCTCTGCATTGCTAAACACACACACAGTCCCCCTGTGTCTCCTTGAAAACTATACCTTGCAATTAATGTTTTACTGGCTGCCTGGGTCATGCAGTCAATGCATCATTTCAGTCTCTGTGGACTCAAGCGACATCCCACTTACTATGCTTGATTCACATTTCCAGACATTTCTATGGGAAATGAAGAGTGGAGACGTGCCTCATTTAATGAAGACAGGGATTACTTCTTTAATCATTAAGGGTAAGTTTATATGTTTTAGAGGGAATACACTACTAAAGCCTAATTCTATTATAAATATTCATTACCAGAGATACATAGTCTTACTTACTTTTACTTACCCATTTGCAGGAATATGTAATCAAGAGTCTCTGAAATCTTTGTTGAGGTTAGCAGATGACCACAGTGTAATGCTGTGGGAAAACCCTTAGAGTAGTGATGATTAAAAAAGCACCCCCAGAACCCTCCAGTTCCAGTATGTTGATCATTGCCAGAAAGTTCTCTGCTTCCCTTGTTATCGTTGGTTCTTTTTTGCTGCAATAATTTTAATATTCCAAATCGCTCTTTCCTATTGGATATCCTCCCTAAACCCCTCCCTAATTCCTCCCCTGCTCCAAGTTTATAAATACCCCTGCTCTGCCCTAACACCTGCTTTTGGCCATTTGCATGGAACAAGCCTCTGTGTACCGTCTTTCCCAGTTTGCTCAGTACAAACTGTTCGGCTTGCTGTTTGTTATTTGCTAGTATTAAAGTTTTTTAGCTCCCAAACAATTGGGTCAGATTTTCTTTCTACATAAAATCACCGAGTTCAGTGCAGCCACCAATCCTAATAGCCAGGCTAGGGTTGGTCGGAGGCTACAAATCTTCCTTTTCATAAGAGTATAAGAGTACATTTTCCAGGTACATCAAAACTGAGTGTGAAAAGTCTATTGCCAACATCATGGAACAGCAGAGGCAGGAACGATAATACTAAGGCAGAAGTACAACATTTTGATTGCTGGTAAAGCATGAGCAATGTTGGTATCTAATTGCCATCACCAAGGGAACATTGCAGTCACAGCCTGTTAATTCTTGAATCTGCCATTAGTTACTGAATAGTAGCTAAGGAAGTGTAATTCAGGTAATGAGGAGGACATGTAAAGCAGCAACACACAGAAGACACCAAAGGTTGTGTCTCCATGCTAATCCTTGGATTTGATACAAAGACGTGGCAGGAGGTACATCTTCAGCATTGGAACGTGACTTTGGTGTGGCTCTAACTATGGTCAGAGTAGGTGCTGTCATTAATATCAGTCATGCCTGCAGGTGTACATTATCCCTTTGCTATTGTGGTGTCCTGTAACTACTTGCTCCAGAACCATCTCCAAAGCTTCTTATGATTTCTGGCAGCAGCACATGAAGGTACACAAACTCCCAGCTTCTCTGAGAGGAGAAGCAACTCAAAGCCTGAGGAAGAATCAGGACCATCTCACCCTCCAGAAAAACTCACCATGCTATAACTGGAGCACTGCTCTACAAAAATTGTTTTCCTCAGTTTCAAGAAGGAACAGATAAACTGCTACACAGGGAGAGCATAGAATTTTCTGTATAGTGAAGTGTGAAACACAGATGGATATTTATCCATTGTCAGTCTTGCACTAGACACATGCAGGACATGACAGGATCAAGAGGCAATGGTTTTAACAGAGAGTAGACTTTAGGTTAGATATTAGGAAGAAATTCTTTACTCAGAGTGTTGTGAGGCACTGGAAAAGGTAGGCTGGGTAAGTTTTGGACTCTCCATCCCTGGAAGTGTTCAAGGCCAGGCTGGATAGGGCTCTAGAGACAACCTGGTCTAGTGGAAGGTGTCCCTGCCCAAGGCTGGGGGGTTGGAACTAGATGACCTTTATGGGCTCTTCCAACACAAACAACTCTGTGATTCTATAATTCTATGCTTGGTCATTAATTACAGGTTGATAGTCTGCCTTGCACTGGTAAGTGAAAAACTATCCACTTTACAGTCATCACACACTAAAAAAAATACCCAAAAGCTAAAAGTGTTGAACGTATAGTAAAAACTGGATTCTTAGAGAACTGAAAGCTTAGAAGATGAGATAGAATAAAGGAGGAAGAAAGAAGCTGCATTTTAGAATAATGAATTGAGGTATAGAATCATTAAATGGCAGAAAAAGAATGGAAATAGAAAAAATAATAAGGAATTGAAAGGTAGATGAATATTTGAAGGAGGGGTTGGTTTTTAGGTATTTGCCCTGGACTTTGGAGGAATCATATCACATTAATCAAATGCAAGTAATTCAAAAAATTCTCACATTTTTGTACCACAGTTTCACACACTTCCTTACCCTCTCAATTTTTTTCTGTACTTCTTCTCTGTAGAAATATGCTGCAAAGATATGAAAATGTTTAGGTCTGAAATTTATCCTATTTGTCAAATTAAATTTTTATGAATAAATGCCTTCTTTTGAAATCACTCATGAGCCTTTTCAGTTCCTTGTTTCATTTCAGCAATTGGAAATTAATTTCGAGATCTCTCTCAGATACTCCTTATGACAACTGTATTATTTTATAAACAACTGACCCACTTTACCATGACAAGAACTATATGTCTAAGAACTGTTTATCCAGAAGGCTGAGAAGTTCCTTACCTTGACACAACATATGCTTTACCAGATGTGTTGTGGGGAAGACAACCATGCTGATAAAAAAAAATTGCGCTATGAGTGAACTTTTAATGAACTGATTTGGATTTCACATTAACCCTAGGATGGACTGATTCTACCACTCTCTGGTTGTGGGTATCTGAATTTGTTCTTCATGATTGTGGTTGTAATGAGCTGTGCAAGAGATTGTCCACCCTCTGCCCCTTCAGTTGTCAAGAACAATAAATGCTTTTGAGTGAAGTATCTTGCACACACTGATGTCTTTATGGAGGGGGAATATATCCCAATTGCAATTGTTTTTTAATCCATCCTATTACCTTCAATTCATGTTAATTAGATCCACAATAACATTCTCGCTGTGTTGATGAACTGTAGCAAAGAAAGCTCATAAAACCTGCAGAATTATTTCTGTTTGCTCAGTGTCATTGGACTGTGTGGCAAATGGGAGTAAGTTCTTACTGAAACTCTCAGTTGCACATATTCCCGGAGAAAATAATGAGATTAATTTGATTTCTATTTTCAATTTTTTTCTTTTCCTATATACAGTGGGAAGTAGCTGCCATCTTTATTAACTGTCTTGCTTTTCATGGTATTTTATTGATCAGTAATTTGTCATTATAAGTTCCTTCACTAAATTTGCTTCAACAGTGGTATTTTTTGTCCAGCTATTTAACAATTATTTTAACTTTGATATAATATTATAAAAGTTACGTATAAGAAATTTGTATTTTGATGTCAATATTTCAGTAAAAAGGAAGTATAAACAGCAGAACCTTTATACTACACTATTATGAAGGGATGGAAGAATCATTATGGAGCATGATTGCTACAATAATACCTGAACAGTTCTTCTTTATAAATAGTGGTAGAGGTGGAAGCAATGGTGTATGCTTTCTCATCTTCTTCCACAGTATCCCAATAACACATCTGGGAAAGGGAACAGGACACTGTTGATGGAATAGAATTTATATGCAAATGCACAGGAATTTTCCAAGCCACGAGATGAGAAAATGTTATAATAGGATAACCTGTGCAAAAGAGGAACTATGTGTTTTGAGTGCTATTGATTTTTCTTCTTTAGATTGGGTATTGATTGCTCCTGTCTCCCCATTGATTAGTGAAAAAGTCTATTTTTCTCTTTCAAGCAAGCCATCTTCATTGCTTTGCTGCCCTTTATTCCTGGGTAAAATCCCTATAGATGCTACACTTCAGGAATTTCTAGGCATACGTGACCTTTTAATTATTTATCATTTGCATACCTATCAGCTGAAATCTCATTCTCAAGGAAATGAGAATAAATTGCTCTGAAATAAGAATAAGGTTCTCCAAGTTGTAAGTCTGAAGCATGGCATCCAAAGAACAGCCTATTTTTCTGCACAGATATTGCTTTGGCATACTAAAAATAAATTGAAGATTACACGTTCAAAATTCGTCAGTATTTTTCTCCATTACTCAAAAGAGAGGAAATGCCATCATCTTATTAAAGAAGAAGAAGTAGGGGCTGCTCCTCAGATTTTGTTCCTCTTTCTCATCAAGTAGCTCTGCTGGCAGTTTGTCTTGGTCTTCCCCAAAGGAGCACAACTGCTTCCACACCCTGCACAAGGAACTGCCCGACCTCCTCCTGCAGGGACACAGCCAAAGCCCCCCCAGCACAGACATGGGCATCAAGAACATGTTCAGGCCTTTATGGGAACTTTTCTGCTGTGGGTACACCATTACTTGATTTCAATACAAAAGTGAGGAAACAAATATTGGCTTCTGTTTGGGAATTTATAAATGTGGCTCACTTGTGGGGCTAGATGTCCTTCATACTTTGTTTAATTGCATTATGTTGCTACAGCAAATACAAACAGCCAGTTAAGCCTGCAATGTACTCACACTCAAGAGAGGCACAAAGATTAGTCTGTTAAAAAAGTGGACTGTGGAGTGGGAAGATGTTGTTTTTGTTGGGGTTTTTCAATTCCTCTGTAAGAGTTTTATTGCTTTATCTTTGGTCCTACGAATTCAATATTCATTTTCGAGAAGAAACAAAAGAAAATTTAACATTGCTAATGTGTTTTCAAATTCACAAATGTATTTCAAACATGACAAAAACCCCTGCTTTCAAGTGTGTTTTCTCCAAAGCCAGTAATAGGTTTTAATGGCTCAGAAAGAATATAATAAATACAGCATCATCAAACCTAATCTACCATGAGAAGAATAGTAATATCAAATGGCCTCTCCTATAGAAATGAATTGTAATTAATTACCTAATTTATTGGAGCATTTGTAATATATATTTAATGACAGTACAGTCTGGCACAGCCTTCCAGGCAGTGTTCTGAGGAAACATGATCTAAGCATTGCCTCAAGCTGATATTATCAAATAACTCACCATGCTGTGTAAAAAAAAAAATCCAGATAAAACAAGCAGCTAATGTTTCAGCTTGCAGAGCCTCAGGAAAGCCTGTTTTCACCCTAGCATTTCTCTCTAGCAGCTTCATCACCTCTGCCTTTATATCTGGAACATGCAGTAAATAAATATTCAGCACTGGCCTGATTGTAGGTAGCACCAATCAAACAATAGCCTATTACTATATATCACACTCCAATTACTAAAGATCTTGCCATGTGTCTAATAGTCTGATATAAACAGTCCATTAGGCTTTCTAATGGTGATGTTAAATAAAGGGTGAACAAATAGTACTAGAACAGTTAGAAGCCCCTGGGCAGCTTTGCATCTTCCCATGCCACTCCTTTTAATGAGATTATGCTATTGCTTTGGTCGATAGAAACTGTCATTTGAAGGTTTCCAGCTCTTCTGCCCTTTTGTGTTGAACTGACAAGGCAGATGTATCTAAATATTCACCCTTTTGTCTATTTTCTTCAACAGAGTAAAGTTCTTGCCCTTTATTCCTGCTTACGTCATCACCTCATTTTGCCAGATGGAACAATGCATCTCTCCTAATCAAGTAGGGAATCTCTGGTACAGACCCTTCCTGGAATCTAATGCAGCCTGTGAATCTCTCAGCATCTTTGAGAGACAGCATTAGTCATATAAATGACCCCTGCATCAGTGTTCTGGCAAGGCATTGTAAGAGTTTATTCAATTATGGTACAATATTTTTTCCAATTAGAGGAATGCCCATTATTTTTCTTTATTTTGATTAAAAATAGTAGACCCTTTCAAACTCAGAATAACTACAACAGAAAGCTGCTTAAGACTTAGAAATGTGAATTCAAAAGGCAATATATCAGAAAAGAAAATAATTGAAATATTAGATTAGAATAAAAATGTTTACAGAACTAGAAAACTAAGTTTCCTTTAGAAAGGCTATAGCATAGTTGGTGTGTGTTATACAGAGGATTGGTAATGAAACACCAGAGAATAACATTCAGTAATGTTCTCCATCATAGGCTGAAACTGGGTTTAACTGCTGAGCTATAGTATAAACAAATAAACTGAAGAAAATTACAAAACTGACTTCAGATGTCTGAGTCTCACAGACTGATTATTGTTTAGTTTAAGCTATAATGAACAGTAAACTATGGACATGCTGTTTACTTTTAGAGATGTTAGTATGCCAGCAGACAGCAATTAAGCAGCTCTTTAGTTTAGATCTATCTGACAAAACCTGTTAAATTGTTGTAAAAATTCAGCTTTGATATAATACACTAACCAAGTCCAGAATGATGATGTATTTCGTATGTAAAACACAATAAAATGTTACATGTAACATTCTGGCACTTATAATTTGTTTCAGCACTGCTTCTTTTTTTTAAATTCTACTAATTTTGTAATTACAACATCAATCAACAAGTCTTCTGTTCACAGGTCTTCTGTGAAGTTAATGAATTTAGGAGGAACCATGAGAAAAACCAGCATAGTAGCACTGGACAGATGCAGTACTGCATCAAAGGGACCTCCTTCCAAGAATAGAAAATAAGCTGGCATCTTGCTTGCTGTAATTTTGGGATATAACATCTTGGGTGTCATCTATGGATGGCTGTGACTACGATTTGCAATGTATTTTACAGTACAGACAAATTTTCTAAATAATTTCCCAGTTGTCACTGAACTGGCTTTGCAATAATATCGACCAAAGATTACATGATAAATTCTACTCTGTATTGTTGTGTTTGGGATTTCTCTAATGGCTCAAGCAAAATGTAATCAAGGATACAAAGAGGCTCTATCCCCTCTTTGTGACACAGCCTCAAATAGAAAACCATTTTAAAAAAGTGAGTGTGCTCCAGAACTTCCTGGTGAGGAAATGAAGGGATCTCTTGGAAGCTCTCACGAGCCACAGTTAAGCAAATGGGAGCAGAGACTGTACTTTCCTCCAGTATATCATCTGCTTGCTCTCAGTCTTGAGACTGAGCTTTCTAGGAGCTTTCTTTGTTCTTCTAAGAAAGAAGCAGCTAAAAATCTGAAAATGGCAAAATGCAAAGTGTTCACAGAAGTCACAGAAACAGAAGAAAATTCACTTCCTTGAATGAGTTGAGGCTTGAAGTCATTTGATGGTAAGCAAAAAAACAAGAGCTATTGGAAATGAGACTGCGTACATAGATAGAAGCCACATCCAGGGATGCCAGAAGTTTCTGATGGAATTGACAGGTATTAAGGCAACCTACATATTAATGTAGATTCACATACAGATTCATGTTATATGTGGTTTCCTCTGACCTCATTTTAGATACCTAAACTGTAGATTTCTACCTCTGACCTCATTGCCAGAGGTTCTTCTTGTAATTGACACTATGAAAGTGGTACATAGGTAGTTTTAGGGCATGTTTCATCTTAGCTACTCTAGTGTTAGATTAATCTCATTTTACAAATGCATATTTCAATTCACTCATTAAAAATTTATTTTAGGCTACCAGTTCAGTCACAAAGCCAGATCCATATGATAGTCAGTCACATCATATCAAATATGAAGCTGGAAAGGCCAGTGTCCCAAAATGCAAATATCTTAGAACAAAGAATCTGAAAAGCTTCTAGTTCATGGGAAAAAAAGGAAAACAGAAGTACTTCTAACAGTTAAAAGTCATCAGCCACTTAGCATGCTATGAAGAAGCCAAGAGATATTGAATTTGGACTTGTTGTTACTATGACTTCAAGCAACATCCAGCAATGATTAAAGCAGGGTATGAGGGAGCTGTTTTCACTTCGATGAAAAAGAGATGGTAAATCACAAATCATTGACTGGTCTACTTGAACAACCTTCACCACTTCAGACTTTGGAAGAAAGCCAAATAGTGATGTGAGGCCATATACTGATGTTAAGAAGTAGTCCATAAATAATCTCTCTGATGTTTGCAGCAAAATAGTTAAAAACAGGAAGAAAAACTGTAGCATACTTTTCATACATTATCATTTTCAACACACCTAAGCATGAAATGAAAAGCCTCCTGGTGGTCTCAGTTCCACCAGAGCCTTTTAGATTCATTAAAGTGTTGAAGTCCTTACAGACTTAATAAATGGCCCTCATTTAAAACATGAGAATTAAAGACATGCAGTCAGGTAACTGTCTTTAATTCCACAGGCTAAATAAGAAATATTTGGTGAGAGGGTAAACAGCAGCTGCATAACCAAACAGGACTGGAAAGAACAGTCTGGGTCACCACATCCAGTCTCATTTTAAAATCTCCTGAATTTACAAATCTCCATCTAAAGAAAATTTCTTTTTATCCTAATGCCTTACTGAAAGTCTATTGCAGAACCATCAAAAAACCTTTAAATCACATATTAGAATTTTTTTCCCTTGGTCATAAATAACACAGGAATTTCTGAAGTTTGTGTACAGGCTAGGCTAATTGAGGAGAATGCTACCTCTTTTATAATCTCTGACCACCTTGCTTTCCATATCATATTTTCTCATATGTCTCAGCAAACCTTTTACTCAGTGCAGCTTCCTCTTCAGAATGCTTTCTTGAACATCATTATTTCTTTGGGTGAAAGAGAATATCTCTGTGCTGCTTTTGGCTGGACTGGAGTGAATTTTCTCCACACTAGCTATTATGGTGCTACATTTTTGATTTGTTTTGGAAACAGAGGGATTTGTGCTTGATAACACAGAATAACATATAGCTATAACTGAGCAGTGCTTACACAGGTCAAGGCCTTTTCTTCTCCCCATCTTCACACCAAATATGATTCATAAAATGAATAATTTTTACTGCTTTATTTATTACAACTATGATATACAACTTATCAGAAATGGCAGCTGATAGGCCATCAATGTTTTGCAATCTTCTTTCGAAATAGCTGGAGTCATATGATGCCAAATCTCCCTCACTACCAGAATTCTGTCAAGAGTTAACTTTATCTTCTTTGAATGCTCAGTCCCATATAAATATCTGTATTCTCATTATATTCCCATAAATGTTTATTGTTCATTATTTGCTGTAGTTCCACTGAAAATTCTGTGGTTAACCACTAGGGAAAAGAAATGACACCGTAAGAGTTGGATGTGCAATACGGCTTTATGGAGACAGATTAACAGTCAGCAGACAGATGAGGAATTAGATCTTGAAATGAAAAAGTTGAGAGTTTGAGGTGTGAGGGTGTAAAGGTTTAATGTTGCCCAGGAGATGGAAAACCACATTAAAAAAGATTTGTCTGCAGTACCTCACTGAAGAAATTTGTTAGCATAACAGTGGAGGAAAATTGCAAATTGAGTGAGTAATAAACACTGATGCTTGAACACAGAAGGCAAATACACAATCAATATTTATTTGCAAACACATATGAGCAGAAGCAATTGTTACCCTTCAGTGTTAAGTGTAAAAGGGGTCTTGCAATAATCATGTTTTGCCATTGTTCTGGTTAAATTGCATAAATTCTGGAAAGTAGCTGAACTTAAACATGTGT
This sequence comes from Cichladusa arquata, assembly GCA_026413545.1. Lineage (NCBI taxonomy): Eukaryota > Metazoa > Chordata > Aves > Passeriformes > Muscicapidae > Cichladusa > Cichladusa arquata. The sequence goes on from JAOTQP010001286.1 coordinate 121,436,926, forward strand.
GACTGCAGTGAAGTCATTTTACCAAACCTGGAGAAAAAGCTGTCAGGAGGATGTGCCTGTGCTGTAACCAAATCAACACAAAGAAATTACACCCACAACCTACACTTGGACAAAACCTGACTAAACTAGAGAGGAATTCAAAAAACTAAACACATGTGAAAGCATGAGCTCTGCTCTGACATTTCAGCTTGCTCTAGTGTGGATTTGGACTTTATTTTTTGTTTGAAAGTCCTATAGCAAGGCCTACTTGGTTTATGTGAGTTCATAAAGAGAAGGACTTTATCTGAGACACTCACAGTGGTCAATATGAGAACTCCTTGAAGGTCTCCTTCACATAAAATGTGAAGTGGCTGCTGCTACTGGGCATTGTACCCCAGGTTTAATCTGTTGGCTTAATTATTTCCTTCTGTATGACTTATTTCATAAAAGAAAATGCTAAAAGCCTTTATATGGTGAAAGTCCACCTGTTCCTTGTGGATATAAAAAGCCTCCAAAGAAAAATGTGGAAGTAGAAAATACAGAAGCAATTATTTTAGCAACAACAAAATCAGATTTTACTTACTATTTTTTCCTCCTCTAAATAATTCAGCAACTGGGAGATTTCATGTCAGCGATTTCATTATAGAAATGAAATTATTTCACAACCCCCCTTTCTTTTCACAATTGACACAGGTTCACCTCCTCAGAGAGACTCTTGAATTCTTAAATGTCAACACTAGTGCTAATAGCCATCAGCCCTTTCACTTTCTTGCTTAAATTTCCCTAGCATGTGGAAGAATGGATTCTTTAGTATCTGGATTCCTGCATTTCTAAAGAGAATGGAAAGTGAGCTACACTATAACTAACTGGGCATAATGAGTTTTTACTGGGACTTAGAAGCTGTTAATAACCACAATCTGTCTCCATAACTTAAAAACAATACTTGGCTCTTATAGTTTTCACTCACTTCGTATGTCTCATTCATACTTTATGGTGGCTGGCAGTGCATTTATTTTACTGGAAGTTAAGATTTCCCAAATGGAAGATGTATTTCTAGGAAAAACTGCCACCACTCTACAGATAAGAGAAATACTGTCCTTTAACAAATATGAGCAAGAACTTTGAGTGAATGTTTTAATCTTTGCACCAAATATTGAAAATTGTCTTCCTGTAGCATGGAGGAAATACGAAAACAGCAGGGCAGTTAATGATTTCCTGGGACTAATATAAAAAAATAATGAGATAAAACTAGATAAATTATGTTAAAGACAGGATATGAAAATGCAGGCATACCAGTACACCTGCAATAGCTAACAATAGGGAAGCAAAAGTAAATGGTGTTCTGTAGCAGAGCAGGAGCATGCTGAGGGCACATCTTCACCATCTTAATATTTTCCAATCTGGCTTTTAAAAGTATGTATCTTTTCCCTGAAAAGTCCATTTCTGTATTCTGGGACAGCTATATTTCCTCTAAGTGCTGCAGGAGCTTTCCTTCTTGTTCTCTCTGTATTTCTATATAGCAAGGCATGTGCTCCCTTCCTTCTCAGTCCAGCCATGCCCAGCAGTGGGTTCCAGGAACACAGGCATTTTCTCTGTTCCTCTCCCGACTGGTGGTAGGACAGGCTGGATAACCTACATGCAAGCACAAAAAATGGTAAGGATTGAGAACTATTTTCCCTTTCCAGTCATCCTGCATTGAGTACCCCACCCTGATTTATTAAGTATGCTGTGCTAACACCTAAGGAGACCTTGTTTTAGCAGTCTGGGAGCACAAGGGACATAGGCACATTCCCAGTTCTAAATCCTGCCTTCCCCCTCTCAGAAATAACCTCTTGCAGATGCTGCCCAATTTCAAAATGCTGCAGCCCATTTTCATCACACTCCCCAGACTTCCAGATCTCCCTGAGGGATAACAGGGACCTGAGTCCCCACACTCCCCTCACAGCTCCAACAGAGCTGATTTTTCAATCTCCTTGGTTTTATAGTCTTTGAGAGATGTAACTACATTTTTAAGCTGCTGAATCTTTCTTTGGAATTTTTTAATCTGTTCTGGTACAAGGACCTCCTATAACTGTGGGGAAAATCCTGTTCAGATTGCTACTAAGGGAATCTACTATTAAAACAGGCAAATTTCTAAGAGGAAAAAAAAATCTCTTGTCAATAATATTAGTTCCTCTATAGATATCTTGGAAATTCAGTATTTTCCTGAACCAGCAACTTACCATTGATTATGATGCTTGAATGTGAGTCAGTGATTTAAATATGATCAGCCATTATTCTCTTTCTGTTGTCTCATTTTCTCACTGGTAATTAATGTCTTCAATGATGCATTCACTGGAATATAGAAGAAAATTCTGCTTGACCACTTCAGCATTTTTAGCTTTTTCAGATTTTTTCCCAGCACTCAAACTCACTTCTGACAAGTGTCTTTCTTCCAACTAATTGTTACTTTTTATAGTATTTCCTCCCTTTCTCACCTTCTTGCACACATGCATATATACACATGTGCATATACACATATTTTTTCCCCAGGATGTAAGAAAAAAAAGTGGAAATGGCAGCACAAGTCCAATTGTCATGAAGAAAATCACCTTCTTTAAGCAGAGTTCTAAACCTTTGTCAAGCAAAACTAGAAAGTTCCAGGTATCATGACTAATAATGGGGTGACTCTCCCTCTTACTGGCATTGCACACAGCACAGCACCTTCCAGGAGACCAAGTCCAACGCCTGGAAAAGCTGTCCATTGTCACATTTGTCTGCTTGAAATTATGCTTTCAGAAAGTGAGAGACTTCTGTCAACAAATTATAGTCAGAAAAACATTACTTCATGTCAAAACATACATAGAGGAGGAAGTCAGTGATCCCTAGTAATGGTTTCTTGAAAGTGTTTTGTCCTTCATGAATTTCAAAAGCCTGAGCATTCATGGAACAAGATAAAACAAATTTATTTTTTTGTCTCTTAATATACAAAATGCATTGTTTTCCCCATAATGCAGATCAGAGGAAAATAATGCAGTTGATATTACATGGAAAGATGAAATTACTTCTTTAATATCTCTTAGCAATTTCTGCGGTCTTTGGAATTCTTCTGATATCTTGTTTTCTGAGAGATATATGGGTCACTTCAGAAACAGAAAATCCAAGCTCTAAGAGCTACACGTACTAATTAGATTTTTCAATAAATAATTTAGCAAGCCTGTTTCAGTTGAGAGGTTTCATTAAATACTTGAAAATATTTTAAAATTCTGCATCTTTTTACATCTGACACAGGTTTGTCTCCCCAGAGATGTCTCTAGGTTTTTTAATGCAATTGCACTGTTACGCCAATAAACCATTTGCAGCCATTCTGCACACATTTGCATTGTCATATTGATTATTTTAAATCTTCTTTTTAAATTTTTTTTAGACTTCATTGGTATTCACTCCTTAAAGAGGGAAACCTTAACCTGAGGCTTGCAAAGACCTGTCTTGCCCCTGGAAATTTTTCTGACATAGGATTAATGAAAGTTACATAGAAAATAATTTAGGAAGAACACAATATTTTAGTATTCCACCTTTTAACAAATTTGATTTCCTCTCTTAATTTGAAATCACTTTTGCTTCATAATTAAGCAGATTTTGTGTTCAATATTTTTCTTTCTTATCACAAACAAGGCTTCAATCTGTGAAATCTGCATGGGAATATAAGAATGCTTTCCTTCTTTGTGGATGGTGTTTAACGTCATTACAGTGTCTTATTAATGGCTCTGGTGTCCTTCTCTGAATAATTAAATTCTGCTAATGGCTGTAGTATTTTCATGAGCAACATTATCCTTTTTTTTTATTATTATTACTGCCAATGAAGGATAGGAAGATGCCAACCACTCAAATGCAGCTCTTGTGGAACCCAAGGACATATATTTAGCATAAATCAATCCCATCAGAATGAACTACAGAATAAGGCAAAGAGTTTTTCTGGAAGACTTTCAAAACATCATCAATAAAGTGATGCTACAATTGATTACTTCTCAGCACACATTGTAAGATAAATGACCTGTGATTCCATTTAAAAGTTAATGCTGAACAGTCTTCAAATGCTAATACCAAAGAGTAATACATAAATACTATAAAAAGAACCAAGCAGGTATTAGAGGCAAAAATTACAGGCATGCAGATATACCACAAAAATACACATAAAGACCTTTTTCAATACTCAAATATGTTTGTTTCACAGGTATTTACAAGGTAAAAAACAATTACTATATAAAGAGATAAAACAATTAAACTTTGAAGTTAATCCATGAGTAAAACTCTTTCAGCAAGATAAAATTTGTTGCTGAATTTTATCAGTTACTGATTGTTGGGGGTTGAGTGTTTTTTTCTGTTACTGTGTCAATTTGAAGAATTTTTCCCATTATCATGCCAATGGAGCT
>JAOTQP010001286.1:121450631-121542429 GCA_026413545.1 Cichladusa arquata
CTTCTCTTCTCTTCTCTTCTCTTCTCTTCTCTTCTCTTCTCTTCTCTTCTCTTCTCTTCTCTTCTCTTCTCTTCCTGGAAAGACTCCATTTTTATGTAACCCAAGCCTACTGGCCACATTTTTCAAATCAGTCTTTGTTTGCACTAAGGATCCCTGAATTGCTTTGGATTAAGCACCGGCTCCTTCCCTGTCATTGCCTTGTTTGTGGGAGAGATCTTCCCAGGCATGTTGATGATTCAGTTATGCCTAGATACAGATCTCTTGTTTTGTGTCCAAATCTAGCAAATGTCACACAGATCTACCCAATAGCTGTATTTAAAAACACGTCTTATCCTCTTTGGGACATCTCATTCCAAACCAAGGGTAAAGCAAGTATTTAGGCAATGTGGAGAGAAGTAAGAGAAAAAAATTGAGAAAAAAGAAGGACATAAACACAGGAAATCCAGTAAACATGTTTTTCTTAGCCAGTTTTGTTAGAATTGTCTTTTTTTTTTCCTCTGACCAAAGCACAAATATCCACTCCTCTGGGTTTTACTCACTAGCAGATGATCTGGACTACATCTTTCAGAGAGACATTCACAAAGTCACTCCTCTACAGGACATGTTTTAAGGAATAAGTAAGTCATTTACTCTAGTTTCTTCTAGCAGTGTTCTGAAAACATATGAATTTTTTTTCAGATGCCCCTTACAAGTAGTTACCAATTGAAAGTGAAAAATGGTATTTACTAAATAGATGCCGATCCTCTTAATTTTTGTCACATTTGGCTTTAAATATTAAGTGTTAATTCAAACAGGACTGAATTAATAGAACAGGTATCTAACAGCTACATTAACATTCTGCAGCTGCTACATTAGTAAAAGCCTTTTATGTTAGAATTGTGGTTACTGTACCAGAACAAAATCGTGTTCTTGTCTGCTAAAGCAAAAACTTGCACCCAAAACAAAAAGCCTTCCAAAATTAGCTCAACATCTAAGACAGGTAATTACAATATGTATGCAGCTTTGTAAATTATGACACAACTGTGGCAAGCTAGCAAACAAAAAAAAATGTTCCTCTATTTTTCATAACAAAGATTCTGAAGAAAGCCACATAGTCTCCTCAAACTCATCTAGTATGCATGGTAGACCTTTCAGAGATTCATCACCTCTAGATGACTCACCTTCAGAACATCTAGCATCATTCTTTGCAGATGATTTCAAAACCTGATGTGATACTCAGTGAAGCTATTCCTTTAAGTTCTTCATAGAAAGGAATAAATTTTCAAGTGTTATAAACATAGTGCAATAGAGGAAATATCTTGTTCATCTCCATAGTGGTAAAAAAATATTGTTTTCACTTTCCACCTTGAAAGAGTCCACTACCAAAGTCAAAAACATCTCATTCATTTCCATCTCTTCTCCAGTCTGTCTTCCTTAAAATTGAAAAAAATTCTCTTCCCCTCCTTTTTTCTCATTCCATTTATAGCTGGGCAGACATAATTTCCAGTCTAAAGCACAGAGCACTCTCCAGAAAGGTGGAGGATGTGATCTGAATGCACTCAGGCTAAGGGACAGGGAAATGCAGGGAAGGGAGGGAACAGCAGAACCATGACAACAGGAATGTTATGCTGTACTACCTTTGAGAGAGGGTACTGGACTTAGAGTCTGCAGTAGAAAGAGCCTGCTGAAGTTTCAAACCAGAGAGAGGGCAAAACACTGGTTGCAAGCCAAGCAGAGGAATTGCCTGCCTTTTCATAAGTCTACCCTAGATGGCTCCCAGCCAAACAGCCTATTTCCCTGGATCACAGGGAGCACAGATCTATTGGCTTTATATCTAGAATGGACATTGAAAAGAACCTACAAACACTGCATGCTGTGGTGATCATATAATGATGTTAAACATCTCCTAAATTTCCATTTAGACACTGATTCACAAGGTTTTGTGTACTCCAGCTCTATCTCATTTGCCCCCCTGGAGACATAACACCCATGTACCTGCAGTAATTATTTTGTGAGTCAAGCCTCAAAGATGCTGAAGAAAGATACCTTGGCTACATTCATGGCAGTGTGAAACCTACTAAATTCCTCTAGATCCACAAAGCAAACATTTTTTGCCACCTAGTTTTCCCTCATGTCCCAATTCTTAGGTATTTTTGAAATATAGTGCTAAAGGAAATACCAGCTTATCAAGTGCCTCTTTAGAGTGCACTCATGGATGCAGAAATATTGGTTTCCTCTCCTGTTCTGTGCCTATTTCCTCCATTTGGCTTCATACCTGGAGAATGCTCTTCATTCTAAATTGAGCCAAAAATAAAGCAATTATTAGTAGTGATGCTGTTGATTCCCATTATCTTCTCAGTACATTGCATATGAAAAGTCTGGTCATTCTGTGAAGCAGAAGTGAGAGCTGACCATGCAACTGAGAGCTAGCCATGACCCTGCCTTCCAATCTTTATCCCATTTCTGGTTTAAAACATTTAAATACCCCATAGAGGGACCTTGGATTCCTGGGAAGGCATCATCAATTGAAATCTGAGAAATGACCAATTGTTTCTTACTAACACTATAGTAATTTGGACATTACTTCATCCATTTGTCCTTGGCTAGACAACTGACTCTGAATCCAGGCACAGCAGTAAAAATTCATCCTATGGTAAGAATTAAATGGTTTGAATTCCAATTTACTTTCTAGAAAAACAACTGAAAAAATAACTGTTTGAATGAACATTTTCAGTTCACTCTCTGGAAAAAAATTCCATTGAAATGGGGCATTTCTCATACCATCACAAACCACCATTTAATAGATAGAAAACAGCTTGGTGTTGGCACTGATGCAAGAATTACTCTAATCTCAGTAATGTTTGCTCTGATAATTATGTTTGCTACATCATTCTTCCTATTATCTCTCCACTCCTTCTCACACTGTGGAGAACAGAGCCAATTTTTCCAATCAAATCCACATTCATATGTGTATTTCAGAAATTCATATTGGGACAACTTGCAAGAATCTTGCTGTAAAATCACAAAGCTTATAGAACACTCAAGAGTAAATGGAAGCATTATTCCCAAGGCAAAAGGCAACATCCCTGACTCAGAACTGGTTTTCCACAATGCCAAAGGGAAAGTCACTGTTTCTCATAAAAATCACCCCCAGAGGAGAGGATTGTCTTTGTTCATCTCTTTGCAACTCCAGTGCAGTTGTGTGCATTTTGAAATAAATTATAGAAGAATCCTGAATACACTAAAGAAATATTTAAATAGAAGCTAAATAAAACAGCTCCACTTGTAACTAGGCTATGGTGCACATTGATTATTTTGGGCTGCTGAATTTTCTTTTGGGATCACTTGGAGCCAAAACTTCAGTTCTAGGAGCTGTCTGTGGGCTATCTTTAGCTGAGGCTCAGAGGACAAAATTGGCATAAAACTTGTTCCTGGCCAACTACCAAGGTGTTTTCAGGAAAGGGAGGATTAGCCAAATAATCCTTGTCAAATATTCACTGATGCTTAGCAACATGCTGCAGTCTTTGCAATGCTCCTGCATGTCTTCCAACATGGCATAATTCTCATACTCTCTGCAGAGACCTGTACAATCCTATCCCAGGATGGGCTGATTAATTTTGCTGAATTGACTCTATAGCCCATGGAGGGCAAACAATGATGAGAGAAGAATGAAAAAATTTTTTCAGGAGAGCTGAATGCAGATGGTACCTTTTGTCATCTAACATCTTTGTCTGGATATTGCACTGGAGGCTGTCCCATTCTCCATCTTTGTCCTATAGGAGTGCACAGTGGGTGCTAACCTTATAGTCTTTTCATGGATATCTTCCATTTATTCAGCATGTTCTGTAAGAGCCAATCCTTAGGGTAATCTTGAACCAATAATTGTAAAGTAAAAAAAAAACCCAGAACTTCTAAATGCACTGGAACTGATGCAAAACTTTTTTTAAATGTACAAATGTACTGTTTTAAAACACAATTGAGATGGTTATATTTGTTGGATGTACTTCCACTCAAAACCAAAACCTGTATCTGACTGGATCTTAATGCAGATCACTTCCTGTTGAAATCACTGCTCCATTGAGCAGTTTGCTAAAGACGCCTTTGTTTGAGAGTTAACATGCCTTGAGTTGCAGGATAACTCACACAGAGATGTCTATACTTTATATGGAGAGTCCTTATTGATCCTATCCCTGAAGTAGCTGTAGTCACCACAGGGTGAAGTAAGTCTTCTTAAGGTTTAATGATAGAATTTGAAGTTCTATCATCAGAATAGTTTGTTTATCAAAACACAGTAGCCCAGCAAACATGATGAGAATGCATTTCAGTTTCCTGAGCCTTTAATCATTAACCTGGCAATGCTGCTAGTCTTAGCTGTCTTTGCAAGAATAAGCCAGCCCCCACATGCTCCCTGGCTTCCTTCACACTCAATTTCTATCACTCTTGTCCCTCACAGAGATAGAAAATAAGATCTGCTACAGTTGTATAATAGATAAAAATATTTCTTAACAAATAATAGGAATTGTTAAGAACAGAATGGCAAAATAAAAAGGCTGAAGAGAAAGTGATCCTAAATAAAATAAAGCTAAACCTAATCAGACTAAACACATCCATGGAAATACACTCCCATAATAAAAATTTTTGAATGGAACTTTTTAATTCTGTTCTATTTCACATTGAGAATTCATTCCTTCAACCCCAATACATTTATAAAATGAAAAATTATCCAATCCTGTTATAATGGTTATCCTTCATGCCAATCCTCCAGGATACCATAGCCTCTGAAATGAATGGTCGTTAGACCTTCCCTCAGAAATCTCCATTTATCATAAGAGTTATTCAAGCAATATGAATAATTTTAGAATACCAGCTACAGATCTGCTGCTGAAAAGAGGATTCATTTTCCAGAAAAGAAAACATGTATTAGAGATAGAATAAGACAACAATTTCTTTAAGATTTCATCACAAGCTCAAAATTGCTCAAATGCAATAAAAAAATCTCTACAAAGTGAATATTGTTTGTGCAGAGATGTTCTGTAGTCCATTTATTTCTGTGCTTTTCTCACATTACCTAAGGAATAATTGGTTTTAGAAGGTCTGCAATTTGCTCTGTGTGTCCCATATCCTTGAGGACTAAAGTGCACTCAAAGTAGAACTCAGTCATTCAGGGTCCACACCATGCACAGGCATGTTTCCATAGGGATCCATAGGGATGTTTCCAGGTTTTAAGATCTAGGTTATACGATGGCACAGACCTCACTCAGGGCTTCTCAGATGCAAAACCACCAATTGTTATCTCAAGAAAAAATATTTTTCACCTTCAATACCAAAAAAGAAATTCTGCAGTATGGACAAAACCAGGCCCCTGCTGTGATCCCTGAGTAGTATTCAGAAAGGTTTCATGAGAAGTTGTGGACAGAGCAATAGGACAAGAGACAGAGCTGTGGTGGCTCTGGTGAAACTCCAAGCAGATTTGATGTAGGTGGGGGGTAAAAAGGGAAGGAGATGTTTCCATTACTTTTTATCTGCTTCCTGCCTTCAGGAGCCAACCTGATCCTCTAAGAAGTTCAGCAGCCACCTCAAGAGGATTTTGTCCTGGCTGGTGGCTGCAGTGCTGGGGAAGGTTTCCCAGATGCATCTGGTGGTGAAGCAGAAGCGGTGATGTTGGGTTGGGATGTGCAGATACTCCAGGAGCATCACCCAAATGCTGCTGCTTGCAGAGGAGCACAGTAAGGAAGAAACAGCAGCCACTGCATCCATTGGTGAGTCAGGGAAAGCCACTGCTAAACAGGGAAGGTAAGGCAGTGTGATGCACCCCCTAACATGGATCTGATTGCTCAGCCTGACAGCTGTTTCATGGCTGGTGTATGATACAAGCTCTTGTCCTCCAAAAAACCCAAGAACCAGAGTTATGAAATATAAAGACTCTCAATCTGATTTTTCTACTGCCCTTTTTCTTTTCTTTTCTTCATTTTCTACAGGAAAAATCAGCTCTTGGAGAGCTTTTAGTTGGAATGAGATATGCCAGTTCTCCAAACAGGTGCAAAGTGTTGCTAGAACCTTACAGGGGGCACCCATTGAGACAGTCAAAGACAGAAATGTCACTAGATCTTGTCTCACAGTACCCCAACCTTAAAAAATTAGTGCCTCCTGCCTGGGATATAGCAAGCAGGGATCTCCACCAAAGTTCTTATCACATGCTAAATGAAAGGAAAAGTACACTCCCTACTTTAATTTCAGAAATGCAAATAATAAGCAATAAGAAGAGAAAATATTGTAATTCAAATATTTATAAAAGGCTGCTGAGATATCCTACCCTCTTAGTGATCAACCAAAATGATATGATTTTGCTAACAGTGGTGTATCTATACTTCTGCCCTTCCAAATGGATGATCAACCAAAATTGCATGTTAGCATATTTTGTTCAGCACAGCATCTTTTAAAAGCATTCCACAGATCATCTATAAGAGATAATGTTTTGCACAACAGAAGGAAGAAAAAGTATTTCAACAGGGAAAGAACTACTTTCTCCAAGCCAAAAATAAGAAGGAAAACAACTGTCACACAAATGTCTGTGTACATAAATAGAGTTGCCTTGGACTTGTACAAGTTCTGAAAAAAACACAATTCAAAGTTCACATTATACTGAAGGAGTGTAAGGGAGCCCAGGGTCAACCCCAGTGGCTCCAAAGTGGTCAGATTGGTGCTGTAACAGACTGAATGCTGACAGTTTTAAAGTGAAAACTATTCTCAATAAATTAATCAGTGTCATTTGATAAAACTTTCAGACACTAGTTGTTAAAGCAATGCAATCTGTCAAACAGGACTGAGAAGGAAAGCAACATCTGATTCAAGGGTGTCAGCTCTGAGAGAACAGGATCCATGTTGAGGGAAAACAGTTCTGCTTGAGAGTCTATGACTGCACATTCCTGCAGTGGCATTGGAACTGCAGCTGGGATGGATTAGTGGCTTCAGATGGGAAATCAATGGGGAGAAACTTGAAATCCATTTTGTGCACTGCTGTGCTAATGTGCCAAATGTCACTGTCTCCTGGTTGGCTGCCTCAGGGAGGGACACTTGCAGTTTTCCAACAGCTCCTTGTAGATTGCCAATCTGGAAGATTTTAAGTCAAGCAAACCCATGTTACTTCACTGAAGCAACGATGCAGAATGAAAATCATCATGAGCTCTGGCATTGTGATCATGACTTCAGTCAAAAATTAATAATATTATTTGAGAAAACAGAACTGTTAGAACAGAGATTGTTTGGAAATGTGCTCTCAGATTGTGGAGAGAAATTATTTTCAAACTCCCTCTTCATCATTGTAGTTAATACTAGGATGCAGGCCAAGCTGTGGGAACACACACATTAGGAAATGTATGTAAATGTAGTGGCCACCCTAGAGTCCTCATAGTCTAGGCATCTAGAAGTGGAAGCAGAATCTCATCTTGCATTTCCCTGATGAACAGAGCAATTGAATGGCTTGCTTAGGGCTACGTCGGAAGCCTTTGGCAGCAGGCAGGACCTCTTCTCCCAGGAATCCATTCAGTATGCTGTCCAGGGCACCTTCCCCATAACAAATTATCAGCTATTTGCTTTTGTACAATTCCACCATGCCTTATAAAATACTCATTAGACATTTGCAAAAAGGAAAGAGTTAAAAAAAGGTCTGCAAAAGAAAAAGCAAAGACATTCCTCAAAGACAAAAATCCTCACCCCATAGGCCAAGGTGAGCTTACTCAGGAGAAGTTCAGAGGATAAAAAATGTGACTACAAAGGGAGAAAGAATTAATGCCTGATGAATCACTTACAATGGATAAAAACTGGAAAGATGATTGATGGTATTTACATTCAGCTTGAGTAATAGCCCTGCACTAACCTGTTCAAACCTATAAAATCCAAGTCTGTTTTCACACACTGTTAAGGTCAGTGGAAAGCTTCCCTTGGTTTTGTCTATCAGGAATGGAGACAGAGGGGGTTAAGTATGCTGTGAGTTATGGGAAAGCAGTGTTTGTACGATATAATGGCAGATTATTAAGTCCTGGCATGCAAGAATGTGATCATTCACATTTACAGTGTGATAACAAAGAGGACAGAAGACATATGAAATAAAAGGGCAGAGAGGGGGGAGAAAGAGGAAGGAAGAGGACAGTTTGCAAATCAACCAAACCAACCAAAAAGTTCAGAATACAAAATTGTATTTTAGGTAGGGGAACAGTATCAACTTCTAAGCCTGAAAGTGAAAGCTCTTCTGACATTTTCCCATGAAATATCTTGTCATATGAAAATGACAAATTATTGAAATTGAAAGTGCTTAAGGAAATTTTTTTCCTGTTATTTTAATAATTCCAGTTATTTTAGACTGTATTTTTATTGTAAAGACAGAAAAAGGACAACTCCATTGTGTAACAGCTAATAGCCTAGTGATCTTTGCACTCTACCTGCCTGCAGGTAGGTAGTGCTATTTTCTAAGGCAATACCCTCAGTACTAAACTGCTTTACAGTGAGCATGTTCTTTCTCTGTTTTTGGGGTTTTTTTCCTTAAACACACACAAAATACTTTGGAACATTTATTTTTTTCCCTTTTGTTTGTGGAAAAGAAAGAATATCTATAAAATATTCACAAGTATTTCAAAAAGTGGTCTCTTCAGTGGGCCATATCTAGCATTTAGGTCATGTGCCTATCATGTTAATTGAGTGTCACTATGCATTAAGAGCTGGTGGCACTTTTGAGAGGAGGGAAGGGGAGCAGTTCATTTTAACTTGTTACACTATGAAAGGCAGCCTAGCAAGGCAGGCTGCGTGATTCACAATGAATAATTTATTCCCTCCTTTCTCTTGTGGAGTAGAGACAAGCAGGTTGTGAAGGGCTCCTTTTTTCCACTATAGTTCTATTTTGTGTCTCTAAGCCTGATCAAAAGCCAGCCCAAGTCAATGGAGGACCTTGAACTCAGAGATGCTCCACGGCTCACAATGAATCAGTAGGCAGCAACCCAGGGAAAGTTATGCTGCCAGGAGTTTTGCTCCTACAGAGAGGAAAAATCAATGATCCTGCTTTAAGGAGCAGATTATAACATACAGTCCAAACTGGGAACATCATAAGTAGCAGCTCTGAAGTCCCTCTGCAAGGGTGTTTGCAGGGACAAAAATTTTAGAGTCTGGAGGCTGTGAGAGCTAGGCCTGTTTATTCTGGGGAAGACAAGACTGAGAGGGGATCTCATCAATACATATAAATACCTCAAAGGCAGGGGCCAGGAGGAGGGTGCTAGAGTGTTTTCAGTGGTGCCCAGCAACAGGACAAAGAGAAATGGCCATAAACTAAAACACAAGAAGTTGACCTCAACATGAGGAGGAACTTATTTACACTGTGTGTGGCAGAGCACTGGAACAGGCTTGCCAGGGAGGTTGTGTCCCTCTCTGGAAGCATTCAAAACGCAGAAAACCACCTGGACATATTCCAGTGTCACCTACTCCAGGCGACCCTGCCTTGTCATGGGGTTGGAGTCAATAATCTGCAGAAATCCCTTCCAACCATAACAATTCTGTGATTCTGTGAAAAGATACAAACACAAATGCACCACTTTGTCCCATCAGCATGTCATAAGATCACAATAAGAAATTCCTTACTAGCTCTTCTGAGCACAAGATTTCATAACTGCTCTGTGAGAAAGGGGATAGACTATACAAAAAGACAACTGCTTATTATCTGAATACTGGGGTTTTTTCCTAAGTGAAAAAAAATGACAATATCTTTTCTATTTTTTATTTGCTTATAAATGAACATTACTACTAGTATGAATTAAACCACTGTTCCACTATGTTGTTTATATTTTCTGTGACCATTCTTGTTAGATAATCACTGCCACTTGATCCTCAGATTTTAATGAAAAGTACACTCAAAAAAGGCCAGTGAAAGAAAGTACATTACTTTCTCAGTAAATATTGGAAAATTATTTAAAATATTCAGACAACTTTCCTAGTTTGGATGTATTTCATATCTCAGCTCAAAAGGGAAAAAAATAAATTGTACTACAGTTTGAAAAGCTGCATGGAACCTTTTTAACCTAATTGCACCATTTTTCTGAGTGTCTACTTGATAAATTTGGGAGATTAGCAACTCTCTTGTACAGAGACATTTTTAGTCTGTACTTCTTGGGAATTTTGCATTAATAAGCAACATTCTCAAGCAAAAAAAAAAGAATCCTTTTAATATTTAAAAAAGCTAAACCAAACCCTAGCAGGGGCCACACAGCACTCTCCCATCCATAACTCAGGAACTGGTGTGGGTTGGGACCCACAGTGACAATTGTGGAGGTAGCCACTCAGTTTTGCAGTATTTGAAGGTATGGATGTGGGCAGCCCTGTGCCATTTTGAAATACTGAAATGAGCATGGTCTTAGAAACCTCAGCCTGGTGTTTTTTGACCCATGATCGAAAAAATTTAATGACATTTGCAGATTTATTTTGTTGGTTGGTTGGGTTTTTTAATACTTTTATTTTGGTTTGAATGTGGGCAAGAGAAACCACACAGTAATTTAGGGACAGTACCATCCTCTAGGATGTGGTAGACTCTTTAAAACAGAAACTTGAGTCCTAATGTTTGGCATGAGTGAACCACAGTGACCAGACTCTACATGAAGATGGGTTAATAGAGTTGAACTTACTGCAATATAAAGCTCTATCCTGGACTTGAGAAGCATTTTTAAATAGAAATTTAGCTGAAATGTTTAGTTTTCAGTGAATCGTACTTTACAATATAAAAATACGGCAGATATTTGAAAGTTGATATTTGAAATTCCTTTGAATGTGGTTTGCGCTGGTTTTGGCTGAGATGATAGAATTAAATTTCTTCACAGTAGATAATATCAGGCTATGTTTTGGATTTGTGCTGGAAACAGTGTTGATAGTTCAAGCATACTTTTGTGTTTCTGAGCAGTGCTTACACAGAGCCAAAGCCTTTTCTGTTTCTCCATCTGGCCCCAGTGGTGAGCAGGCTGGGGGTGCACGAGGAGCTGGGAGGGGGCACAGCTGGGACAGCTCGTGCCCACTGACAAAAGAGTTATCCTATACCATGCTATTCTGGGCCTAACAATATAAAGCTTGGGAAAAAGAAGGAAGGAGGGACCCTTGGAGTTACAACATTTATGTTCCCAAGTAATTGTTATGTGTGATGAACTCTGCTTTCCTGGAGATCGTTGTACCTCTTCCTGATGATGGGACATGGTGAAAGAATTCCTTGTTTTGCACAGTTTGCATGCACAGCTTTTCTTAATCTATCAAATTTCTATCTCACCATGGCCTTCTCACTTTTACTCCTCTGATTCTCTACCCATCCCAGTTGGTGGCAGGGAGAGGGGAGTGAGCGAATGGCTGCGTCATGCTTCATTGCTGCCGGGGGTTAAACCACAACAGTCCTTGTAGGATTATAATGTGGGGCTCAAAGCATTCAAGATAAAGACAGATTTGGCTGAAATGTGCTAGATCAAGTTTTTAGTTGATGTTGCTGTTTAAATATTAGTTGCCAAGCTCCTGTGCTTGCCATGGGGCCTGCTGGCCTGACTGTTTTAGAGTCTAGTCCTATTAGTGGCTGCTTTTTGCTTTCACTGCTTGCTGCAGAGCTGCACTGCTTCTTTTCTTACTCTGGTGTGCCTGGGAACATTTTGATAATAGCAATCGTGATGTTTCTGGGCTGGCAGATGGCCAGGGCATCACTGCTGTGCCTGTGCTGCTGAGCTGGAGAGGCTGGAAATGCAGTGTGAAGTCGAGCTGAAGGTACTGTGACCTGTGGATGAGTCCACAGGGGGGCAGGACACCCCAAAGTGTCTGTGGCCGTGGATAAGTCCGCAACAGAGCAGGTGCACATCAAAGCATCTGTGACCATGGTTATGTCTGTGCCGAGACAGGTGCACATTGAAGCATTGGTGGCTGTGCATGAGGTTGTGAAGGAGCACCTGGAAATGTGTGGCCATGTACCACATATGCTATGCATGATAGGGATCCTTAAATATGAGTAACCTGTGCAAACAATTACCACACAATGTTTTGTAAAATGAAAATTATCTGTAACATTTCAGTGATTCTGCAGATAATTATGCATATCAAAAGAAAAGCTGAAGAAAACAGTTTGAAATATTACAGCTGGATTCAATTCAGCACAAAGAGAAGAGTGGGAAACATAGGCCCCATTTCTCATTTGAGAATTACACAGAATCACAGAATCATCCAATCAGGTTGGAAGAGACCTTCAAGATCATCGAGTCCAACCCACGCGCTGACTCCTCAACTGAACCATGGCACCAAGTGCCACATCCAGTCTTTTTAAGCGCATCCAGGAATGGTGAATCCATCACCTCCCCAGGCAGACCATTCCAGTACTTGATCACTCTTTCCATAAAAAACTTTTTTCTAATATCCAACCTATACTTCCCTTGGTGCAGCTTAAGACTGTGTCCTCTCATTCTTTCAGTTGCTGCCTGGAGAAAGAGACCAACCCCCACCCGACTGCAAGGTGCCAGGCAGCTGTAGAGAGTGATAAGGTGACCCCTGAGTCTCCTTTTCTCCAGGCTAAACAGCCCCAGCTCCCTCAGCCATTCCTCACAGGGTTTGTGTTCCAAGCACCTCACCAGCCTTGTTGCCTCCTCTGGACACACTCAAGTGTTTCGACGTCCTTCCTAAACTGAGGGGACAGAAATGGACACAGCACTCAAGGTGCAGCCTCATCAGCGCTGAGTACAGGGGAGAATGACCTCCCTGCTCCTGCTGGCCACCCTGTTCCTGACACAGGCCAGGGGCCATTGGCCACCAGGGCACAGTGCTGGCTCATGTTCAGTCGGCTGTCAACCAGTACCCCCAGGTTCCTTTCTGCCTGGGCACTGCCCAGCCACACCGTCCCCAGCCTATGGCATTGCAGGAGTTATTGTGGCCAAACTGCAGGACTCGGCACTTGGATTTATTAAACTTCATCTTATTGGATTCTGCCCATCCATCCAGCCATTCCAGGTCTCTCTGCAGAGCCCTCCTACCTTCCAACAGATTGACACATGTTCCCACCTTAGAGCAAATTAGTAAATCTGCAAATTTGTTAATGAAGGACTCAATACTCTCATCCATGTGGTCAATACAAACATGGAACAGAGCAGGCCCCAGCACAGACCCATGGGGGACACCACTGGTGACTGATCCCAGCTGGATCCAGCACCATTCACCACTCTCTGGGCCCGGCCATCCAGACAGTTCCTAACCCAGAGCAGAGTGCTCCTGTCCAAGCCATGGGCTGCCAGCTTTTCCAGGAGTGTGCTGTAGGAGACAGTGTCAAAGGCCTTGCTGAAATCCAGGTACACAACATCCACAGCCTTTCCTGCATCCACAAGTCACTTGGTCATAAGAGATCAGGTTGGTCAAACACGACCTGCCCCTCCTAAACCCGTGGTGGCTGGGTGTGACACCCTGGCCATCCTCTACATTCTGCATGATGGCTCTCACAACCACAATGCGCCTCTTGTGATATGGAAAGGCCTACACAACAGCCCCAGTCACAAGGAAAGGCAACCCCCCTCTCTTGTTACTTTATCGCTCGTGTTCCTGCCTCACTGTAAAAGTAAAGATTGTAGGGCTGTCTGTGAACTGAACTTTGATATAACTATTGAGTGAATTAAATTGACTTTTGTCACAACAACAAAAAAACAGCACAGGAATATACCATTAGATCTTTCTAGGAGATTATTCTTCTCATAAGGCTTCAGATCATGTTTTCCCACCATCCACCCATTTTCTTCATATTTCCTTCTGACAAATCACTGCAAAGCTCTCCAAACTTACAGCTTTTTCCAGGTAGATTAACCAAGGTGAGGTGTGTCTGTTTTTTCCCCACACAGATATTCTTTCTCTGTGCTGCTGGGACACGGTAAATTTTTTTTTTTTTTTTTTTAAAGCAGAATATGTATTACTTCTCGTTCTTTCACCCAATCCTAGAATAGTCTGCAGCAGACCATGGAACAAATGCTAACTTGCGTGATCCAGAGCACGAAAATTGAATTTGGATCAGTTGAGAGTCTTCAGTTGGCAATCTTGGGATGTTTAGAAACAAAGTACTGGCAGATCTCTATTACTCTATGCAAACCAAGTTGTTTCAAGGGTCAACAGCAAAGCCAATTTGGATAGATACATGCACTCGAGATCATAAAAATAGATACTAATTTACTAACATTTGCATCTTGTTTGTTTCTTTGAAGTCTCTCACAATTTGTGAGCACTAAGGCATTCTTTTGTTTATTACTCTCACTGGGTACAGTTTGAAATTTGCTCTGTCTGGACAATTGAGACAGCAAGTATATGACTGATATTAAAACAAATGTCTGGAGATCATAATGCAATCAATTTCTTGTTTGTGTTTCTAGACAGTACATTATTTATTTGCATCTGTTTCTACTGTAGACAAAGCTGAGTCTTCACTACTGCCCAGAGATTGCACTATGGATCTGTCATAACTTTTTTTCATCCTTAACAAGGCAGTATACTGAGTTATGTAAATACTGACTATTTGAGTATTAATTTATTATTCTAAAAACAGCAAAATGTGGGGACATTTCTCTAAGAATAAAAAATAATTATATACTACTTCTCATTAACAGTTTCTTTTGTAAATTCCCAAAGAAAACATAAAGCACATTATTCGAATCTTTAAAATCTCTAAAAAGGTAAATTGTTACAGAGTTCTTCTTGAATTACTTTAAATAACCATCAAGTAGAAAGATTGTCTCACATTCTGACTACTTAGAAATATAGAGCAACTCTCCTAAAAAGTTATTATACTTTTGAATCTTCACAATATGAAAGGCAGAATCATATCAAAAGATATCAGTGGAGATGGATCACTGGGTTATATTTCACCTGTAGAGCTATGGTGGGGTTCTAATCACTGATCTGAAGTTCTTGGTGCCACAGTTTTCATTCTTCTCTGTAAATTTCGAAGACAAGTGACTTAAAATAATTTAAAAAAATTTGATTGTTCAGAGTCAATCAGTTTCCACTTCAAAGCTTTAAGACATTGTTCTCAACACTGCTAGTTTTTCTTCACAAAATTTTTCTATTCCATTTAAGTGGACGAATTAGATGTCTTATGTCTATATTTTAGCCTGGTGCTCCAAAGAGGTAATTCATACAATAGACATTCCTATCTAATTGACATTTTTAATGAAAAATTAAAGAGCGACAGGAGCCTCCAAAACTATTAAGTCCCTAAAAGTCTGCCATAATAAATGTCTGAGTAATTCAAGTTTCCATGTCTTCTGAAGAGTGTCTTCTGTTGGTCCCCACAGAACAAACATTATTGCAACACATAATAGTTTTTCTTACTTCAGTTCCAGGTTCTTTAAAGCAGGTATTGCTGCCTTGTTGACTCAATATTTCAGTCTATTCTCTTGTCAAAAGAAGGAGGCAAATCCTTTCTTCTATGCATCAGGCTGCATGTAAACATCCAAACATATGAAGGCTTACATGGTGCTGTACATATATATGTGTGTATATATATGCACATACAGAGGTAAAATAAACTTCTTTCCAATTTCGTGGGTTTTTTAATGTCTTTTATTGTTTCTCAGATAGTCTATGCCATCTTTAGTTTTTCTCATCCAACAACATTCAGGTCTTTGCTTCAGAAAGTGTGTTTGGTGAAGTAAAATCCTCCTCGAAGACCTGTCATTTCCCAGCTCTGCATTCTGCACATTGCAAAATAGTAATTGTTATTTTCATCAGAAATTTTTTGGAGTCTTAAAGAAGTTGAGAAAGTCCACTTCCATACTCAAACAGAATTTAAATTGTTTCATCACAAAACTAATGTTTCCTTTCTGTAGAATTTTTTAGAGATATTCATCTGACTTTCTCTAACAGTGTATTATGAAACTGCAGTGTGTACTCACAGTCATCATGAATCTGAGAATAGTTCTGTTTAATTTCCAAAAATACAATTCAGAACTCCCCAGAGAATGAATAACCATTTTTTAAACTCTGGGAATTAAATTACACTTGGTTTCTCTATTTAATTCTTAAACAGCAACGTAGTCATAGCATTGTCTAACTCCAAAATAATTTTTATTAACTTGTCATCAGTGTATGACCATGAATTCCTTGAATGGAATTACTTGGAAGGAAACACACAGTATTCTTTTTAAGAATCATGTGAATATTGATGTCTGTTCTATTTGCAAACATTTTCTTTCTTTCTGGAACATGTCCCATTAGGGTTGTTTGTGCAAATTTCTCTTGGAGCTTTTTTTTTGGCTGCTGAAAGCACACTGTAACACAAAACTTAGATAATTATCAGTATTTTTACATACTTCTCTTTCATGGTATTTGGAGTAATGGGGGGCTTAACATTTTTTCCAGTTACTTTTCCCACTAACTTGAAAAATATCTCATTGGTGAATTGAATTGGCTCGAGAGGAAAAAGCAGCATAATGAATTACGTGGGTGTACTCTGAATAAAACATTTCTTAGAAGAGCAGTAAATTTCATGACCTGCCTTTAAGTGCTTCAAAATACAGTGTTTCTGGATATCATTAGCATATCATACAGATTATGTTTTTCAAGGAAGATGAGAATTACTGTTACAAGGTGATTCACAGAATTTTTGAGTTGTTTAGGTTGGAAAAGACCTTAAGAGCATCGAGCCCAGTGGTTAACCCAGCACTGCCAAGTTCACCACTAAACCAGGTCCTCAAGATCCATATCTACATGTCTTTTAAAAACCTCCAGGAGTCGTAACTCAACTACTTCCCAGGGCAGTCAGTATCAATTCAGTCACCCTTTCAGTGAAGAAATGTTCCCTAGTATCCAATCTAAACCTCCCTAATGCAATTTGAGGCCATTTCCTCTTGTTCTGCCACTTGTTATTTGGGAGAAGTAACCCCCACCTGGCTGTAATCTCCTTCCAAGCAGTTGAAGAGAGCAATAAGGTCCCCTTCAGTCTCTTTTTCTCCAGACTAAATACCCCCAGCTCTCTCAGCTGCTCCTCACAGGACTTGTGCTCCAGACCCTTCCTCCGCTCCATTGCCCTTCTCTGGACATGCTCCAGCACCTCAATGTCCTTCTTGTAGTAAGACTGGAAAGACAGAGGAGACACTGCTTGTGCTCCTCATCATTTAACCAGTCATTCCAAATCCATGAAGTCTCTCTTGATTGCCCTTGGAATTCCTGTTGCAACTTCACTGCTGAAAAATCAATAAAGAATGGTAATCTGAGGGTGAGAAGCCTTTCCCCCACGTCTTTAATCCAGAAGGTGTTACAAAGTGGAGAGCAGCTGCCAACACTCTCAGGCCTTGAACAGGAACAGAGATGCAAGGATGTTCAATCCAACAATTTAGGTTTAGCCTTGCTGCCAGTGAAGGGATTCCCCTCTGGTCTCTGAACTGACTGCTAAAGTCAGGCAATGAAGAGGCCAGATACAAACCTGTGGGAAACAAGCATATTCCTTTCTGTGGGTGATGGAACCAATTTGCCTTTCTTTCACCCACTAAGAAACAAAAAAAGTAGTAGAAAACTTCAAACACCAGGATCCTTAAAATGCACAAGAAACATTATGAGGTATACCACGAAGTTAAACAGTTGGTGCTTGCAGCAAACTACTCCAAAGTAAGCACAAAGAAAGAGGAAGCACACAAGTTTTAAACCACATTAGTTTTTTCAGTGATGGGTGCAAACGATCTCAAAGAACAAAATATCGACAAAACTTCTTCCTGAGGTTATCTCCTCATTAGATCAATAAAAAACACCTTTCCTACCCATCTCCCCAGAGCTGCACAGAATCTCACCCAGCCATGCCTAGTCCCATAAGCAGGAATTCTCATTTCAAAGGCCGATTTGAAGTGCCTATTCTTCTATGTAAAAGTTTCTGCAACCTCTCTTACGAAGTAGGGAATGTAGCTCATGAATGTAGATCTACATAAGATGATTATGGCTGAAAAAGTGCAGTAGAGCTTATTTATTCTACATGCCTACTCCAGAAAAGGATGATCATCAATAGCATGCACTGGAATGGAGAATCCCAGAGAGGACAAACACAGCTGCTGCCAGAGGCACAAAGGAGATAACTATGGGGAAACTATCACAAAATATTTGAGATAATCTTTAAAAACAGCCAACAAAGCTCAGTGGCATTAACCAACTGTTTGGTTCAGACTCATTTAATGGACCACATGGGCAGTTTCAATAAATTCTGGCATTTCAGAGTGGCTGCACTGGAAGTCAACTTGAGGGCAAGAGGAAGCATGAATCAATTCCTCTAAAAAGACAGTTGTTACAAAAATTATAGTTTAGTCTATTTAGATTATATTGGTGTCAGGGAAAAAATCTGAGATGTAAAGATGATCTTAAAGGTCTTTTGCAACCTTAACAATTCCGAGATCAGTGAATATACATTAATGGCCCACTATTGCAGCCCTATCAGGAATGCAACTTTTCCAGGCATGACACAGTCTCAGTCATTTGAATGGGTCTCCACATGGTAAGAGGAAAAGACAATGAACTTGATCACATCCCACTGATGCAGGTCTTTCTGTAACAGGGATTTTACCAGAATTGCATTTTGAAATTAATCCATAGGGGAAAGAAAAGTTGGACTCTGTCAGCATAACCTTGACCTTTTCTGACTGAAAGGTACTTCCATTCCATTTGACTTTTCTAAATTTTGCATTATGCTTATATGTACAGTATGTATGTTAAAAAAATATATATATTTCAATATTCTTTTTGATTACAGAAAATATGTAAAGATTACATTCTACAATTGCCATGAAATCTCTCTACTTTCTAGAAATATATGCATAGTTCACCGCATCCAGCATTTGAACTAGTCCTTTGTACTCACTCTTAATGGACACATTCAAGAGATTTTTTTCTTCAATATATTATTAACCAAAATTACAAAGATTAAGCCAAACTGGAACTTGCTTTGTTTTTTTTCTTCACATAAACTCCATCAGCTAGATATCCTTATGTTTTAAATTTATAAAATTTTATATCTCCTTTCATACTGCTTTATCTCTTGACAAGAGATGAAAGATGGACAGACACCACCCACTTCTCATGAGCAGTGATGCTTTGGCTATCTAAGTCTGTTAGCTTTGTCAAAACATAATTTTGATGGCTCCCAAAGGAAACTAACATAAATAGTATTTGCCAAGCAAAATGAAATTACTAAATTTCTTTATATAAGATACAGCTTGATTCAATATACTACACCATGACTTTAGTGAGACATATTAACAGCCAATAAGAAACACTCAGTGCTGCAGCACTCTGCAACTCCTTAATGTGGCTTGGTGGTCAGCAAAATTGTCACTGCTGTGACTCCCAGCAGCATTGCAAGTGCAGTCTGAATGAGCCACTAGCTCATTTTCAATGGACAAGTACCTATGTTTTCATCAATATGTAATCCTACCAGAAGATGAAATTGAAGTCCACAGGCCACAATGTAATCATATTTTCTTCCTTGATTTATATTGGTTTGGTTTTGTTTTCCTTTGATCTGTGGTGTTCTTGCAGTTTTTCTGGTACCTTCTACCTTCTGGTACAATCAGAAAAATACTGAATGAAATGTATTGCTGAATACTTGTCTATTCAGTGCATTTTGTTCTGAGTATTCTTACTGATCTTCCTTTTTTCCCCTCCTCTTCCTAAATAGATATTCTAACAAATTTAAAACTAAAAACTAATTTATCTATTAGAAATGTCATCACTAAATTGTCTGCATAAAAATTTCACTGCAAACATAACCCCACTACTGTGTGAAATATCTGGTTACCTATGTGCTTTAATATGCTTACAAGTAGATTTTGGATGTTCGGTTTGGCACATGTGAAAGTGATTTCACAGTGACACATCAGGAAATTTTCTCCACGGCAGCTGCTGGTGTGACTGAAATCTCTCATGACTTTCTAGTAAAGATCCATTCTGAATCTCAAATAGTGAATGTTTTCAAATGATCCTAATATTCTGAAAATACTCCAAAGTGCTTTTGACCATGTCAACAATGAGTATTTACTGTAATATCTTCACTCATGGAGAGAAATTGAGGTATGAAAACCATGGGGTTTGTCCTTCTGTATATGCTGAAGTGGATGTGGATGTGCTGAAATGATTAAGAGCATTTTCTTCAAATCAGCCACTCCATCCTGCCTCATGCTATAGCCAAAGTCAACATCTCCATAGGAACACATTTTGTGTTGCAGAGATTGTAGCTACTGCTTCTGCATTGCTCTGCATGCCTCATGAGAGGCATGAACGTACTGGAGAGAGTCCAGCAAAGGGCCACAAACCTCATTAAGTAACTGGAGCATCTCTTCTGTGAGGAGAGGCTGAGAGAGCTGGGACTGTTTGGAAAGCAGACATGAATTCATTAATGCCTATAAATTCCTGAATAGGGGGTGCAAAAAGGACAGACCCAGGCTCTTCTCAGTGATGCCCAGTGGCAGGATCAGAGGCAATGAGCACACACTGGAACATGAAACATTCCCTCTGAACATCAGGAAACACTTTTTTACAGTAAGAATGATCAAGCATGATACAGGTTACCCAGAAAGGTTGTGGATTTTCCATCCTTGGAGTTTCTCGTGCTTGAGAAAAAGGGTTGTACCAGCTGACCTCCAGAGGTCCCTTTAAACCTCAAAGGTGATTCTGTGTGGTTCTGCTTACAGAGACAAACTCCAGTTTAAAAGAACTGAAAGCTCTGCCATTACTACACTGGAATTCAAAACATGGGAGTGAAACCTTCAACCAGATCTTATATGGAATGTTTCCTTCCTTACACAGGGAGCAGCCTGTATAAAGGAAATCTTTGGCTAAGTCACCACCATCTCTTCTGAGGTCCTGTAAACACTGACAAGAGGAAAGATCCTTCAGAGAGCATTAAAGAGCTGAAGTCTATTTTAGCCATCTGTCTTCTCTCTCTCCCCCTTGACTACTTAGCTTAGGAAGAAAAGGCAGCTCTATCATGCACTGGGGACAATGCCCCTAAAATTTACAAACATCTGTCCCATTGCAATGCTATACAGGATACCTCATATTGCAGCAAGAAACTTTGGCTTTTCAACAGCTCATTAAAATACAGCTTTTTGGGGTCAGAGCATGAAGTTTTTGTTTATCCTCCAGGAGCACACACAAGCATGCACATCAAGGGTGTGACTCACACAGAAGGAGGCTTGCCAAGCTCAGAAGAGATGAGCCATTGAAGTGCACACAGTGCAGAGCAGGTTTGCAGCTGGCAGGATGGTGCCTTCCCAGCACAGTCACCCAGGATCTGCCTGGGAAATGCTCACAGTGGTTGAGAGAGGCTTTGTTAACAGTGCCAGACAAAGCAAGGTGATTATTCTGGTGGTGAGGGTCCATACAGGAACTCCCTCACAGAGCTATAGGAGATGGAGATAGACACAGAGTTGGTGGCAAACCTACAGTGTAGGTCCTACCTCCAGGCAGGGAACAAGGACTAGACACAGGCTAACCTAAAATACAGAGATTTGGTGTCAGGATCTATGCTGAAACTGGGCATATGTGCAGGGCTGATAAGAAGCTGGGTAGAGCCAGTTGAGCCTGGCTGTTCCCTCAGTCTGGACATCTTTTGGCCCTACAGACTAATTATGGCCATATGTTGGCCTATGAGGATTGGCTTTATATGTGCACAGGTAAAATTTCACAATTTCCCTTGCTTTTACTAATGACACTCTTCCAGATGTGGAATGTCCTCCAAAGGCAATCTTTTCCAGCCATCCTGACACAGAAAATTCTGCTAAGAATCACTGCAGATGACTTCCAAAAATATGAATGTGCTGGTTTCCTGGGTGAGGATTTGCACCAATCAGTCCTTCTGTTGAATAAAAATTAACTCAGACAGCTTAAAACCTTTGATTTCCCAATTTACTAGAAAATTTGTCACAGTCACTAACTAAGACATCCTGTTAACTTTTAACCTGTCCTTTATATTTTTCAGTCTTGTACATTTTTACCTCTATATATCACTTTAAAATTTGGGTACCTTTTATCTAGGAAGATAACTGTGAAATAACTGGGGAATCACAAATAGTCTCATTTCTCCTTTATTTAAAGGTAGCCTCTTTTTACTTCTCACTTTAAGTTAGAAATACAATATTTCTCCAATGTGGTCTTAAAAAATGTTTCCTATATTATGGTACAAACAAAACTATGCTCCTCAAAACTCCTCCTGAACTGCATTTTAAAAGTTTAGATAAACAAATAATATTCTAAAGCAGTTATTCTATAAACATGTTTTGTGAACTGTTTTATGAGAGACAGATAATTTTCTCTTATATCCTTAAGGGCTTTCTGGAAAGGCTGTGCATTGGGTTAAAAACAATACCTGAAAGAGATGTGGCCCCTGCAGTGTTGTCACAGCACTGTGTCTCGTGGCAGCGAGCATGCTGGTGATGATCAGCTGCTCCTCTGGAGCTGAATATTGCCTGGAGAGGGGCAGAGCAGTCAGCAAGGCAGACGCAGCAGGGGCCTGGACTCAAGGTGGAACTGTGTGTCACATGGCCTAAAGGGCAAAACTGATAGATGTGCAAAGAGTTCCTAGTAGCTTCACAAAATTAATCACACAAGCTCAGATTGTATCCTTTCTACAACTGTGCCAGGAGGTACAGAAGATTTCAGTCCAGCCTACATTTAAGCATTTCTGAAGAGTGCATTCATCCCATACTGTGAATTTTGATTTCTTTAGGTTTTGGTTTGCTGCTTTATTGAACCCCATACTTTGCAGGATCCAAAACAGGAATCTCGCATGAGCAGAGAGCATAGTTAACATCCTGAACAGCAACAAAATCCAAAATACAATCAGCCTTCCATAAATAAGACAGAAATTTATAGAGTACCATTATTGTCTATTTACATCTCTGCAGAACACACTCAGCTGCTATATTTTATATATATCACAAAGCATTTTATTCCACACACTCAAAGAAATTAATAATGCTCTCCTTTTCTTTGCCCTGCTATACAGAACACATTTTCTTCTATTCTGCATTGGGTACATGGAGTAAATCACAAAGGTCACACCAGTGTGTCAGAAGACATGTTTATGTTCTTGTTCTGTAACATGACAGGTTGCCTAAGCATATTTAGAGGTGCTAGATAACTTTTGTTTTCCAGGCCTCCAGCCTCTCTTTGATCTCCATATATCACTTTCCAATTCCTTCCAATTCTATTCCCACGTGCATGGATGCAGCTATGCAACAACAGAGGTTATTTGTAATTAACCCTGAATTGAAGACACGACCTTCTTGCCAAGTACCAGCCCTAGAACAGAGACTTCTCCACCTTTCCTGTTGTGTGGTTAATTGCCACTGGGGCCATGGCATTCCCTATGAAGTGTCTGCAAGCAGCTCAGAGCCAGGGTGACAATGAGGACCTGCATATGCAGGGCTGATGACACCAAAATTACAGCTTATTTAACAGCATGATTCATCCAGATACTTAATGACAGATTTAAAAATAAATACACACTCTCTCCATTTGAAGTTACTGAGACAGAAATACATCTTATTGAACAAAGCATGTGTCTGACAAATTCTGTAATGAATCAAGGCTTTCTACCACCAACTCTTAACTAAATTCAGTCACATTTTTATTCTTACAAGCTACTACTACAAGAGTGCCCAGAAATCATCAGCAAGGGCTTTAATTTGTTTAGCTCTGCACAGGGTCAGGGGGATAAAAGGGACAAAAGCCTGACAAAACAAGAGAAGTGACAACCAGCAGGGAGGAGATGGGAGTGGTGGGACAGAGGGTGGGCAGCACAACTTAGAGGGGCTCAGCCTGGCAGCAGTCCCATCTTCTGGAGACTGTCACAAGCACCTTGTCCAGGGAGAGGTTTTCTGGTGCCTGAGGGAGGGTAAGGAGGCAGCTTCACTGAGGTGTGCAGAGAGCTCCTGGCAGGCAGAGTGAGAGAAGACAGGAAACTGCTTCCTTGAAATGCTAACAAGTGCAGGCTGAAGCTGGCTGGCATCAGTGACCTATCAGGGCTAAGAGCTGACACTTTCTGTGAATTATAGGTGATCTGTAGGGAAGGTGCAGCTTTGAAGCTCCTTGAAGGTGAAGTCAAGTGCTTCACCTTTCATGTGATATAAAAAGAAAAGCCAGCAGTGGGGTGATGAGAGGGAGCAAAGTGACAACCCAGTGGAATTATCTTGCAGCAGCATGATGAAGGTCAGGAAAAGGCTACATCCCTGCCCAGATCATTCCCTCCCATGACCACAATCTCCCAGCTGGTCCTCCTCACTACATGAGTATATGAGGCACTTCCACTAGCACTTGGCAAGTTGGAGTTTTTATTCTCAAGTTCAGGGCACGTATGTGATGGAGACTGTATCCAGGATGAGGAGCATGATAAAAATGCCTGAGAATAATAAAAAAATTAAAATCTAATAAAAAAACAATTAAAAAATATATTAATAAAATTATCACCAGATAATCAAAGTAAGCAATCATTGCCTTATTTTTACATTTTGATTCATGTTCTTAATTTCCCAAGAATTCACGAGCTAAAGGGGCATATTATTGCATTAATATGTGTTTCACAAAATAATCAAAATTAGAAGTAGTAAAAACTGCTTTACTTTTTATCATAGCAATTGGGTATAAATAAATGGAAAAAAATAATTATATTAACAAATACTTTGTTTAATTGTGAGGGAGTTTTTTCATCTCATAAAAGCATTTGCTTTCATGTTCTTTCACCTTTTCATCTCTCAGAATTACACAGGTGATGTCATATTCTCTAGACATTGAGCTGCTGAATAGCTCACTGGAGATCTAATCTGTCACATCCTTTGGCATGTCTGAATCCTCACATGGGGCACATACTCATCATTATCCTGTTGTAACATTCCATACCCACACACTGTTTTGCTGTAATTTGTTCCTTTTATTCTGTGGTCCAGCTCTTGTTAACAACCTCGTGCACTGATTGTTTTAAAGGAAATCTCAGACTTTGCTTCTTGGCCTCCAGCAATGACCAAATATGACCAGCAAGTAAAGAGGTCTGGTGAGCAACATTCTCCTACATCTTACATTAATAACCAACAGATCTTCTCAGCATTATTTCCTACAGGGTTCTTTACACAACATTACTTCCTTCCATTTCCTTCCACTCAGCTTTGCTTGGAATGCACACACTCAAAATAACAAATTAAAAATATCCAACAACCAATGAAACAAACAACAACCAAAAAAGGCTTGGAGCAGCTGTGTGGAAAAATACCCCAGCATCCCTGCACATTTGCACATGAACAGTAGGACTTGACTGGGATTTACCTCCCTTAATTTTAGCTATCTGAAAGGCATTGCCCCTTAACCATTGATTTTGACTGTTTCTTTAGTCTGTGAAGAGAAGTGGCTATTGATTCATCCTTCCCTCTTTTTGCATCTGCTTAGATGAGGTTTCTGACCTTTGTGTGGCTAAAGGTGCACACAGCACAGAGCCCTGTAAGGAGGCTTCTCCCTCCTGTGAGCAGGGCTCCCTCTTGTAGTGCAGAGCTGCTACTCTACTGCGAGAGTCCTGCATTCAAGGGATGAATGTATTTGCCTTGGTTATAACAGAAATGGTGGGAAAGGCTCACTGATTCACTCCCCACCAGATGGAAAAAGAAGGCATTCTTCTTTTTCTGCTGCCTCCTGTGTAATGAAAAGTTGATGATTTAGCCTTGTACAGATGTCCTTAAGTGTACCATGCTCCAGACCTTCCTGAAAGCACACTTACTTTGCTCTGTTGCCCGACCACCTCTGGGACACTGTATTTCTGGAAACAGTCTCCATCACTCAGCAGTTACTATGCTGACTGGAGCACTTCCAGCTGTAGGAAAGCTTTCCCTGATAAACCAATAAGCCTTTAAATAATTGCATACATGTGTGCAAAACCTCTGCATTATTTACATGTGTAAGTTCAATGATGTTTTTAAAGTAGTAAAATAACAGTTGAAACAAAACATTTCCCTTCCCAAACCCATAGTTTTGCTTTCTTGTGAAGTTAATGGCTCTTTAACCTAGTTTCACCCGTGCATGCTCCTAACCCATCAAAACCAAGAGAGAAGAAACACATGCACAGCTCTTAAAAAGCAAAGTGTCTTGGTAAGAACTCAGAAGAAAACATTTTTCATATTAATCAAGTGCTGAAAACATTATTTAAAAAATAAAACAAACAAACAGAAAACAAACCAAAACATACACAAAAAACCAGAAACATAAAACCCACAAACCCAAGTATTTTGAGTGGTTCTGAACAGGGCATGGGGCAGACTTAACCCAACTCTACCTTAACTGCTAAAATAGTTGTGGGTGTAGCTGAAATGCATCAGCACAGAAACTCTCTCCTCTGCAATTTCCAGGTGCATATTTAAGGATCCTTTTGGTTTTCCTTCTTCTTACTGTCTCCCTCCCTCTTCTGTGGACTTTGATGTCTTCTATGTTTTTAATTTTCACATTTATGCCAGTGATAGCCCTTTGAGATAAATTTCTCTTCACATTCTAGAAAAATTCACACTCATACAAGGGAGGCTTCACATCCAGTATTAATTCTTGATTCTATGATTCAGAAGTCCCAGTGAAACTCAGGAAAATGAAGATAAAATAACAAGGCTTCCCAAAAAAAGCAGAATTGGTCTTTTGGAAATGCACTGCTGAAAGTGGAGGAAAGACAGATATTTAGACCAAGAATTAATGAGAAACAAGGGCCCAAATTAAATTTTATTGGACAATTTGGCAACCTATACTTCTATCCTAAGAGACTTTTTTCTTATCATTATTTTTTCTAAATCTGAGCGCTAAGAAATACTTAAAACATTTTTCTTGAAACTATGACTTGAGCTGTGTATCATTTATTGAATTAAAACAGGAGGTGTTCTAAACCTAAAGGATGGAGTCCTTTCCAGTTCTTGAAGATATTTTTTCTGTCTTTGGATCTAGTTTGATTAAGCAACACACAACACAGCTACCATGCAATGTTCCACTACATTCATGCTGTCCTTATCTAAGAAGAGAAAATGTCATACTAGCAGTTCTGGGGTCTGGTTTATGGGATTTCAGTGTGGTTGTTTATATTGGAAGTTTAAAGCAAACATCGAAGAGCAAAATTAACCCCCAAAAAGATGTCTGAGAAATAACAAATTATTAATAAGTCTATAATCAGGTGTTTAGAAAGGAAAGTTTAACTCAGGTCATTGGAAACATTCTTTTCTGTTTCCAGGTGAGAAGTATTCAAGACTAGTCAGGTAGGAATGGTGGCTGAGACCAAAGGGCTCTATTCTTGCCTGATCAAAAGAATGTGATTTAATGTCCACTCACCTGCATGCCTGAGAGAAGATCAAAAAGGATGTACCATAAAAGAAAGATAATCTTTCCCACAAAATGCTCTAGCCCCGCCTGCAGAGCGATTTCTCTAGGAGCAAAAATGAAATCAGCCACTAAGATGGAAGGAAAGCCCACAAAGAGCAGCTGCAGAAAAGCCCCAGCTGTGAGCCACAGCAGCCAGAGGAGGAGTGGGGCAGTGGGAGAGCTGCACCTGGGGCGCAGAGCCACGTTCCAGCCTGGGTCCTCCTCTGTGCCAGCCAGGAGCACGAACAGCCCAGGATGCAAAGGTGAGAAAAGGTTAGAAGCTTCCTTCAAGCTGCCTGGATCAGAACAAAGCTCACTTCCATTTCTTGAGAAATATATTTTCGGAGATGGGGAAAAAAAAAAAAAAAAAAAAAAGAAGAAGAAAATATTTTTGATTCCACCAATGGAATGTTTTTAATAATATTTTAAGACATTATCAGAAATATTATACATTCATCAACATTAATAAGTAACTACACATTCATCTACATTAATAAATTTCATTTCTCTCATTCTAGCTCTATAGATAATATTTTTTAAATACCCTGATTTTTTTCTCACTTACAGTCCAAGAAAAAAAAGTGTTTTAGTTTCTAGGAAAGGAAATTTTCGCCTTACTGGAGAACACTTTTTTAAAGTTTAACGTTAGGCAGACTGGAATATTTACTGGAATAGAAATTAAGCATTTCACTGCACTTGTATTTAAGTCTGTCTGATCTTTAAAAAGATTATTTTAAACACAAGTATTTTAATATTTAAAGTTTTGGGGGAGGAGGGTTTCTGTCTTATGCAGTCACCGGTATCTGAATTCATTATTAATTTGTGAATGACTGAGGAATTTGATCAGGCCTTTTCTGTGAATAACAATTTTTAAAATCTTTAAGCTCCCATCTTCCTGTTTGTAGGAACAGACCTAGAGATGGCATATTATAGAAATGTGTTGGAGTATTTACATAAGTATATATTTCTACATGTATATGTAGTGGTGAAAAACAATTTTAGGTATGAAATAAGACACCCAGACTGAAAACAGATACTGAAACCAGAAACTGAAACAACCTTGATTTCCTGGTCTTCCACTATGATCTGGGAAACATGTTGACTCCAAGTAGGAATAAAATTCCAGAACAGTAGAACACATTCTTAAATGTATGTCCCATAGACAACAACTTTGCAGAAAAATCAACCCAAAATCATTTTTCCTTAAACAACAGACTTAAATTCCTCACTGACAACGGACAAGATCATGCAGAGAGGTTGCCACAGTCACTCTTGACTATTAAAATTACCAAACTAAATCTTCCAGCTTTTATTTCTAAGACTGACTCCACTACTGAAAACAACTCTCCTATGCAAAGTTATTTTTCCTCTTATTCCAGAATTTCCTCAAATTCTATAATTTGTTACTGAGAAAAAAAAATTACCACTTAAATGCAGTAAGGGACAAGTTAACTTGGGAAGGACAATGCAGCTGTCAAACAGCTGATTTCACATTGCCTAGGAGAAAGAATAACAGCACTTATAGTGTTTGAAACATAAATGAAGTTTGTTTTTGCTTTCAAATTATGGTCTAAAATTATTTTGGAAACCTCAGAATTTTCTTTCTTTGTTGAAAGCAAACTAATCCATTAAATACGGCTTAGATATATCATTTTTTAACATCCTTGTCCATCAGCCATAAAAATGAATGCCATTTTCAAGGCAAAATAATTATGAAAAAATTCCGTAGTCGACTGCATTGGAATGAAATTACAGTCCTACTCCTGAGCCAGGTACAAAGACAATTTCAATTTCAAAGAATTGATAAATACATAACAGTGACAGTACTGACCTTTTTCCAGGGTTGACTATTTATTTCATTGTTCTTGATGCTAAAAAAAAAAAATGGATGGAAGGAAGAAGAAGTTTACTTTAAAATAGGAGACACATTACCATTACAGTTTGTGAAAATGTAGGTTTCTTGATACCAAAAGAGGAGCTTTTTGAGTGCTCTTTGTGTAAGAAAAGTATATAAAAAAACCCTTCACATCTTCAGAGAAGGACTTAGCTACAGTTACTCACAGGAAAGAATAGTAACAAATAGCAAAGGGTTATCTATCAATTAGTGGAAGAAATATATCTAAAAGTAGACAGAGGTGAGATGGTCAAGATAGATTTTTCCTAAGAACTTCCAGAAATTTTGGTCATGTGGATATAAATACTGCTGTGGTACTTTCCCTCAGGTACCATATCCTAGAGAACATACTCTGTTCAGTTTATTGATAAGACACAATATTTTTCTTACTTTTTCCTGCTTATAGAGATTAATTTCATACATGTCAATTACCTGTAATTCTAGCTTACATAATGTACTAGCTAGAGCATCGATTCTATTCAATACTCAAATTATATGCACCTTTTACTAGGTCACTCTGTTCCAGTGTGCAAAGCAAATTATATAATCCCCATCTTGGAAAGGGTGGGCAACCAGAAGAACAGCCTGTCATGAATAAATGCATTTGGATCCAGGGGCTCCAAGTGTTTGCATCAGCTGGTTGCCTCCCATGGGACAAGGGAAGAGTCAGTTCTCCAAGTTCTCTCAGTTCTTCAAAGGTTATCAGACTGCATGCTGCAATATGGTTTTGTCAATTTTAGCAAGCACACACTTAAAGTACTGGAGATGCTAATACTGTCCATTTTGATTATCTTGATTTCACTGTTCAATGTATTACTACTGGAATTTGACTGGTGCACCATCACTAAGGGTGAAATAGTTCACTTACACTGGGATAGCAGTAGGATATGAAGAAAATATGGATGACAGGCAAGGCTAATGCCTCTACTCCAGTGTTTATTAGATACGGCAGAACACACAAATGATGAAGAATTACAGTGCTCACAGTAGGGAAGTTACTTTTTTGATAACCAAGGAAGACCTCAAAGCAGATTTTTATGTGGCATTCTACCATTTCAGCTGTTTTGAGCATTTACTGAAGCTGAAGAGCAGTAACTTCCTGCCACTGAAGTTCCACTGGAGACTACCAGGCACCCTTGCAATAACTGGAGAGGTCCCAGTGAGACCAAGCAGAAGGATTAATTGAGGTTTTTAGGATGACATTTCTTGCACCCTGATTAAATTCCTGTAAATCCCTAAAGCAGAATCATCATTATCCCAAGTGAAGTCCAGGTGCACTCTTGGCAAGGCCTTACCCACTTTCTGTCTGGCAGCACACACAGTTTTATGCAGCTACTTACACGGAACAGGAGTCATCCCATCAGTCACTAGTAATCATTGCTTTATAATGTCATGTGGAAACATTATCTAAAAGTGCAGCTGAGGCCAGTGCAAACAGCATTAATTGAAGACAAGAGACTTTCCATGGGCCAAAGCACTTACAACCCAAATAAATAAGACACTAAAAGAGGTGGACAAGTTAATAAGTTTCATCAATACTGTCAAGTTCATATTAAGTGGTGAAGATAGGAAGTCAGTAATCTGTGTCTGAATGCACATGCAGCCCTCCAGTAGGTATGTGTTAATGTCCCCTGGCTGAGTTAACCCACAGAGGATGAGTTGATACATCTGAATTCCTGCTCTGTGACAGTACAAGCTCCTGTTACACTCATAATTAATTAGGGAAGTTTCTTGGTTTAACCTGTCATACATCAGCAACAGATGAGCAGGCAGAGAATGTACTGATACTGAGCACTAAGAAGAAAAATAGACTAAATTGTTGTCTAAGTTCATGGGATGCACCTTGGTAATTGAACCTTGAGCATGGTACTTATTAAGTAAAATGCATTTGTTTTAAACCACCATTACATTTGCCTTGACAGTTGCACATAAATAGACCTGTCTTTCTGTTCCAAATAGTTCTTCATGGTTTTTTACATAAATGAGTACAAAAGTACTAAATTAAAAGAAAGGGAATGTCAGATCCTAAGATGTGACATATCCTTGGATAGGCAGAAGAAGTGGCTGACTGTGAGGTGTCCTGCATTTCGCCAACACATAATCCAAATTCCTATCATCACATTTAAATTACATTTGTAAGGTCTCTCTCTTAAAAAGATAGCAAAGTAGTGGTGCTGGGGTTTCTTTCAGCTTACCACAAGCTATTTTTAAACTTCTATCTAACATCCAAAGTCAGACCTGAGCTTAGACTACAAACACACTCAAATTTCAAAAATTAGGAGCATAGAATTAGATTCTCCAAATCAAAATTGCAAAATGAATGACCTGATTTTCTGAAGTTCTTACATGTAACAACTCCCACAGATGTCAGCAACAACTTTAATTCAGAGTTTAACTTCAGTGCTTTAGAAATCAGGTCACTTGTTCATGTTCCTAAATATAGAAGAGTAGTTGCATCTTTTTTTTTTCCCATATTTAAGTTTAGCACTCAAAGCAGGTTCTTCCTTCAGATCCTGCAAGAGAACTTTGCAAGACTTGGCTCAGGATCCAAATTTGGTAAGCAGACACAAAGTCCAGGCGTGTACAGAACCATGGCTTCAGTCCCCAGCCATTTGTAGAAGGAATCTCAGCCTTTTGTTCCAGTTATCCTGTAAAAGACCCTGACAGATGAACAGCAGCCCCTTCCACAGGTGCTCTTTGTTCACCTTCAGACAGTTTACTAAAAGCCTGAATTAATAGTAAATACATGACTGGGTACAAAAAACGCAGGCAGGTATTGAGAGTGCCACCTCACATATTTAAAAAAGCATGAGTATGCAGAAATTATTAATTACATGGGTTACATGACTTTTTATAGTGGTATAATGTACACAACTATAAAGATAAATGTTAAGTGGGAGATTTTTCCCTGAGTGCTTTTTCTTAGATTTGCGTAAAATAGATGATTGTTTGCTTTTCCATGTATTTGTGCCTATTTGTCCACTAATTAGATGCCAGGATGTAGAGAGATTAACAGAGGAATAACTTTTGCAAATGACAGATCTGGAATCACTAAGCAGAAACCTGCTAGAGACATGATCGGATGGGAACCTTGATATTTCCATGAGATATCCATTGTGCATGAAATGGTCCTTATGAATTTTTTTAGGGTTCAGCTCTGAGTTCAGTACTATAGATCCAGCTGTTGAGGGGTGATTATTTGCTCTTTTTCTACAGCTGTCTGATGAAAGACTTTTTGTCTCTCTGCTTTCAGCCAAGAAAACCATGCAGCATTGTCCCTTCAAAGCTAAATCTTTGCCCCTAAACTTCCCTCTGTTTTAATCAAAGAAATTATGTTTGGAAGGCCAAAGACCTTAACAACTGAGAGAAAAAAATTACTCCCAAACAACTTCTTCAAAACAAATTTTTCCTGCATCTCAAAATATAAAACACATGCCAAAAAAAAAAAAAAAAAAAAGTCAATATTGGGCTCTACATATAGATTTCTATTTATCTAAATCTTTCTTTGCATCAGTCTGCAAAGCTTCTTTCAGCCCAGATGGCCTTCATCTCCAGCTGAAGACAGGGAGAATCCCTATTGTAGAGAGTAATAAGCATGACTGGCAATGGGTCAATAGCCTGTTTACTCCCCACTTCTTCCTAAGGTCATCTTCTGTAAGATTTAGTATGCCCTTTAATGGTCAGCTGAATACCCATAAATCTGTTAGTTTACTTTCTAGCTCACTCTGCAGACAAATTACATCCTGTGCCAAGTCCATTACGAATACAGACATACGTCATACCTAGCTGGCAAAAAGATGGGAGAGAGAAACACTCTGGGTGACAGGGCAAGGTGACACTTGAGAACAGCTTCTACTTTGGGGGATTTTTAATAGAAGGAGCAACAGACGAGTCTCAGTCTTACCACATCTGTTCCTAAGGGGTCAGTAAAACCACAGTGCAAATTCTGCAGTGTAACTGCAATTACGCACACAAGAAGCTGGGTTTGAGGAATTTCATTAACCCATTGAGAACTGAGAAGCCCAATGTGTGTTGTGGCCAGTTGAAGCACTCAGAATGGCACAACAGCAAAGGGCCAGCACACTGTGTGAGGCAGAAGAGAGAGTGACCTGCAGCAGCAGGGAGCTGGCAGCCCCAGGTGCTCCAGGCGGGTCTCAGCTAGCAGCTGCTAGACACTGTGCTCCTCTTTTCTGCCTCCTCCCTTCCATTGTCTGCTTTTTTCACTCTTAGTCCATGCAACACTTGACTAGAAACCTGATGGATTTAACAAGTCATAGAGAAAAGGTGTTTTCATCCAGGAAGACAATCAAACCAAGCATTCAGTTTTTAATACACAAACAGCCCCCGTGGACACTCGTGGATTCCCCATGATCACCTCCCTCCCAGGAGCTGCCAGGGGATGGGAGAAAATGAATTCCCTTCCTGCATTCACCTTTCTATATGTCTGTATTACTTCCATCTTATTTAAACTACTTGGATGGGTTTCCAAGTGACTGCAACAGAGGGAAAGTTCAGGATGCTGACAGCAGGGATGTTGCCATGGCGACAGAGAGGGAGACAGGGTGGTTAGAAATTTGGAGACAGGTAATTAAAGATGCCCAGAAGCCAGGGACAAAGGTTTGATATTGCCCTGTTACCCTGAGGCAAAATTCAAATGAAGATGAAACCTTCTGCCCCATGCTTGTAATTAATGCTTCCAATTGTGCTCTCAGGCACAGGGATTCAGAGTCTTTGCATTCAGCTGAGCAAAAGTACTGTTTGTAACAGAGCATTGATTCATCATTTTCCTGTGCATTTTGGTTTCTCTGTTTCTGTAGTGACAGCATACAACTGACATGCAACTTGCCAGCTGTGTATGACCCTGTAATTGGTGACATCAGGTTTGTTAGCATCCATTATTCACAATGTGAATTGTCAGTGAGTGTGGTAGGTTGGACACCACCTGCCCACCAAGCTGCACTGTCACCCTGCTCCTCAGCAGGATGGCAGGAGAGAGGGGAAGAAAATAAATTGGGAAAAGGTCATGGATAACAATAAAGACTGTTCAATAAAGCAAAAGCAAAGACCACACACAAAAGCAAAGGAAAGCAAAAGATTTCATTTCCTCTTCCCATCAGTAGGTGATGCCCAGCTATCTCACAGGAACAGGGCTTGTAGTAGTTGTTCCAGAAGACAAATTTCATAAACAATGAATGCCCACCCTCTCTTCCTTTCTCCTAGCTTTTATTGCTGATCACACGTCACATCATATGGAATATCCCTTAGGTCAGTTTGAGCCAGCTGTCCTGGCTGTGTCCCCTCACACACTGGGTGTTTCTTTCCCACCCCCAGCCTACTGGTGAGGGAGAGAATGGTGTACAGACAGCACTGGTGCAGTGGGAGCGGTGTTCAGGCAGCATGCTGGAGTGTTATCAGTGATTTCCAGCTCCAGAAATAAAGCACTAAAGCACGGTACTGAGGGCTGCTGTGGGGAAACCTGATTCCATCCCAGCCAGACCCAATACAATGAGTCAAAATATTCTGAGAATCTGTCTGACTCATTATGGTGTGAATGATGATATGATTTAAAGAAAAAAAATAAATTTTTAAATTACCTAATTTCTAGGAGAAACAAGAGAATCCAAGCCTTGTGCCTTTGAATTGCAAATACATATGGTTCAGCATGAAAAATAAAATTTCAACTTGCTTTCCTCTGTGTTAGCAAACATACAATTATGCACAGCTAATTTATTTGCATTCATTAGGTCCACATGGATACTTAAGTACCCCTGACTGAGACACTTGTACTGCTACAGGCAGGGTCCTTTATGCTACATGATTTGGTGACTCTGCAGTTTACCCCTTGTTGCAAAACATGTTCCAGGTACTCAGCTTTCCTCGTGCACACAAGTAGCTCTAGCAAAACCTTTGTGGTGCAAGGAAAAGCCTGAGAATGTGAGCTGAATGACAACTGCAGCAGTCATGTCTTCCTGCACTAGCAAGAGCTCTGAAACAATAGGACACAGACCCCAGCAACACAATTTGCCTCGAAGAGCTGCTAAATCCAAAGCTCTGGAAGTGGGAAATGATCAGCAAAAAGTGTGGAAACATCACAAAATATTATAGCAATAGTAACAAGATTGTATGCCCAATTTTAAATCTGAATCTCCATTTAAATGCATTGAAGCTCCTACAGAAATGCTCAAAGTCCCAGCAGTGAGGTAGAATCTAGGGGTCTCAGCACAAATTCTGGATGCATTTTGCTTTGTTGTAGGATGCCTTTCACCTACCAACAGGTGCAATTATACATGCAGAAACATAAGTGCATGACTTTTTTGTTATACATTTGCAGGAAATGTTATTGTAGCTAGTCAATGTATCTCATTAACCAGAACTTGGAAAATGTAATGACTGTTATGTAGGTAATCTTTTTGCACTGAAAGTCTTTTTATCCACTGCATATTGTCTATATTTTGTGCTATGTGCACATTAACTAAAAATCTGAAACTAAAGAATTATTGTGAATTTTGTAAAAATGAAAAACAAAACAAAACAAAAAAAAAAGGAAAAAATAAAAACAACAAATTAAAAAAAGATACTCAGAAGAGAAAGTATGGTCCAATTTTTGTTTTGTTTAAAAAGGTTGAGGAATCAGAGCATATTAGTAGTATTTTAAAATACCAAAAACTTGCACCTTTTAAAGAAGATGTACAAATAATCTCAACTCTACCCTTGATTACTGACATATGGAAAGTCTCCTTCTCTTGCAGCAAGTTAGAGGCCACTGATCCAGCTCAACACCTGGCAACCTGCCTTGCTTCTGGAGCAAAATTTCTGTGTCAGAGATTTTCAGGGGAAGACAACAGTGGCAGATCTTTCAATAGCAGCTGCTTCATTTAATGAAGGGAAAGAGTCTTACTGCTGGAGTCATTTGTTGCCATAGCTTCCCATGTTAAAGCCAGAGAAACCATTAGAGCATCTTTCTACCAGAGACCAAAGATTTTCATTCAATTACACTCATTCTGAGTGCAATAATTTGTGTTTAGCAAAAGCATATCTCTCCAAAATCTATCCACATTCAATTTGAATGTGCATGCTATTTTTCATTTCAGTTTCTGAAGTTTTGACTTTTAGCTACTGGTTCTTCCTCTTCATCTTCTTATTGTTGGATATTTTTGAAACCAAGAGAAGATTTAGACATTCTGATCAAGTCCCTTCTCGATATTCCATTTGATAAACTGTCTGTTGTGACCACTTGTCAAGGAAAGAGCATCCCACCTTACATTCCTTCTCTACAATTTTTTGGTTCATAAACTGGCTCTCATCTTGACACAGAGAGTCAAAAAATATTTTCTGCCCTCCCTTTAAAGGTCTATAATACCCTTATACTCATCAGAGTGAGGAGCATAAGTCTGCAGCCCTGAGGAATAAAAATCCCTCCCTCTCTCTTAATCATTCTTTCTCTCTCCCCACCAAGGAAGGCAGCAGCTTTGTTTGTTTGTTCTAAACAAACAGAAGCACAGAAAGGATAAA
Organism: Cichladusa arquata; assembly: GCA_026413545.1. NCBI lineage: Eukaryota > Metazoa > Chordata > Aves > Passeriformes > Muscicapidae > Cichladusa > Cichladusa arquata. The sequence continues at coordinate 121,487,386 of JAOTQP010001286.1, forward strand.
GCCTTACTCTGTCTTACATATCAGACAAGGGCAGACCCCTGCAGCCTAAATCTCCTGGCTAAATCCAGCAATGCATTAATTACACCAGCGCTGTTATCCCTGGCTGCTGGTTGTTTTCACTACTCATACTGTCATATTTCACAGTTTCGCTGTGTTAAAATGTATCAAATATGTCTATTATTGCCATTTTTTAAGAGATTCTTATTTGTTTTCCTATAAGGTACTTGCAGATTCACTGCAAATCTACAAAGTTCAATTTTTACCCTTTGCTTTCTTAGCAGACAGAAGAAAATAATGCAGGCAGGAACCCAAACCATTATTACTTCTAGTTTTGGGTGTTCTGTTCAAGGTGCATGGCAAACAAAATGCAAAACAGAAACAAGAGACTATACCAGAAAAAATACGATAATTTGGAGATGAAACACAAAGAGTGAGCCCTGCACCCCGTACTCTGAATTTACTGATCTCCCAGAATAACAGGAAAGTAATTTCCTACCAACAAGGTATTGATCTCCACATTGCACACACAACCATTTCCTGGAAATGTCAGATGGTGGATTTATAAAGTCTGCAAGAATTAGGAGCACAGAAGTGCATTTACTGAATTGTTTCAGTACTACACATGCCTTTCAGTCTCATGGTTTATTTCAAATAAGTAACCTATATTTAATAAGTTTAGTGATTTAATTACTGTGAAGTCTCAATGTATACATGCAACAGGAAGTCAACTAGCTTGTTGAGCTTGTGCTCAATCCAGGCAAAACTGATCCATGCCACAATTGTAACTCAACACACATCAGAGCACACATCAAACTGTACTCTTGCTGTTAAAAAAAAAAAAATGCTGCCAAACCATCACATTCAATAGTAGAAGTAGACAATCACATGAAAGACTAAGTAACTATTTAGTTGTTTACTACTAACTCTGTGATTTACAGAGAATAAAGTGTCCAATTCCTTACCAAGCATGATGTGAATCTGTCAGAATGATTTGATCTAATAGTGATAGAGCATACATAGCTTAGATAAGTAATTCATAATTTACCATATACAAGTGGTATCTCCCTATTTACCGGTGTTCTCTGATGAATCCCATCAAATCCCATTTCACAGTAGTCATGGATTTCTTCTGACACACTTGATTATGAAGGCAGGAAATGTTTTCAAACATTAGATCATAATTTGGCTACTGATGCCCATATGAGTGTCAAACAGTAGCAGTAAAGAAAGGATTTCTTCAGTCCCAGGTTGAAATTCAGCATCCAGGACAACCAAAAGAAGATGGAAGACTTGGTTTGTCCTACAGCAGACCTATTACCTCCCTAGTTGATGGAGGAAATCAGATGAGATTCCTTGAGGAATCTAAAAGTGTGCCAAACCATTCTACTAAGGACAAAACACTTGCTTAAGTACTTCTAACCCAGGGCCTGAATTTAACATTCAAAATGATAGCAAGGGACATGAAAACCAATTTCTCGTCACTGCAGTGTAGTGTGCTCTGTGTGTATGTTCACTACGTAAAGCTTATCTAGGAAATTAATTAGGCCTTTAATGTTCTGTTTTCTTCACTGCTTTATTTGCAGGTTAAGAAGACTGTAATCATTCACAGGGAAATCTTGGGCTCCCCATAACCAAATCATACTATGGAGAAAAGCTAGCAGTGTTAGGATTAGAGAGTATTGGGACCACCGTGCTGTTTTCAAATGCCAGTGTCATTCTTCTCCTCTCTCTGCAACTGTTGACAGCAAACACAGACAGGCTCTTCCCACAGGGCAAGATGGTCATCCCATTTCAAATTCCAGGTTGGACTTGGAGCAGGATCACAATTGTGTGTGCATGCACACAACTGCACAGCTACGAGGGGCTGGGGCACATTCCTATATGTTCCTGCCTGTGACTAGATGGGAAAGTTTAAGGAAAGTTTACAGAACTGTGCTCCCTTCTGTGTTCTTGGGCCTTTCTACTGATTCCTGCAAGAATCTTTGAACTACTATTCTAATTCCCCTACTTCTTCCACTGGGTTATACCTTCTGATAGAGAAGTACAACTTTCACAGCTCGCTGGTCCTGGGTGAAGAACAAGAGTTGGTGCTTTGGCAGGTTCCCACCAGCCGGGGAGAATGAACTGGGAACTCTTCCTGCCTCGGTCACAGGGGGTAGCCACAAACCATCTTGTGAATTTTTCACCCACAGAAATTAATTGTCTGATCACTTTTCTGCTTGTCAGGTTTTAGTTTAGCTGGTAGGCACAGGGAAGAAATCTGAATTACTGGATTCCTGTTGGCATAGTAATTAACTTCAGACTACTGTGGTCTCCAGGAGTCTCAATTGCCTACTGAGCCTCTCTCTACTGAGTCTCTGTCTACCCAGTTGCTCAGGCATCTTTTGATTTTTGCAATATTCTTAATTCAGAACTAGCAATTCCACAGCTGTTTCAATATAAAACTGATTAACAAAATGTCATGTGGATACACACCTTCCAGACTACTGCTACCATGTTTAACTATAAAAAGAAGTTTGATAAATCTTTAGCTTTGTTTCAGTAGTTGCTTTACATCAATTTAAAGCCCACTAAATGCTAAAAACACTTCCAAGAATGTACATCATGGATCGATCTAAATTTACTACTTTGATTTTCCTTGCCATCTGTCAAATTATATATAGACTTTCATTCCATGTATATTGCCAGATAATAGTTGCTAAATAGAAAAAACATATTTCAGAGCTGACACTGCTACCTCCAAAAGTCAAATAAACCTAGATACAAGTAAGTTTAAAAAAAGGAAGTGAAGCAGCTTTGATTAAACTCTGAAAGAATCTACGCAGATTCAGGAATGATTGGTAAATGGTATTATTTGTGTGAGACACATTCAGAATGCAACAGCAGGAGGATAACAGAAATCTGACATAACTGGTCTTAAACCAGAGGCAATAAACTGAGGGAGGGCACTGTGTAGATAAAGTAATTGTGTCTGGTAGCACTCCAGTACCCACTCCCAGTAGCAGCAGAACGTTATCATTTGTTAGTAGGCCTTTTCATTTGTTTTAAATTCCCTTTTGAAGAAAAGACTGTGGGTAAGTGCTAGAAGTATAATCTCCCTGTGACTTACTATCCTCAGAGTTAGAGATGATGAAAAATAGATTGAATGCTCTCTTGTATATTTTAGAACAATTTTGTTAAATATGTTTATGCCAGTAAAATTTTATTGTATGCTTTTTATTGTATTTCCCTGTCCTTTTTAAATCTGGAATACAATTTCAATTGATCTTAGCATAATACATTTTTAAATCAAAAGCAGCATAAAGGATCAGAGCAATTATCTCCTTTAACAGGTAGTGTATTTGGAAACACATCAATACTCTAGAAAAATGCATATTATTATTTCCATCAAACATGAAAAATCTATCTGTTCCCCTAGCTCACTTATGTGCCACAAGAAACAACAATAGACTCTTGGAGTCTGTCAAATCTTAGATTAATAATAAATGAGCACCAAATGATAAACAGAACCTTTCACTGTTCTATTGCTGAAGATTACTGCAGGGTAAATACTAACAGGAAACTGAGCAATGTTAAACATACAGCTTAATGGATACATTATTTACAATCTGAAAATAAATCCAAAATTCATACTAAACTAAAAGGATTATGTTATGAACTGAAGGGCATATGTTAAAAAAAAATAATGTGCTTTGAAACACAAATTTTATGGAAAATATTTTAAAAGAAACTAGTTTTCAATATTTAGTTGCAGAAATGTCCAGGGAATTCAGAGTTGTCAGGTTGTACAACTAAAGCTTTTGATTTGTTGGTGCTGCTGAGGTAGAGATGTATGATGACTGGGAAGAGAAATGCTATTTGGGAAGGGTAGAAGACCTACAGTCTCAAAATTTTGGTGGAGAGAATGAAATTACCCCAATCAGAATATGTTCAGAAGAGAGTCCTTGGTATAGTCACGTTTACAGAGTGACAGACCCCATTAGAATTTATCTTTTAGGAAGATAAGACAACAAAATATCTTCTGACACCACATTTTAATATACCCAGCTGGAGGATCATGCATTTAGGAATCTTACCTAAAGGATTCATGAAAGCAGTGACAATAAGGAGCATCTCAGAGTCCCAGTACAAAGTTAGACCAGCCATATCTTCATCCTGTGATAAATAAGAAAGCCAGCAGAAATAGATGTATAGAAATAGGTATTTGAGGGATTTTTTTCCTTTGTTTAGCACATAAGTGAAATTACTAGTAATCTAACAGTTATAACTCCTTGTATTGTCAAAAGTCTGTTGAAAATGTGCCTCATCCTGAAAGTAGCTCAGTAGCACTGAGTTGCCTGTTTCTAATATGCAAATCAAAATTACTTTTATAAAAAAACAGATAGGAAACACAGATCAAGTAGATACCACGCTTACAAAATAGCTATTAATACCTAAATGTCTTTGCCCAGAGCATCAACACTTTTTCCTGGGCAATGAGATTCTAACTAGGAACTGCTTTGCTCACAGGCATTTTGAGTCCTCACCCACCACTCTGGTTGCACCCTATAGCCCTTAGGGTGGGTTGCTATACAAGCTGTCCCCCATCCAAAGAGATGAGACTGCTGTGGAGGCATTTCATCAAATAGAATGTCACTTCAGTCTGTCTCTGTCTCTCTCTCTCTGTGTGACCATCTTAATACTCTGATTTCCTTGGGGGAGGTTACCTGTGTTTTTTGATGCCAGAGAGGGACCCCATTGTAAATAGTGTTGATGTAAAATGCCTATTCAGGAACAGATCATAGCTTGAGAAGAATTGGAAATGTACTCCTGAATTTTGCAGCAATGGTGGGCAGAAGATTTTATAAAATGCCAGGAGTATTGCATTCAGATTCCTGAACAGTTTCTTCTATTGGAACTTGCATTTAGAGTTCTTCATTTGAGGAAGAAGGGGAGGCAGCAGGGTAAGGTTTGTTACTGATGGATGCAAGATAAGCAAATAATCATCATTCCACAAAGACTAGACTTGGAAATAAGGGAGCATTAATTAATCTACTCCTAACTCAGCTGTTCCTTCTTAACACCTCTCCTGAATATACAAATAAGGTCCTTCCCCCATCCAGGACAAATGCTTTGGGTTGGACTGGACATTAAAGATCAAACCCTCCCCCCCATGGGTAGGAACATCTTCCACCAGACCAGGTTGCTTAGAGACTCAAGGAAAGGAAAGATCCTGGGAAAAGGAGTCACCTCTCTGAGCTTCATGGGCAAAATCCCAGTTCTACAGACCAGGATTTTCTCGGGTTTCCACATAAGAAAAGTCTTGCTATTCTATTTCAGAATCCTCACAATGTCACATTGTCATTTTCTGCTATAAGGATGATAAAAAACCCATCTAAATGACCTCTGGAAAACAAATATATTAATAGCAACAACTCATCTTTCCTGCAAGAGCCAGGCTTCATTCCAATGTAAGGGAATATGATAAAGTTTGATTTCCTAATAGCCCAGAGGCCCAAGTAGGAAGAGCACCAAATAGGGATGTGTGTTTTCAGGACTATGTGCTCACCACATTAAAAAAATTTCTATGAGTGAAGTCCAAAGATAAAGAACAGCTAGCTCTTTTCTGATTGTTTTGCTGCCAAAATCTCAGACTGTTTTATGACCAAAATTAATGATGCATGTATCATTCAATCCACTATCATTCCTTTCTCAAATACAGACATTAACACACAATCATAACAAGTTCCCACAAAATCATTTTTTCAGTATATAGAAAAGGCAGAGAGAATGGATATCACTAATCCATCACTATAATTCATATTCCTTGCACAGTTAGCACCGTGCTTTCAGCATTTACATTCAGGCATTCTTCTGAGGTTTCTACCATTTTCCCACTCTTTTTCTGCCTGGTTCTTGTGTTGCCACTTGCTCCTGGCCTTGGATTACGTGGATGTACAAAATAAGTTATCAAACTCAACATACCTAAAACCATACAAAAAAGGAGCACCAGGAGGTCCTTACCATTCACCTCTGGCAGGAATTTCAAGGTTTGCTTTTTTCAAGCCCTCATCTTCCTAGCTCAGTGGCCACTGAAAGAAGCTAAACAGCCAACAGAACACCACAAAATATATATGTGAATTTTCAAATCAGCTTGCTAAAAGGTTAAAACTAAAAATCTCAAGTGCTTCTCTGCTTGGTCACTTGGTACGTTTTTTACTGCTGCACAGGTCCAGGGCTTAGGAGAGCAGATAGAAAAAAGGGTGAACCACAGCTTAAAATCATCATATTTTGGGTTTTAATTTTTCTTCTTAATGTAAAGAGGGTGATATATTAGGAGGCAGTGACATAATTAGCGAAAATCAAACCAATTATATCAAGTTTCCATTAGTCCTTTACTGTAAACTCCATTCTGCCATCCCTATTATATGCTTATTTCAATAATTCCAGGAGAAAGAACATGTTAGATTTTCCTATGTAAAAAGCTTTGAAACCAATGGATTCACACACAATGGTAAGTGTTCCTCAGCACCCAAAAAAAAAAAAAAAATCAAAAAACACCTAAACTGTCACCAAGGGTGCTGCCTCCACATTGTTTCATCACCCTTCATAGCCTCAAGATTCCTCCTCCACTTTATCTCATAGTTTTCAAGAGCAGGCTTATCTCAGGATGACTATTATGAATTTCACCAGCAAGAATTCACAGACTTCTCAAGGATTACTGCAAAATTTTCTGTGTGAAATGCCCAAACGCCTTGCAAATATGTATTCACTAAATTCCATTGCAGTCAGTGACATTATATTACCACCATCTGAGAAACAGGCAGGTTGAAATAAGGAGAAGGTAAGTGACCTTCCTAAAGTTATAGTAGAAGCCAGAGATATATTTTAAATATCCTCACTGTTCTCTGATGAGAGCATACATTTTCTTAGCCCACCTGCAATTTGGGTGCTCAGATTGTTCACGGTTCAATGAACATCCAAATTACCAGAGTACTAAAGAAAAAATGTCCTGAGATACTGTTTAAGTCTATCATGGGAAACTTGCTCAGACTATCACCAGTCCAGTCATAAAAATTGTTCATGTCAGCTGATATTAGTAGAAAGACTGATATTCAGTGCCAGTCACTATTTGGCAGAGGCCTTTAGTTCCATGCTATAATTTCAGGCATGTGCAGAAAGAAAGAGTAAAAACCATCTCTACTTCTATATATTCTTCATATCAGCACACTTGCAAATGGGAGGGGAAAAAAGGAAGAAACCTCTGCAAATGCCGTGTGTTTTATAAACCTCAAAAGCTTTTTTTTCTACATGCTTCCTGCACACCAAAGCACTCATTAAATCTGGCCCATCAGGAGGAATTCACTTGAGGGACTGTCTTGTTGATTTCTATCAGGAACCAAGGAAAGCAATTTTCCTGAGAAGATGCATGAAAAGACAGAGCTGCAGAAAGAGAAACAATGGGAGTCATCCCCTTCCTTATACCTCCTACCCAGCCAAGAAAGTGGCACTGTCTCAGCATAATCACATCATCAGACTGCTCTGCAGTGTGGCCAGCCTTTGTTTCCTTTATGTGCTTGTTCATTACTTATCTGTGCTGAAAATCAAAGCTTAATGGCTGACACACATTTTTAATGAGTCAGTGTGACAGACAGAAGGGACATGATCATTACTGCCATCCCAATATATGCAAACATTTCTTTTGTTCAACTGCCCTTTCCACATCACTTCATCAAATCGGACATGTTTCTTGTGGATCACACGCCCAACCAATTTATAAACATCAGCTGTTTCAGACCAAGAGGTGTTCTTTGTATTGTACATAGCCCTTTACTCCCCCCCAGTAGTAATAATGATCTGCTTTCTTTAAGTAAATAATAAATAAATAGAAGCAGAGTGAACTGAGTCTAGTGAGAGGTTTAAAGATGATAGAGCTTGTTTCTGCCTTTGCTCTACTTCTGTAAATTATTATGCTGCAGCTACAAGGAGAGCATAAGCCATTATGACCTGAAGCATTTCTCCAGGGATACAGTACAAAAGTGGTCTATCAGAAATGCAATCAATTCCAGAGATGACTGCTTCCTGCATGCTTCCAAGCTGCTGCTTTATAAAACAGCTCCCCATAAAAGGAGCAGGAAATGCATGACATCGTTTAGCAACCAGTCATTAGAACTTAATGGAAGAGGATTAAAATAAAAAAAATGCCATGCTTACAGACCTTTCTGTACATTACCACAGCCTTGGAGAAGAGGAATTGATGATACATTGGTAGAGCCTTAACCCTTTCCTCTACCTTCAGAGATGGAAACATCCCATAATCAAATAAAATCTTATTAGAAGGATATGTCAAACAAAAATCAAACCTCTGAATGAAAGTGGAGTCAAAGGTTAGATTTCTCCATTTTTACCTAGAAACCCCTGGGGGAAATGGAAACATGTTCCCTAATCCTGATTTCTCTGACCTGTCTTTCCTCAGGTGCTGCACCATGGCATTTCTTGTGTTTCAGCAGTTGTCTCATTTCTAGTTGCCTACATGAAAGTGCATGTGCACTCCCTCTTGCATATGCTTAAGATACAGTGAGAACCAACCAAATAACCCCTGAAATTACGTTCCTACTGATTTATTGTGAAAACATTTTTGGTACTGAAAACACCTGGTACACAGTATCATGTGCATTGATAATAATTCTGGCACAGCTTTTTTTCTAGAGCAAAGCAAGTATTTACAGCTACAGCAGAATGCTGTTGATGAAGTCATTCTTATCAATCAAAAGATAACTTGGACAGTAGAAAAATATCCATCTCTTGAGGTTCAGCTCTCTCTAAATCACCCCCAGAAGATTCTATGAATCTTTCTCCCCTCTGCGAGTTTTGAAACTGACAACTGCATGGTGCAGACAACCAATATCTGTATAAATGGTTTTTCCACTATATGTTAAATTATGTGGCTAAAAATAAGCTGCAGATCATCTATCTTTAAAAAGCATATTACGTACCTCATAATGATTACATATCTCTTAAATGACAAGTTTTTAACTGCACTAAGCCAGAAGCCAGAGTAGAGCTATGTTCTTTTTTTGGCATCTTTTCTGTCTCTCACACCACACAACACTTGGGAGTCAGAGCACTGCCTGGCATGCAAATGACTTGGTGCATGACAGAGCTACGTGGTCACACCTTGCCATCCCAGAGCCTGAGGTCCTTACCAGCAAAGTGCAGTTACAGGAATCCAAGGTGCTCAGCTGTAGGAAACAGCACCTTACAGTACTGTGAGAAGTGTTGACTCGCAAGGTTTGTCTGACTCACATTAAATATTTACTGTTATTCGTACTTTAATTGTTCAGCTGTAATAAAAAGTATTCCCTGCAGCCACTGCAGGCTGTGATCCAGCCATGCTCCACACCCAAGGCAATGTCAGCAAGCCAGCAAATGCTGTCTCCTGCCATCTCCAAAGCTGTGTGGCAAGGACAGTTGTCCAACACTGGAGACAGCTGCCGCTCCATGACCAGCACCTCATCCAGAAGCAGCAGTTGGGAAAAGGCATAGCTGAAAGCACTGCATGCTGGGTGAAACTAAAAGGCATTTGGGCCATTCCTGCCTATTAGATCAAGGAAGATGCCTTCTCCCAAAGCACAAAACTAGTTCATCACTCTAAACCAATTGATCTTCATCTGACTCAGAGTCTGACAATCCTTTTGTGGTTTTAGCGCAGCATCACCTGACTATATCACTTCTCTAAGGACAATGTTTCAAATCTCCTACTATTGCAATCAGACATTTCATTGCTCATATCATAAATGTCAAATACAGGGTTGCTGTTTATTGCTAAAAATCATCGTGTTCAACCCAAAGATAGATTTATTTCACTACCATACAAAAGCATTCATATATATAAGAAATCCTGTTAGACATGCCAAAAAATTACATAGACACCAAGACTAAGAAACTTGGGCTATCCCTCAGCTCTCTTCCTTTTTTCTAACTGCACATTTAACATACCCAGCTATTTTTTTACACCTGTGAAATTATGCAATGTTGCAACAGTAAAACTGAAATCAAAGTCAACAAAAAATTTCTATAGGAAATTGTGGCTGCTTCAAATTAATATCCTTTATTATTGCAGTCATTTAGAGTTCAGGTAGCCTGTGATGCTGAAAATCATCTAAATGACTCGTTTCAAACTTCTTTAGAACACATTTTAATTTAACATGCACAGGTTTTTAAGAAGCATTTCTAGTACAGAAATCACCAGCACCAGACACAAAGGTAAAATTCAGATCTAACTGTCTATTTGAAGATAATTTTTACAGCACTTATGTATATTAAGCTTTTTTAATTATTTAGAAACAAAATATAATACAAGAAAGAATATAACACTGCCTCAGAGCAAGCACTTACCTTTAAAAATATTGTGCCTCTAACAGCGGTCATGAGGGGCCATGTAGGGAAAAGAAAGAAAAGGGGATATGTGGGATATACTCACTTTCAGCCACAGAGATTTTCCAACTCTGGCACAACCAGTAACCAAATTAGTAAATGTCAACCAATCTCTCTCCCAAGCATTTGTCCAGTCTGCTTTCACACCTACCTGAAGTTCACCCATATGAAACAGCCTTTGACAAGGAGCTCCACAGGTTCACTGCATGCCACACAAAGAACCATATCATTGCCTTTGTTTTAAACCTGATCCAAATTAATGCAGTACCTAATTCTATGGGATCTGCATCTGAAAAATACAATGACCAGTTGATCTCTAGCATTCCTCTCCATGTTACTCAGAATTGTGTGGACATGTCTCATACTCCCAATAACTCTTATTTTTTTCAGGTTGAAGCATTCACCTCAGCTATGCCACATTGTACAGTAGATAATAGGAGTGCATTTGTAAAACAAAATTATTGATATAGAGTCTCCAGCATTCTGAGCAGGCTTTTTTCTTCCAGTTACTATAAAAGTGGTTCTGCAGATTGTATAGTCATTAGCAGCTGGATTACACTAGTCATGTTCAAGCATGGGCTGGTTCTCTTTCATCCAAAAAGAATTCAGTTCAGGTGCTCCATAATTGTCTTCTGTTTGAACCAAAGTGCAAATAAATGAGGATAATTTGAAGATTAATTTCAAAACCCCATGCCTGATCTGAACTAAAACTGGCAGATGTACCTTGGTTTTCCTTACACAGAAGTTGCTCCGTAATTCTGAATTGTCTTTATCACTATGCACTGAACCTTTTCCCCTTTAAGAACACACTTTTTGAAGATGGGAGGACCAGAATTGCATACAGCCGTCAAGGTGTGGGAAAACCATGAATGTGCTTGCTTTCATAATGATGTCTTCTGTTTTTTCCTTTTTTCCTTTCCTAATATTTCTATTTGATTTCTTTTCATACTGTGGCTAAACACTAAGCTGACAATATCATGGTTCTCAAGGTCTCATTCCTGAGTGGCAACGGTCTCTCAAAACATAACATTTTATAAGTTAAGTCAAAATTTATTTTCCCTGTATGTATTGCTATACATTCATGCATGTATTTCATTTTTGACACACACATGAAATCTAAGAATTGATAGAAACATCTCGCACAGCAGTCAATTAATCAGCCTGTTATGTCCCACAATGTCCTTTTGAGGTAGGTAAGCATTATTATGTCCACTTAAACACTGTTATATCATTTTTTTTTTTCAAGAGATAAGCCCACTTGGACAAGCAAACTCAAACAAGGGGGGAGCTTTTCATCAGTGGAGCAATGAATTCCCCCTAAATTTCTCCTACTTTTAGAACATTAAAAACTTGTCACAAATAGAAAGGAATCCTGGAAAACCCTTCTGGTAGAGTTGCTTCCAGAACAGACCCTTCCAGCTAATATGCAATTTGGGACCACTAGTAACACCTAAAAACACATTATAACTTTGGGTTATCATGTCAGAAAAGAGCAGCCAAAAGTTAATTATGTGTTTGAATTACCTGGCTGTTCCTCACCACTTGCCAGGAGTGACCTTAGGAAGGACATTCAGGTGCTCCAGGCAGGAGCATTCTCTGGTCACAGTAACTCAAGTTCAAATAAGCACAGCTAAGCTCCCTCTTTTTCACACTGAGATATTAAATGTTTCTAAATTTAATACAAAGCTGCTAAATTTTAAGAATTTTAATGCATAACACTGGATGATAGGCTCTAGAAAGAGAATTCATGAGAACAGAAAAGAGAACATATTAAAAAGACATTGTAGTTCAGTTCTAAATTCTGGCAGGACACAATAGACATCTTAGTCAGCCAATACATCAGACTTTTTACGGGAACAGCTAATCTAAAAAAGACCTCACATTTTAATTTCAGATTTTCAATTACTTGGCCCAAAACTTGCATTGTAGCTTTTTTTTTTCTCTGTCTTAAGGAAAGATTAAGAGATATGAATGTTACAGAATCAGAACAGAGACCCTTGAGAAGAAGGATAATAATCCGAAAATCACGAGATTAAATATACTTAATGCATTGAATTATATAAAACATATTTATTTTATAATTTAAATATATTTCATATCTATGCATCATATTGATGCCTCCTGGCTTTATAGTGTTGGCATTCCCTGAGGCTGCATATTCTTCATAAAAATGAAACCTGAGGACCTTTTTGAAAATGAAAGCTTAGATTATCCTAAGGTCTCATTTAGGTCTTGCAAAGCAGCCTTTTGAGGCAAATGCCCTAGTTCTTGGCTTTTCTCAGGGTCAGAACTTTTTACCCTGTGTGATGAAGGCTGATCCAGCGCAGTGTGGATGACAAACACTAGGGTATGCAGGTCTAAAACACTGTGGTTTTAGTGTGTGTATATTTGAGCTTCCTTCCCTCTGACTCAGTCAAGCGTCTCTGCTTTTCAGTTGAAAGGCTTGTACCTTCCTCTGTAACAAAAAGATACCACTCAAAACAGGACTGAACAATCCCCTGCATTGCACAAGGCAGGAAACCCTTCGGGCATCAGTGAAATTCCTGAAGAAACTGAATTACCGGGAAATCAAAGCAATATCTCATTATCTGCTGAGCTCTTCCTGCCCAGTCCCCTCTGAGCTGTGCTCCAGCAGGAGGGGGGCTGAGCAGGACCAGCTGAGATCTGCTCAAGCGCTCTGCCCTGTGAACCCTGCAGGCACCTCACTGCAAGCTGCCAGTGCAGATGAAGTCACAGCAGGATAGAGAGAGCTAAGCCAGCACAGATTATATCTGTGACCATACCAAAATGGGCTAGACACTGTAAAGACACCTTTGTGTGAGATTCAGAACTCATCCTCATCAGTAAGGCGGTATCAATCCAGCTATTGTATCCTACACCTGGTAGGGTTATGTCCTCAAAAAATGTGTAAGTTCTGAAGGTTCAAGTCTGCATCCATACCTGAAGTCTTTTCTTTGAAGGAGCAGTTGTGGGGATTTCCTTAGAGAAGGATCTTCTCCAGAAACTTTGTCTTGTACAATGATTTCTTGACCTGGAGAAGTGTGTTCCATTATGAATCTCTCATTTTCACTAAAGAAATGTGATTAATGTTATGCTAAGACACCACTAATACAGAAGGGTGTTATTGGATACCACTGGGAACCAGGGAAAAAGCAGCCTTGAAGCCTTGGGTTTCTCAGCCTGCACAAGGACAAGAAATTATAACAATGATTAAACATCTGCAGGGTGCATGACAGCCATGTGTCTCGTGCTGTTTTGCAGAAAGCATGTTTTCAAAGAGGTGTTGCCTTCTTGGACCAATGAGTCTTTTCTATTCTGTTTTGCATGTACTCCCCTATATAAGTGCAGTATTTCTTTAAATAAAGCTCTCTCTTTTTCTTTTGCTTCTCCATTACACGAGGAACTATGCTGCATTATCCTCTTTGCTGCTCTCCCATAGCCTCAAATGCAACAGAAAGGCTTCTCATCTCATCTCATCTATTTTCTTTTTCCAGGTCTGTTCATTGAAGATATTTTGTAGCCTTAACTTTTAGATTAAAGTAGTGGCTAAAACGATTGAAATGAAAACATATTGGCTATTTTTGTAGTCTGTAGGGATAACATAATCCATTTAGCCTTTCATAAAACCACATACAGAGAATAACAGAATTTTAGGAAGTGTATTAATTAACAAGTATGTGTGTTACTGTACCTAATACCCACAGCTACAATATATACCCCCATATATCCAAGCATATAATACCTGGATGAAATTCAGAGAATACATGAGAAAACCTATACACTAGAGACAGCATATGAGAATCCTCTTGAGAGGTCACTGGCATGGAACTAAACCTGTTAAGGGAGGTTTTACTGTACTCCATGGATGTGCTTAAAGAAGGTTCTGCTATATTCAATTACTATTGATTCATTAGGTACGTGAACTGTACAGCTCTAATTAGAAACCTGTTTCTTTCTCTCTTTGAAATGCGTGGGGAACATTAAATAGGTTTATTCCGGGAAAAAAAAATTAGAAAAATGGTAACCCAAATTTCCTGTCCTTTGCTTTGATGTCTAAGTAACCATGGTCTCTCTGATTTTTGAGAGGAGGCAGCAGATGATGCACCTTCCAAAGCTGTTAGATTGCTTGTGTTCAGCATGAGCACACCTTGGCATGTCCCACAGGCAGGTGCTGCTTGCTCACACACTGCCCTTTCTTCTCTGGCAGGACGAGGTCCCAGTGCTGGGAATCCCAGAGAGAAAAGAGGAATGCAGAAAAGGAAGAATGGCTTTATTTGACTATCCAGGCTTCTGACACTGACTCAGAGTGCCTTTCTCAGGGCAGGGGAAGGGCTGGCAAAACACAGTGCAGGAAATGGGTCTGGCAAGGGAGATTCTGCTCCTCAGATACATCACAAAAGCTAAGAAATTACTGATGGATTTTGCTGAGCTTTCATCATTCTCTGGCTGAAGTCCAGCCCTTACTGGTGACCCAGTAAAGGTCCTATGTAAAGAACCTTTCCTTGTGTAAGGTTCTTTATCCTCTGGCCCTGTCCCAGATGATTTGTGCACTTAGATAGTCCTCCAGATGTTACAGCATCAGTAAAATGCTTTGCCAGCTGGACTGAAACAAAAAGACTCCAAACCTACCCTGAGAGAGTGAAATATGCCTCTCTCTAGGAACCTTGCTACTTTGTGTTTAAAAGTCTGTCACCTCTGCTACTTAGGCTTTGATAGCCACTCATAGAGATGATAAATAGCCAGAGGTATTTTAAATACTTTATACCTTCTGATTACCTTTCAATTAGTAGTTAATCAGAGACAGTCCAGTCAGTTCATCCTTCCAATGCCTTCCCATGTATTAGTGAGTGGCCAGACTTCTTAGGACAAAAAAAAAAAAAAACATTCTAAACATTGCCAGTGCTGTCCAAAATAATAATACACCCAGGCCTTTATTTCTAATATTATGCACCTGCCAGGGTTCCATTGGTGGTAATTCACCAGACCAGGATGGAAACCATAGGGATGCACTGTTTTAACATGGACTTCTACAACCTCCCTGCTGTTGCACTTCTTGCTGAGATGGAGGCAGATTCAGGCTGGCTCAGGGCTGTTTGGGGCAGGCACAGCCCATGCACCCCATCCAACCCAGTGTGACTGGCAGCTGGCAAAACATCAGCCCCTGCCCCAGAGCTGCTCCATCAGGGCCAGGCTCCAGGTCCCATAGCCTTGCCCAGCCATAGAAATAGATTTTTAAAAGAACTGCTGGTATTCAATAGCAACAGGAATTTTCATTACTTACTCAAGATATTTTTATGGAACAGAAAATTCCACCTCTGATCAACCTACAAAGTCTTGCAGTGTGTATATCTGTATACAAATTGCTGTGGTCAGTCGACTTTTCCATAAGGATTTCCTAGACTCGGTTGATTTTAGATAACCATTTCCAATATCGGTATGTTCTGCCAAATCTTTTTGAAATTTCCTCCTCCTGTGTGATGGAAACAACTCCACGAGTGAGGACAAGCATTATTTTTTACGCCTGCTACATCCCGTGCTGTAATTGTGACAGGTTGCAGCTTCATCAAATTCCTCCCATAGCAGCTACTTCTGCTCAGCCTCCAGCAGGGATCCAGACCAACCTGCAGGTACCTTTACACATGAATAAACTTCCACCAGAGGCTGCTGCTTTAATGAACTCTCTGTGCAATTCAGACAAATTCTGGTCTACCCTCATTTTTATCCACTTAAATATGTTTTAACCTGTCAAGTGAACAGAAAGAGGAAGCCATTACTTTTGTAAATGTAACAAGAAAAGTGTCAGTTCCATTATTTACACCTGAGTTGGGCAAGGGAGAGGATAATGTATGGTAGAGACCAATTCAGCATGGAATGGACTAAATAACCCACTGAATTCCATTTCATCAGCAATTTACTGACTTTCATCTCATTTTCCTGCACCAATAAGTTTGGTTATTAAGGCACAGCCCCCTGCCATGCCTCTGAAAGGGCTCAGCACTGCTTTATACAGCAATTTCACTTCCCCAACTGAAAGAATCCTATTTTCTTCATGTCGGGGATATGTTCAATCTAACTTAAAACATCTGTGCCCAGTAGTTTTAAGAATGCCAAAAACCCTGCTCCCCAGCTCCATCTTCAACAACTCCCTATGGTCACATGCTAAGAGGACAAGCTTCTCAAAGGAGATCTAAAGGCCAATAATATAACTTTCATATAAGCAATTTTCAAAGTCCAAACAACTTCAATAAGAGTTGGCTAAATCACTGCATAATTGTTTGAAAATTCAGTGCTAGTCTTTTTTTGTTACCTTATGGGGTTATAGAAGAAGTCTTAAAACTATACATGGTTTGAATGAGAAATTTAATCTTGCAGAGTTTCATTTCTGCTAATTGCTAAAGCCAAAAGGAAGTCTGTTAAAGGCTAATAATTCCCCAGCATCTTCCTGAGACGTGAACATACATTATCAAATAAGATTATGCATTACATTTGTCCTTTAGAGGGCATTCTATGAGTGAGGAATATGCTCTGGGTAACACTGAGGGTCAGATCTACTCTGGTACATATTTCCATATTTGCACTTAGGCTAATGAAAATGCATGAGTTACGCCACTTGCAGACATTACTCTTTGTCTTTAAATGTTTACTGTAAAAGCTTGAACTGACCTAAATCTTTTCAAATGGATCTACATTACTTCTTAATAGCTTTTACACATAGCTTTACTGCTGCTATTTTCTGTGTTATTTTTGCCTATGTATCTTACTTGGTTGATAAAAAAGTGCAGTCACCCAAAAGGAATGTTGTTGCCCACTGTCCCACAGACTTCACTGGTAGGAATTGTTTCATATCTGATTTCTCCTTTCCTAGGTCTAGTGATGTAGGCATATTTAAATAAGGAATTCTAGAAACCAAAGGCTCATCAGCTGTATGCAATCAAATTAATTTCAGGAGTATTATCAGACTGTCACTCCATAAAAATAAAAAAAAAATTAATTTGAAATAACTGTGATTAAATAATAACCAGTCATATCTAGTTCATTCAAGAAAACTAATACTATTAGCTAATAATCAAAAAAATACCAGCAGGTCTATAGCACCTTACTAAACCTAGTACTGAATCCTTACTAAAGGTGACTTTTGGCATGGATTCCCTGAAAGCTTTCCAGGTCAGTGATTTTACTGACATGGTTTTGGAAACCAGAATTGTA
Source organism: Cichladusa arquata (assembly GCA_026413545.1). Lineage (NCBI taxonomy): Eukaryota > Metazoa > Chordata > Aves > Passeriformes > Muscicapidae > Cichladusa > Cichladusa arquata. The sequence goes on from JAOTQP010001286.1 coordinate 121,505,008, forward strand.
AAGACAGTTGGACTGGAAGAAAGATCCATGGATGTAAAACATGAAATATGACATAAATTTTTAAAGAACCAACCAGCTTGGATCAGAGAGATGTAAGTATACTTAAAGAAGAAAGTCCAAAATATATTGGGAGACTATAGTGTAACAAGAAGAGAAATGTCCTCTTTAAAGTTGAGGTTGGTAAAAGAAAATTTGGGGTTGCCTACCAAGAAAGACAGAAAGATCATAAAATAAAGAATCCCAAAGGTTCTCCAGCAAACCTTCAGCCTCAAAGCAGGACCCAGTCATTACCTGCAGTCATTTAAAACATGGGCAAATGGTGGGAATACACTTCTGAGAGGAATTCAGAATATACTTTGCCTTATCTCTCATTAATGTGTTTAAACCTGTGAAAAGAAATGTGTTTTTTGAGGTTATTTGAATGGCCAAAGTTGATCTTAAGCATGTGCCAGTGGGTTGACAGATTGCATGAAATATGATATTAGTCTCAAAGACTGCATAATTCTGGGCTGTTGGGCTGATGTAACAAAATATGTAAAATTACCCATATCATTAACTCTCCCCTGTGCAGTGGTAACTTTCAATATGATAAAGGTCTATAAAAAAGTTGAACTTCTGCAAATCATCTGGGACTCAGAAAAGGCTGCACTGTCATTTGTGCCTTGAAATGAGACTCCAAACCAGTTATTCACAGAATCAGCAGCTCTATTCTCCCTGATCTTTGTAATTGTGCCCTGTGCTCAGAAGCATAGAAGACGTCAGTATATTATTTTCCAGAATATTTGCCACAAAAAAAAAAAAAAAAAAAAAAAAAAAAAAAAAAAAAAGATTGCTGTGAGTGCCACTTATTCTAGCAATAAAAGCCACTACTTCTTACATCTCTCAGAATTTCCAGTTTTGGCAGTTTTGACTCTGACTTCCCAGCACATTCTAAGCAGGTCTTTTATCAATCCCACTTCCTGCAATCTTTAAAAATCAAATATTGCTAGTGGAGAAAATTTTAAAATGCAGAGTGTTTATTTTAAAAGCAGTCTTATATGTATGGGACAGAGGTATCCAGGTTCCTTCAAGCACACCTATTTTCCTAAAACTTCAAAGAGCATCAGAAGAAATAACGCAACAAACAGTTTCCAGTAATGCAGGAAACAATTTTCCACCTCTTCTGAGAATCCAGCTACTAAATCAGAAAGGATAAAACAAAGATTTATAGGATTAAAAGATGAGCATCATGCAAAGAAGGAGTAATCAAAAATATGTGTATTCAGCAGAACCAAGACAAATTTCATACCCTTCATAATCTAGGGAAAATTAATTCAAAATTCAAATTGGATTATGTGTATGCATGTGTATCCATCTGTGTGCTTGTGTGAGAGTGAGGCCAGCCATACCTCTCTCATCTACTCCACATCTGATTTTTCCTCTCTGGGATTCTATTTATCATTACATGCACTGGCTGAACCACACTTTGAGAACCTTGATAAATGCCTTCCATTAATATCCAGTTACCTCTGTGTTGGTTACATGTAAAAACATGCAAGCCCCAAACTTTTTGGCTGAGCAGGTCTGTGGTTCCTCAGACTGGCTGTGTCTTTCAGTAGTGTAAAAAGGAAATTTTGTCAGTTTGATGAGCATTTCACTGCAAGCACATGCAAACCTGTCCTAGAAACAACCACAAAACAAATGGATGAGGTAGAGTCTTTTCAGTCAGGAGTTTTTCCATTTCTCTTTGGTATAATCTTAGCTGAAGTACTTCCAGGTGCTGACAGCAGGTATAGACTAGCTAAAGTCAGAAAGGAGGCAGGTCTGGGTGTGCAGAAGTGGGGATTCTGTTTTCAATAGCAGAACTAGTCATGGACAGTGCTAAAGCAACCTGAACAGACACATCCACCACTCAGGGAGCTGCCTAGACCTCACCAGCAGCTGAAGCAACAGTCCACCTACCTGATCAAACCATACAAGAGGAAAAACATTTAAACAGTTTGTCTGACATGACACAAGACAACTGATACACTTAGCAAGCTAAAAACATCAGATTTTTCTAAATTAAGATCTTTGTTGCAGCACATCTTTGTGCAAAAACTTGATTAACAGGGAGAAGAAACTCAGTCCAAAGATGGAGAACTCTTATCTCTGTTTCCAAAACTCAGGAATGCAACTAAAGATTTTAAGATAACAGCTTTGACGAATTCTATATTCTAATAAATAATATTTCCAGCTGCCTTTAGCCTTTGACAAAATGTCAGCAACAGCAAATATACTTCCTTCTTCTCTAGCCTATCTGAACAGAGAGCACACCTGTGTTACTCACGCTCAGCCTTCCAGTCACCAGCAATTTTTTGCTTCCTCAGCCTTTAGTAGAATGATTGCAATAGCAGGAGGTATATGAGACAAAGTAGTCAAAGAAAAAATGAAAATGTATGAAAACAATGTTAAGCATAACAGTTAAACACATATTTTGCTCAATTTATATGAAGAAACCACTTTGAGATTTCCTACAAGCCTAAAAATCTTTAACTCCACTTATACTAGACAGAGTATGAGAATAACAGTTTTTATCTGTGATCCTGCCTTCTCTTTGTCAACTGGAACAAGCTGAGATTTAATCCCTCTCTGACTCCTTTTTCTCAGACATTGTTTATTGGGTTGAAATTATGTGAAAACCAACACAAATGCGAATTTTTATCTCCCTTTCATTGGAAGTGCCAGCAAATTCCTCCATCTTAATGTCCACAGTCCTGAGCCAGTCAGTAGTAAATCTCTCTTTCTACTGAAATCACCTTTTAGTAGCAATCTCATAACTCCTGAGGAATGTAAGTTATGAGAAAGCTCAAATCTGTGGCAAGAAAAGGTATCTGAGACCTCCTGTATGGCAGTCACAGGGAATCAGTAATGGTGTAATGATTTAAATCAAGTGTTGCAGGAGAACTGAGGATGTGCTCCCAGTAGCTGATGCTCTCATTGTAGCAAGTTTTGCTTTCTGGGAAACTTGAGGCTGTATTTGTATTTGCTAGTTTGGAGATGTCTGGAAAGTCAGCTTTATTCCTTACCATGCTTTCAAATGCAATCCAGGTTCACCCCAGGCTCAACTTAAATTTAATTAGGATTTTGGTAACATCAAGTTTCTGCCACAGGCAGTGATTACAGAGTGGTGCAGAATCAGCCTTTGCAAGTACATCTCTTTCATTGTGGTTGGAAAGGGATGGCTGTATTCCTAAAATAAATATCCCAGAAACCAAAGTCAGACAATGCAAGTCTGTCCTCTGGTTTCACAGCAGCCACAAGTATTTGACTGAATCACTAGCAGCATTCCTGATGACAATACTCCTAGCACTACACAGCCTGACTGGCTCAAGGCTCTGTTTCCAGTTCAAATTCAAGACTTCACACAAATCCTGTGAAATCCTTCTCTAAACTTGCCTGTAACCATCTACAGAGAGACACTGGACTGTGTATTTTTAATAGAGGCCACCCAGCCCCCCTCATCTGACAGAGTAGGTGTTCTACACATGGAGAAAAATAGTGGTTTTAGCCCCTGAAGAAAGACTAATTCATAGAAAGAAAGATGTCAGGGAAGCCTGAGTTGGATTTCAGTTAGGGTAAAGAAAATAAAGTTCTGTGTAGTACCATCCTTCCCTTTAACCAGGACCATACAGAATAACTCTCATGTCTACACTTCCTAATTCTGAGTTCAGGACCTATGCAGGAAATTCCCTTCTCCTTGTCTCTTCTAGCAGAAGAGCTGATACCAGCACGTAAGCTGTATTCTTCCCAGGAATCCTTATCAGAGATGCTTTCCCTGGTAAACCCAGGGGAAATCCAAGAGCAGTTCCCCTGATGGGATTGTTTGACAGAGTACTGGGAACACTTGTGCACCCCAAAGCATCACAGTTCAGGTTTTCTAGAGGACAGTGAAGTTTGTCCTGGTTCCAGCCAGGACAGGGTGAATTTTTGTACGCCCAGAGGTTATTCTGTACCACCTCACCTCATTTTCTGGGGACAGGGGAAGGGGTCCCTTCCAGGTCAGGGTAGCACGGTGGTAGTTTGTGTATTGCCATTTTCCACATGGTTAGCCTTTCACAGGTGAATTGTTTCCCTTTCTCGTACATCCTTTTATTTTATTGTTGTTATTACTCTTCATTTCCTATTTCATTGCCATCTCCAGCAATTTGCTCTTACCTCAACCTGTGATTTTACCTTTTGTGCCTCCAATTCTGCTCTCCAGCCCTCCACAGGAGAAGAGGAAGGGGGCAGGGGGAGTAAGCAAGCGGCACATGGTTTGGAGTGTTTCAGTGGGAACACCTTTCCTAAACCACAACAAATACCTACCTTCAGGTATTTCACAGATGGTTGATAGGCTCTTCCTCATTAATGAATTCAGACTTCACAACATATTGTCTTGACATAAGGACAACATTTAAAGATTCAAAGACAGCAAGTAGCAAAAGAGGTTGTCTGAAATAATTTATGTGAGAAATGTGCTTTAATTGAGTTCAAGGTCCTTTGAGTATAGGCCTGATAAATACAAAATCCATGCAAGACTATAAACATTTTTAAAATATCTACTTTAGCAATACTAATAGTTTGACATAAAAATAAATGTGAAAAATAAATATCAGATTTAGGATCTTGGTTCTGTACCTTTCTGACACTCACATTCAGTTTTGCTGTGGTTTATCACTTGGAATTTAATACGAAAAATTCTAACAACTCCTCTGAGAACAGAGTAGAATTTAAGATTCTAGCTATACTTAAGACTTTCATAATTTTCAGTAGCATAAACCAATGCTTTCTTTCATTGTAGTTTTTAGATTCTAACACAGTCTTTTTTCAGAGCTTCCCTCTCATTACAGAGGTTAAGGTCATTTGTCAGCCTCTGCTCAGAGGATGAATTACTCTGCATGACAATGATCAGGAGCTGTGGCCAGCACATGATTGTTAACAACAACACTGCAGAACTTTCAGAGAGAGACAAACCTTCTTTTAACAGAAATCTGTAAAGAAATATCCAGAAACAGGCATCTCTGTAATGTCCAACATAACAAATTCAAATGGAGTCTTAAAATGCACTGGGTAAATGCTGCTGATACACACATTTTAAGAGAGGAAAGTTGTTAACAAGAGAGCATTTTAGAGAAGATTGGTGAACTTTGCTCACTGGACAGCACAAAGTCTAATGAAAAGAGATCCAAAGCTCTTGCAGTTGTGGCATGAAAAGACAGAACACAATATCTTGATTTGTTCACTTCATTGAACAAATCTATGGGTAGTTGTACCTGTAGAAATGAGAGCCAGACCATTAGAGTCTCCCCACCTCCAGCACATTCAGCCATTACTCTGAGCAAAGAAAGGGTTTAATCTTCCTAATGAATTGTTGGAAACTTTTTCAAAGTCAAAACCAGATCAAAAGTATCTGTAAATCATCTCTCTTATCCTCACATTAAACTGGTAGCATTGAAGACAGAAGAACTGTGGTCTCCACCTGCTCCCCAAGCTACCTAGGGAGAGACTGTGTTGCCAGAGCAGCATGCTAACTAAAAATAAGTGGGTAAAGAAGGTGGATTTGCTCAAGAATTTTCCTAGACTGTTAAAACCAGTGGGAAATGCATCTTCAGAGAAATATTCTAACAAGGAAAACCACTTATGCAAAAGCATCAGAATTTTCTAGGGGAAATGACATTTTATGCTAGGAAAAAGACATGCAATTTTCTGTCAGGGAGTAAAAATGTTAGTTTTGTGATTGCCCACTTGGAGGGACTCTATCCATTAAACTCAGTACTGACTAGAAGAAAGCAAGCAGGTAAAAGCAGCCCCTCATGGAGCTGCTGCCTTCTGCAAACATTGTTGTCTCCTGCACAGATAATTGATTAAGGCCCTAGGCTTTCTTCCACATTTTCCTACATTTCTAACAGGTTTTTTTTTAATTATTCTTATTTTTGTTTCAAATAATTTTTTTCTAGATAAACAGGTTTTTGTAAAATCTTAAAATCCATGCTGAGTCAGTACAGCAATATCTTGCAAGAGAACAGCATTAGGAAAGGATCTGTTGTTACAGAAAGCATGGTAAATTAGTTTTTACTGAATGCCTTCCAGGGTCTGTTCAAAAGCCTCTGGTTGCTGGGTAGTTCACAGATGACATTATTTCCACCCACATGGGTTTGCACCAATGTGAAAGGTTAATTTTCATATAAATTACACAGGTAATGGAATGTCACCCCCAGAGCTAAGGAAGAGGTAAGTAAAAGAAAATGCAGATGAATGGAATCACCTGAGAGAAAAATAAAGGGCAGAATTGAAGTAGGATGTTTTAGTTAGTAAAAAAAAAATAATTATGTCTCCCTTGCAGAATTTCTTTTCTACACAACCATCAAGGTCCAGATTTCAGTCCCCATACTTTACCTTTTTCCAAGAAGAAAGCCCAATTTCCTGAGCATATTTTGATTCCTTGGTACATATTTGTGAATGGGTGGCTATATAACTTAGGAAGGTGTAGTAGAATGTAGCACATTTTCTGTTCTTCTATAGCAAGATGGTGACATGATTGTTGTAACAAAAACCATCCTGTCTGTGACCTTAAATACTTAGCCTTTAAAGTGAAATTCAAAGAGGAGGAAAGTAGGTTGTGATATTTATCTTTTTCAACTTGGTACATCCAGGACAGAAATAAATCCCAGCACAGTCTGCAGAAGATGTCATTCCTTCCTTTAAGAGGGAGAATCTTTACTTCCAAGATCCTGAAACACAGTGTTTTGAATGTAGAAAGAAATAATTATAATGAGAGTCCCAGACATCAGTATATTTGCAATCAAAGCTACCTCTGAAGAAATAATTGAGATGAATGGCAAAGTGAGAGCTGTGAGAGACAGGAGAAAGAACTGGGAGTAAGGGAATTCAGAAGCAGTGAATAGCAAACATCTGCAAGAAAACTGCTGATTTGTGGCTGAGCAACTTGTAGTACTGAGCCAGATGGTTCATTAGCAAAAGAGCATGGGGAGATGCCAAAGCAGCTTTAACTCTGCAGTGACCAACACCTGTACCTATTGCTTCCAGGAGCATTACAGAGACAGGGCACTCCAGAGATGTGCCATACAGCTATGTCAATATCGAATCTAACCTGTAAATAGCCCCCCAAACACGCACAGAGTCTGGGAGATAAGGCAGCAGATTATTTTTAAAGGTATAATAGATGTGTTGCTTTGTAGGAGCATCTTATTGCTCTTTCCTGTTACCCATCATTTTATGACCTTTTCTCACCATCCACCAAGTTCCAGGGAAAATGTGACGTTTACCTAATGTCCAGTTTGCTCCATTTTCATTTCTCAAGGCACTAGACATTCTCTTTCCATCTACACTTTTACCTTTCTCTCAAACATTAACATCAACTATGACAAATGCTTGGTTATTCTTGTGCTCAAGAAAAAGTCTTATTTTTCTCTTAGTAAATGTAATACACACTGAGGCCAAATTTTCAGCAGCTCTTTCCTGTCATCTTAGTCACAACTGTGGGTGAATGAGAGAGTTTGAAAACCAGGCCCACCCAGACTCATACAAATTCTCTGTGACAATATTTGGGCATCTGCTTTAGAGCAAACATAGAGTGGACAGAGAGATTGTTGCCCTCTTTCACCTCAAAAACATCAGCACTATAGATTGCCCATTAAAGGAGGCTCTGAGAACACCTGGGTTTGTATCTCTGGGGCCACCTCTGTGGAAATCAGGTGATACTTCATGCCACTTTCACCAAATCTGTAAAATAAATCTGTATCTATACCTTCCCAAGGCCACCTTGCAATGAAAAGGAAAAGTGCTGTGGAGTGAAGGACAATGACACTAATTTATAATTACAACCCTTTACACAGGATGATGGGGTACATAAGCATCCATCACAGACAAGTAAGTGCTTAGTAGATACTGAGTCAGGCTTGTAATTTCCCAACCAGCTGGCAAGGACACCCTTCCAATGGCTGAATATGCTTTCTCCCATGCTGATAGCTTTGTGCTTAAGGCTAATATTATATTTAAAAGTATGCTTAGCATTACATCAATATAATGCAGTTCCTTCACCTTGCTGGAGACATCTGTCCAGAGTATATATGGCTTGGAAAACCTGGCACCATCAGCAGTGATGATGTTTTCTGTCTTTATTCTGGAAGAGGTGATACCACTTCCAAGAACCTATAAACAAATGACCCAATATAGCTAGCCAAGAAAAAAAAAAAAAAAAAAAAAAAAAAAAAAAAAAAAAAAAAAGCCTCTTTTCTTTCTCCACTTGAAATAAAGCTCCACTTGAAATAAAGTCTCCACTGCCTCTGGACATTACTCCATCATGTAACTTCTATGCCATTTTCCTAGAAACCCAAATGACAAAACTCACTTATATTCTGCACAAACTACTTTGGGATTGATCTCAATATTTCACCCTAACCAAATTCTAAAATCAGAAAAAAATATCCTGATCATATGTAGCTGGACTTCCCATTGTCCACTGAAAATCACAGTGTCATTTGAATATATCTTCATACATTCCTGATGGGGTCAAAGAAACTGAGTGCTGAAAAAAAAACAACTATAGCCACTGACCAGCTGGCATTATTCTGAACTCCAGGTGTTGAAAGACTAAATTTTCTGCTCCCTTACCTTCACCCTTCTGGTCAGAGGGATATACTAAGGTCCCTTTATTAAAAAGTGTGGATATAGACACGGAAAATTGGAAGATTTAACACTTCATCAAATATGTCATAGAATTAGATTCATATTTACCTGCCAGAAAGTTATCTGGTTTAAGACATCACTACCTGTCTTTCCCTCAGGATATGGGATTCCTTTGTCATTTCCTATTTTTACATCTCACTCAGCTCTTGTTTTTCACTAGCTGCTGCTCTGGAATTTGACCTTAATTCAAGGTCATTTTTGGGTTTCTTTTATGGAAGTGACTAGGTGTGAAAAGAGACACCTTTGCTTCATCCTTGAGAGAATACATCCTTAACTTCTGCACCACATAATCGAAAGGTTTACAGTGTTATATTGCCCTTTGATTTCCTATTTGCACTTCCTCTCATAGCTTGTGCGATTAGGCTCAGCTTGGGTTTAGAGAAAAGCCTTGCTTTTCTTCCCTCTCAATGCAAAATATTTCTTGCACCTGTAGCCTCTGTTTCAAAGTATTTCAGATGGATCCTTGCCATTTTTCCAACAGCTTCAAACTCCAAACCTCCCTGCAATATTTGAGCTTCACTGGAATTCTGTTCCCCTGCCTCGGTCTATACTCTCAAGAAGCTTCCCTTCTTCCTTCTCACCCCAGTCCTGCACTGGAAGACACTGGGGTGGTTTCACCCTAGCTGGATGCCAGACACTCACCACAGACACTCTACAATGGGACAGAGGAGAGAAAACATAACAAAAGGTTCATGAATTGAGATACAGACAGGGAGAGATCCCTCACCAACTACTGTCATGGGCATTACAGACTTGACTTGCAGAAATCAATTGAAATTATAACCAATCAAAATCAGAGCAAGATCAGGAAAAGTAAAATCTTGAAAATACCTTCCCCTCACCCCTTCCTCCTTCCTGTGCCTTGTAGGAGGCAGAGGGAGATGGGGATGGGTCCTTCCCGCATGAGATAATTCTCCATGAGCTCCTCCAGAGCCCTTACTATGGGTTACAGCTCTTCACAAACTGCTCCAGAGGGGCTCCCATTCCATGGGGTGCAGTTCTTCAAAACCAGGCTGCTCCAGGGAGGGTTCTCCACGGGGTTGCAAGTGCTGCCAGGAAACCTAGTCCAGCCTGGGCTCCCCTCTCTGCAGGTCCCTGCCAGGAGCAGGTGCTTCCCATACGGCCACAGCCTTCTTTCCACTGGCTCCAGCACGGATCTCCTCCACTGCAGGTGCATCTCTTTATCCCATTGACCTCCAAGGGTGCAGGGGCACAGCTGCCTCACCATGGTCTGCTCCATGGGCTGCAGGAGAATCTCAGACTAGGTGCCTGGAGCACCTCTTCCCACTCCCTCTCCACTGACCTTGGTTTCTGCAGAGCTGTTCCTCTCATGTATGGGAAATGCTCTCTTCTCTGAGCACAATCACAGCTGCACAATATTTGTTTTTCCCTTCTTAAATATGTTATCGCAGAGGCCAACATAGCTGTCACTGTGATTGCCAAATGGCTTGGCCATGGTCAGTGGTGGGTCTTAGAGCTGGCTGGCAGGGGCTTTGCCAGACATGGGGAAGGTTCTGACAGCTCCTCACAGAACCCACCCCTGTATCCCCCTTGCTACCAAAACCTGGCCACACAAGCCTAATACAAACCCAAATATTCTTACTGGCTGCAGATGTTAGAACCTTGCTGCTGCCTCCTATACAGGGAGTAGGGTGTCAATAAATGAGACAGTGGTTCTCGTTTAGTTAAGAAGTGGTCTATTATGTCCTCAGATAGATGACTGAAACACTCTATCCTCTCACCAGTTATGCAAGGTTGGCTTCCTTGGCACATAGAGTTGGATGTTTTTTAAAAACAGTAGAGACCTCTTTTCTTAGGCATGATACAGTTAGTGCTTTAATCAGTAAACATTATTTTGTGCAGTCAAACTGAGAAAAGAGCTATTCATATTTTTGCTATTCATTTTTTGCTATTCATATTTTTTCTATTCATATTTTGGTATAGCACACAGCATAATTTATCAGGATTTGCATTTATGGTTGCATATATGACAACTGATTTGCACCTCTGAACCCTCAATACACACCTAAAGATAATTATCAGTAGCTGTCTTGTTATTGTTCCCTAGCATGTCAAGGATGTTTATTCATGGGCCTCTGGCTGTCTTCCCATCACTTTGGCCCTGCTCTCAAGTCACTAGATCTGAGTCTGTGTCTTCACCTCTATTTCCCACTGTCATTATAGAATAACCATTTGTATTGCCACCCATCATCACTGAGCTTTGATCAAAGCTAAAGTCACTGTCTAGAGCTGCCATTGATTTTATGTGCTAGAAACAAAAAGGCATCACATCTCTAGGAAAAGCAGCTGGGTCCCTATTTTTGTGCCATGCCTCATGACTTTGCTATTTCAAACATATCTGTGTAACTTTGGCTCTTTGGCCCTCCAGGCCTCATCTGTGCTTTCACCCTTTCAGCGTACTTTCCATTAGCTTCAAGCCACAATCTGTTTCACAGTTTCTCACTTTTACTTCACTGCAATCAAAAGCTGAAGTTGCTAATCCTCTCCTGCTCCTTGCTCTTACACCAAGGAGCAGAGCAAAAATAGTCATTTCATGTTAAAATCTCATTACTACTGTTGTGAGGTTTTTCATTCCATCATTTTTAGAAATACAGGACACCTGCTGCACTGGAACTGGTCACAGTAAAAGCACCTTAAGTGCTGAGGTGCCAGGGAGACTGATGCAATCCTCCAATCATACATTCAGGTTCAAATTGCATCTTTAACCTTTGTCTCTCTCATAGGTAGAAGGAAAGAAAAATGAAGGACAAAATTCATTTATGCATTTCAACATGCAATTTTTTGGAAGATGTAATAGTGAAAAAATCTTCAAGAGACAAGTCATATCTGCTCAATCAATATTAGCATAGTGATTTCATATCTAAAGTAAATTATTTTCTATCTTTTAACCATTAAATCAGATGGAAATTAATCTATTTACAACCAGTATGCAAAATATTTCATCATTCTACAAAATTAATTACAAGTCCACATATCATAGCAAAGAAAAATTCAATTGATTGAGAAACCAACTATGACACAAGAAGACTGAGTAGTGAGTACATGAGTATGCAGAATTAGGCATATTTTGATCTATAGTATCTTTATCAATAGTGCCATCAGAATACAGAGTTGAGGTCCTGCTGGCATGTAACACACATGCCATGTAAAGGAAGTTTAATCCTACGTAACATTTATTATATTCTGTATAGAGAGACTCTAACTGCAACTCTTCAGTGTCCCTGATACATTCACTGTACACAACACAAAGAATATAGAGAAAAACGTCAGTCCTGTCTAGACTGGTGCAAATTGTGACCTTGCAACTATTAGCTGAATATAAGATTTAAATATAAAGACTCTGTTGTGTTGTATTTCCCTTTGCTAAGAAGCCATCTTTGAGTAACTAACAAAGACAAATTTCCAAAACTTTGCCAGGAGATTTTTTTAATGTATTTGATGACCAAACCCACTAGCCTAACATGTTGGTGGTTATGCTCTACAAAAAAGCAATCCACCCCTGGAAGTGTCCAAGGCCAGGCTGGATGGGGCTTCTGAGTAGCCCAGTGGAAGACTGGAACCTGCTGGAGCAGAAAATCTTCAAGGTCCCTTCCAACCAAAACCATTCTAAGGTTCCATGAATGTGACACTTCATGCTTGACGAACATTTTTCTGGTAGCTGCAGAAATTGCACAGGTATTGAGAGACATTAAACTTTGCCAAGGATCAGCTTCAGAGGCAAAAATAGTTCTCTTTAATTAATCTCAGAGTAAAAAGCCAAAGCCTCTAAAGCTGGAGCTCATAAGAGATTCCACAGAAGGAATAAGGACATAACTTTCTCTTTAAATCTGATGAAAACTGTAAGCAAATCACTTCTTAGTTTCACAGAAAGACAGATTCAGCCAATCCACCTGAAAATATTACAAGATTCTGTGAGAAGCTGGACAACTCTCACTGGTGCTGAAAACCTGAGTTTCTCCAAGGCTTTGTCAGTGAACAAAAGGAGATTTGTCTTTTAGTCTGACAAAACCAAGAAGACTGACAACACCCCTACCAGCATAGATGTCATAACCCATTTTAGAGTGGAGACTACAGGCAGATTTAATATTCTCATGAAATATCATATGTTTTGACCCATCTTGTTTTGCTAAAGGTACATGGTGAAGAAATAGAATCTTTAGCATTAAGAAACATTGGAGCAATACAGGTGATCGGGAAGTCACTGTCACTTTTATTAAAATTCATTCTTTCTTCAAGACCCTTAGTGGGAATGTCAGTCATATTACCAGTTTCAAAGGACATCTTGATATTGTTCAACAAGTTGGCTTTTTCAGGAGGCATATTTCCATTTTTGTAATGGCCTGCAGCATTGTGTGAAGCCAAAATGGCAGATGGTCTCACAGTTATATTGTTGTTACATTCCCAAACTCACAGAACCAGTTTTTTTTTAACCAAGATGTTTACATGCTTTGTTCATAATAGCTATCTTGGGCTAGCTTTGCCTTACTATTCACATTTCATTTCCTTTATTCTTACATTGCCAGTGTGAGAGTCTGAGTGTGGCTGTCAGTGAGCTGCCTTCATGACTCATATTTTTGCACCTGCACACAGGACAGCATGAATTCAGTCCCACATGGTGCATGACAAAACCAAAATTTTGTCTTGCTTAATTTCACATGCATCTGGAAAGACTGTTCTCATTAAAATAAATTTCCTAGTTAAAATATATTTTCCTAGTTTAGGAAATAATTGTTCTAAAATTTTCTGTGATATAAATGTTGTTCTTGCAACAATTTGTCATGACATTTGGAATGATTTCATGAATCAGAAAACAGCTAGAAGTAAGAAGTAAGATATCTCTTGAGTTAATTATTTATACCTAAAGCAAAGTAAAAACATTAAGAATGTATTTTTTTTTAAAGAGATAAAAATCCTTGTGTGTTTGGGACAAAGAGAAGGCACATCAGTGATCATACCTTCTTGTCCAGATCTTAGTGATTCTTTCAAATGCTGCTTTAGTCTGGTTGTTTGTGCAGTGACAGGGACTCATTCCCTGCAGGGGCATTGGCAACCCTCAGCAGTCACCTGTTCTGTGTGCAGGGTGATGACAGCTAAATGTTGGTATCTGTGAAGGCTGGCAAGAGCTACAAAAGCCTAACCAGCAGGCAGTGTTGATTGACTTCCAAATTCTACCACTCCCCAGGGACTGCAAAATATGGGAAGTGTTATGAGCAGGTGAATCCTTTCATTCAAGGTTCTCAAACCTACATCATCTTCAGGTAGTTTTGCTCCAAAAATCAAGGGAAAAAAATCATCATTCATGGATTTAAAGTAAAATAGCCATTACATAAAATGCAAAAGTCATCAAAGGAATTAGCACTGAAATTCCAGTCTGCTTTTAACCAGCCAAGTGTTCTTACTATGGCCAAAGAACCTGACTTGTTCTGGAAACACCGAAACAGTCCAATGGTTTTATGAGGATCACCAAGAATTTTGGATGTAGGTGATGAATTTCTGAACCATATTCTGGCTCTTTGAGGAAAATAAGAAATTTTTAAAAAAATAATAAAGCCAAAATCTAAATAGCTAGTTAAAAGATTATTAGTCTTAAAATGGGTCTAGTGACCTACACTATATGTTTGTGTTGCTGTGTCAGTGCTAACTGTACTATTTTCTTGCTCATGGCACTTACAGATGCAGTATTATGCAGTGCATTGCCTGTTTTAAATGTTGCTCCATAGACTGACTCATTAGCTAATCATATGTGCAGACAACCATAAACATTCTTGAAAGGATTTTGGCTCTTTGATTTTTTTTCCTCCAAATGAAAATTACAATTTTTCCACTCATCCAGTGTTCTAAACATTCAGTTATATATAATGTTTCTCACAGGGACTGAGGCATTAGCTGGTATTCACAGGCTCCTAAAGCCATTTCTGAGAGTTGTTGAGAGTAAAGTGGAGCATCCTTGTCCCAATTTCATTCTATACATTCACATTTAAATGCAAGAGAATCCATCCTGCTGAACCCAGGCTCAGAGATGGAAAGGGAGGAGGTGCCCCAAGCACCAGAGCAGGAATTCTGCAGCCCATGGAGAAGACCATGGTGGAGCAGGTTCCTCCCTGCAGCCCACAGAGGACCATGGTGCAGCAGGTATTCACACTGCAGCCTGTGGAGGACACCATGGGTTCTTCAGTTTCTCTCACTTTTCCCTGGCTTACAGCCATACATGGATAGCTGTAAGGTACAAAACTTCTGTTTCCACACACCACAATACATTTTGATTATATTTTTTTTCCTGATTATATTATTCAATTCTTCCATATTCTGTTTTCTTGTTCACTGGTGGAAAAGATAAGAAAGAAATATCGATATGTTATATTCTCACAGGCCTTTTTACAGGAACTAGTGCCTATATGATTTCTGTATTCATAGATTAATAATAACTATTCAGGCACACTTCAGGCTGCTGAGCTTTCTAGCACTAGTAGTATGTCTCTCTTTAGCACCAAAAATTATCATATAGTTTACAAAAAAAATTCAATTTTAACTAAGCCATCTTTTTAGAATCAATTGTAACATTTACAAGTTTCTGGATCTCAGATGAAGCACTCTGTAGGAATCTGCAAAATCGAGACATTTGTCATGAAATTGCTATCAACTTATCAAAATAACCTTTCTGTAATCTATAGATCATCAAAAGGATGTGGTTAATCTGAGTAATATTTGCAGAATTTTCAGATTTGTGAAGAGTCTTAAAATGGTTTTCATCCTAATTCAAGGTGGGTGGGAGCAAATTTCTGAAATTTCAGCATTTCCTGTAGGGCAGGATTTCAGTGCTTTGACCATGTTATTGACTCGACATTTCCCAGAAACTACAGCTCCACCACTGTATTATAATATCCCTTGAGACTGAAGGGCATAAGCATTTGAAAAGTATTCAGGAAATGCCATTGCTCCTCTAGGATATATTTAGAATGTTTTTGTCAAAATTAAGTATTTCTACAAGCAGGTAAGGGATGTTGTGTATTAGAAGCTGGAGAGAATGACAGTATGTGGGGGTCTTCTATCTAAGAATGGTAATAACAGATTAGTAACAAAACCATAGAATAAGCTCTAGGATAAATTCTTCTAGAGAGGTTCTTTGTGGTCCTGTGATTCACATTAATGCAACGACCCTTTCCATTGTCCTGAGTAAATAATGCATTTCAGCACAGAAACATGAATGTGAATTCCGTTCAAAATCAAGCTTAAGCTTTAACCATACAGGAATCCAAAATTCCTGAATTCAGGAAAAAACGTTGCTAGAACCTCAGCAGAAATGGCTATGAATCCTGCTTTTGGGTAATGCCCCTGGAGCTGATCAGTTAAACTCCCTGCTTCATGAAATATGGCAGTGGAGGAAGGTCTCTCCTTCTAACAGAGACATTCAGAAAATTTGTGCAGATGGAAACTGATAGCACTTCCCAGCTACCTTCCCACTACAGCCCTCCAGGAATAAGGAGCTATGTGACTAGAGAACTGGAAGACAATATACCAAAGAAATTAATTACAAGCTGATTACACATGGCACCAGTTTCATGTCTTCTCACCTTCCCACCAGGAGACTTGGACATAGAACAGCAGATCTCAATTCCTGCATCCATGGTTTCTGGTAACAGTTCTCATCATGACATATTAGAGTAGGAGCACTTCTGTCTCTCTCTCTTTGTTTTTTAGTTTAAATATGACTATAGAAGCACTTGAAGCTGGCATAAAAGGTGGGGTTAATGAAAATCATGCAGATATTGAATGTCAGAAGAATGGGTTGAGGATTTGCATGCATCATACTGGAGCCACTGCATACATTTCCATAACAGTAAAGTGATGAATAATAAAACCTTCAAGTTTTATGTTTTTATCACGTCATCATCTCTGATTTAATATTCTTTTTGGTGCATTTTTTTCTTCCTTGTTCACAGTGCTCCTTCCTTCATTATTTTGTTCAAACCATAAGCCTTTCTCCACCTTTGGGAGTTTTATTTATACAATTTTCCCTTCCTGATGCAAAATAGAAATATGCATTTAGAATCTATCCCAGAGGTGATTAGAGTCATTCATATGTAAAGTAAAAGGAGGACTCTCTGGGGAGGACTACTAAGCTCATGTCACTGCTTTAAAAACTCTTGGTTTTGTCTTTTTCTTCCACTATTTTGCGTGCCTCCTCCCCTCCCTCCCAAAAAAGAGAAAACCTCACGCATGCCAGAATAGATGACAAAAAATTTTATGGTGTTATTTGGTCAAGGTCTTGGAAAGTTGCTCTCTTTAGGGAATGGTGGTGATTTGTGTTTCAGCTCTTACCAGGCACATGGTCAATCCTTGGGACCTGATCCTGTAGCTGCTGAGAGCTTGCAGAAGAGATCTTGCTGTTAAGTCTGATCCTTCCACTCTGAACCCAAAGACAATGTCCACCTTTCATTTCAAAGCAAATAGAACCAAGGCTTATACTGGAGATTATTATCTCTGTTTTACAAATTAAGGTTGGTGTAATAAAGCCTTAGAATAGGACACAGCTGCCTACCTTGCTTTTAACCAAAATTTTACATTCTCCTATTAACCCCTGCAACATGGAAATCGAAGGAGACCTGAACTGTGCTTAGCTATCACCTAGCTAGAGAGGCATCCAAATTTCCTTCTGCGAGATATTTCATTTTTTTCTTTTGGTGGAGCCTGAGACATTTTTCAGTGAATGTTTTAAAAATGACTGTGTGACTTGGCCACTGTCAACTTGCTTTAAGATTCTGAGTATAATGCTGGGATTCCCCAGGGTGCTTTGGGCGCTCATTTTTCTAAAAGAAAAATCCTCTTGTTGTCTGGCTGCCTCTGACTAGGAACGCCTATGTGTCAGTAATATTGAATTATTTAATACCCAACCTTTATACCTGCTTCTCTCTTAGCATAATTCACAACTTTGTGCTCAGTTCCACTGTTGGAGGTTTTCCCAATACATTTCCTCTAGTATTTACCTACCGGAGCAGATCTGAGCAGATAAAGAGAACCATTCAAATATTTTGAGTTAGACCAAAACTGTTTAAATGCAGCCTTACTGGAAGATTTTCAGTTCCATTTAGAAGCCACCTTAGCTTTTGCAAACTTATTCTCTTATTTAATTTTCAGTACATCTAGATACCGATGTTGTGAACTGCTGAACAAGCTGTGTTAGCCAAATGTGACTAATATATTTTAAATGAGTTTTAAGCCTGTAGTTATGACAGCCTCCAACAAAGGCTAAGACAATTATGACAGATGCCAAATATAAAAACAACTGGAGACTAAAGAAAGAGAAAACTAACTCAGATTTTTATAACTGACATTTGGAATATTTTCACATTAAGAATTTGTTGAATAAATAATTTTACCTTCCCTAAGGTATTTTGCTCAATCTTTCAAAAAAAATCATTTAGACTTCTTCTATTTAATAGAGCTAAGCTAAAAACTAAATCTCTTGCTGAAGTGTTCTGTCTGATTTATTTGATATGCTTTACGTTTCTTTAAAAACAAACAAAACACCCTAAAATGCTGTTAATTAGTGGTGACCCAAAATCTGGTAAGAAAATCACTGTACAAGATCTATAGTCATTTGTCCTCCTTTTTTTCATCTTAGCTTAAATTAAAATATAAGCAGGAAAAGGAGAATAATATGCCAGAAATTAACTTTTTGCCCTGACCAGAGTACAAAATTCTCATTGAGATTGGAATTTCAGCCCAGATGGCTTGGCCAAGAAACATATGTCAGTAGTGTGAACTGCACTGTATATGATTTGACATCTTGATATTTAGCACACTTAGAAAAAATTATTACAAGAGACATAGATACTTAAAGGATGAGCCTTACTAATACCACTATACCTATTCTCTGCTAGTGTTCTCCTGGATTATGTGGCAGTGTGGAAGGCAGCTCAGGCTGTATGCAAAACAGCAAATTCACCACTGCTGCACCCTCTCTAGCACACTTTATGTGCCAGTCCTGGGCATTTCACAACCAGATAAGAATCAGTCCAAAGTAAAAACTCAGGGAATGCATTCAGTGTGGACATCAGATGGCATTTCACCATGCAGACCTTGCTCCCTCTGGAGCACAGTGCTGGCTGGTATAAACACACTAGCAAGCACATCAGGAGAAACAAAAAGCCTGGGAGTCCCTCAGGTGCTTCACCTAAGTGTCTGAGCCATCTTGCAATCAGATTTCAAAGCACTAAATATTCATCACAATGACTTCAATCAATCAATGGTATAGAGAAGTGCAACTGCAAAGCATTCTACAGGCAATTGTTGAAAGCAATTTTTATTGCAGTTTCCATTACAACTGCAAATAGAAACTTGTTCTTAATCTTTTCATAGCAGTCTCCCACTTGAGCTGTTATCATGAAGTATGTTTTCTGTCTTGAAGTACTGAGGAAAGCATAGCACAGATGGGATCAGCCATATAAAATTATTTAGGAATTGGATCCTATTACCAAACAGTTGCCATGTTAAAAATTAGCAGAAAGGGTGTAACAAGATTATTTTACAAAGAGGATGCAGAGGAAGATGAATTACTTCTAATGAGATTTACCCTTTTTTTTTTATTATTCCTTAGAGTTGAGACTTAAAACACCATAAAAATAATACATAATTTTTAATTACAGGGAATACTTAATTTTTCATAGGGTTCTGTAGAACTTCAGGAGGCACCAAAGTGAGGTATCCAAAGATTTCTCTGTACAACACTCTATCAAACTTCAATTGAAAACATACTGTTATCTATCTAATGACCGAAATGATGATTGTTCTGCTCTCTGAAACATAATTTTTGAAGGAATTCCTAACACAATGTCCTTTTGCTTTCTAATGTCACTTATGAAGGGTGTTAGTTTAGGCTACAGCTGGCAACATAATTAGTTGATTAGGCAGAGTAATTCTGGAGCACTCACTGATCTGATGCCTGTGATCTAAGTAATGAAACATTTTGTCCCTCCAAATGAGAATGCTTTTCAAGCACATGCCAAAATCAAAAAACATGTGGTTCTGCTGTGGCAATGTTCCAGAGATGCACCAATGCTTACAAGATGCACCTTGTACCTTGCACTGTGTGATATAGGAGCTCAAATGATGATTCAGTAAAACTTCTTCTGAATCAGAAGACAGTCTGTAGAAAAGGTATAAATATGCCTTACAGGGCAAAAAGATAATAGCCTATCACACTGTATTTTAGCAAAGGATCACCATCCTTAGTGGAAACAAACCATAAAAATGTCATTGTAGCTGACAGGAAAAGAAATATCTCTTTGTTTTAATTGATACAATAATTTTAGATTTTTTTGTAGTAAAATTAAAGCAGCTGTGTATTTCCCCTCTCTCCTCTTGAATAAGGAATTGGGTCCCTGGAAATGCTAAGACAGAATTTTCTACAAAATCTAATCTTATCTGACAGATTCATTGGAAAAATTCATATTGGTTATGATAAAGAAGACTATTTTTGTATCTGTTTTCTCTTTCTCCATCAGTGATGGTGAATAAATAGACTTAATAAAATCTCTCAGCCCACCAGCACTAACAAGAGTTATTGATTCTAAAAGAGAAAATTAAACTTTCTAAAATTAAAGATTTTCACTCCAGATACAGCCTTTGCTTTGTTATCAACAGCTCTGGAGAGATGCATTCAGTCCATTAATATACCATTAATAATGGTAATCCACTGTTCCTATTTACTGATATGTGAAAATTACCACAGATTTCTCCTCTGGGCTGTTCATTTACTTTTACTATTAATGGGAAAAAAGTGCCTGCCTATGTATCAGTCCACATGGTAAATAGTCAGCGTTCTATCGACAGTCCCTAATTAATATTCACAACATTTCTCTGAGGTTTTATTTATTTCATCTTATCGTCAAAAATTAATCCAAGATAGAAAAAAAAGAGAATGAATGGATCAAGATTTCAACACATTCATTAGTAAAGCTTCAATTGTAAGCTACACCTTCCTGACACTCACCATATACATTTCTCTCAATGCCCAAGAGAGGGCCAAGAGCTATTACTTCTTGTCAAATATCCCATGAAAAATCAAAACCTATAAAATCAGAAAATTTCTGAGTTGTTTTGGAAGAAGTAAGCATTTTTCCTTATTTTCCTACCTAGCTATGAAAGATTAACTGCACTCATTGCCCTACACAAGTATACATGAAGACTACGCCCAAAGTCCTTCTTGAGAGAGACATTCTTGACTAAAATGCATGGATATGAATCAGGCAGGGGAATTAATTTTATGTCAGCAAGAAGCTTCCTGACCTCCTACTATCTGGCAGCACCACATGTTCCCATTCTGCAAAATGATTCAACAACCCCCTGGAAGCACAACAACAGCCTTCCCCTGCAAAGGGAAATGAAGAAGGCAGAAGAACCTGGGTTGTTCTAAAGAACTATGAAAATGAAGATCCAACAGCAACATTAAGAGAAAGCCTGAACACAGAAAGAAGCTGAACCTGTAAAGACATAAGCCATATGAAATTCTAATGTTATCGGCATCAAATGGGGAGAAAAAATAAAACAGAAATCAGAAGTATTGATAGGCCCTTGAAAATGTTTCATAAGAAGCTTGAAAGCAATCCTGAAAGCCATTTGCATAGATTATACAAGGAAAATGTTCCCAAAATACATGCAAAGTAATGAAAATTACTAAGAACACAAGCAGAATAAAGAAAAGATTTAATAAACAGGAAAGTGCAGCAGAAACCAAACTAAAACCAGCCAGCTCACATGATAACTCAGTTTTTACTCAATCTCTGCCTTACCAATAGAATTTCTTTGGTATTTATGGGCTTATTGCTATAAATCCCCATGTAACAGCACATATCTACACTGCAGTTTGTGACTTACAGCTAAAGATCCCTCACCACAATGGGCTCAGAGGTGAGAGAAGACATCCTCTGAGTGTAGGATGGCCTGGGAATTATTTACACTGAAAATATTAATATGTTAACAGTGGAGAGTAATGTTTGGTATGCCTGAAGGGGTTTGGGCAGGGGGTCTGGAGAGGAGAAGAGAGAGAGAAGTAATTCCTAGACCTTGGATGGAAGGCAATATCCTGAAATGCCACAATGACTTTAGGAGGAACAGGGCTAATTTACTGATGGTTTAGTAATTGTCAGGCTCCAGTGAAAGCCACAGAAAACCTTTAAAATCCCTATAAAAGGGGCCTGTTTTAAAGAGGTTGTCATTGCTGAAAAGAAAAATAATAGACTAATGGGACTAATTCTAAACCCAGCAGGTCAGGAGCTGAGGCCTTGCAGAATAGAAAGAGAAAGCAATCATGTCAGATGAAAGAGAACTTGTAAGGAGAGAATATTCTGCTGTGTACCACCAAGCCAATTGTGGACTAATGCACATCTCTCATTGCTGCCACTAATTTAAACAGGCTGAACATTCAATCATTATTATTGTGTTATCTTTTTAGCTGAAGGTCAGACAAATGGGCATTGAAACCTTATGACTTCTCCTGTACATGGAAAAAATCTCTGCACTTACATTTGGTATGTAACATTGCATTTTTTAGCTAGAATGTTTACTTGTAAGTAGAATTGAAGGACATATCTGAGAAACAGCAAGCAGAAAATCCTTGTCCAACAAGCAGGAAAATCCTTATCCAACAGATCAGCCAGGTAAGGAAAGGCATGCTCGCTTCTCACAGACCTTCCCAGCATGAACACACAGATTTGGGATGCCAGGCCAGGGCTGTGGTCATCAGGGAGCAGTTCTTGATATTGTGGGTCCTATGATTATTTCTTATAAAACTGTATGTGAAAGACAACATTTACAGGGCTTCTCCTTTATTTATGCAGTCCATAATGCAGACATTGAGATAAAAAAATTACAAAGCAGAGTTATTAGCAGGAAACGTAGTCATAATTCTATATCTCCAAAACAAGAGCTGTCTCTGTCCTCTAAGTTTCTTAAAGACTCATACAATAATTCAGGTTGGAAGGAATTTAGGCCATCTAGGTGGACCTCCAAGAACAGGGCCAGTTAAACTGGAACAGCTTCCAGTTTAATGAAGTTGCTCAAGGCTGTGTCCAAGAAAGTTTCCAGTATGTACAAGGATGGCAGCTCACCAGCCTTGCTAGGTAAATATTCCAGTGTTTCACATCCTCATTGTGCAGAAATATTTTCTTTCTATCTATTGGGAAGGTTAGCATTTCTGTATTGAAAGTAAAAATTGCTAACTCTGGTCTTTTCAGCATGCCAAATAAAGATTTTTAAACAAAAAAATGCCCAGCTCATTACTAGAACTTGTAACCTGAAATACAATAATAAATTTTTAATATCATATGCCTTGCAAAAAAAAAAAAAAAAAAAAAAAAGGCAAAAAATTCAAGGACTCAGGATTTCTGAGTTATTACTCTCTCAAACTGAAAAATGGGAACAGAGATGAGATATCATAGCTTTCTATTCTCTTTTTTTAACTAAATAAATGAAAAAGAAAAGACCTCACAAAGCATTTTCTTTAGATCCTTCCAAGAGGAGGACTTTGAGGCAGTTCTATCTCCACACAGTACACACTAGTACATATAGGACACACACCACACTTCACCAGGACTCACCAAACTGAAGTGGATTCAGATAATGTGTTAGAAATTATTTCAGTTATAGTTACTTTTATATGTATCCTAGTGTCTTAAAAGACACAGTTCTGCTATGGGCTATGCAGCACAAAACAGCACAAGGGTTTCTGTTAAATTTAAACAATTATACAGAACCCTCACATAAGCATGGACTGGTCAAGACGGAAGACAGTAGGGAAGAGGAGCTGGGATCTTCACCTCCTGACTTGTGTCCTGGCACTGGTCTATCCAAATCACAGCCCCAGCTGCCCTGGGTGAGGACCTGCAGCAGAGGGAATGAAGGCTGCAGTGGTTTTAGCTAAACAAACTACACATGTTCAAATCACAATAGTACTCAGGGCAACACTACACAAGTCAATGCACAAAATGCCATTGTGCCTCTTGTTGTCCAAAAACTGTGAGTGATTTGGCAACTGCCAAGCAAACCAAGAGTGCTGGGATTAAGTAACACAACCTTTTTCTATTACTATAATTATCTCTATAACTCTGTAACTATAGATGCTCCCTAAATTAATTTACACTGACTTGTAAAAATGTCACTGACAGTAAAACCATTACTTTTTAAAAGTCTTTAAGAAAAAGCCTTTAAGAAAAAATTAAGATGATTAGTAAACTCCATGGTTAAAAAAGTAAGCCCTTTTACAGGCTTAAATACAGGAATCTTTCACCTTCCAGTCCCAATATGTTTTTGCACCTGTATCTGCTGAAATGATGGTCTCTTTATCAAACGTCTGTTCTTCACGTAAAATTACCCTGAAGTCACTTTTTTTTCCTCCTCAGGGAGCTCAATGGATTAGTTGGCCTTATTTTTTTAATGAATGGATTCTGGCCTTACAGCTGTTGATGTTTTCAGCACTCCACGTTTCCTCAAGGACATTTACATAAGAGTTGTCTTGAATTGTGCTTGTTACTCCAGCAGCTGAAGCAGGGCACACCATGGTAACCAGCCCACAATTACCTCTGTGGTTGCTGACAGCACTGCAACAGCCCCTGCTCTGTTAATGGGATAAATACATTTACTGACAATCGCAGGGAAAAACCTGCAAATGATTGTACAAACACACATCATGGTCTTCCATCCGAAATTCAAAACCATTCAAAACACTAACTGAACAAAGTATTTGTTGTTTTCTTCACTGCTGTGGTTATATGCATATATAAAGAAGTAATCTGGTTGTATCCTGTAAAAAGAGTGATGCAATACAAGTCTAGGGCTACAATAGTGTAAAAGCAGACATCTTCACCCTTAAACCACACTCATTTTTCTTTGTCTCTCTCAGTCAGGCACAAATGCTGCTCAGAGACATGCTACAGAGTGAATCAATGCACTATTGTGGGAGTGGGACTGGCACCTGAAAGCCTCATTTTGAAAAATATGGATTTCTCCCAACACTTCTGAAAGGTGTAATAATTCCCCACCCAAGGCTACGAGGATCCTGGATGGTTCTATTTGCTATTGCTTGAATGTGTGTCATTCCCAATGCTTCCACATTATAGAATTTGTGAAGTATCTGCAGAAGGCTTCAAATTAACTCCAAATTTCAAAGTGATATCCAGGGGGTATTGCGCAGAATTCATTAGGGTTTGCTTTGAAGCAAAGACCTTCAGACATGAATCCCAGAGTTTCCTAAGCCTGAGTGAAGCTTTCAGAAAGCACTGCAAGCAGTTTAAAACAGCACTAGGACAATGCTCTAACATAAAACAGCACTGCAAGTGTAATCTTTCCTACAAATCCAGACTAAACCCATGGAAATAAGTCTGCTCACTGCAGCTGGTCGGAGCTGCTATAAATGGCTTTATGACACCTAGTGAGGCAACAAACTGCCTGTAAAAAACTACTGAGAAAGCAGTGGAGCTGGTAAGCATGACAATTAATTGTTTCCACTTCAATGAGATGAGGGAAACAAATATGGGAGACTCGTGGAAGATAAACCTGGCATCCATCTTGGGAATTCAGCAGATCGCTTTTTGGAATGCTGTGACACAAAACTCTCCGGAGATCAGCTCTGCAAGCCTTGGCCAAGGAGGTTACAGCCTCCTTGGTCTGGGGATCAGATCAAGTCCTGAGGGTTGGCCATTCTGCTCATCAAGTGCACTGAAAGAACTGTGGTGTAGCCAGACCTCCCCTCCTCCCTGGCCCCTGTTCCTCCTTGCTCAAACTCCTATTGGGGCCAGGTGTGTTTCCAGTTCCTCAGGAGAGCCCAGAAAGCTGCTTTCCTCCAGCTACACAAATAATCCACATTCCCAGCCCAGGCCTTGGCTCTTGGCACCAACATCTACGCCGGCAGGACCAAGCCCAAGCTTGGCCATGGTGTGAACTCTTTGGATAGAAAGCTGGCACCCGAATGCGCAGAGGATTTCTGGCACCTGTGAGTGTGCACTGCAGAATCAGATTGCTATTCCGAGAAATTGGACCAATCTCATCCCAGCAAAGCTGGTGGTAATATTCGTAATTAATGCATTAGGAACAGTCCTCGGGACTGAAATGTAATTTTCCATTAGCCTCCACAGGGCGGCAGTTTTACAATGTGACAATTATTCAAATATCACTTCATTGTAAAAATTACAGATTTAAGCTGTGTCATGGGTTTTGACATTTGATAAATTCATGATACTTTTTATTAAGTGTTCCTACTCAGGTGTTAATGTGCAAAATCTTATAAATGCAACAAAATACAATAAAACTTTTGATTTAAGACATTAATTAGGTGATTAAACTGTCACACAAGGTTTGTTTGGCCTTAGTATCTCAACCCTCAAATTTATAAGCAGAACAAATAATAAATAAAAAGATGCTTGGTTTACTAAAAAACCACTAAGGTTTTGCACAAGGCCAAAGCAACCATGGAAAATTGATTTTCCACAGCTTGCTCAGTCTTGAAAAGACACTGCTTTGTAAAAAAATTTTTATTGAGTGGAGCCAAAACTCATTACAGCTTAGACCATTAGGAATAATGTGTATTTGCACCATTATTTCTCATGTCATCAACATCACATTTTAATTTCATGTATTAAAGAAAAAAGAGCTCAAAGATGTATTTGCATTTTACTACCAGGGAAAAAGAAGGGGACTGTGCTAGATCTTTAGTAAAATGTGGGCTGTTGGAAAAGGAAAATGATTATGCATTATTTCTCACAGGATGAACTGTAGGTAAAGAGAAGGTTAAAGGTAAAACGAAGCATCAGTTTTTGTACAGTGTACCACTATGGAAACCATTATCATCGGACTTAAGGACAGCCAGCACACAAACGGCACTGAACAAATCTGGAGGACATTACACACAGCATTCCAGGTGCTGCCTAAGAAATCTCTTGAGCAGCGATCACTGCACGCTGGGAAGCCTTGAGCAGCATGGAATTCTGGAATTTGGCCTCACTGTGGGAAGCAGGTTGGACCACAGACCTCCTGGGGAAGTCTTCCAACTTGAATCATGGTACCTCCCTCTGTCCATGCCCTTGGCTTACACTGCTAACATTCTGGCTGGTAGCAGAAAACACAAGGGCAACAGGGACATTTGATTTGAACTGGTATGGAAGAGTTTATGCTGTGTTAATAAATAAACTGTGTCACCTGATCCAGGATACATTAAAATCAACAATCTTCAGGAGCTTCTCTAGTCATTGAACAGGTGTAGTTGATTTTGCCAGGATTATCATAAAGAAATTCATCTTCAGCATATTCTACACAGCTGAATAATAATTGCATAGGGGCTGGGCAACCTGCATTTTACAACTGATACAATTTCTGATCCATGCAAGAATCACCAGCTGCTAACCCAGCTCTTGGCAGAGGCGTGATCTCACAGAGCTTAAATCCAGAGTTGCCACTTGTGATCACCTAATCTGATCTACTTTTCACAGGCTATTACCTTTGTACTGAGCTCAGTAACTTTGTGTTTGACTTAAATATATCTTCCAGCTTGACATCCTGTCTTAATTTGAAAATGAGAGATGGGGAACCCATCTCTTCCCTTCATCATGTACTTCAATGATTAATCACTCTTTCTGTTAAAAACGGGCACAGAATTTCTAATTTTAATTTGGCTGGTGACAGCTTCCAGCCACTGCTTCTGTAGTACTTGGAATCTTCTTATTGTGAATATGCTCACACATTTTAATGAGGTCACCTCTGAGTCTTTTTTTTAATTCACTGACATGCCAATTCCTTTATTTCTCACGGGATGAGGTATTTCTTACAGCTCATGAATTATTTCAGTAGTTCTTTCCCTTGCTCTTTTAAACCTTTGAACCATTTTAAAAATATGAATATGAACAGGATACAATATCCCATTTCTCTGCAGAGAAGTAAGACATCTCCACACTCCTATCAGGAGTTTTTTAATGGGCATCCTACCATTGACCAGAGCACACAAACTGAATTTGTTTGCATGAAATAAAGTCATATTAGAAGACTGACAGTTACTATATGAGTGAACCTTCTTACATTCAAAGGTTTAGTTGAGGATCCAAATTCCTAAATAAAGATAGCAAATTTCTTAGTGAAACTTGTTGGCTGTCAAACTGTGGCCTCTCAAAAGTCAGATTACCACTTGATTCAGTTTCCATAACTATAAAATTGGAACAAAATCTTCTTAACCCTGGAACACAAGGAAGAAAATGTTTGCTGTAATACTGTTGTAGCAATTCTGTTCTTCACCACTACGGAAATTTTCAAAGAATTATGGCATATTAATGGGACTGTTCAAACTGGAGAAAAGAAGGGAAACATTACAGCAGCCCTCCAGTACCTACAAGAGAACAGGAGAGGGACTTTTAAAAAGAGCATGACATGATAGGACAAGGAGGAATGGCTTTAAACTGAAGGAAGGCAGGCTTAGATAAAGTATTTGGAAGAAATTCTTTACTGTGAGGGTGCTGAGGGTGCTCAGAGAAGTCACTGATGTCCCACTCCTGGAAGTATCAAAGGCCAGGCTGGATGGAGCTCCGAGCAACCTGGTCTGGTGGAAGGTGCCCCTGTCCAGAAAAGGGGAGGCAGAACTAGAGCATCTTTCAGGTCCACTGCAGCCCAAACCATTCTATGATTCTATGAAAAAATAATTTTATTAAACAATGCTTTCTTCTCCATGGGCTACTCAAAGCAACTTCTTAACCTGTAAAACCTCTATATCTGTAAGAAAAGCTTTTATCCTAATGCTGCAATGGTGGGAAAAATGATCACCGAGGTGAAAAAAACAAGGGCATGGGCTGTACTGTGTTAGCTCAAACCTACTGGATTTTGCAAACTTCTAGCTGACAATTCTCATTTTAGAATTGCTGCTGCCATAATAGATGTTTAATAATGCCAGTTTAAATGCATTACTGAATTGAAAAAAGAGCTCTCTAAATGGGCATTATTTACTTTAGAAATTATTCCTTTTTAGTGATAGGGATACGTGATTTCTCAGAAATGATGGATGCTGCATTCCTTTTGCTGTTCAGGATTCTTATCATCCTTTCAGACAATTGAATTTCTTCCATTTGTAAAATCTATTACCAGCAGAACAGCTGCATGTAAAAACCAATGACTGGAATCAGAACTGTTTTGGCAATACAGTGAATGAGTACTTCACTGATCCATATCAATACCCAGGAATCCCATTTTTTAAAAATAAAAAAAAATTTAAATGGTATTTACTTAGACTTAGAAATTAGAATTCAAGCAATACCATGGAAAAGCTCACAAGGGATAAAAATTAATTATATTCATATAACATATTTCTGTAAAATACACTTTAATTTGGATCAATTTGATGCTTTGATTTTTGACATTGCACTAAATAAATACAACCCTATTAAATATCTAAAGGCTGATTAACCAGAGAGACTGAAGGAAACAATAGTAGGCTTAGCAACTTTATCCAGAGGTACTTTCTAGGCAGAATCTTCTTTAAATCAGATTGAAGCAGCATTTCTTAGTAATCTAAGTGGGACTATTAAACTGATGATAGTAGATATGAAATTACTAATAAAATTTGTGATTTCATAAATAATTATTTGCAGAATGACTCAGAGAAAGTCATAGTCCTTTCCAGACTTAAAAATTTATGAACTGATGACACTTTATTGATTGGAGCATTTACTGCACTTTCTATGGGGCTAATTAACAAAACTGCTCACAAAATTAAACATAGTACTTATCATGATGACACCATAGCCCAGTTCTTTGCAAACATCTCCACAGTCAAACA
Organism: Cichladusa arquata; assembly: GCA_026413545.1. NCBI lineage: Eukaryota > Metazoa > Chordata > Aves > Passeriformes > Muscicapidae > Cichladusa > Cichladusa arquata. Next base: position 121,534,544 of record JAOTQP010001286.1, read on the forward strand.
CTTTTGTCCTCATGGAGTGGCCTAAGGAGGAGCTGACTGCTTGTCCTAGTGAAGCCAGAGTGTTTCTCATTAACTTCCATTATCTTATGCTTACCTAGACATGAATATAAAACTACCTAGAAGATTAATTATTTTGTGCCTGTAAATTTGTGCAATGTAAATTTCAGGATTTGACCCTTGATGAAATAAAACTGAAATAAAAGGAATACTTGGTTTGTTTCCTCTGCCATTTAACTTTAAATCATTACCATAGCATGGAATATGTGGAAAAATAAATTTTGTTATTTTTTCAAATAATATCAATTTGAATTTTAATATGTGCCAATGCAAAAGTATAGACCCATCAACAGGAAGTCTAACATAGCAGAGAACAGCCTGGAAAGCAGAGTCTGAAAGGGATCTGCAGATCTGCCAGAAATGGCATGAACTCTTAAAAGCAGCTATATTATGACAAGATAAGCTAACACAATTTTTAAACATGTTAAAAGAAATCAGCAGAAACAGAGGGGCAGTTTTTGTCTTTTGATGAGATCATTTTAGAATAATATGTTTCTACTACATTTTTTTTTAAACAAGGACAGAAATGGAATAAGAAGAGTCACAAAGCTAAGACTTAAGATAACGCCTTAAAGCAAGAAACTTCAGAGACCAAATAATCTTGGTTTTTCAGGAAAACAATTGAAAAGAGACTGAAAACTGAAACAGAAAAATAAAATCAGAAGATGGACTTAGAAGGCAGAGAAATTCAGCTGCTGAACTGAAAGTTCTCATCTAACGTGTTTTTCTGTGTTTGGTTATTATAATGGCTATGTACCATGGAGCCATTGACAAAGATGGACAGTATTTTCCCCTTTTTTTATTTTTCTGTCTACAGTCCTTACATGACTGGAATCTAATAACTTTTGACTGAATACAAAATCAGAGGTAAGTTAGGAATTTTTCAGCCCTAGAAAAGATAAAAGTGAGTTACAGCTTTAATTGGCCATTGAATTAGCTCATATGAATAATAGCTCACAGTCTTTTCAAGTTCTGTGGCTTAATAAGACTCCCTATTATTTCTTTATCTGATGATTTACTGGAAAATAATCATTTCTTCTGAACTTAGTGATTACACTCAAACTTCGGACATGAAAAAAGAAATAGCTATGGAAGGCAAAAAAACATAAATAGCATAAGCTGCTGGGAACACAGGTTTTATAGCACCTTCTACATGTCTGCTACAGGACAAAAACTGATGGGGCACATTGTGACATGGGATTGCACCAGACAGGTTTTGAAGGGCTGCATATAGAAATAAGAGAAGACAAAAGGGGACAGGCATATATCCACCAGGCAGCAGAACCATCACCCACGTCACAGAGGTTGGAATTCAGGCAGTAAATTGGCTTTTGAAGGTTCAGAGCTGAACTAACAAACACAGGAGAAATTTTATGCCATTCAAAACTAAATTCCTATTGAGTCCCACAGCTACAGTGCCCACAAGCAGACACTAACAAAGAGCCACCTTGTATGCAACAATAATCAAAACAAAAGGTTAGTAAAGGAAACCATTCTTTATTCTCTACTGTGAGTTGCTAAGCCTTTAACTCCCTACCTGCATAAACTCTTCCTAAAACACCATTTTCCTTGCAAACAGTAACATCAAAGATGTTTAGTTAATCTCTGACCAGTCACAAGCTGTTAATGCATTGCCACTATTTTCCATGATACAAATTAAATATCTACCTAAGTACTACTCATTCCTAGTGTACCTAACCACACTACTCAGAGGCAGTGACTCTGTGGGACATAGTTTGGAGTAAGTTTCCATGAGAGACAGGAACTCCAAAAAAAAAAAAAAAAAAAGAAAAATCAAAAACTCCATCACCTTCTACCCTCAACACAAAGTGCACTCATGAACCCTACACATTTAAAATAGGAGTATAGCCATTAAAGTGTTGATCACAAACCTGAAGCTCCGTACTACCCAAACAAGAGACCCCACCTAGGGACAGAAAGAAGCACATGGAGCATCAGCACACCTTTTAATCCCCCTCCTGGAAATCTACCTAGCACAAGAGTGATAATAATTTCCTATATCCATGCCACAGTCTTTAACTGCTATTTTTGTGTATGACCACTATGCTATATTCACCAAACAGTTAATCAATATTGTGCTTTCACCTCACAACTCACTGTGTGGCCTGTGCTCTGTTCACTACCCATTATTCAATTGCCTTACGATGCCAGAAATATTAATTTCCTCCAGAGCTTCTCAATGTTGCTCATCACTTCAACATCTGAATGCTGAACAAATTCAAATTAATTCACAAAAATTCACAGCAGCGAAGAAAATATACTACTGCTCTTTAAAATGCAGGGCAAGGAGGCACAAAATAATTAAAGGCAGAGGTAGTCACTGATTTTAGGTCTTATTTCTGAGGCATTACAGTTGTAATTTAAAAGTATTTAAAAATATTTCAAACAGACATTGCAACATCACTTGCAGGTGTGATTGCTGAGAAAATTGGATTTAGGGCTCTAAAAGGAGTCATTAAAAATTAGATCATTAGAAACTATTACACCATTAGAGGTTCCACACAGAACTGGTTTAAGCATCTATATTAGCACTACATAGGAAAAGTATCCTTTGTGCAACAGTGCATTATTACAGTTGCATGACCTTTCTTTCCCCTCCCATTGTTCATTATTGACTTCCCAGCTCAAGCAATAAATGAAGCAGGAGCCACAAAGGCATCACTCATCTCTGCTGCACAGCCCCAGTACATCCCTAGAGCAGGTCCATCCTGCACAGAGTCAGAAATCCTGCATGAAAACAGTATGTGATCACCCATGTATAATAAGGGGACCAAATTAAGGTTGCCAAGCAACCACCTCCCCACATTATGCCACAAATCCCTGTTCTTCATCTCTTCAGCAAACACATGCCAGGCCCTGTCTCACAACCCGACCCTCCCTTGTCTGCTTCTGTGACCCTAATTACCTGTTCTCCCAAGGGCTTCTTCATTGCAGTTTCTTTGTCCAGCCAGGACCCATTTTCTCTCATTATTCCAGTTGTTACCCTGTCTTTCTGTTCTTCATAATTAGCATTTTGTTCATCCCATTTTCCTATTCCCCAGCTCTCAGTCCACTGACATTGCCAAAAAAAATAAGGGGCAAGCAGTATCAAAAATATCAGATGAAGATAATGAAGTCTGGCAAAGCCATAAGCAAAAACAGTTGTTAAATGAAATTTCCTGTAAACATTTTAATGTAGTAAGAGCAAGACTAGAACTAAAAAAATTCTCTTACACTTCATTCTCAAAGTGATTTTCTGCTACTGTTTCCTTCTAAGTGTGAATTTCACACTAAGATTTCAGTTAATATCTTCAAAGTCTGTTTTATCTAACCTCAGCATATTTTTACTTTACCATCGTCTGTTGTTTTGCACGCTAAATCACCGAGCCAAAATAAATTTTAGTTGCAGAAAGAATAGATGATGTGCCTGGTATCAAGAACTGTATCTACTTGATAGCCAACAATAACACTTATTGTCCTAAAGCAATTTTATCTATGAATATACCTGACTACATAGAGAAAAACGGTCTAGAATACACTTGGAGCAGAAAAAGCTTTGTTGGTCTTTTCCAAGGGATGTGAGAAAAACCCATGATGAAACATCTGATAACCAGCCAATGGTAACAAGAAATTTAGTCAATTCAAAGAGCAAAAGAAAGTTAAAATAGTTCAGTACTTTCTCACAGCAAGCAGTAAGGGACACAGTGCAAAGTGAATTAGGCACTTTACAGCATGATTTTGTTGCTGACTTCACGTAACATGAGGCATTTTGCTGTTCAGAAAATTACAGTCAGGAAAGCAAATCAGAACCATGTCAGGATATACCTCATTTGGATAGAGCACTTGGAGGACTCTTTCCAACCAGGCCTCCTGGTCTTGGAATGACTTGTGATTTAGGTCTGCTGAATACTGACATCAGTACTTCTGGTTTTCTAGGAAAATGTCACTGTGAACCTCTGCGGTGCAGCAGATGGTGTTGTTCCCCATCAGCCTAATATAACTCCTTCTGTATCATCTATTTCTCCCATTTTAAAACTGTAGTTGGATCTGGTATTCTTCCCTCCCTTAACTTTTCCTTTAAAGATGGAATGACCCTATGATTCTAGGGCTGAAAGAATACTTAGTATCCCACATCAAGATAAACATAACAGCTCTTGGTAGGACTCAGGCTCAATATAAACAAAAGAAGATGCTTCTTCACACAGCAACGAGCTGCTCTGTAGAACAGCTTTCCATGAGACACTGTGGACACCATAGAAGGAAAAAGATTGGTCAAGGGTTACTGAGTATCAAAACTGCATTAGGTTCAGGCATTCCTTAGAGCAGTCAGCGGCTGGAATGATCTCTAGGGAAGTTTTTCATGTGCTTTTCCTACTGCCAGCCTTCCCCCAGATTTCACCTGCAGCCAGTGCTGACAGAGAAGCTGCACTACTAGAGGGTAGGTAACTAAAAGTGTTGAGATTACAGGAAGGTCTCAAAGTTCATATACTGGGAGCTTGCCCTTTGCTGCTGCTCCTTGGCCTGCGCTTGTGGCTGCTCTTCCTATTCAGCTTCCCATTTCAAAGATAAGTGTCAGCTCATCCCTCTATAAAAATAAGAAAAATAAGACTTTACCTATGAAGAGTAATCTTAAGAAGAAAGAAATTAGGTTTATTTTTTTTTTAAGCAAGAGAATATGGAAGTGGAAGCAAGAAGAAAGGGGGCAGTCAAGGAACTACAAATGTAAGGATTCACATGGAGACATCAGGCTGAGCATCTCGAACAGCACTGTGAGCACACTGAACACAGGCAAGGACGTGGGGAGGCTGCCCAGTGATAGCTAACACAAGAGATGGGTCAGGATGAGAAAACCAGAACTGTCCCACAGGCACTGGGATTCCCCTCCAAGCTGCCCGGTCCAAGAGCTGATGATGAGGGGTTCATCCAAGGTGAGAATGTCAGTGACTAGAAAATTCTGCTGTCTGGCAGGGCCTTGGAAGAGGAGGATATGCAATTTACAGGCTACTGGATAAATGGCCCCTTGGTTTAATTCCACACAAGAGTTCTCAGTGTCTCATGCACATGCTATGCTCATTCAGAATGATGTAATTGGTTTCCACCTCAGTTTTCCCAGTCTTTGCCCATCAGCCCTATGGTTTTTGTATTTCTGGCACAGCACAGATCTAGCTGCAGCCAAGTCACTCCCATCACATGGCCTTGCCCAGCTCCAGCTCACATCTCAGGGACAAGGATGTTGAGGGAGATCTCATTATGTACAATACCCATGCTACCATTAAGCCATTGCTTACAGACTTCTGTGAAAATAAAAAAAAAATAAATCCACAAATGCCATAATACCATTATTCAGCTTCCCCACGGTGATGCTGAATGCTGCTGAAAGGAGCACCATGTGCAGCCCTGCAAGTATAAAAGCCTGCAGGAAACCAGGCAAGCCCTAAAGCTGCCTTACTCCAACGTGTGTGAAACAAGCAGCAACCAAAATCACTAATGGTGACATTGTTTGCAGCTGGCTTATCAAGCTGCTACCAAGCTTCTTTACAAGATGATTTTTAGATAGGCTATGCTCAGCAAAAAAAAACACAATTTCAGAAGCAGAGAAATGCTAATGGGCACATAATAGTACTCCACTGCTTCATAGCACGAATGTTACATAGGGAAATGAAAGGAAATTCGAGAAGAAAATGGTCACCATGCTTCAGATCCAAGCCACAATCGTACATACACATATATCTCTGCTCTTTCTTTCTTTCTTTTCTTTATATATTTATACAGTTCTACAGAAAATTTCAGAAAAAGTTACCAAAAAATCCCAAATGTTACAAATATTATAAAAATCACACATGCATATATTTGGGGTTCTCTTTTTCTAAATTTCACATTAAAATATGCTTGCTTATCTGCTTACTGAAGCACAAATTATGCTAACCCTTTCTAATCTGTGGTTAACCTGCTGTGAAGAGTGAGGCAAAACAAAAGATTCTTCACCCCAGAAGGAAAATATTCTGGTAAACATTCTTGCAAGAAAATCTTTATTGTACCCATGCATTCAAGGACACAGAGGACTGTGTCAAGGTTCTTTTTTATGAGAACAAACTGAAAATACAATATCAAATAGTGCTCAAAAAGGGAGTACATCCCTTGTTATGTATGTAGAGAAAAAAATAGCATGTGAGTGTATAATTTAAAACTCTATATTATATACATGCATTGGAAGAGTAATTAAGGTTGTATAGGGTCCATTTTTTCAGTTTTGAAGACTTCATTGTACAGTCTGAACCACATCTTTTATCATAAGTTTTGGTGAAGACATGAAAGCAACAGGGATGTAAACAAACTAACAATAAACCAATCATTAACTAATTTTCTAAAATTTCATAGACACAAAAAGATATCACTCTTGAAGGTCCAAAGAAGGAGTAGAAGCGAACAAATAGAGAATAATCAGCTCCTCTAAATAAGGTCCATTACATGTCCTAACGACAAAGGCTAAGTGTAAGCAACTCTCCCAGAAATTCAGTGGGAAAAAAAACCGGACTTTTCAGGTTATTTAAGAAAACTAAACAAGGTAGCAAAGCCTCCCAGCCCAGGCAGTGGAAACACACAGCACAGGCAGAGAAAAAGAGATTCATGACCTATTCCCATCTCTGTGATTCAAATTTCAGTGCCATTGCAGCTCATTTACTTAGCAGCAATTGTCTTCAAAGTGCTGTGCAAACGTTTTTGTTTCCAGTACCACCTCTCCTTCTCCCTTGTCTGCAATGGAGTAAAATGTAAAATCTTTCTTAACAAATGGAGAAAAGAACAAATGGGAAAAATGAACAAAGGTTTTCAGCAATCTGGCCACGGCCAGAGAAATGTCCAACAAAAAGGGGATGAAAGCCACAGATATGCCTCGCTGTCATTTAGAAGCAATTCAGGGGTGTTTTGCTCATTAGCACTTCCTTACCTGGAGATAGCCTGGCCTGCAAACGCATTTTAATGTCAACCAAGAAAAGGCCCAGATTGAAAGAAAACAAGTCCTAGCCTTGCTAGGCCATTCTGGAGCTTAATTCACCTTCCTGCAAAATGTGTGTGAAACACAACATCAAAAAGTGGCAGTCAGTGGAACAGAAATGATGTATGAGCTGCCTTGTAACTGCTCCTGCACACGCCAAGGTTTGACATGACAGTGATGGCCCAGCAATTTCTTGCACCGCTTTCTCGGCACTCCCCGCCCCAGGAGCCCGGGAGCTTCTTCCTGGGGAGACCCGAGCTGTCCCCGCCGTCCCCAGCCCTGACACCCCGGAAAGCGCTGCGGGCAGCGCCGGGATCGGGCGGAGGCGCCTTCCCGGCGGCGGGGGAGCGGGGAAGCGCTGCTGCCACTGCGGCGGCAGCAGGGAAGGGGGAAGCGAGATCCCTCCGGCAAGGGCGGGGAACCTTCCCACCCTGCTGGCCGTGCGCCGCTTCAGCTCGGAGAACGGGAAAATCGACTAAACAGAAGAGACAGACGCCGGGGCGGGCTCGCTGCCGACTGGGCGTGCCGGGCGGGGGATGGGGAGCCGAGCAGAGATGCTCTGTGTCAGCGCAGCGCCGGTGTCACGTCCCTCCCCGGCAGCTGAGCCCCGCCGAGCCGAGCCCAGCCCAGCCCAGCCCAGCCCAGCCTAGCCGAGCGGGGGTGCCGCCCCGTGCTGGGGAGGCACCCGGGCGACAAGGAGCGGCAGGGCCGGCATAGAGACCCTCCCGGCTCCGCAGGGCCGGGCTCAGCCGCACCCACCCCTGCCTGCCCCCTCCTCGTCCGCCCCTGCGCCCGGCCTGTCCCCCGCCCCGTCCGACCCCACCCTACCTGCCCG
>JAOTQP010001286.1:121555310-121609499 GCA_026413545.1 Cichladusa arquata
TCTATTCTATTCTATTCTATTCTATTCTATTCTATTCTATTCTATTCTATTCTATTCTATTCTATTCTATTCTGTTTTATTTTATTTTTCTGCTCTTGGCAATTACTTCCACGATGCAGATTCAGCTCTCATCCCTTCACAGAGCTACTTCATTCTTGTAGTCCTTCACACTTCTGTGAGGCCAGAAGGGGAGGAATTGAGACTGCAAGATAGTTGTTTTCTCTTTCTTTCCAGTTTCCAGTGCTCTTCTGGTCCGTAACATCACTCTCAGCCCCTGTGAATCAGAATCCAGCACAAAGTGGTTTGAGAGAAACTGGCTGCAAAGCTTGGATTTGTATCTCTCAGACAAGGCTGAAGGCTGAAATCTAATATTTCACTGACTTATTCCATGGCCAGGCCTGGCCAGATTTTTCAAATGACGAATGATTCCCTGGCATAAAGCACTAGAACCTTTCAAACAAGTGCAATAACCACTTGCTTAGTTTACCCACATGTATTTTTCCCCAGTCATCTTCACAGAAACGGTGAAATGTTTTTAGCTAAAAGCTGCTCCAAAATTCAGCAAGAAGCAGCCTTCCAGCCAAGAAAACTGTAGACCAAATTGTAGACCAAATGTAGTTTAACAATGTGATGTTAGTGGAAGGATATATTTCTAATGCAGTGGAAGAAACAAAGTGGCACAAGGTGGGAAATAGCAATGGCTGATGGTGTTGCACATTTAAGTGGTTGAGATGTGCAAAGGCCAGGAACACCAGTCTTGGAAGAACTAGATACTAAATCAGTGGAAATCTATGGGTGAAGTAGACTCATGTTGATTTACATCTGATGAACCTATTTTCCCCCTTTAACTCTCCCAAAGCATCAACTTAGGAGGAAACATTTCCTTTATTATTTTAAAAATTCATGTAAGAGCCAGCTACACTTAAAAAACTAGGAAAATTTTATTATTCAGAAAACGAAACTTCTTTTTATACTGGAAAAAGAATTTGTTCATATAATGAAAGAGACAGAACAGGCTGTTATAAATTGACAAATTTGTAACAGATTTGGGGGTGCCTAACTCCTGCTAGTTTTAGAAGATATTAAAAATTCGATGGACAATCCAGTTCTGGAAGTTTGATAAGTCTGTTGCAAAGGACAGGCTGAACAACAAAGAAATTCTGATTTGCTGCTAATGACAGATTGTTAATGCTGGTGCACAGTGCCCTGAAAATCTCACTATTGCAGCATCATTTTTTTTATTCTAAATGAGACAAACACTCTTACAGCAACCATCAGTGGAGCATCCCTGCAGGGGTCAGCTCCTCATGTGGTTAATTTAGTAGCAGAGCAGTGTCTCTGAATTCATCAAGGTTTTCTTCTCAGTGGAGATTGGTATTGCAGGAAAAATAGAGACAGAGACACATAGCTGCAGAGAGAGAGACAGACTGACAGAGCAAATGTACTCCAGAAATTTTCAGTAATGTTTCAGGATGGGAAAAATACCACTAAATTGAAAAACAATAAAAAAGAGGGAAGGAGAAGAAAAAGATTAAGCAGAGAGATGAGTCATAAAAGACACAATTGGGAGTAGTCACATTCCCAAAAATCCATATAAATTGTTCTAGCATAGACACACATTAATTTTACATCTTCAATAATCAAGGTGCTTCTATTATGAAATCTGAGCAAAGCTACTTAAAACACAGGTCACTTCACTGCAAGCAGTGGCTCTTGTTCTAGTTTTATTGTACCATCAATTGTAATAAAAGTATCCTATCAGCAAATGTTCCTTTTCAGCCAATTTAATCAATTCTGAATAATATACTAATTTCTTTGCACTATCAGTGTGGTTTCCAAGAAGAGGTGTCATTCTTTCTCTTTCTTCTTTTTTTTTTTCTTGTGAACTTTAAACATCTTCTGGTTAGCATACTCAATAATATTTATAATCTATGCCCAATCATGATAGATTTTATATGCTGTTGAGAGGTATCATTATTTTCATTATGGAAGCAATCAAATGTCTGCATAAAGTCATGGCAGGGTACAACAGTAGAAGTATAAATCTGGTAATTAGCCGTAATAACTGCATAGATTGTTTAAAATACAGATTGACTAAATAGCAAAAAAAAAACCCACAAAAAACAAACTCAAAATCTCCCTTGTGAGACTTTTGGTGCCAACCTACACATGCTGAACTTATTTCTGCAAACTTATTTTTTTTAAAAAGACACTTCCCCAGTATCCATTCCTATTTTGGTTCTTACACTTCATCCTTCAGCACTGACAGTTATGGGTTTAGGAACCCATCATCCAAAACCTCACTTGGGCGTTTGTACTTTTTTTTGGACTGTGGAGAAGACTAACAGAAAATTATCCTATCCCTTTCAATGTTGTAAAAATAGATACCCACACTAGCCCCAGTTTCTAGATTTGGTGACCTGCCAAAAGATACTTCTCCTAGTCATTCTGCTGCCCACTTGTTAGCAGAAAACACCAAGTGAATAGATGAGTTTTACAGGATCTGCTTCGTACCAACATGGTTGGTGAGGGAGTTGCTGTTATTTTTGCTTACTCTGTGCAGTGCTTTCAAAGTCCTTCGAAACCTGAAGACATTATTTTTGAATCAAAGGATTTCTCCAAAGGTAAATATGCCTTTGATAGGCTTCCTACATAGGGAGACTATTTTAAGTTAGGGATTACATTTCTCTAAACCCAGAAATTTAGTCCTTTGTAATATCTCATAATTAAATGCTGCCCCTTACTCCCACATATAGCCCACTGAATAGACTTAAAATCTTATAGAAACATTTGCATTCTGATAGTCTTTGTTATGAAAAAGGGGGATTGAGCCATACAATGTAAAGCATAAGAGTAACACAGTCTCCATTATCATGTCTCCTAGAGTTTAAAGCAAAATCTTCCACAATTATGAGTTATGTAGGCAGGCAAAATCTAATACCAAACAGTTTTATATGGAAACTCAGAAGTTATTTACTAGGAGCTTGTTTTGCTCTGGCATTCAAATTTAAAATGCTACAGTTAATTAACACAACTATAATGTGTGTCCCACTGTATTATTGCAAGGATTGAAATTCTTCCTTTGTAAGTAATTTACTTACATATATCATTTTGCCATTGTGTTCAGAAAGCAAACTTTATAGACAAAATGCCTTTATTCAAGCTGATGAGACATTCTTATTTTAAAATGTCTCACAAAATAAAAATTCCATTCAAAACCCAGAAGTAAATTGGCTTTTCCAGACTGCCTCTTTTCATTGTCCTTTGCATTTTGACATTTAGTCGGTAGCCATGGCAGCCAGTAAGAATGATTGTGTAGCATAAAGATGCAGTTACACGTATTTGGCTTAGGGTTAAGTACATTAAATACATGGGAATTGCCCAAAATCAACCAATAAACTTACACAAAGCTTAATATACATATATATGTATATATACAAATATATATTTATATATATGTGTATATATTTATACATATGTATAATATATATGTGTTTATATGCAAACACAGGTATACTTTCTTATGTATAGACATGTAAATAAACTATCTAATTTATGATTCTATACATATGGTTTTCAGACCCTATAAAATGTGTTTTCTAGTCTATAGGGAATGATTACTTTTGAAAGATACTATCTACAGCCCTCACAGCAGCATATTTTCTCTTAAATGGATTCTCCTGATATTAATGGTGTGAAAATAACTGCATTAGGTTTTGCACTCAGTGCGATGACTCAACAAGCAAGGAATGCATTTAATTACTGGAATGCAAAGATTGAGAGTTCAACCCTACAAGAAATCATAATTGCATTCATATCATATCATATCAACACAAATATCTATTTAGCTGATTGCCCTGCTTCTTTTTTTTCTTTTTGTCTAGGAAATAAAAAAAAAGGCACCTTGCAATTTATCTGGCTTATTGTTCTGAGCCTCAAAACACAAAATAATATTTTGGCCTTCATCAGTTCAAAGCAAAATTTTGAAAATACTGGAAGACATTAAAGGTATCTGCACTTTGGAATGGGACAGGTGAATGAAGGTTGTGTTTAAAAAACTTATATGAGTTATAAGAATGTCATATTTTATATCAGAGCTACAATTATGTTAAAATCATTGTGTATATCTGAGCCAGAAAAATGGCAAGAGCCAGCCTGTCTGTTAATGGAAACTGTCACTGTAGCAATCTCTGTTCCCTTGATTGAGGTGCTCCACAGCAACTGAATGATGAAAACAGAAAAAGTTGCATTCCTTGCCCCTTCTTTCTTAATTGTTTGCTTTTCCTGAACCATTTTGGGCTATTCCTTTCCTTGATACTGTATCAATGGCTTGCTTTCAAAACATGTGGGTGGGTAGTTCTGCTAAAAACTGCTTTCTGGAGAAGCTCAGCATGAACAATTTGACTGTAATCTCAGCATGGAGGTGATGGGAGGGATCTCATCATGTAAAGCCGGGTACAAGTCCAGAAAGGATCCGTTGTGTCCAGAAGAAAAGAAACAGTAGCAGGAAGAAAACTTCTTGTTTCCATCATGGAGCATGGCAATATGCAAGGTTATGTCATTAGTCTGCCAGCATGGTAAAAAACAGATGGCTTGGAATAAAATGACACTCAGTGTCGGGTGTCAGTGGTGATGCATGGCCAGGTGATGCACGACCGGGAAGAGTTTGTCAAGCCAACATAAAGGGATAAGGGTGATGTAGATTTAAAGACAGTGGAAGCCTTTGAAGACATCACCAGGAAAAATAAATAAATAAATAAACTACTAAATAAATGCCACTGTTCCAAACACACATGGATGACGGTGAGATTCAGTGAGATAAGAGTAATACTGGCAGCTCTCTCCCACCCTGCCCTAGTAACCCAGTCTTACTGTGTGGAACAGAACCCACAGCGTGATTCATACCTTGGGAAGATGCTGTTTGATCATAGAAGGCTGTGTGACTAAACTGCTGCAATTCTATCTCATCATATTTGATTTGCATCCTCCCTCAAGGGGCTGTTTCACCAGCCAGCACCTGTATTGTCTGCAGTGCTAACAAAGAGGTGTCACTTATACAGAATTCAGGAGAGCTCTGCTCCCCAAGAAGCCTTCCTACAGAATAGGTCTATGACCCAAGGCTTTTATTCTCATGTTGTGGGTCATTTTTTCCCCCTTGCCTCTCTTTCTCACACCATAAGCTCTTTGGCATAGGGTGTCTGCATCTGACACATTTTTAGAGAAAGTAGCACAGATCTCAGCTGGGCCCCCATATCCTCCCACAAAGGGATGACAAGATGACCTTAAGAGCATACTGGGAGGTAGCAGCCAGCCCTGATAGCCTAGGTGGTTGTGTTGAGAAGAATTATTAAAAATCCTTCTGCATCCCTGGCCTTCAGACATGTACATCAGGACTCCTGAAAACACTGCTTTTCAGCCTGCATGTAGATGGACATTATGCTTCAGTGGTGCCTACAGGAGGGATCCTCAAAGCCATGTTAATGGAAACTTTGGAGTGAAATATCTGGCTTTTCACACCATTTTATATGTAACCATTTTATATGTATTTCTGTCTCAGAAGTGTAAAGGAGATTAATGTCTTTGTGTCCTGGTGAAAGGGTATGTCACAACCCTTCAGGCATGCAATGCAAAGGAAATACATTACACACCAGGAGCTCTAAATCATGGTAGGCAAACCTACCCATTCAAAAACTCCAGAGCTCAAGTTTTGTTTCTTAAATCATTCATATAAGACTCTAAGTGATAGATGAGGAGATAGGGATTTTTCTTGAGAATCCTTACTACTACTCTAGCAGGAGTTGTCAGCTAAAAGTAAAACAGATTTCTTTTCTGTAAGGCATGACAGAGCCAAGCTAGCTACAATGCCAATCCAAAGAAACTGTTTGCCCCAGGTGCAGGTGTGTAACAAATCCAACAACAGTTCTCAAGCAGGTAAGGTGAGCCAAATAAAGAAGGTTATTTTCTCCTGGTGCTTGCTGAAAGCCAAGTCATTTTTTCCATCCAGTCCACATTCAGGAAAATTACTTTGGTTCAAATCATCCCATAGCTGAATTTCCACAGTCTTTTTTGCTTCTGATGAATACAGGAGACAGTGGAGAGCAGAATGGTTCCTGGCTGGGGCTGCTTTAAAAATTTTCAAATTTTTATATTTGTATGACCTTCATACTTATGTGATAATCAGAAACTATCTGTGTCTCTGGTGGTCCCTTATGAAGGGTGTAAAGTCAGCATCTTAAACATCAGTGTCCTGCCAAAATATCTGAATAATAAGGTTTGAACCTCTGATTGCACAAAAATTGAACAGTTATGTTCAGTTAGCCAGCAGGAAATAAAGCTGTCTTAGGACTATTGCAGCCTTTAAGTTCATTCTTCACTCTTCATCCTCCCCACTGTCTTCAAAGTCTGTTTTAGTAACTTACATCCTTTCCTACACAGAGGAAAGCTCTATGAGAAGAAAACTGGGGGGAGGCAGATGGGATGTAGAGGTAGAGGGAAATACGGTGAAGGGATGCCTTGGAAAGGCAAACCAGACCTTAAAGAAGTCTGTGTTTTCCCTTTGTGGAAAAAAAATCAATCTCTGAAATTTCTGTTTTTAGCTTGGTTGAAGTTGTCTTAAGTTCAAATGAATTTCAAGAGGGCCACAGTCCTCTATATCAGTTCTGGCTCCTTTGCCTTCCCCTCAGTCCCAGAGGAGTTTTGGAGCTGAGCTGCCAAGGGCTTCTTCGTGCCCATGTGATGCACAGGCTCTGCAAGGGATGGCTCAGAAGAGAGTGCACACCTGGCTCTGCCACTGCTGTGGAGCAGGCTCTGCAGGGCTGAAGGAGGAGCTAGCCCATGGCTTTCCTTTCTTGTGTTCCCATGTTTCCACTAGCAGTGTGTGGTGAGGCTGTGAGGCCCCGAGTGCACCAACAGGCTCTGAACAGGCACATGGCTGCTCTATTCCTTCCACACTAGAAGGAAATGTGTGTGTGCTCATTTCAGTGACTAGAAAGCACAATGTGACTACAACAAAGCATCTGCATCAGTGTTTGTTTAGGGTAATCATGACAAAGTTGTTGTTTTTGCAAATTCAAAAAGCCCCTTACATCAAAATCTCATTTTGGAAATGGGCTTGCATTAGCTCAACAATAAGTCCCATTAACTTGTGTCACAGATGACTGTAATAGTCAGGGGTCAGTAAATGGGTTTTCTCGTTGTTTCAGCAGTGAAAATTACATACATTGAAATAATACAAAATAGTAACTTTACATCTTAATATTCTGACATCATAAAGTGAGCAAAGACATTTGACTTTAGTCACACACAGCAAGTAAAAACTACAGACATGGTACCTGAAGTAGTCCAAAAAACCATAGTCATGATCAGTGATAGATTAGGTTGTAAAATTAGGAGCAACTTTTAGTGACACTCGTGCCACTCTCCAATCTGCATGTTTGCATGCACTTGTATCCCTGCACCAGAGGTTCAGGAAAACCATTACTGGACAGTCTTTCCATAAGCAAACAGCTTCTTCTGTATTCCACAAGATGGGTTTTCCAGCCAGATCCTCGGCTGTCACCTAAATTAGGCTGTGGAAATGATATGCCAGGCCTTGCACAGATTGTTCATTGGTACAATCTGACACAGTCTTAATAAGAAGCTGAAGGTCAGATCTGTTACTTGCATTTTTTTACGTGTGTATTTTGAAGAACTGATGCTACAGTGATCTCTGATTTCATGGTCACTCTGCGCTTGTATGGATGACACTAATGCTTGATTCCCTCCCAAGCCATTTTAAAGACTTTTGTTAGAAGGATCTCATGCTGGAGAGAATTAAATTGATGATATTTCTGCCAAAACACAGGAACATTCCCAAGGGTTACAGAACTTAATGTCTAAAACTAATTTTTCAATCTCCCAGTTGCCACAAAGGCAGGTTAAAGCTGTCCCAAGTTCTTCCTTTCAGGTTTTCTAGGTATATTGTAGGAAATTCTAGAGCCATGGTTGACAGAGGAAATGCACTTGTTAACTCTTTTCTTAACTTGTTTTCTGTCTAGTTACTTTTTCATAGTACCTGCTTATTCTATTGCCTAGGTACAGAAATATAAAAAAAATCAGGGACAGGGGACATAACCAAAACTCTATTCTCCTCTCTATCTTAAACTGCAGTATATTAAGAGTGTGATTTTAAACACTTGGTCCCCAAAGAATGGCCCCAGGTGAGTGGGAGTCATGTGCCACCTTTCCCTGCAATGAAGCAGGTGAACACTGTAGGGCATTAAAGAGTCCCTAAGCTGTAAAGCAACTTGATTTTTGTTGGGGGAACTCGAAAAGCACACATATAAATAAGGTTGTGAGATGAGCGCAACCTAACACTCTGGTGAGCAGTGTTTTGCATTCAGAGAGTAACAAAATAAGCCCCACCTATGTGAACCACCAAAACGAGATGTCCCTCGTGGCTGAGCATTAGGGATGGATAAGATATATTTACTACAAGGGCTTCTGCTTTTGCTCTCTCCATCACTGGTGGCTCCATAAACCTATAAACATCCTTAGGCTTCCTGACAGTGAAGATAGATTTGCTGGTCTTAAGACAATCTAATTTGTTTAGCTTAAGACATCTGAATGGGGCCAACATTCCCTGGTAGTGCTAATCTCTCCCTTGACTAAAAAGTAAGCTTCCATGATTTCTGCAACGTAGCTCTCTTAAATAATGGCCAGTGTTAATTAAAGTGAATCCCAGGCTGATAGATCTAGGCATGCAAAAACTAAATGATACGTAGAATCTGTACTGCTCTTGCCCCATCTTGAATTTTAATTCTGCCAGTCCCATGTGCTTGTCTCAGTACTAGCCCACCACTTTAGCAGCACTCATCATGTAACTTTCTTCAAATACCCCACCAGCTGTGGGGAAACAGCACAGTTGGGATTATATAACATTGTCTTGTTTGGCAGAAAAGGATGCAGCACATAACTAAAATGGATTAGTAAAAAAAAAATAGTGAATTACTGGTCGACAGAGTGTGGCTGTTGATGTTCACAAAATTATATTACTTAAAGCATTACCTTGACAAACCAAAAGCTCTAGCACCCCAGAGGGAGCATTACCAAAATGACATTTGTAACAAACCACATTGTCAATAACATCCATCAGAAATCCACATGAAGGATGGGTGTGATAAGTGTTCTCTATCTGCAATTCATGGTTAATCTTGCATCTTAATGCTTCAGTGTCTTCCAGAGGAGACAACTAAGCAGAATTTCAGTTCAGGCTCAGAAATGCAACTGTCACATAGGTTCCTGGCAAGGGAGCACAGGGCTGAGCTGTGTTGTGGGTTGCACATTCTGACCGTGGGCAATGTGCCAATTCCATTTTCCTTCCAGGTGTGCAGAACTTCAAGAACTAGTTGGCAAGTGATCCTTGAAATGTCAAAATACATTAACATTAGAAATTAATATACTTAATGTATACATATTAATGTATTTGATTAATATATACACATATTAATGTGTGTAAAATATATTTCTTATATGTGGACTGGATTCAGTTAGGTAAAAATAATCAACACATTTGCCTTCATCAGATGTTAATTATAAGTAACATTTACATTTTTCTCCCTTCATGTGTTAAAAATAGTCTTGCTTATGAATAATGGTCTCTGTTGTGACACAGCAATCTGTCTGAGCTGTGCTTTGCCAAGGAACAAAATGTGACCCAAATTGCCCATGGCCCATCAGTCAGGACAGATTTTCATTTTACAGTGTAAACTGTAAAAAATTCCTTATAGTCATTGGATAACAGATGAGAACAGACAGGAGGGGTTTAGCAGTGCTTTCCTTAACCTTATGAGTAGTAAATAAGTGGTTGCTGACTTCTAAGCCTTAGCACTCTTCCTGAGCAGCTTCATTCATTGGGCAAGTGAGCAGCAGGACTGGCATTGACTACTGTTCTGTCATTAGCACAGAAATGTAGGATAGATCTGAATAAACATATTGTTTGAGATCAGTAGAGGATTTTCAAAGAGGATCATCAAAACACCCCAGCTGACCACGCTTTGGCTCACACATCAGAGCAATCTGGGAGCACAAATGAGTTTAGTTGATAGGTGTTGAAACTGGAAGGTGTGTATTAGGAGTATATCTTCTATTCCCTAGGCTCTAATGGTTGTTCAGACCATGAGATCAGACTAGCCTAAAGAAGAGATCCCCAAAATGATACTACATGGGCATGAAATCCTTAGAATTGTTTCCCTCCTGCTGTCCTTCCCTTCTTGCTCTTGCAATTGTAGAATTGGAGCCCCTAAAAGGCCCCTGAAGATCTTACCTGGACCAGCAAGCAGAGCCCACAAAGGAGGAGCATGGATGTTCACCCAATGAGGGATGTTCACCCAACAGTTTCACAGTTTCTGAATACAGCTGTTGAAAATAATGCCAGAAGGTTGAGGAAAGGGTGGGGTTGGATTAAAACAATAATATTAAGGTACATTTGGGACTTGTTCAGAAAAAAAAAATCATGCATTCTTGAGTTTCAAAGCCATCTGAGTTCATTATTTTCTGCAGCTATCAAAGACTTAGGGGCACTTGATAGCATTTCTAAGGCTTTATCTGCAACTCTGAATATGAGGGGTTTATTCTTAAAAGGTAGATGAGGTTCTGGAACAATCACACATTTTCAGAATTTAAGACCTATGAATATTAGTATATTCACAGCAAAACTACAAGAAATGCTAATACTGAATTTTCTTCTGGTTTTAGCAAAAATCAGTGCTCTTAATGCATATAAACATTTAGATCTTGCTGCATGTAACTAGAAAGATTCTGTTGCCATCTTTTGTCAACATTGTTCTTGCCTAGCAATTTCTCTATCAAAGCTTTTGTAGTATTGCCATTACCATCACTTAGTCTCCTTCATTTAACTTGCACAGTTAATGGAATGATATGTATGTAGCCTACATGACTGCACAAGGAGAGATATGATTAGCAAGCCAGTGGAAACACATTTGGAAAATAAACTTCATTGCAATCACTGCTTGTCTTCAAGGGTTTTGAAAAGCTCTACAATGAGGCAGGTAATTTTTGTGCCTCTTTCAGCTTACACAAGAGGTCCCGTGCAGATTGCACAAATGCTCTGCTCTTGGTTGTCTGGTCTGTGTGTGCTGCTTTCTTAACAGTAAAACTTCTCAAGACAACTGGCTTCCATTGCTAAAACACTAACCCTTGGGATTTGGGAAAATACAGTTACCTCCCTGACTAACCTGTGGGACATGGGCCAGCCAATTTAATCAGACCACCAGCTGGACTAATATTACTGCTTTCAACTTTTTAATGTGTTCTAAGGAAAGGAGGGCTCCTGGTACTCAGAGCTGAGCCTGATCAAGAGGAACGTGCCATCACAATGCTGATGCTGGACACCAGAGGAGGTGTGTGCCTCTTCAGGTCCTTTGACACCCTCAGCCCTTGTCTGCAGGAAAACCAGTGTGGGCAAGTGCAGACTAAATCAATACCACAAGAAAAAAAAAAAAAAAAAGAGTGATTCTAGTGAAGGATAGAAAGTCATCCTAATTCTGCCAGTGGCCAAAATGAACTAAGACAATGATTTTGCCAGCATGCTTTCAGTGCAGCTGTTGCACTGAAGAGAGCTGAGCATGTTCTTATCTTTCTCCTGCTGTGTTTTGCAGATGGCAAGCTGGGGGAAAAAAAACACCTTTCTCTAATAACTTTAAATGCTGTTAGGAAGCAAAACATATTCAATGTCAAGCAAAGATAAAAAATATTAACAAAGGTCCCAAAAGGGAGGATTCTTAGGATGCTGTTTTGTATTCCTTTTCTACAAAGATATTTCAAGGTATACATTTTAGCAGTGATTCAGCAGATCTTGTACAAGATTCTGCCTGTATCATCAATGGCCATGTCTTTAACACACAACCCAGTGTCCATTTTCTCCATGTTGAGCAACCTGCCAGGGTTTGATGTGCACCCACTCCACAGCCTTGCTACTGGGAAGGATGTAATTCCAGAGGTATGGGCAGCTGGCTGGGCAAGCCCTCCTCAAAGAAAAGTCTGGAAAACCACACCTGTGTGCTTGTTGGGTGGGTCTAAGTGAACAATTCATTATGTTTATCGTTATTCATAATTCAACATATGTCAGATGGACATGATTTTTCTCTTCAGAAGATTTTCAAGTTATTCTTTGCAAGTTGGTACTTAGGTTTCAAACAAAAACCATGTCAAGATCAAGTTTCTGTGATAGCCTAAGTTCACAAAAAGCAAAGTTTTCAGTGCACTCTTAACCTCAAATCCTGTCCTTTATCAGTAGTTTCTGAAAAGCTGTTATTCAAGGTATATGATTAGAGGTCCTTGTGCAAACCTTAATTAAATTAACTAATCCTTTACTGGCAGCTAGAAATTTTTTCTTGAACCATGGATTATTCAAATACCACCATACTGAGCAGCACCCAAAGGCTCTCAAGCTTTCATCAATCTCAGATTTCTTTCTGAGTAGGAAAAGCAAAATCAAAAACCACAAGAGCATCCATGAGAGAATGTCATATGTATCCACAGTTTAAAGATCAAAGGACCATCTGATTTTCCTTTAGCAACAACAAGGGCTAATTTGGTCTAATCTGTTAAGTACAATACCTTGAGTCACACATATTTTAAGCCACGTTTTCACATGCTGGCAGCAAATGAGTGTCTGCCTCTGTAGACATGATTTTGATAATAGCAGAGGTTTGTGTGTGCCAAGATGAATTTTGAAGCACCCTGCCTTAACATCCATACATTGTAGAGTGTGGGCAGTGGGCAGGGTATTGTGCCAGGACAGCCAGCTCTAATCTGGGCTCTGTCATTGGCTTGCTAAGTGACCGAGTACAAAACTGTTTTCTTACTTACAAGCAATTAGGAAGGGTGAGCACAGCACACTGCATAATGATTATGTATTGGTATCACCATTTTTAGACCAGTGCCTCCTCTGTTCATGACTGGGGCTTTATACAGTCGGCAAACATAGCACCATAAAGGTAAATTACAAGGGTATTAATTGCATCAGCTAATATAGACTAGACCTGAGAGTTAAAACCACATATTTTGGCCAGTAAGTGGGGAAGGAAAAGCTTTGTTTCAGGTAGTTAAGCATATTAAGGACATTATGCAAATGATTTGATAAATGCATCTTCATTTTGGGGTTTTTTTTAATTTTCTGGATGACATTTTCATTTGTAAGATAATGTCTTTAGCATCTGCCTATGGCAATATATGGCCAGCTTTTCCTAGCTGTTCTCAACTGCATTTGGACACATCAAAGAAACTGTAAGAGCTGCATGTCTCTCCACCTGCCAGGGGAGAGTGGAATTATGACACTCTTCCAATGCTAAATGCATTTCCTGGTAGCCAGATTCACTTTCTGTAAACCAGAGAGGACTGCATTATGCCCGAGGCTGAGGTCATGTAGAGGACCAGAAGCCACCTCTGCAGTTCTGAGGATCTCATTTGTGATTTGATAAAGGTGCAATGTTGAGATGAAATAGTTGAAAGTAAATATTCTAGAGAAATCTGCCCGGTGGGTGATAGAGAAGGTTTTGTGGTCCCCAGCCACTCGTGTCAGATAGATATTCACTAAGGAGGAGCTGGGGAAGTGAAGCATGCTAACGAGATCTCTCCTTTCAGCTTACAAGGAAAAGATGAAGGAGCTGTCCATGCTCTCGCTGATCTGCTCCTGTTTTTACCCGGAACCTCGCAACATGAACATCTATAAATATGATGGTGAGTGCTGCTTACTGGAAATCATCCTGCAGGTCAGGAAATGTGCTAGTGCTGGGAAACCACTCAGTTCACCTCCTAGTCCATAGTGATGGGTGGTATTTTGCTGATTTAACAATTTAATTGCTGGTTTGGTCCATTACTTTCTATGGAGCATGCAGTACCCATGATGCTGGATATTGTTCCTAAAAGGAGTTAACTAACACTAGCTCTCTCATACTGAGCTGTTCTTTCCTTAGTCCCCATTTGACAATTACAGCTCTTCATAGCTGGCATAATTCCCAAGAAAATGAAGAAAAGATGAAAGCATGTTTAAAAAATTAATCAGCTTGGGCACTGCTCGCAGGGGGTGTGAAATGGCACAGGACCCCAATAAGCTTCCAAAATTGATGTAAATTTTTATCTTTATGAGATTAAGGTATAATTAAGCTATTACAGATAAAATGGAATGTACTCCTGAGAGCAGTTTTAAGCCCATAATCTGCCATTGCATTTAAAATGCCCAAGGCAAAGATGCTAAATCATTTGCCTGTGCTTGTGATCCCACTCTGGTATCAGTGCTGCTTCTCCCCTCAGTACTGCTGGTATGTTGAAGGACTTACAATTTCCCACCTTATTGTGCAGACATGGAAGTGAAACAAATCAACAAACGTGCCTCAGGCCAGGCATTTGAACTGATCCTAAAGCCGCCATCTCCAGTCTCAGAAGCACCACGAACTTTAGCTTCTCCAAAGAAGAAAGAACTCTCTCTTGAGGAGATCCAGAAAAAGCTGGAGGCTGCAGAGGAGAGGAGAAAGGTATCTTAAAAAAAAACAAATGCCAGTAATGAGACATGATTTAGTGTACAGAACAGCAGTTCAGTTTCCTGTCCATTTGTGTGTTTCCCATTGCCATCACTGACTCATGGTAGCCTACATCATCAATGTGTTTATAGAAATTAATGAGTTCATTTTCTTTCAGCAGCTTGGAAACAGGCCTCACTGGTTTCAATGATGGGGAAGCACACATCACAAAATAGACATAGCTTCAGACAGGGGCCAAGTGGACTCAAATGCGCTTGTTTACTCTGTGAACATAATTAAGTGGTTCATTCAGGACATCTGTAATAGTTACTCAAAACCAGTGCAATTATTGTGTCTGGGTTTAAGAGATGGATCTGCAATTCAAGCAGATGCTCTCTGGGCTACCAGATCTTGACTCTTTGTAATGTCCATGGAAATACAAGGTCTGCCTAAGGCAGCTAAAATGTAGAGGAACACTCTGAATAGAGTGAGTTTGGGATCACTCACACACACTTGAATGAAGATACTAGAATAGCATAGATGCTAAAAGGCATTTCTAACAGTTTCAGTAGTGATGGAAATTGGCCTTTTAGGTTTTTTCACAGACTAAGTCTGTCTTCCCCTCTTTATGGTCTTTCCCATAATGGTAAAGCTCTGTTTCATAACCATTAAGTTTGTCACATAGCATTTGGAAGAGTTGTTACACCTTTTTCACAAAGGTTGGCACAAAGGCAGCTGGAAATACCCATCAACTGCTTATTTGGCTTTCATCATGACTGACATTTTGAAGAGGTCTTCATTTTCTCTGTCAGAGCTAAATCAGGTTGCTTTTTCTTTTTACAAAGAGAAAAAGACAAACTCCAGATCAGATAAGTCAGAAGATGACAGTGAGACACTCACCATAGCCAGCCTGAATTGCCAGTCTGGAAATTATCAGTGTTCTATACACGCCCAACATTTATGCTGCATTGCACCATTTTAGAAAAAGTCATGACTGGCTGCAATGACCACAGAAAAATCAAAATTGGTAATAAATAGTTCTGGTTAATTAATGGATTTTTTGCTAACACACAAAAGGAGAGACACAAAAGCTTTAGGATCTTAGGACTTTCTGTGTCCTTCACCCAGGAGATCAGTGTTATTTTATGGCAAATCAGCTTGCACAGTCAAATAGGAACCCTCTTCTACCTGCTCCTGGAGTCCCTGATAAAGGGTTTCTGAAAATGAAACAAGCTTATATGTCTCTTAAGCCTTTTATTTATATTTTAAACAATGTGATTTCTTGCTGGAACTGCTGTTAACAGAATTCCTGATGTTGTCAAAAACGTATACAGAAGTTCAGGGACAGCATCTGTGCCACAGATAGCACATGGATCAGATCCAGGAAAAGCAATTCCATTCTCTTTTATTCCTGTCAGACCAGATCAGGGTGACTGCCAAGAACCTCCAGGGAATGATTACTCTGGTGTGTGGTTTGTTATGCTGAAGTCAATAGATATGGATTACTGACAGGTCTTTAAAACCTGGCACTCAGTTTGGATTTGCAGTGAAACCTGACTATTCTGGACCTCACTAATTTGAACAATTCATCTAGATGAGAACTGCAGTGCTGCTACTTTTGTCATTTTTGCTGGCTTGCTAACAAAGCCTCTGTGATTCTAGCACACGCTCATTAGCACTATTGCTTCTTTCAAACAAATATTTCTGCCAGAGCATTCATCTCAGTGAGAGGACATGACTGTATTTCAAAAGAATTTCCATTTGCACCAGCACCTGCTGAGAAGGGTGATGTCTCACTCACCCAAGTTGATATTCCCAAAAAACTCAGTCCATGAAGTTCCTCTGTGCCAAGTAAAAATGTTCAAGTAAAGATAAAGAAACAGAATGAAATGGCAGCAATTAAAAAGCCTGATATTATGCATATACTTGGTGGAAAATACAAATTGAGTGTTTCAGAGATTTAATTCCATTGATTTCATTACTGTTCATTTTTTCCTGAAGAAAAAATTATGCAATAGATAGGTAATCAGTGATAGCAATACAGACACCTGCCATTTCTTCCCCTTGGTACTCTATTCATTTTGAATGAACATTAACTGAGTTATTTTAATAGACAAGATCCTCCACATTAACACTGCAGCACAAATTGCTGGGAAAGGAACAAAGAACAGAGAAAAATGTTTCTTTACATCACTGTTAAAATCCCTGGTGTTCTCACATCTCAACTATGGACTTCATTTTTGCCCTAAAAATGAGCATAGTACAGAGAAGGATAAAAAAGCAATTAGAGGAACAGAAAATCTTCCATAAGATAAATTAAACAGTCCACTTTTCAGCTTGGAAAGAGACAACAGATGTAAGATAAGGTAGAAGTCTACAAAGTCATGAATGATAATGAGAAGATTAATAGGAACAATTATATTCTATTTCACACAATCCAAAGGGGACGAAACACTCAAGGAAATAATCAGACAGCAATTTCAAAAAGAAATCATCTTTTCATGTATTGTTTATTCAAGGTATATTTGTTATCACGAACTGTTTAGAGGTTATTGAGATATTATTTAGTTCAAAAATATAATAACAAAATTGTAGAGCACTCCCTTGTAGGAAATTATTATGTGAATGGAACTTGTGATTCAGAAAATATGGAACTTGCTGACTGATGAAAGCTAGAGAGATTTTCCTAACTTCATCTAGAGTTTTCCTCAGCATCTTCTTCCACTTTCTGCTGCTAGACAAACCAGGAAGACTTTTTCTAAAAGCCAGCATAGCTGTTATTATCATAGTTTTCAATCTATGTACAAAGCTGTCAGGCATGGCCATTCTAGATCATTTACTTCCAGCACAGTTCTAATTAAAATCAAGTATAACTAATGGATGAGAGTTGCCTTTTTGGGAAAAAAAATCACTAATGAATTTTACACTGCTTAAGAAGTAGGTTCTGCTCTGTTAATTAGGCAGTGTTCATTAATAAATGTTCAAACTCACGAGAACATCTAGAGCAATACATCCATTTCAGCAATCCCTGCTTAGGCTTCTTCCAGTTTGTTATTCTTGTTTATTTCCTTGTAAGTTTTTATAAGACTTCTCTTTCCTTTTCTGCCCTTTTTTCTCTACCTCACCTGACAGTCATGACCTCACACTCTCAGGGAATTTCACCTGAGGCATTTTAATTTTTTGCATTACACAGCAAAGCCCATTTAGTCTAGTTTCAGATTTGTTCTTTCCATTTATAGACTCCTCTTTACAGCAAGTCATTATTATCCTTTTTTTTTTTTTGGCATATGTGTGCTATATTTTCCTACCTTGGTAGATAATCAGAAAGATCTTTCCATGCTTCTCAGTAAAGAAATTAGAGCATTTTGACATTGTATGCAGCAGAAGTTTTTCTTACAGAATATTTAATATTTATCAATTTTTACCCATTGGCCTTGAATGTTCAGCTGTTATTATTAGTGGTGTACAGACTTCAAGGGGCATATGTCAAATTATATATTTTTATTGCCCATGTTCAATTTACTTACTAGCATAAAAAAAAGAAACACTAAAGGGATGTGCATTTCTACTAGACTTTGGATTATAGGAGAGAAACTGTATGCAATTAAATCCTTTTAATGGATTTGTAAACTGAATCAAGCTTATCCCTAGAGCTTAGTGTGACAAAGAATGCAGGAAAACAGAAATATTTTTTTGAACTTTCATTCTGTTGGCTTCAGACTTGGAGCTTCATGAGGTTTTAATGGTGTTGCAATGGAGTGCCACAAGACAAGCCTTCCATGCACCCTGGGCTGGGCTCCTGTGCTCCCCACAGCAGCAGCCAGCCCAGGGTTCCTCTGCCAGCACCTGGACCATCAGTGCTGGGCTTCAGCATCCAGCTCACGCCCCTTTGAGCCACCCCACGCCTGCCCAGGGGCAGCTCCTGATACTCTAATCCATCTCTGCTCTGGCCAGCCCTGCTTTGCTGCTCTGTGCAGGAGGCTGATGGCAGAAGGGCTTTGCCAACAGGGAAGGTGGCAGAGCTGGGGGGCGAGTGTTCCTCCCTGGACATTGCACGGCTCCTACAAAACTGCTGCTCCAGGTGACAGGGGGAGAAGGGATGTGCACCTTCCTTGTCAAAAGTCAAGCTTTCTTCTTCCATCTCATTTCTGCTACCCTTTCCCACCAAATTTTTAAGGTGAGAAGGATGGCAATGAGGATAGGCGGTGCTTAAGACGTATTTCTCCTTGCCCACCCATTGATCTCCCTTCTATTGCTGTTGGCCCTCAGCTGTGCTTCTGTGGAAAAGTAACAGAGCATGAAGCACTTTTCCATGTAGAGGTCCCAGTAATAGGTGTAATCAGCACTAGAAACAGGTGTTTCTGTCACATTTTTATTTACACCATAGTGTATCTGTACACAGTGGTTCACCCTAAGTAACCAAAGATAGCCAAACCTCCAAGAAACTTCACAGCTCCTGTCTTGGTTTGAAGGACAGGTGTCTGTTAAGAAAGGCAGAAATCTCTCTTTGAAATGGAGAATGTAAACCCTCTCCCTCCAAATTATTATAATTTTGAAATTAAGGGGCTCTTAAGCAAAGATATGAGAAATAGGAATAACAGTTATTTACTAGGAAAATTAAAATAGAAATACAGTATTACAAAGAGCAGTCCCAGAACACTGACAGAGTCAGAATACAACCTGACGCCCTGTCAGTCAAGGTGTTGGTAGCAGTCCAATCAAATGGTGGCTGCATCCTCCTGCAGTGGCAGATGTGGTTCAGCTATAGCAGTGCTCCTGTAGAAGGTGCAGTTTTCCTCTGAAGGTCCAGGGATGATGTGGAAAGGTCTGGTTTTCCTCTGAAATCCAGTGGAAAAAGGCTGCTTTGGTGTTCCAAATCTCAGTTTTTATCTAGGTAGGAAAGGCTTGTCTCCTCCCCCTGGCTGGAGCATCTCCCAGTGGGATGATGTAATTTTATCAGTCATACAGTGGGACTCAATGGCTCATTAACAGAAGATACCTCCCTGGAGGGAGGATGGGTTGTGGAAAAGATGAAGATGAAAAGATAAAGATGATTGCCCCACCTGGTTTTAACAGATGGTAATAGAATACATACTTTTGGTCACATCCTGTATTGCAACCTAGGACGGTTCCTGACTCAAAAGCACATATTAGCCTGTGGAATATGTGCCTGTAGGGAGATGTTTGCTTCCAACAAGGAAAGGATTTGGTGTTATGCACCAAGGTCTGTCTCGGAGCACGTGGAGCCATGAGCACACATCCAATGCTGGCAAAGATTCTCTCCCCTCTCTGCCATGGGCTCTGCCACTAATGAAAATAATGAATAAGACAATTTGACATTGAGCTTCATTAACCTGATAATGCCTCAACCTGCAGCAGGCCATGAGGGCAGGGGGCTCAGGTGGTACTTTTTGCATGTCCCCAACACACCTTGTTCACCCCCGCAGGTCACAGCCATGAGAGCAGAAATTTTGTGTCATTTGAGGAAGAGAAACTGAGTTTTCTTGAATCACAACATCAATGGGCTCTTTTTTTTTTCTTCTACTCCACATCCCAAAAGTTTTCAACAGATTGTACACAAATAAATTTTAAAAGGAGATCCTCACCTAAATTTAAGCAAAATTTTTCATTATCTAGCTTCACTAGAAGGAGAGCTGTACCTATAGCTACAGATCATAGATCTCTGACTCTCCCGCCACATGGATATTTCTGAGAGAAGTCTAATTTGAGACCATTCCCATGCTTTTACATGGAAAAATCCCAGCCTCAGTTCCTTCCCCTGAAAATATCAGTGCTTCAAATCACCATACCAAGGCTTCACCTTGGCATTTACATTGCAATAAGAGCCTTTCCTCCTGTCTTCACAATCTGCTCCATTAATAGTATCTCTCAGGTACTCACTGTACTGAGGAATACCAATGTTATTGCACTTCTTCTGAACAACTGTCCTGTAAAAAAACCCAATCAGTGGACAAATGTGGTGTGAAAGAGGAGCACTCATGACTGGTAGTGTGTCTCAGACACCCTTGTGAGTAAGGTGTCTGAGGCTGAATGCATTCAAGCTGAAATTCCCAGCTTAAAAGCAGTTGTCTGAATCCATGTCTTGTTAAAGAGCAATGAAGGATTACTTTTATCTCCGTATAAATTACTTCAATATTTGGATATATCTGCCAAACAGAGATAGATGTGAGAAAAAAAATCATGTCTTACTCAGATAAGGAGAATTTTCTTCCTGTGAGTAATAATTAATACTCTATCTCCAAAGCCAGTTTCCATAACTAATTTTGCTCATGATGTGAGTATTTAGTAGTCTGCATCTATCTCTGGCCAGCTAGGTAACAGATGTGGGTTTCTTTTTGAACCACTCATCTCTGAAAACTGACGATGCACATGATCCCTTAAAAATAAGACATGAACATCACAGGAGTTTCCCTGCATTCTTAGCACATCAGTATGTTTCTTGGAGCAAAGGTATCTGTGCCAGGAATATTCTCCAATATTGTGTTCCTCCATATTTAAATATTAACAAATAAACATTTTTGTTTCTCCACATTATTTTGCAGCCTTTCAGTACCTTAAAGGGTCTTGTAAGAGATTTTTCTCCAAGCACATTGTGAGAGAACAAGGAAGAATGGTTTTAAACTAAAAGAAGGATGATTTAGATTTGATAGTAGGAGAAAGTTCTTTAATGTGTGGGTGTTGAGGCAGTGACACAGGTTGCTCAGAGAAGCTGTGGGTGCCCCATCCCTCCAAGTGCCCCAGGTCAGGTTGGATGGGGTTTTGCACAGTCCAAGACAGTCTATGATTCTTTGATTCTATGATGCAGCATTAGATGCTGCAGCTGGAGTTGCATTGGTTATGTCTTGATATATTTAAGAAGTTTTTTAATATTCCCCTTTGAATATTGCTTTTTGTTTTCTCCACCATTTCATATTTTTCTCTCCTTATTAGTCTTCTTGATCTTTCATGCATTTTTTTTTCCATTTTCTCACTACATTTATATAAGGAACACTATAAGCTTTTACAACTACATTGGAACTATCAAAGATTTGAAAATATCCTTTCCAGCACTTCAAACAATGTTGAAAATAAAAACTTCTTATGTGTATTGGAATCCTGCATCATTGTGGAGCTGTGTGAGTCCAAACACAGCCATTTAAAAGCCAAGACAAACAAGAAAGGGAGTCTATTAATCCCAGCTCCCCTGGGTATCCATGGTCATTCATTTACCCATTTCTGGATGTGTAGTAGACTTTGAACAGACAGGGTGGCCAAGTTCTTGTGCCAAATGGGTTGGAAACAGAAAATCGTTTGACAATCCAGTGCAAACACACAGCAGCCGCCTTCCAGAATTGTCGTTAGGGGATTTCAGAATGGTCTGAGCACCAGGGAAACAGGCAGGCTGACAGCTGGGCTGCAGTGCCATGAGGGAAGGGACATCAGGCTAAATGAGACTCTGCCCTGTGCGTGTTTTGTGGCAGGGAGACGGGTTCCTTGATTTTAAACCAGTCCTGGGTACCGGCGATTTTCCTCTCTCAAAATTCATCACAGTGTGCCATTAAAGACATAATGTAGAGGAAAATCCCATTAGGGGTTTGCAGTCAGTTCTTGAGACCTAGTTCATCTCTCCAGCAGTCTCTTACTGGTGCCAATGCAATTTGCATCTGGTAAATACTGAATTAGAATATAAGGATTTTCTTCATTACCATGAATTAGAGGACAAATTACTTTTGAATGTACTGTCTGCCAGCACACCATCCAGAAATGTGTGTACTTTGATATGAAGCTCTATTTTTTCACTGTTTTCCAGGATTTATGATAAAAAGTGTTTCCAGAAGGCAATGGGTTTGAATGGAAGAAAAAAAATCTTAAAAAATGGGCAAGTGCTTCAAGGTCTCAAAGGCATTTTGCAGCCTCCATTGAAAGCAAATGCTCTTTTTAAAAAATGCTTCTTATATGCATACTCCAAATCTTACTTTTTATTAGTGCATGGCTGTGTCCTTGAAAATTGTTTTGCAAATCTGAAAAGGTCTGATTTTATAACAACCCATTATATATGCATATTTAAACACCATTAAATGTTAGCCTTTCAAATTAACAAGCCACTTCTGAAATGTTTCATGGGAAAGGACATTACAATTAGTCTAATAATGTCTTTTCTATTCAAACTCCCCACAGGATGAGAAATGGGTTCTCAGATTATCCATTCCTTTTAGAACACTTAAGCAAAGGGTTCAAAAATTTCATACCAGCAAACAAAATTTAATGATCATAACTTTTCCAAAAGTAGATGAGAGATTGCCATTGAGTAGTAAATTAAACAAAAAATGCAGGATAACTTCACAAGCACTGGTCAAACTGGGCCATTCAGGTTTGTCCACAAGTGGACAAGAGAAAATGAGATGCAAATAAGAAAGAGAGATGAAAATATTTAATTATCTCAGTTTTACATTGCATCAGATCTTTTAACATAACTTTTTTACATAGTAAAATAACCTACTGTTAAGAACTGATAAATGATAAGTATCTGAAAACAAACATTTTGTTTCAAAATAAATTACTTTTATTATATTAGTATTTTTAAAATTTATGTTTTTATTAAACTTATGGGGCTTTTATGATTTTTTAAACTGCTCTATAAAATTCCTTCTTTGCCCAGCTCTTCTTGTCTTTGGCTCATCCTTCTTCCACAGTCCAGCTGTGAGACTCCCTCTGCTTTTGGCTCCATCTGTCTGAGGGGTTTGGTTCCCATTTGCACCATCTTTCATCTGTCACAACAGAGTCAAAGGCATGAAAAATGCTGTAAGGCAGGGAAGAGCCAGGGAGAGTCTCTGGGAGGTGCCAGCCTTTCCAGGAGGCCATTCCTACCAGCAAGTGCTCCAGAGGTCAGTTTGAGGAGTGAGCCTGTGTGTGCAGCCTGGCCAGAGGTGAAGCACATTAGGTGACAAGGATGGATGGAAGTGGCTCTCTCCTGTGAGCTCAAGCAAGCCACTGCATTTTTTCAAAGCCACATGTGTTTTACTCCAACATCTTGCTGCAAGATGTTCTGCCTGGCCTTTGCAGCCTTTTCTAGAATCTGCTTAATTTGTCTTGTCAGTCCATTTGGCTTTATGCATATGTTACTTTCATTAAAATATTTGTTTTCTCCTAGTTGAGTCTTGCTCATATAAAAGAATTGGAGCCTTTTTCAGTCCGTTTAAAGCCACATGATAGAGTTTAAAAGGTTTCGTTACCACTAATTGTAATTAATGGTTAAACTCCTTCATTTAGCCTTAAACTCACTCATTTTTATGGATCACAGTGGCAGCAGTGCCTTGGGATCAGCACTGAAATGCACATTTAGCCTCCCAGTGCCCTATTTCATTCTCTATTTTTCTGTTTCTTCTCAAGCTGCCTCTCATTTATTTTATCCAAAAGTTTATGATGTTATTTATCCTTTCCAAATTACTGTCTTTTCAGCTGGACTTGCCTGGAGAATGGGTCCAATGCTGCAAGCTTTTTGGCTTCTTTCCTAGGATTAGTGGTTTCCTGTTAGAAATTTGATTTAATGTAAATAACAAAACTTATGCTTCTGAGAGTGAGTTTACAAGGAAGAACACAATATTAAGCACAGACTGCATCTGTGTAACTCCTACTCACAATTTTCATCTTCCTTGAAAAATAAAAACTTTTAACTAAAAATTTTTGTTACTTTCTATGCAATAAAACAATTTTCCCCTTCCCAATCAGTGAGATTAATCCGAATATAAGTGTAATAGGAAAAACCATTGTCTGAATTGATGTTGCCTGTCTTTCATGCCAATAAACTTCCAAGCCTGTAATTAACTATATAAGCACATTAAGGAGTACCTGGTTGAAAATTGCACCTATCCTGCATCAGTAATCTCCCTTTTAACTCTGAACTGTTTCTTCAACCCCAGGTCCTTATCTCTAAAGATAAAAGGCCTGTAGGTAAGAGACTGCAGCTGCCAGAGGTTGAGCAACCACTGCAGTAATCCAGGGCAGAAACACAACAGCATTTCTTGTTAACAGAAGTGCTTTGGACATTTCTCTGCTGCTGCCTCAGGCATGTGCCCCATATTTAGCCAGTGCTTCTAAACTCGTGATTTTGAGGCTAATCCCCTTCAGTCACAAAGTGATCTTTCTAAAAAAAAGCAGCAAACTTTACACAGTTGTCCCTGGCAACATGGCAACATCCTTTGCTCCATGTGAGTATTTCTTCTCAGCTAAGTCTTTGTTTCCAGTCCCAGGAGGCCCAGGTGCTGAAACATCTGGCAGAGAAGAGAGAACATGAGCGAGAAGTGCTTCAAAAAGCTTTGGAGGAGAACAATAACTTCAGCAAAATGGCAGAGGAAAAGCTGATACTGAAAATGGAACAGATCAAAGAAAACCGTGAAGCTAATTTAGCTGCTCTTATTGAACGCCTCCAAGAGAAGGTAACCACACCATCACTCCCCACCTCAGACTAGAGAGGAAAATCTAATCAATATTTTGCAGAGATGTTGTGCATGGCCCTTATCTCAGTAGCTACACTTGAGCTATTTTTAAGTCAGAGCTGCTGATGCCTGGCTAAACCACCACTCACTTTGAAAAAGAACTGAATTGTTACAGACACACAATCACAGGATGGTTGAGGTTGGAAGGGCACTCTGGAGATCATCTGGTCCAACCCCAGGCTCAAGCAGGGCCACTTAGAACCAGTTGCCCAGGACCATGTCCAGGTGGCTTTTTAATATCTCAGAGGATGGAGACTCCAATTCCACTCTGGGCAGCTGGGCCAGTGCTCAGTCATCTCACAGTGAAATAGTTTTCCCTGATGTTCAGAGAAAACCTCATGGGTTTTAGTTTTTGCCCATTGCCCCTGATCATGTCACTGGGCACCACTGGAAAGATCCTGGCTCTGTATTCCCTTCATTCAGATGTTTATAGATATTTGTAAGATCCCCCTGAGCAGCCTCCAAACTGAACAATTTCAGCTCTCTCAGCCTTTCCTCTTAGCAGAGACTGAGAGATGGTCCTTAATCCTCATGGCCCTTTGCTAGAGTGTCTCTTGAGAAAGGTTGGTTTTCTAGCTTTTAAGAAGTTCTGTGAACAAATGAAAGGTCACTTGTGTTTAGATTTCAGCTTCTAAGAAAAGTCACTGATCAAATCAAACTACTGCCCTATGTCTGTAATTCTTGGTTTCTCAGAGGAGAAAGATGAAAAATTATGGGAAAAAAATTCTTTCACATAGACCAAAACAGGTCTGTCTTTCCACAAGTTTTGCAAGGAAGAGAGTAAATATTCCTATGGAGATTTTTGGTACAGCCAGTGGAAACAGGGAATCACAAACCCTAGATGCAGAATGAAGTATGCACTTCTCCAAAAAAACCCTGTCCACACAAGGAAGAGAGACATGCAAATAAAGATTTAGAATTTTTAAGAAAAAACATAATTAGTTCTGTATGGGTGATCTCTTGTTTCTTTCAATGAGCTTTCTAATATACTAGTAAATTGGCTAAAGAAAAAAGCTCTCAGAGGTTTTCAAGGAGATCTCCAAAAGCACCTCTACATCTTTGATGGAGCCAAAAGTCTTTGAGAGGTGGAAAGAAATAGCAGAATCCAAAGGATGATGTTACAAGTAACTTTGCAAACAGGATAATTCTTGAGCTTAAGAGCTATAGCCAGATTCCTTGACATTTTTGCATTAGCTTCATTTGCAGGCACATACCCAGACCTCGTGAAAACAAAGGGAAAAACAAATTAGTTATCTTCGAGGTCCAAAAGGAAGTGGGAAGGACAGCTGATGCATCTCTCTGTCCTAGGTTAATGTTAACAGACTGTTAAACCCTGTTTCCACAGAAATGTGATGGCATATATGCATGAAACCAAGAAAGACTTTTGAGGAAAGATGACAGTAACTCACTTGTAAACATTTGCACTGACCAGTAATTAAAAAATACAATTTTGCCAACACCAAAACATAAAAAACCCCCATAATTTGCCATCAAAAGTGAGAAAAAAAAGTGAAATATCTGATTCCAATTCTCCCAAAGTTAGGCAGAGCTGTGGGTTCCAGAAGGTACTGGTGTCTAGAAACTACTGCAGAGCTAACTTCTGTATACTGCAGTTAATAGGAACACCAAGCAACAAATCCCTTATAAAATCTAGCATTCAGTGTTACAGATCTTTCAAGGAGTGATTTACAGGCTAAGTAAGTGCAGTAGGTGGTATTCTCCTTCATAGCCAGAGCAAGAACCAAGAGGACAGATCGCTTCAGTGTTCAGGAGTTGTTTGAGTTGTTCAGATTGATTTATCTCATTGAAACTATGTTCTTGGATCTTTATTAAAATTCCTAAATGCTACAGATAACAGAGTAACTAACAATGTGCAGGCAATTAATTCCTTAATCATCCTTTTCTGTATGTAGTTTAATATCCAGGAATTCAAAGGGCAAATGTGAGCATGAGGCACGTTTTATGCAGCAGGCAGCACCTCCTCTCTGTGGCCCTTTTAAATGAGACTCTGTGAGGTGCTGAGGATTATAAGGCCATATCAGATAAAAGACTGAGCTCCAGAGCAGGAGTAGAAAGTAAACACAAAACGTGCCTCAGGCTGGTCTGGTGGATGACACCTCTCCTGTGTTGCTTCCTTTAAAGATGGTTGTGTGTGAAACAAGTTTTGCACAAGCATCAAGTACATGACCTAAACAGGTTGCCATCATGAACCTGCCTGGGCAGATGGAACGAGAAAAAGGTTTGATTTTTCCCTTCTTGCTGTTTTCCAGGAGAGGCATGCTGCAGAGGTCCGTAGAAACAAGGAGCTCCAGGTGGAACTGTCTGGCTGAAAACAGCAATGGTGGATGTGACCCATCCCCACCATTAGTAAACTCCCCCTGCCTATATTATTATGGATCATGCGATATAAGTATGGGAAATGTATGATGTGGTTTAAAAAAAAAAAAAAGTAAAAATCAAGAACTCAATAAAAAACTTTAAAAAAAAGAAACAAAAAAAATAAAAACAAAAAACAATGCGGTCTCTTTGCAGAATGATTTGCTTGATGTTTAAAAAACTTGGATCTTATTTTGTAAATACTTACATTTTTGTTAAAAAATACAATTATTGCATTATGCAAGTTATTTCATAATCTTACATGTCCTGTAACAGGCTTCTGATGTTGTCTATTTCCACTCGGTTGAATTTGCTGGGTCTGTTCATTTGAAGCACCTCACGTCTAATTCCATTCCCTGCGACTTCTCATTCCAACCCACCATGAGGTCAGTAGTAGTTCTATGGTGCTAGAGACCAGTCATTGCCTAATAACCTAGACTGCTTTGCCATCAATAAGCTTTCTTGAAACAGTGACTAGATCACAGGTATTGTGACTTCACATTCAGCTGTCCAAGACAAAAGGCTCTTAAAATAATTTTTCAAAGGCAACTTATGCTGCAGGACTCTTACTGTGCTGTACAATTGGGGTTGAATTGCCACGTGGAGTGTTTGTTGCTTCTGCTTTTTGAGGTGAGAGGCAACAAAAACAGCTGTGCAACAGGATGAAATCAAGCAAGATCAGTTTGAGACAAATTTAAGAGGCACATTGTAACCATCGAGCTATGACAAATTTTGGATGATGCCAAACAGCCATACAAATGCTAAATGTAAAGTGAGCTTGATCCACCACTTGAAAATTTATTGATGGAGCAACTAATAGATAGCATCAAGTGGCTTTATCTGTAGGTGCCATGATCTATGATACTTATCTGATGCTACCACATTACATGTGTAATAGTACAAGAGGCTACGGAATATTTCACCTGGAACCCATGAGCCAGTTGTTACCTTTTTTTTAATGACACTGCTGACTTCCATTCATCATGACCTTTACTCTTCAGTGTTAGCCAACCCTACCTAGTGACAGACATCTAGGACTAAGAGGGCTGAAGCAGGAGGAATGACTAGACAGGGTGCTTGTGCCAAGTACAGTATCACCAAACCCAACACATTATCCCCAAAATAGCTGCAGTTTTGAAGTTGTCCCTACCCCCCTGGAGGTTGCTGCCTGCATATTCTACTCTTCATTAGTGCTATTTTCCTGTATGTCATTGTGAGCAAGCTGTGATTAATAAAGAATTGGGGTTCTGTGAACTGAAAAAGGGCTTGTTTCTTCTCTCGCTCCATCACGCCCCTGGCATGTGCCCATGTAAGGGGAAAACCTAATGTAGTCATAAAAGCATGGAAATGAGACTTAAACAACACCTACTAATAAGCCAAGCCTATTTCTCTGCTGATATGGGTCTAACCCCTGCTATGTACTCTCCAGTGCTTAGACTGGTTGTTTTTAAAGATTACTGTATAAACTGAGCCTGTAAATGTGACCTCTAGCACTGAGTTTGTTAAAAAGAACTAGCTATATACACATGCACATGCACTCCTGAATCCTGACTAAACACTGGGGGGAAAACGGAATTTGGGGAAAGAAAAGTAAATAATCTAGCTCTGGCGACATACATCAATAACTACAATGAGATTCTGGGTGTTAACACACTGGTTTTCCGGGTAGAAAATTTTAATTTATAGGATTTATTGAAGAACAAAATCACTTGGGTTTCTGCTGAGCTACAGAGCTGAGAGGTAAGATTGAATCAGACCCCATTTTGAACTGGATAAGTGATAAAGAATTCTCTCTAGGATTAGTAGAAAACTAAACTAATTATTTGAAGTCATCAAAGTCCCATCATTTACTTGCTCTTTCAGAGAGATGGACTAGTCAGTTTTTTATTTTAGGAGACTATTTTTTTTTTGGAGCCAAGAGATGGCCTGCAGTCAAAAAGCTGCAGGAGTTGAACCTGGAGAAAGGCTGTGAGTTAACTCCATGTGCAGTGAAATCAATACCACAGAATGAAATGAGAACTCCAACTTGTCAGGCAGCTGGGTCTTCTTGCCTAAATTACTTATCTTTCTCATGAAATTACCAGAAATGAACCTGGCATAGGAGCCAGACATTGAGTCTGGGAGATATGAACTTAAATGTTGACAAGCCTATAAAATCAGCATATTGCTTTAAGCCCCAGTTTAAAAAAAAAAAAAAAACATTACTGTAATTAAATTTAAGGTCTAGAATCTTAGCTTGAGGGCTTGTGGATTCTGTTTTTCTTTCCCAATGGAAAGCCACTCACACTTTTCCCTGTCCATTGACTTAACAAATTCTAGTAGTATTTTAAGCCCTTCTCCTGTTTGTCTTCCTGGCTATGGCTGCTCAGAGAACAAGCCAAGAACAAATCTCTGGTGCTGAGCCAAGCAGGGCAACCTGCATCACTTCCATGGGGTTCAACTCTCTTTCCTCACAAGAAAAGGGTGTCCACACCCAAAGTACCAGCTGAGATGTTGAGAGTGTCCAGCACACTCTCACTCCACCACAGAACTGGGCTTTGCCTGGGGATTGCTTCTCAGCAGGTACCAAAGTTGCACCAGGGAAAAGAGTGAAGAACCAGACAGTGGGAGCACAGCTGCCCCAGGTCACAAACCATGCTCTGCTCCTGCCCACCTGGCTCTTTGAACAGTGGAGGGTCTACAGTTCATTTGATTCATGTGTAACTATGCTTTTAAAGCCTGTTTGCAAATGCCTAGTTAATCTCTAATAGCAAAAAGAAATACCTGGAGACTTGCAGCATGGCCATTTCCTTCTTTTACTCCTTTTTCCTGACATTTCCTTATATTTTGCTTCAGTACTGCCTTTCTAGCTCTTACCTACTTGTGCTAGCAAAAGTGTATTGCCCTGGGTCTCTCTTCATGTGTAGCTACAGATAAAGAATCTCCTTGAAAAGTAACAAAATATAAAACACCTTCTTTTTAAAGTATTACCATTTTGGTAAGACAGGGCTTTTTTAATTCAACAGCAACCAGAGGGTTCAGGGCTTTTAGATCAAAAAAATTAGGCTTCTTTGATTGACTGTAGATGTCCAGGTCCATGTCATGAGCTGTGAGTAGCTGCTGCTGAACTGCAGACCATTTTCCATAGACTGCCTGAAACCTCCCACAGGACAGGAGGGAGGCTGGAGGGCTGGCATGGCACCACACAGATGTTTCCTCCTTTCACTGGGCTGTATGATGGCTCAGAAGCAGAGCAGAGCTGTGCAGCACATCTAGAGAGGCACTTCTGGCCCCTGACCTCTGCAGGTCCAAGGACTGCCACTCCAGGAGTGGGCAGGGTTCGATTTCCTCTTGGTTAACTCATCAGTTGTGTCAAAGCTGCCACGAGGCAGCAGCCTGAGTAATCAAACAGGAATGGCTCAAACCTGTCACAATTCTCATGTCTCAATTCTCTCCCAAAGCCACAAAATTTATGCTCAAACCAATTCATAGAACCCTAGAATAATTTACATTGGAAGAGACATTTGAGACCATTGGGTCCTGGCATCATTTACCTGGCACTGCCAACTCCACCACTAAACCACATCTGTAAGTGTCACATCTACACATCTTTTAAATACCTTCAGCCACTTCTGTTCCAATGCTTGATAACCCTGTTTGTGAAGACTTTTTTCCTAATATCAGAGTCACAGAATCACAGAATCTTTTATGTAGGAAAAGGCCATTTGATCCAACCTATGACCAAACACCACCATGTCAATCAGACCATGGCAGTAAGTCCAGTCTTTCCTTAAACACATCCAAGGATGGTAACTCCACCACATCCCTGGGTGGCCCATTCCAATATCTACTTACCCTTTCTGTGAAGAATTCCTTCCTAATGTCCAATTTGAGCCTCCTTTGGCACAACTTCAGGCTGTTTCCTCTTGTACAGTCACTTGTTACCTTGGAGAAGAGACCAACCCCACTACAACTTCCAAATATTTCCAAAGTCAGGAGATTTGGAGGTATGGTTTAAATCCACCACCAGTTCAGAACTTGAAAACAATGCCTTTTCTTTCCCCTTTGTTATCATGCTTCTTGTCACATGGAGGGTTCTTCTATTGCTTTGTTTTTGAATGACTGGAAGGAAATCCTAATCCTTTATAGCCAAACAGCAATGTGTGCCCAATCCCTCACTCCAGGACCCCCAAACATGTGACTGATGTACAGCAGCACTGCACACACACTCAGAGGTGTCTGCCTGAGACCATCCAGGAGCCCTGTCAGAGAGATGGGGTCTGTCATCAGCACAGGAAAGTTTTACTCCCATCACCTAAACTATGCAGAGAAGGGAGGTGTTCTTCTCTCCTATCCCAGAAGGAGAGAGACATTAGGGCAGCGTGAACATCTTTCTCATCCCACTGTTGCCAGATCCCATCAGGTCAAATCAAACCCTCCCATCAGGTTTTGATGGAGAGAAGCAAGGATTGCACAGGAGCAGGCAGACCTCACATCCACCTGGCAGCACATGCTCTGTTCTGAGCATATTCCAGCAGTGGGAAGGGGAGACATTCACTCAGCAGAAGGGATATCACCAGGGTGATATTAGGATAATTTTAGGCAACGTTCCCTGTGCCTCAGGGCTGGTGCCACAGTGATGTTGGTGCAATACTGCCATGCAGTGGTCAGAGTTTGCAAGGGGGAGCATTTCTGAATGCACCAGGGATTGAGTGCGAGGATTTCTTCTGAAGAATATCCATTCCATCCGCTGCACAGTTTGCACTTCACATAAGGGTCTTTATATAAGGTAGATGGTGGCTTTGAAACCTGAAGCCTGAGTCCAGACATTTTCAGGTTTAACTCCTCTGTAACAGGAGTGGCATGACCATGGAGAGCTGTAAGTCCAAAGAAAGGACTGATACTTTTGTGTGGAACATGGAGCAGCCAGAATTACAATTATTGCTACACCACCATCAGAAGCACTCCTGACTATGATAATTCCTGCATTACTGGAACTTCAAGTATGTCTAGAAAGCAACATAGTGCACAGCAGCCAGCTCAGAAGAAAGACTGAGAAATTGATAAAAGCAATGTCTGAAGTACAGGGAAGGGCAAAAGAAGCTACATCAGAAACCATCAGCAGATTTGGGGCTAAATGAACTGTGAAACAAATCTCACATTTGAAAAGTAGTTATCATGTCCCCGTGAAGGAGAGAGCATGGTCATCCTTGAAGCTGTCTCTCTTGAAAAACTCTGAATTCTTTCTCCATCCCAATGGAGAATACTTGGAACTAGGGCACAAAACAGAGGAACCTCAAGTCCAGCCTACATTATATATATATATCTGTGTGTGTGTTATCCATAGCTCTGTGAGCAATAGGAACCAGAATATCCTTGGATTATGCCACAGATTAGGGGGTTCTCCAATGTACAGTAAAATGCCTGTGCTCCAGCTATTCATAGTTCCAGTGCTATGCTGAAGCTCTGATGCCATCTGATCTTTCAGTTTTCCTCCAGGGAAATTCATGGAGATTCCTTTTTTTATTCCAAGACCATAAGAATGCATGTAATTGGTAATTTACTTAGGGAAACATTTGCCTGCTACAATATAATGCCATGCTCCCCTGTTTTTGGATGGCAGTAAGTAGCTGCTGGGAAATGCCTTCCTGCTGTAACAGTTTGGCTTTGGTGAAATGGGTCACAGAAAAGGGAGATCCAGGGCAACCCTCGAAGATGGAGACATGAAAGGCATTATTCCAGATACAGCCCAGACAAGTGTGATACAAGGAAACAGCCCAGCTACAGCTTAAATTTCTTTTCACTATTATAGTTGCAATGGATTTTTAAACAAACTTTGAAAAATAGTTTCACCCTATCAAAATGCATTTTAGAAACTGTAACTCTGAAAAGACACAGCTTTGCAAGAAGTCGTTTTGATAACAATTTCTACATAGTCTCAAAACTTGAAAAATATCCCCATGTACAACTGCTTCTGACCAGAAGATGGCAATCTCTCATTATTTAAAAGGCAACTACAGATGGTAAATTTTATTTTGAAGAGCCTTTCAAGCTCTGCAGAATCCTGAAATCCTGTGTTGTGGAGTCTGATATTCTATATTTACCCTAAAATATGGATTTGGGTTTATATAAAAGGCAACACTTTTTCCTCGGGCAAAAATTCATTGCTTTTGCTACACTTCCTTAAAAGTACAGCACTGGGCAGACACTTAAAAGAAACTAAAGGATAAGGCAGCCATATGAATAAACTGGTTAATATTACCTGTTCCTTAGTCTGGAGCTTAGAGGCTGATTCCTACTCCTAGCAAGTCTGAACCAGCTCTCCTGAGTGCTGGATGGAAGCAGGAAAACATCTCTGCTCTTCAGACAGATTTCATGTGGGCTGAAAAAAGGATGATGCTCACAGCATAAGAAACTGG
Organism: Cichladusa arquata; assembly: GCA_026413545.1. NCBI lineage: Eukaryota > Metazoa > Chordata > Aves > Passeriformes > Muscicapidae > Cichladusa > Cichladusa arquata. The sequence continues at coordinate 121,589,100 of JAOTQP010001286.1, forward strand.
AACATCCCTTCCTGCACTGTGTTTTACACTTAGATGTTTGCAAATAATGAAAAAAATTGAGTGCAGTGGCATATGAAGAGCTGTCCATGAGCAGGTTGCATAGATGGCATGTTTTCCTGACACAGGTATTAGCTTGGGAGCAGCACTGGGTAAGTGCACATCTTCTGCCTCCAGGGATAAGTTTGGAGGCAGCACAGCTGCTTGCTTGCAAAACTCAGTCCGTGCTCAGATTAGCAGGTTCTGTCAGACCTTGGCTGTCCCCATGAAGGGCCAGCTCACTCTGCCTTGTTCCATGCACCTAGAACACCCTGCCAATGCTGGAGGGAGCTGACTCACCCAGCCTGATGCACCACCCTGGGTGCTTGTCCATGCAGGCACAGCCTGTGGCAGAAATGTAGGGAAAGATGATTTCTGGGAGCTACAGAAGGAGGAGGCTGATGGCTGCCACTGAGAGGCAGCAGAAAATTGCCAGCAGCAGCCAAGCTGGGGGAGAACGAAGGTGAAACTGGGGGATGATTCTTCTGCTCTGGATTTCCCTTCCTGGTACCTCAGGAGGGGTCCTGTGGGAAGGTGATCCACACATGGATGCCATGATTTAATCCAGCAGGCAGCTAAACACAGCTCAGCTGCTGGCTCACCCCCCCTCAGCAGTGGGATGGAGGAGAATACAGGGGGGAAACAAATAAAATTCATGAGTTAACAGTTTTATAGGACAGAAATGAAATAATTAATAATAATAATAATAATAATAATAATAATAATAATAATAATATTGCCATACCAATAAAAAAGGGATGCACAATGCAATTGCTCACCACCTGCTGACCAATGCCCATACAGCTCCCAGGTTTATACACTGAGCATGACGTCATAATGTATGGAATAACCCTTTGAGCAGTTGGGGCCAGCTGAGCCAGCTCTGTCCCCTCCCATCTCCTTGTTCCCCCCAGCCTTGTCAAAGTGGTGTGGTGTGAGAAGCTGAAAAGTCCTGGACTTAAAGTAAGCACTGCTCAGCAAAACATGAGTGTATCATCAACACTGTTCTCACCCTAAATCCAAAACACAGCATGGTACCAGCTACTAGGAAGAAAATTACCTCTATCCCAGCTAAAACCAGGACAGCGAGGTGCCAGGGCATCCAGGGAGCTGCACCCTGAACCCATCCAAGATGCTTTCCAGCACTGACACACTGCAGGAGTGTGTGCCCTGTGCTCCCCAGATCACAGCAGGTCATCAGCACTGGGCATTATCTGCTTGAACTCTGGCCAGCTGCTGGCTCTGTATTAGAGCTGATTGTGGAAATGATGCTACTTCTGCATTTTGCAGTGCATTTTTACCCTCATGTTTTACACAATAATCAGGTGCTTGGACTGGTTTTAAAAGCGTAATTTTTTTCCTATGCAAGGATTCATGATGAGTTTTTGGAGGCATGCAGGCACCTCTGTGCTCTAGGGAGTGCACCTCCAGAGCTTTGATACAGCAAGCACTTGGATGCTGAAGCACAGCTACACAGGCTCCAGCTCACCCAGAGATGCTACTGTTTATGCTGCAAGCATCAAGCCCTGACGCAGATTTTATGGAAAGCTTCAATATTTTCTATGTTTTAATACTGGAAAAAAAATCTCCTCTTTTTATTTGGTCCAATAAAATACATGAACTGCTTTTTCATCACCCCATTTTTCTCCTTTCTGAGAGAAATTATGTTTTTTGTAGTTTAGAGGAGAAAAATTCCCTGCACTGAAAGGGAATTGCTCCTTTCTCTGCTACTGTAGCATGGGACCACTATGCAGTCTGACACCATTTTACCTGTAATCTTCTATGGATTCTCCAGGCAAAGGAAAAAGAGAAAGATGTTTCTAAACTGAAGATAGTTTCTTCCCAGGGATGTGGTACACATAGATGTAACCTGTATATCTCCTTTTCTTTCCATCACATTTCAGACTATTTTCCAACAGACTTAAAGGCAGGACAATAGCAAGAAGTCAGCCAAGTATTCCAGTTTCCTGAAGAACTCCTGCATTTTGGAGCTCTAAAGTCCTGTGCCCAGCATAGGATGATGTGCAGGTCCGAGGGGTAAGCAAAAAATGAATGATTAAAAGAGAAGCACACAATTTTCTAAGCAGCATCTTGATTTCTGTGGAAGGGGCTATTGCACTTTCTCTCTCAGCAGTGGAAATCCACCACAAATACTTTGATATTGAATCCTGGCATGGCTATGCCCATAAACTTAATCTTTCTTGGTTTGTCTAATAAGGGAAAAATTATCTTCCTCCTTATTCTGCTCAGTGATTTATTCATTATTTTGGTGTTAACAATGATTTCTTTTCTTCTTGCTAGCCTTTTAGTAGAAGATATAGTTGGCTGAAACCACAGAAAAGCTTTTGCACAATGGATATTATCTCACTAAGAAAAAGGTTTAAAATATGACTTTGCATCTTTGCATCACTATGAAGACAGTATTTTTCTCCAAATGACCACTAGGTTCACAGTGGTCTTAAAAGAAAGCAAACAGAAATGAAACACAAAATTATCTCCCTTACACTTAGGTGGACAAGAACTGGCTGAAAATAGAGGTGCAAGTTGATAGAGTTGCAGTTTTATTCAGTAACTGGTCTTAAAGAAAGACTATACATTTGAGATACTAAAATGCCTAGAGAAGTGTCAGAACAACTTCAGTTTTCTCAGAATTAGGAAAGGCTGATGAATGTTACCATCCTGATGAGTATTTCTGAGAAAAAACCTAGAGCTGGTTGTAAATAAAGCAAGAGGCTTTAAGAAGACAAAATCAAGTGGATATGTGGGTGAAAATACAAATATTCATGGTAGTCATGGCACCGCATGGGGCAGCTGCTCACATCAACAGAGGTAACTCTGTCAGTAACTGCAGGTATTTTAATAAATTTAAATATGAGGAATCCACTATAGCATTACAAATACAACACTTTCCATGGGAAGGCTACCAGTCACCTTGCTACTGGAGAAATCATTATCTACATCTCTTCATAGCTGTTGGCTACGATATGCCCCTAAAGCCACAAAATCTACAAAGCATCAACAGCTCCAAATGGAATCATGAATTATTTTTACATGCTTATCAAAAGGCAGCCAGATGGGTACATGGTTCTGGTGAAAATGTCCTGCACTCAGGCAGCTGCAAATACTTTACCACCAGTAACAGATTTTAAACTGTGTCTGGAAAGCTGCTGGAAGCACAGATAATATTCCTATAAATGTTATTAAATCCAAGGCAACTCAAAGCAGAAATTAAAGCTTCTCTAATTTTGCCTTCTCACTCACAGTTCAGATGACTTACATGCTACCTATCTTAGTTTAGTGGGCTTCTCTTGTGACCCAAGTCCTCAGACAACTCCCTGGGTACCCTTACAAGCTGCTCATCCTCTGAGTAAACCTGTGGATGGCACTGGGCTTCATTTGGTACAGCAATCACATGAGAATGAGAGAATGGGGATCCATTAAATTGTCGAGTGCTGTGGAATATTTCAGGGAGAACAATTCCCCCTTACTATAAACTGCTTAATATTTTCTGGAAAAAGAGGTCTCAGAGGTCATAGTAGAGAAAAAGATCTAAAAGAGAAGGTAGAGAGTTTCTAAAATATGTTTTAGCTTATCCTATGTTATATATTTTGTCCATCATGACATAAGATAACACAAATGCTGGTAGAAGTGTTTCATGGCAAATGCAGGTCATTCTTTGGGATTTGGAAGAGGGAATAAAGTAACAAATAACAAGGTAACACATCATTTTTGGTGTTTGGACCTCATCAATTCATGTGCACTTCTTGAGACAGTGTCCTGTGGAAACCTGTTTAAGTCACACACAAGGAATCCAGTAGCTGTCAAACTGAAGTTCTACTTTGTGAAGAATTAACTTTGCCTCTCAAAACCAGCTGTGGATCTGCAAAATTACTTATAGATAAGTTTATTTCCCTTTCTTTCCTATTAATCACAATCTGATTTACTTAATTTACTTAAGCCAGGACCTCTTTTAGGGATTCTTAAAAGAGAATGGATAACAGAGGAGACTTAGGGCATTGGGAAGCATTTCTTTACCAAGAGGGTGGTGATCCATTGAAACAGATTTCACAGGGAGGTGGTCAAGATTCCAAGCTTGCCAGTGTATAAGAGGCATTTGGAAAATGCCCTTAAAAACATGCCTTGACTTCTGGTCAGCCCTGAGTGGTCAGGATGAGATGATTACTGTAGGTGCCTTCCAACTGAAATTGTCTATTGTATTTTATTCTATGCTATGCTCTGCTATGCTGAAAGACTGTGGCATTCTGAATACATATGGAATTTTTTAACTGGACATCACTAGTAAGCACTGCAATTTTTTTTGTTTCCATTAGCATTTATTTGGTTTGATCATTCATGTTTTCATCCCTAAGAGAATGTTGAATGAATATTTGGTGGTGAAACAATGTCTTGTTTTTTCTTATTCTAAAGAAAAATAAATACAATAAATACACATATAATAAATAAATACACAATAAATACATCCTCAAAGTAAAATCTTTTCAGTTATAAATTTAAGCTTTTGCATTTTGATCACACTTGAAAAATCACAAAGTTTAAAATTAACTGTAAGCTTCATTTAAAAAAATAAAAAAAAAGACAAAATAGCACTTAAGGGATGAGGTTGCTCATTTGATCTTTGCACAGCTAATGAAGGATCTGATATGAATATTCCCTTATGCAAACAGAAATTTGTTCCACCATGTTAGTTAATGTAGAATTAGGCACTAAACAGGGCATTTAAAATCTCATAGTTGAAAAGTTGAGTCACTGCAAAAAGGAAACATTTAGAGTCACTTGAGTGAACAAGAAAATGCACACACCCTGATCCTTCCGACAATATCCTCTTTTTTTTTTTAGATACCAAATCATAATTGCACCTAAAATGGGAGGTACATTGGTTTTGATCTGGAACTGTGGCAATCATTCTTTCATTCATCACATGTATCCAAGCAGTACCTGTATCTGACTGCAAACAGAAATGGAAGCAGTACCAGCAAATGAAAGACTGTCCTGTGGTGACTTTATGTGTGTCTCAGCTCAGCAACTGCACCTCTCCAGTCTCTGACTTGATGAACTTTCTGAGTGAGCTCCCTTCTTCCAACCTTCCTGTTTGCCAGGCAAAGCTCTCATGAGTTCATCAATCCTTGTGCTATTGATGAAGCCATCAGAATAGAAGGGTTGCTTCAAGGCATGAGAACAGTATCAGACTCTACATTTCAACCAAGTCCCTAGGCAGTGGCATGTAATAAGAGCAAGCCCTTATGTGATGGCAGCAAAAAATCTGCAGGGAGAAGTTACCTGCTTTACCATAGCATCCCAGCCACAAACCATCCTATCCCCAAAGCAGGAAGGCAGGCCACAGCCCTGTGCGTCCTGAGTAATTCTCCCTTCATGTTAAACGCTAAACATAAAGTCAAGAACAAGCTGTATAAGTTGTAGTCAGGCATCTGTGACAGTAATTGCAAAAATTACCTCTATTTTCACCCACACCAAAGAAGTTTCTTTATCAGCCCTTTGGAGAAAGATGTAAATAATAGAATGCTTATGCTCAATTGATTTAACTCTACATTCTCCCAGTGTTCCATCACCCAGAACATTTAAGGGAACTACAAGAAACTCCTAGGAGTAGGAGAGCTCAGTAGTGATTGTACATAATTTAGGATTATTTAAGATTCTGGCAGGATACTCCAAGTGAGCAAAGCACCATGTAGGAGCCAAATGAGAAAAGAATCTGGTTCATCCTAGTGTTGAAAGATGGCTGACCTTTGAGCAAATCCACTCATAACTGTTATGTACCAGAGCAGGCCTGAAGTAAAGACAACAACAAATGATGCCTGGTGATGACAGCTAAAACCAGAGTCCTAAAAGATCTCTCTGCTGAGCAGAGCCAAGCAAAGCATCAGCTCGTGCCTCTGATCACAGGCCACCAAGAAAGAGCAGCAGCATTCCTTGGCACATTCAGGACGATCCTATGGCTATTTTTGACAACTACCAGGTGGTGGCCAGCCAATACATTCTGCAGATGGGCAGATGATCACATCTTGTTGCCAAAAAGCTTTAAGTGATTTACTCCCTTAGAGAGGTCCACAGTATTTCTAAGCTCTGTCCCAGGCAGCAGCATCTCAGCACAGGGTGAGCTGAGAAAAAGTGTCCAGCAGGTGATTTGTCACTTCAGCTTACTTCTCAGATGATAAAGCAGAGCTTACAGTGTTCTTCCAACCAGCTCAGGGGAGCCCTCTAAGTTACCTGTACACCCAGAGGAGGATTGTGTTGAGCCCGTGAAGGTGCCTTTGCCACGGGTGAAGCTTGTTTCTGAACACAGACGTGCTGTTGTGCAGTGCATCTCAGGCAAACACTGCAAACATAAATCTGTCCAAATTTGGGGAGTGCTTTATGGAGGGCTGAAGCCCCTTTGAGTAGCATGCTTCTGTCAGCAGAAAATAAATTGTGTGAATCTTGTGCCAACTGAGAAAATCCCTTTTTAGCATTTTCAAACACAATGTCACGTAGGACGATGCCAGAGAAGTAGTCAGAAAACAAAAGAAACTGCAAGTCAGGGTCTTGCAAGTCTCCAGTGAGAATGGTATTCATGTCAAATGACATAAGCGTCAAACATGAGTCAGTCCTGCTATTTCTCCCTTCCCAGATGAGGGAAATGTATATTGTGTGGTCAAGGCAGAGCAGGACAGGATGATAGATATTAGGCAGTTTGACTCCAGTGCAAATGAGCTGTTAGGGTTTAATAGAAGTGTCTCTCTATAATGCACACCACATTTCCATGGCACCCAATGAAGGACTGGAAGCTGAGTCTTCCAGCCAGTGTGAGTTTACCAACATTTCAGTGGCAGAAAGCAATACTCTTGGAAAGCTCTCCTGAACCACTGCCCGCATTTGGTAGCTGTGGTGACTAATACAAAGCTGTTGTTTTAAAAACAGCATTAGAACAAGAAAGCTGCTTCATTTTCCTCCCTGATCGTAGGCCAAGTGCCAGCAGTGACTGACAGCTTGATCTGTCAAACGAGAAAGACAGCTTGATCTGTCCAACAAGAAAAGTTGGGTTGGGGGGGTTGTTATTTAGACATGAGAAAGGTGATGCATCTTTGAAAGTGTGTACACATAAAGCATGTCTTCTCATTTTGAGAGCATGGTCTTACATAAAGGGGCTGCTTAAACTAAGAGCAAAGTGGGCCAATCCTCAGCCATTGCAGCATTGTGAGCAAAGCTCCAGGAGCTCACAAATGCCAGGAATCTGGCCTATTGTATGCCCTTCTACCCCACTTCATTGTCTGTGAAGTTGCCTTCAGTGCACCCAAGTTTAGTGTACTTCAATAACTCAGTCAACAGAGGGAAGCAGATGGCAAACATTCCCTCCCAGAAGCCTGGGGTTTCTTACGGGCATCTTGGTGATATGAGAGGTACCACAGGTGCAAACCTTCTGGCCAGCACCACTGTGCTTTGCCATCAGATCTCCTCTCTTGTCAAGGCAGCACTGACTCTCAACAGTGAAAGCAACCTGGCTTGGTTTTGGGACTAGCAGTGTACATGAACCTTATCTCACTTCTTCAGTAATTTGTCCAGAAAAAAACACCTGTTGGGAAAAAAAACTGCTGGCACTCATCCTTCCCTGCTCATCTGGACATCACAAAGACATGCATGTTGTTAAGGTCACCCTGTGTCATGTATGTGATGTGCAGGCTGGGTTATCTCTGAGAATATGGGAGGAACTTCAGGGGTCAGGAGGGAGGATTTGCTGTGGTGCCCGAAAATGCTGTAATTTTTTAGGTATGCCTGTCTGTGAGATTGCAGGACTCTGACGGTTCAGTGTGCCCAATGCATTCCACTATTTTCTCATTTTTTAATAACACTTAATTCAAACTTATGAATAGTGACTGTTTCACCAGAGCATAACCATAACCTGTCATCTGGAATAAGTGTTTGAAGTAGTGCAGTATTTTTGCTCCACAGAGATACCAGTACAGCTCCAGAACAGAAAGATATTTTCTGACACTAGATTATTTACTCAGTGTTCAGTGGCACTGAATTCATTATTTGTCCATTTTGACCACGTCAGACTTTATCCCACAGGTTCCAGGGAGAAACAGCAATCTCCAACTGCAACTGTGATCTCATCTCCCTGAAGATTGCAGGCTGAAACTTCTAATTATTACCCATGGTACCAAGTCTCTGCACAGGTTTTCTGGTTTGTTTTGGTTGTTTAAAGAAATCTTCTTTCCCTTATGCCATAAATGCTACAACTGAGCCCTGACACAGTTGCTGGCCTCAGAGGGAGAAGAAGGAAAACCCTGGAGAACCAGCCCATTGCACCCCAACACGCAGAAAGCCACAGAGACAGCAGGGCACAATGCACACTATAAAGTTCTTTGCTGGAACAAAAGCACCCTCATTGCACTCTCATTCTCTTTTAAATCAACAGAGTTGTAAAAGTTATTTCTATAGGCATCTATTTTCTCTCTCTCATAAAATTGTATGAAAGCATTTCCCAAAGAGCCCTGTCACTATTGTGCAGCTGACACCCCCGCCCCAAACGGCGCTGCTCGCTCCCATGGGCCGTGCCACTGAATACAGCAATCACTCTGATGCCTTCCTCCTCTGGGGAAAGCCACAGCACAAACCAAAATTGTTCCACAGACACCAATCTGTGCTTTCTGTACACTCCCTAAGAAGAGACACAACTGACCTGTTTTTGTATGTCCTCCAGAAAAGAGTTTTCCTACCCACTCTAAGAAGATTTCATTTTTCTCTCCTTAAAAAAGATTGCAAAACAAGTCCTAACAAGTCCTAATTGCCTTTTCTTTCCCCTGACATCATCATGTGAAGCCCACTTGCCCAAGGTTATAAGGGCTTCTTGTTCATTCCTTGAATACATCCCTGCCATCACTCCAAGTTAGAGATTGCCCATTTTAAGCAATTGAGCCTTGTGTAGGCACAAATGTCTTGCTGAAGCATCCAATTGTTTATTAGTGCTGCACATTTGCCACTGCTTCTGGTATCACACAGTAGAACTAGAGAGGCAACAGAAGGGAAGCAAGCAATTAGTTAGGGAGAGAATAATCTGTGGTGTTGTTTGTGCCCAGGGAAGACTGCAGGAGCACAGCTGTGTCTGCAGAAATTCAGGATCTAGGCCACCTTGTGCAAAAGGAGTGATGTTTTATTGTCAGCTTCTCATCCAGGTAATTACACTCATTGCATGAACAGAGGCAATTTCAGACAGAATAAAGGTCCAGCCTTATCTGATGGCAATCCAATCTCTTGTGTCCAAGCAGCTGATACATCATGCAGGGTTGGAAAGCTCCATTTCTGACAAGTGAGGAGGATTGAGGGGACTATCCCCTCCTTTCCCACATGGGCCCGTTTTCTCAGCCCTCACCTCTTTCCACAGTCTCAACAAGTTTCCTTTCATGCTTTTAACTCCTCCCAAAGCTGCACTCTAAATGCCAATTTTCACATCCTAGACATTTTTATTACTGCACATTCTCCACTGGGATCCCAGCACCTCGCCATGTTCCTACATGATCCAGTGCCAAAAGGGCCATTTGTGCCATCTCAAATGCGTGTTTTTTCTCCTCTTAAACCCATACTTACCTAGATCTGATCCACATGAAGATCACCTATATGTCACCCCTGTTGAAGGGATCTGAGTAACAAAACAAAGACCTTCAGCCCTACTGATAAACCATACACAGGATGATTTGAGATTTGAGACATCATAAGTGAAGCCATGCCTTCAAAATAATTTATTTAAGACCTAGTACCTTATGCACCAAAGACTTTGTTAGAAATACAATGTTGAGGTTTGAAGTCAAACACCAAAAAACACACATCTAAAGGAAGTATTAATTTTTCCTACAAAACCTGTTTCATTCTAAACACTGGCTGGTTTTCCTTTCTTCAGGGTGTAGTGAAGGGGTCTGGTTGTTGCTGAAGTAGCTGAATGTGTTAGGAGATTTTAGAGTAGAAAATACAGTCTTTTTTTGTTTTCTTCCATTTGCTTAAGTGCTATAGGAGACTAGAAAAAGGCTTCCCAAATGCTCCTTGCGCTGAAACTCTGACATGGGAAGTAACTCAGGCTAGTGTGAAGAACTATTCACCCTCTGGGGCTTCCAGAAAATTAACAGCAGCTGTGCTTTGAATCCAGAACTGCTGCAGAAGTCCTGAAGAAAAAAACCAACCCAGTTTGAAACACCTCTGCCAAGAAGCTCAACTATTTGATTTTCAACTTTCTGAGTCCCAGCTACTTACCCAGAATATAATGCTTCAGCTCCACAGTACACTGTAAAGATGTAACTTTGGGGATAGGCAGATGCAGTAGTGTTGAGACTGAAAAGCCCTGGGGATAGGGAGTTTATTAATAAAAACCTCCTCTTTAGAATCAGGCTTCAACACAAAAGGGGTTTCAACTTTTCCCTGGTGCCCTACCCACTCACCTGGACTCTGCTTCATTCTGCAACTTCTGCGATCCTGGAGCAAAGTCAGGCTAGGTACTGCCTAGAAGTTCAGTGTACAAAATTATCTTCATCATCTCTCCCTGTCCCACAGGATTAACAGCAGTGTTGCAAGAGTACAAATGAGTGAGGACCAGACACTGTCGCCAAAAATTAAATCTGAGGTGGCACTAGCCCCTGGCAAAGTTTTCTCTAGCCTTTTGCAGTCAGACAGACATAGCTGTTAAGGGAATATTTTTGGGGATGTGTCAAATGCAATCTCATAAAAATCTCCTTTCTGATGGGAGTTTTAGGTTATAAAAGTTAATGCAATGCAGATAGCTGAGTTGAACAGGCTCTTTCCCAATAGAGTCTGGTATAAAAAGTATTGCATTATATAAAGCTTTAATCACAGCTTTCACAGCAGCTGTTTGGTACAGACTGGGTATCTACCTCATGAAAGGCAATGAAAATAGAATGGAGAGAAGGCTGCACTTCCTAGGAGAAGACCTGGCAACAAGATGGGGATTTTGAACCTTTTTTCCCGTGAAAAAGTATACAGCCAAAATGAAAGCTAAAGAATTATTTCATTATTGCTCCCTCTTCATTTAAAAAAAAAGCATAAAGTCAGACTGTCTGGCTAGCACATTATGAGGATCTTGATGCAGTTTAAAAAAAAAAAAAAAAAAAAAACCCAACACAGAGATTTTTCTACCCGGAAACCTGTTGTGTCACTCCTTCAGCTTTGTCCCTGGGGGCAAACCATGGGAATTCCCAGTCTTGGGCCCCTGTGGCTCTCAGCCAGCCCTGCCATTGAGGCTGTGCTTTCAGCCTGGGATGTTGCTGTGCTGCAGGAGCAGAAAATAAGCCTTCAGTCTGTTTCCTGGCAGGATGAGGTCGGGTCTGAGAGGGCTGTGTGAAGAGTCCTGCAAACTTCTGTCAGCACCATGAAGAAGCAGGGAGCCTTCTTACCTTCCAGAGAGGAGAGAACAATTATACAAACTTTGTCTAAACCAGGAACAACTCAAAGATTTCTAGAGTCCCATAACATATTTTACTTTAGTTTCTTTCATGGGGTATCTTACTCAGGGCTCTCACAGCTTCAAGGCTGCTAAGGAGAGTACATGGGATTTCAACACTCTCCTTTGAAACAGGCACAGATTTAACAGGTGAGGGAATGACAACCATTTATCTTTACATCTGCAATCACACCTCTCAGTGTGCTTGGTTAATTTGGTGCCCCAAATGCCAGAACCTATTTGTAAACACAGGCTAGTTCAGCCCCTGGCTTCATGTGGGACCTGCACCTGCCCCCTGCTCAGCCCATGCTGATTTTGTGGTGGGAAAGGCCTGTGCAGCTGGAGCTGAAGGACAGAGGGACAGATCTTGGAAGTCTATTGGAAGGGTTTGTCTTCAAAAGAGCTTCTCTTCCTTCTTGCACGGCACTTACAGCACAATCCTGACAAATGCACCTTCCCCTGCCCACACTAGCCTAGTGGATATTTGGGTTTGGCCCACAGGTATGTGCACTATTAGCACCTTTATCTATTCCAAATCTTAACAGAGTAAAGTTTAATCATTCTTATTCCTGCTGCTATTTTGGGTAAGAAAAGGAGTTATTCTGTCATTGCATGCTCTAGAAAACATGAAAGTCTCTAAGGAGCCCTGGCTTCCTGTTACCAATGCCTTAAACTTTGCCCCACCTTTGGGAAGCACAGGGAGCTAGTGGAAGAATGTCATCCACTCTAACAATTGATTTTCTTATGCACAATAACGTCAGACCTTTTAAATAAAAGGCTGACCTGTCTCCTTCTAAAATAATTCATCTGTTTTATGGAGTGTTGTTCTGATTATATACAATTCCCACAAGAAGGGAAGTACCTTTAAAATAAGGACTATTCAGTACTAGTACAGGATTTCCTCTTGTTGTTGATAATTTCCTCCTAACAGAAGACGCAATGAATCCCAGAGAAATTCAAAGGGGCAATCTACAGACAGTTAGGCATCTACATTATACAGGGAACATTGTTCAATCACATTGATGTTTTCCTGATGAAGTAAAAGACAGATATACCTGCTGTGCAGCATATAAAAGAGTTCCTACAGCACACACTTCAGTTCCTTTTGCTACAGTTTTAATCACTGTCCAATCCCACAAACTTTCACAAAACTATCGCTGAACAGCAACAAATGACATTTTTTCTCTCTTCATCTTTTGCTATTGAAATCCAGCCTCTGAAATAGCCTCTGCTGTTAAAGAAGGCAGGCTTGGTGACAATGAGATTACCCAGCCATTATCAGCTCTATCTACAGCAGATACATAACAAGAAAGAAGTTCTGTGTTCTCCCTACCAAATGTTCCTTGACTCAGAAAGAGGCTCAATACTCACCTTCACTAGAAGGGCTCATTTTCCAATACTGCTCAGAACATTCACCTGCCCTACTCATGTAATTGTGAAGGAGACCTCACACCTACATAAATGGCTAATCCATGCTGAGAAACACCCAGGAGCTAAGTGACAGCACTAACAGCTAGGTGGCAACAGATGATGAAGGCTGAGGGGTTTGTGGAAAAGGCTGCCAGTTACTAGATGCTCTTATCAGTTATTCTGATGTCTCAAATTCTCTGTCAACTTGGGTCAAGCCCTCTCTCATGCTTTAATTCCTTGAGCTCCTTACACTTGCTGTACAAATGCACTCAGTAAAACACCCTTACAGCCATTGATTGTCCAGCTAGCCCTGGTTTCTCCTTAGCCACTGGGATGACCCATCAAATGTGATGAAGATGTTCACATGCATTGTTCCATCACCTTATTGGTTTTAAATAACCTGCCTCACTCTTTGTACATTGCTCATACTGAGAAAAATTATGAATACTGAGTGCTACCTTCCCCTTTCTAAATTCTTTACATAATGGCATGCAGCTTATTTTTCCATCTGTATCTTTGCCACAGGAAATGCAAACAATGCATCTCTTTACTAATCAGTTCACAGCTTCAATTTTCCTCTGATCCTACAGATCAGCCTGCCTTCCTTCCTTCTCCTGCTATTCTCTTGCAGAGCTGCTTCACCAATTTTCCTACTCCCAACATCCTTTCTCCTGTGAAAGCAGAGCAAAACAGAGAAATGCACATACCTGCTTAACCTGTTACTAATGTTTGTGCCTAGACTTTACAGCTTACCTTGGAGAAGCCACCTGGAAAGCTCCGGGAAGTCTCTTCAGTGCAGAGAGAAAAGCGAGGTCTGCAGAGTCCTCCCTGTGCTGAGGCTGCCCCAACGAGCAGATGTGCAGAACTGGTTCCAGCTATTCCCCCCCTTCCTTGCCAGAAGGTTTCACCTGAAATGAGCAGCCTGGTAAAAGACTCTGAGAAGGTCCAAACAATGCAATGTGGTTAGGGGTCTACAAGCAGGGCAGAATGCCTCCCCTGCTCAGCTGTCCTGAGCACTTAGATAAGCCCCTTCTGCATTATACAGCTGCATTTCTTGATTTATTGAGATAAAAAGCAGCTGGAAGGGAACCTGTGTCTAAGAACTTTGCTGGGAAGGCTTGGGCAGACTGCACACTGCAGAAGTCAGAGCAAGGCAGTTTGGCCCACTCCTTCAAGCTGCATGAATAATCAGTAGAATTTACTAGACAAAAAATTTCTCAGGACTAGGTGGAATAAGACAAAACAATATAATACCCAAGCACTTCCTTAATAAAAGTCTTTACTTCAGACTGTCAAAAGACACCTTTGAGAATCTGTATCTTACAAGGCATTGGCATTTCAACATTTATGACTGCAGACACGCTGCTATATTGCAGGCATGAGTCAGTGCCCACATTTTCTGGCTCCAGAAGAAAGGGACTGTTCTAATTTTCATTTATAAGCAGGGCAAGAGGAGAGAGAGTCGTTCAGTGACAGGCAAAGCACACACAGACCCTGCAGGGTCAGGTAGGCTGGTTAACACATGAACATATTCGTGCCTTAGTGTGCTGAGTCACAAATACCACAACCCATCTCTGCATCCTTTCATGTAAGGCCTCAGAAAAGGGCTTTGTACATAATTTTTGTTGCCTTCCAGCACAAAGCCCATGGCCTCTACATTATTCACTAGAGAATTCCAGCATCATGTAGAGCATGTTGCAATCCAAACTGGGAGTTTCTGGCAATAAACATTTGTGAGCATGCACACAATATAAAACAGGAAGAAGGATTTCAGTTTATCTGTGTTCACTTGGGCTTATTTGTTGCTTGGAAAAAAAAACCAAAAAAGCCTGGCAGACTTCCCAGCACTATGCAGTAGTCTAGGAGGGCTCCTGTCACCTGGGGACTCACATGCTGATGTGTGAGTGAAGAGAGCAATAGGCAGGATTCATGGGGTTTTCAGCAGGATCCTAACAAACTCTGTCATGCTACTAGTGTTAAGACAGGAGCACTGAACAGAAAGTGTCTTAAGAACTACTGACAGCTTCTTTCCAAAAGCTAAAAAATGTCACTTTCATCAGCTATTCCTTTATGCCAAAGCACAGAATGGATTTCCAAAGGTTTGTATCTGGTTTTGTGCAGCATTTACCAGTCTTTTAAATTTATTCTGCACTCCCAGCCAGCTTCCTTAATATAAAGGAGGATAGTATCAACTTATATGAAGAACCACATCATCTTACATCCACACAAAGCTTTAGCCTGAGGATTTCCAGATGGACACATTTAATCCAAAGCAATTGAAGGTGGTTGGGGGATCATGGGATCAAGACACATATGCACTTCCTTTCTTTTCCAGCATCCCTCTGGTTTAGCTTGTGTTCTTGAATTGCTCTTTTGCAATAGGGTAAACAAGTAAATGTTTTGGACTCTGAAGATATCTATTGCCTAGAGAAGCAAGCTTATTTTGCCTTTCTTGGTTTCTCTTTAGAAACCTAGCATCCTGTAGGAAAGAAAAATAGCAGAATGTCCCAGAATTGTAGTTTTTGAGAAATAACAGCATTTATCATTCATATAGAAAATTTCCAACTACAACTGCCTCTAGAGGAAAGGAGACATGTTTCACTGCTGGCAAAACAGATATACATTAAGTGATTGCTGAGACAGATTTACAAAGTTAACAGCAGCCCTGGACTTACTTACAATCCTGATGTTTCAGCTTCTGGGCCATGCATTTCCACTTGAATTACTAGTTTTTGTGAGTTGCTAGAATTCATTCATCTCTTTCTATGATAACAATCAGTAGATCCTTGAATCCCTAAAAATTAATATAGAATTACTGCAAAAGTTGAATCAGTACTTTTCATTAATACCTTTGTCATAGGTAAAAGAAAGAGAAGACAGTGGATATAGAGACAAACACCAGCAGTGAAACTTTTATTGCACTCTGCTTCTGAAGTCCATTCAAGGGTAGGACAGTGGGACAAAAATAATTATAGGGGTCTTTCTACACAAAAGAGCCAGCTATTTAGAGGGAGGCAAAGTCATTTGAATGTCAATGAAATAACCATTAAAAGGCTGAGAAGCATTGCCATTTATTAAAAGATCTAAAGAATAGTTGCATGCACTATAGCAATCTTCTAGGTAGGAGTTGTTAATTTGCTATAAAAACCTGTTAGGGACAGGGCAGAGCGTAATTAAACAGGAGACAATACACACTGTGAAAGGAAACTGGATTTGGAATTTTACAGCCTCTTATTTCAGGTTTCTACATGAAATACTATGCTCTATAATCTCTCCTTAATAACACCTATGTATTTCTTGCTCCCACAGTGGTTTGCATTTCATTTCTAGTAGTGGTCTCCTACAGCCTCAGAAGGAAGGTAAAACAAGGTTATGCACTTGAATGCTCTCCCGCTCTTTCCAGCCTCACAGCAATCCCTCTTCCAAGAAAGTCTCTCATCAATGCCACTCCTTAATTGGCCTGAGAGCCCCTCTTTAAACAAAGCTCTCATCTCCCACAGGGCCGAGTTCTTTCTGCTATTCTGGCACAGCTAAATCCAGACAAGGATGTGCCATTTACCAAAACAAGCGTACTATAAAATTCAAATGTGCAGGAAAGAAGTAAAGTACTTCCAGAAGTTCTGCAGGTAGGACAGACTGCATCAGGAGAAAACCTATCTGCCTGTGATCCTGTCAGGTTTTTACTTCAAGCAAAGGTGTTAGACAGTGGTGGTACAAATACAGGATCAGTCAGAGACCTGGGCTAGATTCTGCACTAATGGACTGAATGTGATCTGAACTTCACTGTAACGTACAAAACTTCATTCCAGAGCTATAGGACAGATAACAACTTTGTGAGTTAGACAGAAAAGGATTTCACATTTGTAAAGATGACCACTTTTTAAGGTTAATAAAAATTACTAAGAATATTCAAGCACAATGCAGCTTTAACCTCTTCTTTAGCAGAAACCCTGGTACCTTCACCATCTGCCCACACACTGCCAGGCACATAAAAATGATGTGCAAAAGAAATCCTACATTTTCCTTCCCTTGACTGTTACTCCAAGGCACTGTGGTTCTTCTGCTAGCACCCAGCTAGCATAGCTACATATGCCGTAATATCTGAGAAAAGAGCAAATACAAATGCCCACAGCAGGACTAAGCAGCAATTGTTTGACATCTCCTGTGACACCCACAGGCATAGAATTCTCCACTGATATATATCAGACAAGCATGTCATTTAAAATACTTTGTTCTTTCTCCTTTATTTAGCCACGACACAGATACAAGAGCAGGCAAACCCCTTCCAGTGGAACTCACTCAATAAACCTGTTCAGATTCAGGTTCTTGTGAAATCAAGCAAAATATATGTACATGCACACACTCTCAGGCACACAAGAACACAGCAGAACCCCTACAAAATGAGGAGTGGTACTCAACTGCACCTGAAATGCAATAGAAACATCACTGGGTTAGGATGCATCTGTTAAGCATCAAGGCTGTGCACTGAACAGGTTCCCACTGTACCATTCCACTGGCTATTTAAATACCAGCATCAACCACTTCAGCTGAAAATTTGAAGCTGACAGAGAAGAGTCTGACCTCAGATACCCGAGAATTCAGGCTAGCAGAACAAGTACTCCACTGTAACTCAAAGCAGGATCTGGCCCTATGAAATGAAGATGCATGTGACCAGCTCCAGCTGGGAGATCACTGCAGGTGACAACTTTAATTCCCACAACTTCCCCAGCAATTAACCCACCACCAATACAGCCTGTAATTTGACTTTTGCACTCTCCCCACTCATACTGCTCCTTTTGGTGGAAGAAATAAGTGTAGTGGTTCTAAGAAGTGAGTAAATATCTACTAGGAACTAGAATAAGATTGCCAAACGACTTCAGAAGAAAGGAATTGGGCTCTTAGATAAAGCTGGTCAAGCAGGTCCATCTGATTTGTCAACGCTTTGCTCAGAAATATAAGACTCAAATATAGTTTACAAAAGGAGTAATTCTTTATAGAACATCTCATTGTCAAAATACTAACAAAAACAGAGCTTGTAAATGCTGAGAAGAATGGTCTTGGAAAAATTAATAACAAAAACTAGGCCATCGCTAACAATAGGTGGTATCTCTTCATAAAAAGCCAGTCTGATGTACTCAGGAAAAATGAAACATTTGAAACAAACTGTTTACAAAAGTGACTTAAACGCTCAGCAGAGATCTAAACAAGTGTTAACAAACCACTATTGTAATTTTATTTTTGGACAACTTCAGCAACTATTACGAAAGAAAAAAAAACAAACCTGTTAATACAAAAATGTAGAAAACAAAAAGAAAAATCCAATGAGACAGTTTTTAGACAAACTCAGTTAAGGTGAAGCTGTACCTTTGTCCCAGTTACTAAGAACTTCAGCTTTAAGGGTGGCATAACCCAGCTCAGCCAGGTTTATAGTCTTTCCCTCCCTTGCTAGAGTCAGCTCTTAGAAGGCGCCAATCTCAGTCCCCCAGGGTCTGTAGGGTTTGCTGAGCGCTGCTGGCTGCGTTGGTGTCGATGGGCTCAGCACGTTGGGGGACAGCAGGTGAAAGGAGCCAAACGAGAAGGGGAACGCAGACAAAGATGCCATGGAGGAGAGGAGAGGAGGAGACAGTTTGGTAGTAGACGTGACCACAGGGAGCACTGGTCCGACGCTGCCATTTGGGGGCACTCTGAGGGAGGAAGTCTCAGCGTGTGGGGCAGCAATTCTGCTCTGGTGGTGTGGTTCCGTGGAAGAGGCTGTACTGCTGGTATTACCATGCCCACTTTGAGCCAGCAGCAACGGGTGAGGTATGTGAGGGTGATGTCCGAAGGCACTGCCCCAAGGAATGTGTCCAATGCCAGTGTGTGCACTGCTCGCTGCTTCCCGCTGGGAGGCGTAATTGTTGAGATGAGACACGAGCCGAACCCGCAGAGGGTCAGAGGCATCCAGACCCTCTATGATACTCAGGTATCGAGCAACTTCAGCCAGGCACTCTCGAAACCCTAGACTCCGATAGTCCATAGCCAAAGCATGAGCATCAAAATAACCTAAGAGAAAAGAACAGAGAATGAATTCCTTAGAAGTTGTTTTCTAGTCATTGTCTACAAGTAGCCTCCCCACTCCACCCTCCCCTATAAGCATATTTCACTTGGATGTGGTTAGTATTCCCAACCATAGACTAGCTGCCAAGCTCCTTTTTTTTTTCTTCCTTTTTTGTTTAACAAGCTTTTCTTTTATATCTGTGCTGTGATGCTGCAAGTCCCAAGACCAGTCACAGACTGCCATTTTTAAACTGGAATTGCTCACTGACACTGGAGGAAAGTATTTTTGTTCTTTCCATTTGTCTCCCTTGTGCAAGTAAAACCACAGCACGCTGAAATTCATTAGAAACACAAGTCCTAACTTATCAGAGCAGACTTAAGCAGACAAAGTACTTTTTTCTTAAAAGTGCCTTTCAGCATTTTTGCTAAATCTTTTCACCACTTATTTCACCCTGTATTTTTTCCGAGTTCTGTTCTGAACTTTCAGGAAATTAGAGAAACAAGCATTAGACATCAATAATAACTGTTTTCCAGGCTGCCAAAAGCTGATTCACTTCACAGTGCTGACACACTTCTAGAGAGACCTGCCAGTCACTCTCCTCTAGCACAGCTCTCTCCTCAGAGCTAGCTCTGCAAAACCTTTCAGTGCTAGTGATGCCACAAATCTCGTGAAGTAGAGAAAGTCCCTAATTCCTGATGGAACGTACGAGGGCTGCCATTCACGTTCTGCAAGCATTGCCAGCGCTCGGGAATGCGCTGCTCTCCCAGCAACCTCCCTGCAGGGCTGCTCACTCCGTCACGCACAAAACTTTACCTTTCCCTCCTGCCGTATGCAGCATTTTCAGGTGATCGACTGTCATCTGCAGAATCTCTGCTTTTTCCAGCTTGGCCGATCCCTGGGAGAGAAAGGAAGGCAGGAAAGGTTTTAGGCAGAAGCAGAGTGGTTACCGAGGGGGGACGCTCCCTCCCGGGAAGGGATGGGGAGCAGCTCGGGGGGTCGCGGGGCGCTACCTGCTTCTCAAAGGCGCTGGGCACCAGCCTCCTGAGCTCGGACAGGCTGTTGTTGATGCGGTCGCGGCGGCGCTTCTCGATGATCTAGGGCAGAGAGCGGGGGTCAGCGGAGCCGTGCCGGGCTGCGGGGAGCCGCGGCCGGCCGGCGGGCACTCACCCCTCGGCGCCTCTTCCTGGCCAAGATCTGCGACGTGGTGGACGGAGACATGGAGCCCGCGGCCGAGCTCAGGTTCCTGCGGGGAGCAGGGGACACCGGTCACCGGGGGGTTCGGGGTGCCGGGGATGGCAGGAGGGGGCGCGGCGCAGCCCGCCCGAGCTCACCCGTTCTCGTCCGCGCTCTCCTTCTCCACCTCGACGGCCTCGTCCAGCTCCTCGCTGTCCGACGAGCTGTACTCGGGGTGCGCCCGCTTCATGGCACCGACGGCGGGGACGGGGGCGGCGGGGCG
>JAOTQP010001286.1:121618852-121729297 GCA_026413545.1 Cichladusa arquata
CTAACTCCATCACTCTTACTTCAATGCAGGCATTAAAAGCCTTGCCCTGGCAGCAGATGTAAGCAAGCCTGAGGATGTGCAAAGGATGGTGGATGCAATTGTGGCTCGCTGGGGCACAGTCCACATTGCTTGCAACAATGCAGGAATCAATCTGAACTCTGCAAGTGAAGAGACTTCCCTGGAGGAATGGGACAAAACTTTTAATGTTAATTTACGAGGATTATTCTTGTGCTGCCAAGTAAGTGTGAAATGCTGCACTGGTTACTTTTGCAAATGGGTATTAATATTCTAAATGTTTACTTTATCTCAAGATATTATAATGTTTTATTAATAATTTTCACAATAAAATTGGTCCTAGTTTTGGTGGAGTTTAGGAGAGATTCACTTTATACCAATTACAGATTTTGGTCAATACATTCAAAAGCAGTTGGTACTTTTTAAAGAATAGCCAAAAAATTTTGAAGGGTGGTTATTTGAAAACCAGAAGGCTTGGAGGGAGGAATTCCCAACATTAGTGATTTTTAAAAAAAAATATTGCCAACAGTGGAGAGAGGTGTGAAATGGCAATGGGATTTTTTTCCTGCATCAGCCGTTTTTATACCAAGTTTTTATATCAGGTGCTTAAAAAAAATGTGTTAGCACATCAACTCTTCTGAAAAGACTAATTTATTATCATGTCATTATTAGCACAATCACAGAAAGGGTCACTGGTCTTTCCTTTAATTTCTGTCACAGGCTGCAGGCCGCATTATGCTGAATCAAGGATATGGGAAGATAATTAACACAGCATCTATGGCAAGTTTAATAGGTGAGTGATGAGAGCTAACAGTTGTGCTTCAGAATCCATATTTTAATTACTACCGATGCTATTTGAATCAATTAAACCTGTATTGGGAAGGAGTAAATCACTGACATTTCATATTAGAGGAAATGTACTACAAAATTTTTATTGATATCATTTTTCAACATTTATCTGTCCTCAATGTTTTAGAGCACTTATTACTTTTTATAGAAAGGGTGGAGTCACCTTTTCTGACTCTGGAGCACGGATACCACAGGAGAGGTGCTGTTCCCTCTGTGCTGTTCCAGGCAAACTCCTTGGCATGTGGGAAGCTGAGCCCACAAGATGCTTACAAGCCACCCAAAGGATTTTGTGCCAATATTTGCCCTGGTACCCGTGGGTTTTATAACATTCTCATTGCCAACAGGTGCCTGCACCAACGCTGCTGAATCAGCAGTGTCATCAAAAGGGCCAATAAACCATTGTAACATATGGAATGAAATCCCTACTGCTGAGCTAATCTGGAAGGCTGCTGAGCTGAAGCCCATGTAACAAAAATTGATCAATTACACAAATTAAGCATGGCCCTTTAGGAATTTATTTTATTGGTCTGGACATCTGTTGCAGTATTGTCCAAATCCAAAAATCAAATGGTGCCTTGGGTTGCCAAGTTAGGCAAGAAAATCTAGTAGCTATAAAAGTAAAACTGAAAACCCCTGTATTAATATCATGTCCATCTGCTGAATGTTACATAAATATGCAGTCTTTTTATTTTCCTTTGGAATAACGTTTATTTTTACTGTGCCCAGTTTGACATTCTATGTCATTCTACTCAGTTTATTGCACAGTAACTTTAAATGGTTCTTCAAAAATCCATTTATAATGTTGTTGTTAATATTTTTTTCAAGTGTCTTTACCAGCTGTTTTACTTATGCTTAAACACAGGCACCATCCCACCATCCCAGCTTTGCAAAGCTACTAAAACTCCCCAAGAAAAGTAGTTCTGAAAAGATTGTGAGGCTTTAAATTTCAAATAGCTCAGGCTTTCCTGCTCTGCTCTGAGCAGTCAGGCTCTGCTCTGTGCTTGGGCTGTCACCATCCACATCATTGTCACAAAGCAAAATTTCCTGGGATGTAGTCCATCCTGGAGAAAGTTAGGAAGCTCTGGGAATTGGCACAAACTGGGGATCTGGTTTGGCACACAGCTCCCAGCCCAGCAGTGGTCTGCTCTGCTTAAGGAGAGGCACTTTCCAACTTTCCCACTGGGGCTTGGCACAGCCCTGCTGAGCTGGGTGGTGATGCCATTCCCACAGAGCATCCATCCCAGCCCCAGACTGGGGCTGCACCTCCTTGGCTGGTGAGCCAAGGCCAGAGCTCCACCTGGGGATCACATTTGGGGGCTGGAACACAAATACCTGTGCTGGAACAGGAACGTTGGAAAGCAGCCCTGAGAGCAGCCTGGAAGGGTCATCCCAAGATGCATTTAAATGTCAGTGAAAGTTAATGCATGCTAGGCCAGAAGTTAAGAGATGGAGAGATGTGTTTACCTTCTGAACCTGTTTGAATCTTGGCATTGAAAAAATCTAGTAGTTATGAAACTACGACTGAAAACCACGATGTTCATATCATGTCCATCTGCTGAATGTTAAATAAATATGTTGGTTGGTTGGTTATTTAAGTACGTTGGCCAACTGGCATAGTATGAAATGTTTCTAGAAATAGTTAGGGGATATTTTTTTTGTTGTTGTTGTAGGTTGAGTCCTTCCTCAGAGATACAGGAAAATGAGGAGACACTTAGCAGGATAGGGAGGTTTTTGTTTGTGATTTTTCCAGATACACTGCTCAGAATCAGCTTTAATTAATGGGAGATAAGCTGCATACATTTTGCATATGTGCATTTTGATTCTGGTGCTCCAATGGAATTATTCCAGGCGTACGCTCCAGCAGCATCAGCTCGGTGGTTCACACAGGTGTAGCTCAGAGCTGTAATTTTACAGTGAGTATCTTTAGTGGGAAGTGGTCTGCTCTGCTCTGTCTGTGTGCACCTCTCATTAACATTGTGTGGCTGCTTCAAGGTCAGGCTGGGAGCCTGATGCACCAAACAAAGGTGCAACAGCAGAATGTCAGGTTGTTGTGGAATAACCCCACAACCTTTCCCTCCCTCCCCCCAAGGATGGGAGAGAGGAAAAAAGGTAAAACTTGGGAGTTGAGATAAGGACAGTTTATTAGCAAAGAAGAGGAGATGCAAATAATAATAATGAGAGAAAAAGAACATAAAAAACAAGTGGTGCACAGTGCAGTTTCTCACCATACACTAACCAGTGCCCAGCCAACTCATCCCAGTTTTGTTTTTCAGCATGATGCCATGTGGTTTGAAATATCCTTCTGGCCAGTTACAGCTGTCCTGGCTGTGTCCCCTCCCAGGTTCTTTTGCCTCCAGCCTCCTTGCTAGCAGGGCAGCATGAGGCCCTGAAAAGTCCTTGATTTAGAATGAGACCCACTCAGTAATAACTAAACTTATCACTGTGTTAACATAATTCCTGTTCTAAATCCAAAATATAGCACTGTAACAGTTCCTGGGGAAAAAAAAAACCAAAAAGACAAAAAAACAAAACCATCCCAGCCAAAGTCAGAACAAAGGTATTTAAAACATAATGCAGCTAATGTTGGCAGAATTTTCATCTGCTTTCTCCTATTATCTGTCTTTAATAGGAGTGTGTCCTCACTTCCCAGAAGCCTTAGCAATGCAGATTTTTTGGTGACACTACTGGAGGCATAGCTTTATTCACAAACCCCATTTTGTATGAGTTTGGAGGGTTACAGATTTGCTCTTCTCTGTGTAAGAGAACACCTTAAGTAAGGGAAGAGGAGGTGGCATGGGATGCTTAGATGCAGAAATCACATCCAGTCCTAGAGATTCATGGCACCTGTTGGCTTCTCCTTGAGTTCTTCCTCTTGAGAGGGGCTGAGTGTCTCAGCAGAGGCAAATTTCATGCTCCTAATTACCTTCTTTAGATATTCTTATAAAGACAATATCCATGGAAAGACTTTTGACAACTGTATCTCATCACCCACCCCAAGTCAGAAGCTGATCCTCGTGGCTTGCAGCAACTTGTTCTCACCCACAGGCACTGTAGGTGCAGAGCCAGTGCCAGAACTCCTTTTCTCTTAGCAAGTGATCCCCAAAATGATTTATCACAGACAGACACGTTTGGAAAGTTTAGCAGAGAGCTGCTTTTGGGAGGTTACAAGGTTAACTACCGAAGTTGTATGTAACTTGGAGCTGATGCATGGCAATTAATCAAGAAATTACGTTCCACATCTTTCCGAGAGCCCCCACGGCGCGCTGCGTCAGGGGGCAGCAGGCACACACTGAGGGCAAGGCAGTTCTGCTGGTCAAAATGCAGATTATTTCACATTGAACAAAAAAAGAGCACAGAATAAATGCTGGCAGAGGAGGGCCATGGTATGAAACACTCTCTTTAGCAAGGAAAAGGCCTCTGAATTCTGAGTAAACCTGCACCCTATGCAGAAAAAACCCCTCTAATTGTTGCTCCCATCATATGTTTTAAATCTATTCACAAACATCTCTGTTCAAGGCAAAGGTCCTTGTCCACATGTTCACTAATTTGCATCAGGGCTTTTTGGCTCTTTCAGAGTTTGGGTAACTCAGTTATCACCTTCATTCCACCCTTTACATTGACATGTTCAAACCCAAGTCAGTAAAATCAGTACTGGGTGTGTTGGGATGCCATGGGTGGGAGTGATATAGAACTGATACATCAGCTTAATTTATTGAGACCAGTTTAATGCCAGCTACCAGTGCTGTTTATGTGCTTTTATCAGAATGCTGAGAATTGGGCTTTGGCTGCTGAACCTTGTACAAACCCAGTGATTCCCTTTCTTCCAGGGTTCAATGTTATCCAACCCCACAGGCTGGCACTGCCTGCCTTTGTGACTACTGATATTTACCCTGATTTTCCCCTCCCTCTCTCCATCACTCAGCAGCTCAGTGAAGCTCTGTGCTGATACAGAGCTAATTATGGATGGATGCTTTGCACTGGATTTGTTTAATGAAGTCCTAGTGACAGGCAGAGAAGTCCAAGGAGAGATTCTTTGTGGGTCTAAATCCCAACACCTGGACTGACTTGGATTGACTCCCGTGGGTTTAAAGCACTTTACACCCCCTGGGGATTTGTCCTTAAGTAGCTTTCACTGAGCTGGAGAGGGGCAGAGCCACCCGAGCACACGGCACTAACAAGCTTGAACATTGTAATTAGCAAGCTGATCATTTTCTGTCTCTGACTGACATGTGACATCTCTGAAACATTTTCAAAAGCTTCAGATTTTGAAAGTGGTGGGTGTTCTGAATTTTTGGGATGCACCTGCATTTACATCCACACAAACATTAGTTAGATAATGTGTTTGCCTCAGACTATGGATAATTTAAAAATTAGGGAGAATAATTTGTTCTGAGAAGCTATATATAATATGTTATATAAAATCTGTTATGTACTTATATCATATTCTATCATATAATGTCATATCAAACAATTTACTATTAAATTCAGCAATCACATCATATATTATCTACCACATATCGTATTATAAATAATATTCCTATATTGCATAACATAGAATACATAATATATATTTGACATATTATTGATTATATAATATTTTGTAATTAGATGATAATATATTTTATTAGTATTACAGTGTAAAAGTAAATAAAACATACATATGTCTATAATATATGTATGTGCATGTGTATATATGATTATTTATCTTTCTTCAGAGCAGTCAAGTATTGCATACATACTTTTAATACATTGGTTTTGCCTTTGCCCAAATATGGGATCTTTTAAATGTCTTTATTTTTATTTTCACCATTGTTTTCCAGCAACCGGTCTGCTGAGAAAAAATTGTTAGATGGCAAAATACCTATTTAGGGGTTTGTGTTGTAGGTGGCTGAATTCTTGCTGCTCCCTGCCTGGTACCTGGGAAAAGGGCAAATAGCTCATCTCAGTGCAGGGAGCTGTCTGTGTAGTGGGGGGAGGAGGGGGGGTCTATGTAATTGCAGTTTACACTGCGTTCCCACGCTACTATTGTTTGTGGCTTTGTTTCCTATTCCCATCACGTGTGCTAATTAGTTGGAGCCGCTGGCTAGCTGGGAGGCGTGTGTCTGGAGTAAAAGCAGAAAGATCACTTCCTGGAGGGATCTAGGCAATCTGAACAATTCTTTGCTTTACTTTCAGCCCTCTCCCTCCCCCCGGCTTTACCACTCAGGGAAGAGAGAAGAAGTGCTGATTGTCAAGCACTAGACACCGGAGAGGCACAGATTCCCTTCTGAAAGGAGCAGAGACAATTGGGCTGGAAAGAACATTTCATCTGTGTTTAACAAACCTGATTTTTTATTTTTTTTTTTTTTTTTTTTAATCTTCAGAAATCCCCAGTGTCTTTCTGCTGTGGCTAAGAAGGTAAAAGCACCATTTGAAAAAAAAAAAAAATCCTCAGGTTATTTTAGCCTGCCCTTAGGAAATGAGTCAGTTTTTTATGGAAAGGCTAAGCCAGCTCATGCCATGGCTTGCAAAATGAAATGAGACCCAGAGAGAGAGAGAGAGAGGGAAGCTTACCTGAGTCATGGCATTTGCTTATTAGTGCAGGCGTCAGACAGAAAGGCCAAGTCACACAGCAGCACCAAGTACCTGTGCATGGATCAGGTTTTCGACTCAACATTGGATTTGGTTTAGGTTTTTTTTTTACTTTTATATCTCTAGTTAAATCCTCCTGCCCCTAGCCCTGGTGCTTTTCAAATGCTGAGCCCTCAGATCATGCAGGCAGCAGGTAGCCCACACAGGCATCATGCTGGAGCTGTAGGAGTTGCCAGGGTCCCACCGAGCCCTGCTGTCATGTCAGCAGCCTTGGCTGAAACCTGTCCCTCCCACCCAGTCAGTCAGCCCTGGGGCCATGCTCCTGTGGCATCAATAGCTCTTGTCCTGCTGGTCCAGAGTGACTCTCATGTTCTCCAGTTCTGCATGCTAGGGAAAATAGGGGGGCTGAGAGGTGTGAGCAAGGGCGGGTGGTGCAGCTGCAGTGGGGTTTGGGGTCAGGGAGCCTGAACAGAGCAGCAAAAATGGGACTCCTCTCATTTCAGCCTGGGCTGCAGTGCCCCATGCCTGAGCTATGGTGGGCAGGCTCAGCAAAGGCACAGGTGCTCAGGAGGAGACAGCCCTAACATCATGGAAAGGGGGCTGCCAAGCCCTCACCCAGAAACACAACATGGCCTAAACCTGTGTTTGCTTCTCTGTCACCAGGCACGAGCTTGTGAAAGCAGAGGTGTGCTGGCAATGATCACAGTCAGGCTTAGTGCAAGTATGGCCTGTGCTTTCCTGTACAACTCCTGTACAGTTAAAGGAAAGTCCCAAAGAAAGAGCAATCAGTCCGCCTTGACATTGTGGGATTGCAGCTAGGCAAAAAATTTCCATCCTCTGGGAAATTCCAATATTT
This sequence comes from Cichladusa arquata, assembly GCA_026413545.1. Taxonomy (NCBI): domain Eukaryota; kingdom Metazoa; phylum Chordata; class Aves; order Passeriformes; family Muscicapidae; genus Cichladusa; species Cichladusa arquata. Next base: position 121,626,144 of record JAOTQP010001286.1, read on the forward strand.
CTACGCTTTTATTTTGCTTTCACTTGGGTTACAGAGAACTGAAATATCTCAAGTCTGTTTGGTTTGGGGTTTTCCTGTCCTTTCAGTGGGGAAAACAAGTCCTGTGTTTCGGAAACAGTGAAATGCTTCCCTGTGAGTCAGCTCAGCTTTAAAAAGCATCTCTGTGAGAGTCTCATTAATACTTGGATGTTGTCATTTATGTTATCTCCCAACCCTGTTTTTCTTAGAAACTGAACCACCTTTCTGGGTTACCTGTCTCATGATAACCTCTTTAGCTCAGGATACAGGACAATATTTTGCATTACTGAAGGTACAGACTGAATGGCTGGCCCAGAGAAATGCAGGGTAATATTTCCTGCCATGGAAAGAAGTGTTTTACAGAGTTACTGTGCAAGGCTTCAGAGGTGGTGTCCTCATCCTTCACATCTTGCTTTCTGCTCATAACTGCTTTGGCCATTTACAAACACTTCACATCCATGCAGTAGCTCCAATTGCTTTGGTAAGTAACTTGGGAAAATATTTGCAGTCTAGCTTTCAATGAGATAAGGAGCTAGAATTTAAGGAGAGGTGAGCAAGTAGCTGGTGACCCAGCCCTCTGCAGATGAGCAGGCACTTCTGGTGCCCTAGCAGGTTGGAAAGCAGAGTCTGCCTTGAAGTCAGGCTCACCCACTGTGCATGTGGAGAAGCTTAGAGAGGGAAAGATCTGCAGAATCCACCTTGCACCATAGCCTGCTTTACTCAGGAAACTGGTGGCCAGTGAGGAAGGTGACATGCAGAAAGAAATATGGAAGGCATTCACATGTGCATCACTAACTTCATTATTTCCATTAAATAATCCCTGACTTGGCCCCCAGGTTTATATCTTTACAAATAGTCCTGAGCAATGTCCTGTCAGATCTTCCTCTTCCTGGTGGAAAGCATCCCTCTCCTTCGGAGTGGCTACAGGATTATTGAGGGGAGCACTAGGCCTTACCATAGCACTAACAGTTGATAGAGTCTACTGCTTTTTGCACCTGTGGTCTTCCACTGACTGTAAACATTATAATTTCTTCTTATTTATTTCTTTTATAATGCAACTAACAAACTGCTCCAGACACTGATCTCCCAGAGAGATTGCTAATCAGACAGAATTGCACTGCAGGGAGTGGTGAGTGCTCCGTTCAGGTATCTTTTAAGAATATGTGAGGACCACCAACATCTTTGCACAAGTAACCTGAACCAAAGGAAAAATAATCTAGCAAAGCAACTCTGTGCACTATAACAATTACAAGGCTTCTTCAGAACTAAATCTTGTTAATTATTTCTTAGTTCTTGCAACTCATTATTTATACTTAGAAATTAAAAAGCTCCAACTAACAAAAAAACCCAGCCCATCCATGAGTCATTCGAAACTTCTCTGTTCTTTTTCCTGTTTTCTCACTGAATATGGAAAGTGGCTCACAATTTGTGTCCTGATATGCAAAGCCTATATGAGCCTGAGGGAGCTTCACTCAGACTTCATGGCCACAGCAGCCTACAACAATCACTTTAATGGAACAGAGCTCCAGCTAAAAGAGAGGCTTCTGGGTACATTGGTCACAGTAATTGCAAAATGTTCTGTGAAGATGCCCACCCCTTCTGGAACTACAAATTAAATGAACGACCTCATTTCAACTTTCTTTTGGTGTACAATATACTTGGTTACACACAAAAAAAAATTTAAATGGTGCTTTTCCATGGTCAGCAGAATTAATGAAACCTTGTTTTCTATGGGGTAGTGCTCTACATCCTGATTTTGGCCCAGAATGTGTAGCTGCCAGTTTGATCTATGGTGCTGCTCCCTGCATCCACAGGCTGGCACGTGGGCAGGAAGCAGAAGATGCTGCAGTGGGCAGAGGGCTTGGGCATGCTGACTACCCAGAGCAATCCTCTGGCATGGCCAACAGAGGACAACCAATCTAGGGCCCTTTTCTTCACCAGGTTTGCATAAAACTTGTAGGATATGCATTAGTTTGAATCTGCCATTCATCAAAGGTGGTGGGTGGTAGCCAACAGGCTTCAACATTATTGAGTTTGGAATGTCTGATCAATAAATACATACACAGGAAAGCAGATAAATAAGATGGTTGCTGAAACTTGCCAAAGGAACTTAATTTTAAAAAGCACCTAAAAAGTAAAAGATTTCCTTGTGGATTAGGAGGAAGATATTATTTCAATCCTTAAAGGTAGTACCAGAAATTATATTACTGTAGACATAATGGTATAAATAAACAAAATGAAGGGTTTTCTGGAAGAGTCCATATCTTTAGATCTAGGGTTTGTGTATCCAGTTTACCCACTTTCTCAGTTATATTTCCTGCTCTAGTTAAAGGTACTCCTTTTTTTTTTTTTTTTTTTCCCAAACTTTGCCTCTCTTAAGGATTTGGAAAACTCTTATACAATGAAGTACTGGGCCCCAGAGTAAGTACACAGATGAGATAGTTAATCAGTCACTCACAGATTGTTTCTGAGATAGGAGAGCTTTCATACTCTCTCTTGAAGAGTTCTCAGGTTTGTGGTGGCTGAAAATGGGGGATTTGGTTTCAGTACTGCATTTACAACTACAGGAATGTACACCTTTAACTTGAAAATATTCGCATAAAGCATTCAGGTATTATGAAGGAAACTGATTACTTTATACCAGCTGGATTACAGCAAGCCAATATTGACTTCAGGTTTTGGTTGTCAGCAAGATTTATTTTACTCAAAGTAAATATTGACTGTGGCACCGCCAAGGCCGGTATTTACTTTGGAGGAATATCAATCTTGTGGCTCAAAACTGGAAGTCGATATCATCATTGTTACACTTTCTCATAAGTAGTAGGGAGGAGGGGCTTTGGCTAATGGGAAACATATATCTATATATGCATAATTTAAGATGCGGTGAAGAAAAGAAAATATGGGAAGACAGTAACCACCTTGGACCAGTAAAAGACAGAAGCTGATGGAAGGAACCACAGTCATAATATTATAACTCCCAGGGACATCCTTCTTGAAGACACTGGTTGTTGACCTCTTGGAAAGTAAACAGCAAGAAATGTAAATGGTAGCTGCCATCAGGAATAGTACAATAAATGGAACAAGAATTTCTGTTCCCAGCCTCCTTTGAACTGTCAGTTGATTTTGTCTTAATACCCTGTAAGCCCTACAAAATACAACACTCCTGGTCTGTCGTGGGATAAGTTTAGAAAGCCATTGAAATTATGCTTATTGGAGTCCTTGCCACTTGTATCTTTGTGAAGAAAAATAGCATCTAAACTTCAACCAAGAGGAAGACAAGGAGTCTGTTTGGATTTGAGGCTCTTAACATGGAAAATGCTCTATGTTGCTTTTCACTCTGTTGATGAAACTGTGGAGGAGGGCATTAAATCCATAACTGTTATGTTATCCATGAAATCTCTTGGCACATGCACACACACTGTGTTCCTTGATACAACAGTGCTTTCCTAGTTTTCCACGTTTCCTAGTTTCCTAGTTAAGTACTACAATAATATAAAAATAGCCATTTTTCCTGTTAATGTCAGAGATAGTCCTAATAATTACAGAGACAGACTAACAGTCCTCAGGACTCCATGGGGCTGGAAGAGCTGGAGTGCTCCCCAGCACAGAGCCTAGGTGTAGCAGTGTGCAGGAAGTACTAACAGGTAACCCCTGCTGTGAAAGCCAGGACAAGTCCACCAAGGGCTGTGGCTGGTTTCCCAGAGGCCTCATTGATACCACCACATTGCTGCTGGTAGAGGATGAGTTTGATGCAGGCCAACTAAAATACACTTTCTCAGCTAAGAAGCTCATGGATTGACTCCTAGCCAGGGAGAGTTTGCAGCTGCTGGAGCTGAGACCTTCCTGACCAAGAGCTCAGCACCCTCCAGATGTTGATAGAGACAGAACTGGGTCTGTGAAAATCCAGCCTTGACACGGACACCTCTGCCAAGTGGTGCCAGAGACTGCCTGTCAAGAGTATGTACCAGTAAAGAAAAGCTGCATGGCACTGACCTGCTTCTCACTTGCCAGCTGCATTGAGAGGCACAAGTGGCAGTCACTTCCCAAGCTAAAAAACGTGACAGGAGTCAGGTCTCTGCAGCAGGCCATTCTCTCTCAGGAAAATCCTCAGCTGGTGGCTTACAGCTGGATTTGCCATCATACAAACACACAGCTATAATGTTTGCCTTTCAAAAGATCTACGGACTTAACAGCTGCTGTGGCAATTGCTGCGAAGATCTGAGCTGAGCTTGTTAGAAACTCCAGCCTCCTTGCTTCGTGTCTTAGCTGTATTTGTATGTTGCGCCCTCCATAGCGCAGGCATCAGAGCTGAGAACACTCACACTGACTTTCCTGTGCCTGTCCACTCTCCCTGCTTAGCTGTGCTTGTGACAATGTCAGACACCCAGCATTGGTGAGTTCCCATCTAGAAGCTTTTCTGGGGCCAGTCCTGTGCATGAGCAATGGCAGAGAGCTCTCTTCAGAGAGCTTTCAGGATGCTCAGCATAGAGGAGTTGCCTAAGTCATCCAATAGCAATGGTAGCCTAGGTCACTGGCTGTGACTCTCTATATATTTGAAATCAATAAATGTCAGCCTGCTGTGAGATAACTTAATGATGCTCAGTTAGTGGATGTTAACAAGATGATACTGAAGTAATGTGATCACCTATTGCCTTTGGCCAGGCATCAAATTACTATTTTATTAATTTTTCTTCTTCCTGTATTTTTATGGTTTGGTTTAGAAGACTGAAGAAACTTTGGTTATGGAATTTTACATTTTTTAAGTAAATGGATGTGAATTTTATCTCTCAATTCACATGAAAATAATTCAGTCCTGACTCATGCAAATGCTAAGAGAAACACAATGGGCTTGGAATAAGATACTTCCTCTGCATGACTGCCTCAGAATATTGTAGGAGGGAACTCCAGAAAGTAATGAACAGCAGCCATTTCATATGGCATCCACAAGACATAGGGTTGTTCTGTTGCCACACAGAGGCATGTGGTCCCCAAGATGAAAAACTGTCCCATACTAAAAGTTCATCTGAAAGCAGCTTGTCTTGTGAAAGCATTTGCTCTTGTAGTGTAAAGAGGCTGAGTTTTGGCTCAGATAGTGGTGTGTTTGTGTGTGTGTGTGTGTTCTTGTCTTGATTTGCTACAATTTTTATGCATCTCACTTTTCTTTTTTCCATGTGACTTTCTTTCTTTCATAGTAAGTTGCTGTTTCCAAGGGTGGGGCACATCCAACCCCTTCCCACATGTCAAGCCTTCAGCTTCAGTCATAAAATAAACGTGCGTTCTCCCAGTGGGCTGATGTGAGCAGCAACCAGGCCGTAATTGGGTCCCTCAGGAAGGTTTAACACGAAGAGGAGATAAAGTCTTTGGCTTTGACCAAGGCAAGGAGCCAAGGGAGGAAATAAAGGGGGACCCAGGAGGTGCTCTCCTTCACTCTCACCTCCCATGTCAAGAAAGGCATAATGATGCATTTTGGAAGAGATATTTATTTCTGTTCCTGCCATTCAAAATTATTTAATTCCCTGCATTTGTGTAGTTTCTTTGGTTTCTTTGGCTTTAGTGAAATTCCTTCCCTTGCTAAGATTCATAGTATTTTTTATAACTGGCCATGCAAGAGGTCTGGAACACTGTCAGGCTCTTTGGGAAATAATTACTGTTTGTGTGGTCTAATAAATGGTCCCAGAGGGTTCAACATGAAATAGCCAGGGTCTACAGGAAAGCAAACTATGTGGAAACTCGTGCAGCCTCACTAATCTGCAAGGAACAAAACAAAGTTGTACCCTGGGGTAAGAACCAGTAGCGACTCACTTAATTGCTACCATGTCAGCGTGTGAAACTACTACCTCTGCACAAGCTAATGCAAACCTGATGCGGTCAGATTTCTGATTGAGACCAGCTAAATACCACTTCAAACGAGCAGATAATCCCTGCCACAGATCTGCAGGGCAGCCAGGGCTGTTTGTTATCTGAGCCTGGAGAGGCGGCCAGAGAGGAGGACATGGGCAGCCCAGAGCGGTCACCTTTAATGTGTCATGGGTATAAATAGTGGCCACTGCCTCTGAATCCGTGTCCTTCCCTCACCCACCTCATGGACAGGAAACTCAGCCAGAGGGTGATGAGAGCAGAAGGTGAAGCTGCTTTGATTAGACCACCAATAAGCATCTGCATTTCAGTCCCGTTTCCTTCCTTCCTTCCTTTCCCTAAGGTATGCTTGCATGAGGGCACTTGGTCCCCCAAGTCCAGTAATCTCCACTGTGACCACATAAAGTGGAAATGCAAATGCAGGGGAGGAGGCCACATGCTGATCTGCTGCCCCAAATTTGGGACGAGAAAGTCATAACTCAAACTCCTGCTTTGTCCCAGCTGCACCAAAAGAGTCAGCCTGCCTACAGGCACTGATGCCACGGCTGACTTGATGGCTGTGTCCCCTTCACCACGAGACAACATTCCCATGGTGGCCCTTCTGCAGATCTCTGCCCCAGAGAGGCCATGTGATGGCCTCACACTCCTTGGCTTGGATTGTGAGAGCGGCAATGAGCTGCCCCAAGAGCTAAGTCCTGCTCCCAGGGCTCTGGCTGTAGCCCTGGAGCTTTGCTCCCAGTGTGTGCCCAGACGTGCTTACCCTGTCCAGCCCTGCAGTTCCTGGCCGGGCACACAGGAAGGCTGTGGTAAAGCCAGGAATAAAACCATTGCCAGAAAGACCTCCTGTCACTCCTGCACCTGCCCTAATCACCAGATTGCACCTCTGCTGCTTCACCCATTACACAAGATTTTTTCCTTTTTGGTATTTTCAATGGGGCACTCCAGTTTCCAGCGGATTTTGAACATGGCAAACAAACAAGGCTCCTGTTTGTTTCTTTTAGGTGTACATGAACACTTTCAGACACAAATTCCTGTAGTCTTGTCTTTGAAAGGAATCAAAACTCAGAAGTTTGTAAAGTTTTCTTATAATGCTTTTGATGCTCCTGTAAATCTTTCCTTTTAATTAAAGCTACAGGAAAGTGAACATGACAGTGATGCAGCATCTGCCACGTCATGCACTGCAGTCACTGAAGGACAGCTCCCATGGATGTTTGGTGGTGCACCAGGCACCTTTTGGCAGAGGTGTCCTCATGCATCACCAGCAGAGATGTTATGGAGACACTGGGTAGATTCACCAGGGAGTAGCAGTGCCATGGCATTGCCCAACTGTGCATTCTGCATACACTGTTATGTTTGAAACAGAACTATTATTGCTTTATCTGAAAATACTGAGACATTTAATCACTAGCTTTCATACAAAGAAACTGTTTTTGAAAGAAATAACAGGCAGATTGTTAGGAGGAAAGGGGCAATGAAAAAGGAGAGAGCATCTGCCTGAGACAATCAGAGGAGCTTTAAGGAGGTTAGGGCAACATTACCCAGCTTCTTTTTCAGGTCCCTCAGGTTCCTGACTCTGCATCCAAAACATGACCCCTTGTTTGGGTGGCATGTGCAGACAGGAGAAGAGGCACATTTATCTTCTGTGAGCAGAACACCCTGAACAACTCGTAGGAAAATAGGTGCTGAGCACCACAGGCTATTCTGAGCAGCAGAAGATCTGGCTCACACCTACAGCTACTCTTTAACAGCCTTTGGAGGTCAAGGGGGGTTAAACAGCTCATGGAGTGTGCAGCTGCAGATGTCATAGAATCACAGAATCAGGGAATCCCAGTATGATTTGGGTTGGAAGAGACCTTAAAGACCATTTAGTTTCATCCTCACTGACAAGGACAGGGACATTTTCACTAGACCAGGTTTCTCAAATCTCCATCCAATCTGGCCTTGAACACTTTCAGGGATGGGGCATCCACAACTTCTCTAGACAACCTCTTCTGGATGTCCACCATCCTTAATAAGCTGTTTCATTGCTAACCTCCTCCCCACCACATCAGCAGCCCACCAGCTCTGACAGACACACCGTCCCATTTCTGCCCATCCAGGAAACAACATCCTGCTCTGAAACCTTATAATACACTCTCACTAACCTCACTCACCCAGCAAGCTGGTGCCGATAGCAGAGTTGACATCAAAAGGCAGAATCCCCTGATTTGCACTGCCTGGCCATAAATTAACTGAACTCTACCCCCAGCACCCCATCCCTATGACCTCTGAGGTGCTATATTTACCAGGGCACTCTGTGTGCTAAGGCAATGTGGAAATCGGGTTAGTCATACTTTCCTGGAAGTGTGATCTTGCCCTGCTTGGCTGCAACCTGTGAGCTTCCCCAGCACCACAAGCACTTTCAAAACTGAATGCTTTTCCAGTGGAAGGCCTTCCTGCTCTATTGTGAAGCAGGACTGAAACGATTTGCATTGGGAGCCAGCAGGAATTCAGGTTGAAAAAAAAAGAAAAGAAAGGGGTGTGCTGAGGTGGCCGTATCAATGTGTTTCACACGGAGGTTTGCTTTCAGCTCAGAAAGGGATCAGTGGTTATGTGAGATAGGAGAGTCCTGCAGAGAAGTCACAGTTGTGGATTGTTCCCAGCTGAACTGCTGCATCTCTCATGAAACCTGGAGGAGTCCCAACACAAAATGCAATTATCTATCCTTAACATGTCGTGAGAACGAAAAGGGAAATTATATTGCAAGCAGGCTGTAAACAAGGAGAAAATGTACATATTCAAAGTAAATGAAGAGCCAGGATCTCATCCAGACACACTAAATTCAGCTTATCCGAAGGACAACATCATGCTATATCTTGATATTCCAGTTGGGTGGGTCTTCTGTGAAGTTAAAAGGGCTGGAGGACTCCTGACACTAAGAAGACTTCAAACTGAATTCAGAGAAATGTTGGCAACTTCAAAATCTAGGAAAAGTTCACAACTCTCTATTTAACAGCAATTTTATTTTAATTATGTTTTAGAGTAAATTAACTAAAACATCAAAATAAACTGAAGCACTTCTCTCCCCAAAATACCATCTGGGAAAAAGTTCTGCTTTGAGGAGCTGTTGTTACACAAAGGCTCCACAGAAAGCTTCTGATGGCCTGAGTTTCTGGATTTACACAGATTCAGTCCTGATAGCACTGGAATTTCAAAGGTGAGATATTTGTGCTGTAAGCCTTGATCATCCTCTGCAGAACTGCAAATGGACCCTGTGCTGCCTCCTGCCCTGCCATGCTGCATCAGCACCTTCTCACCCAAAGGCCAAGACCTGTCAAGACTGCTGAGGCTCAAATGCATCCGTAGCTCTGATTTCCCACCTTGTTTAATGGTTACCTCCCATAAAAGCCATGAAAAAGGCTCATAAAGACATGAAGAATTTTCAGACTATAAAACTTGCGCAGTGTAAAAGTCTCTGTTTTCTCATAGTCTTTGCTGTTTTGTACATTTTGTACAACAAAATGTCTCCCGCAATAATCTGCTGCCAACTAGCAGATTCTTCTAAAGAAATAATTTCTCATTTTTTTCAGGACAGCACACTGCTTAGCAGCATCTGCAAGGAGGTGGAAACGATCCCTCTCTGCCCTGCAGCCCCTTCACAGGGGTGCACTGATCACCAGCATAGGGTTACCCCTGGGAGACAGTAGCAGGGACCAGAATCAGTGAGTTGTTCAGCAAGTGAGCAGAGACATGCCCCAGATCAGTCAACAAACTGGAGAAGCACCTCCTCTCCTTCCAATCAGGGTTTTTGAGTAGCTGAACAAGATTTTCTAGTCCCATAGGTCATCTTGAAGGAGTAATGTCTTCACTCCTGGGAATCCAAGAAACAAGAAACTGTCTATGTGCAAGAAGAAAGATCTTCACACAGTTAGCACTGGCTGGACGAGGCTGGCTGTGGGCCAAAGAGTGAGGCAGCTGCTCCCCAGTGCTCTCCCACATGTTGTGTCAGCTTCGCCAGAAAGTTAGGTTGATCTCCTCCAGCAAGGTTAGGCCTGGAAAAATGACTAGATCAAGCATTGATTTGGTCAGTGAAAGCACAGCTGTGCCCAAGGCAGCTACTGCAGATTAACAACAGAGAAGTGGGGGACGCTGCCCCATACATCTTTCCAAGTCTCATAAGTGTAATAGAGTATGAATACCAAAATGGCATGAATCTGAGGTCTGCTGTCTTCCAACAACTTCTGGAACAATCCTTACACTCTTTACAAAAGTGAACAAACTATAAACCACCATAACATTGAGTGTGTATTGTATATTTACTCTACAAGACAGCACTGTAAGGAGCTCTGGATAGGTAGTAAGAAACCCTGGGGGGATGAGGCTTGCAAGCAGTCAGGGCTCAAAAATCCCCTTACACTGAGTAACACAGACACAGACACAGACACAGGCATCTCTTACAGAAGGAGTCATAAAGATCTGTCCATCTTCATGTGTCTTTCCTTGACTTTGGCTGGCCTGTGAGCAAGGGGACCAAGAAAATGATGCACTGGAAAGGACATTTTCCTTGTGGAGTCAGCTAGGCTCTGTCTTGAGATTTAATTTCCTGTGAACCAAAGCAGTGTCAGAGCCTGTTGGATGGCAGGTTGTCTGTGAACTGGGAGTGACAAACCCCTGTCATAAAGCTCTGGGCTTACTCTACCTGAACTCTGTCTGTACTCTTAAATAAACAGACCAGGGCTCATGAGGCCAAGTGCCACAACACAGCTTATATACACACAGCTGAACTTTCTTTCCCCTTGAAAGAGAGTGGCCTTATCCCTTCTGCATTTTGAAGACTGGACTAAAACCATGCTGGAGAGCAACCAGAAAACTTGGTTTATACTGGAAAACTGGCCAAGCCCGGCCAGTCAGCCTGGAATCCTGGTGCCAAAGGACACCCTCCTGTGAACCAGGTTCCCAAGGCTGGTCTGGCTGCAGCTGATACAGCTGAAGCAGTTGCCATTCAAAGTGTTCATCATCCCTCCACCCCACTCACCTCAGCAATTCTGCTACCATAGCTGAGGGAATTACTTATCCAGGCCAGGTCAGCCAACCTGGATGAGTTTGAATGGCTTTGGTAGAAGGCTCTTTGAGGACCTGGGTCAGTCAGAGAGATGGAAATTAAGGACTGCTTTTGCTATCAGCTATGATGTCTATAAATGTGAAATGACCTGAAAGCAGGTAAGTTTCCCTCTGGTTGACGTGCAGAGGATGTGTAGTGGCCTTTGTGTACCCTTCATGCTGAGCACAAGCCATTCACTGCTTGTTTCAGTTTGCAGCTCACTGTGACAAAATGTGACTGTGCCAGGGGTCTGCCTTTACTGGGAAAATTTTACCAGTGGAGAGGGTAAGCCTCCGGTCCAGTCCATAAATGCCTGGGAAAAGCAGGAGGAAAATGTCTCTGGTTTTTATACCAGCAGAGACCTCATTACAACTCATAGCATACCTGTACATCTTTCCCAGTTCTGGACAACTTCGTGGGCTTGGCCAAAGCCTTTCCCTGCTTGCTGCCAGTTGCTCTGGTTTTCAGCCAAGCTGCACAGATCAGCCTCACAGTAAGTCCCTGAGACTTCAAGTGCAGTAAAATGTAGGTCAGATCCTGCCCTATAGCTGGAGGCAAGCTGCCCTCTGGATCTGTGGAGCCTGTGGAGCCCCAGCTCCTATGTCAGGCATTGTCTCACCCTTTGGCTTGAGTTTTATTTGTGAGAATTAGCCTGGAGGCTGAGAAATTTGAAATGGACTGGCCAGTGTTTTTGAGTACAGTTGGGCAGAGAAGGGATTATGCAAAGCAGGAGACACTGGAAAATAAAACAAAAATACTGTACTAAAAAGTTGGTTGCATAATAAAAATAACAATTAATTTTTTTTTTTTAAATCTAGTGCATGGATAGGAGCCGTTACGGTCATTTTTTGACCTCTGCTCTACCAGCCCTCGGGGAGACGAGCAAACACAGGCAATTAAAGGGGGGCAAGCAGGCTCTTCCTTCCCCAGCAGAGCACACCACCACAGAGGGCTGCTCTGCGGGCCATGGGAGGGTGGGTGGCTGGAGAGCAGGGGTGGTGGGTGGCTGTCCATGGCAGGATGCGATGGCAGAGGGTGGGTGGGTGTCCATGCCCAGGTGTGAGGGCAGAGGGTGGGTGGCTGGCGAGCAGGGGTGGTGGGTGGCTGTCCATGCCGGGGTGCTGTGGCAGAGGGTGGGTGGCTGGCGAGCAAGGGTGGTGGGTGGCTGTGCATGCCGAGGTGCTGTGGCAGGGGGTGGGTGGCTGGCGAGCAGGGGTGGTGGGTGGCTGTGCATGCCGAGGTGCTGTGGCAGAGGGTGGGTGGCTGGCGAGCAGGGGTGGTGGGTGGCTGTCCATGAGGTGCGATGGCCCCACAGTAGCCCCCGCACTGTGCGCGGCAGGGCGAGCCGGCGCTTTGGTGCCAGCCAAGAAAACAAATGCCTTCCCGCTGTCTCCTGGAAATGCTTCCACCGCTCCCGCTGAGCGCGTTCATTTCAAAGCCCGCTGACTTTTTGCCCTTTCTAATGGAGCTTTAAATGTTTCGGTTTTCCAGGCTCCCCCCGGCCCGGCCCTGGGCTCTAATGCCGCAGGTTCGTGGGATGCCAGGGGAGCGAATGGCCAATCGAAAGGATTAGGGGCGGTTGGGATCCGAGGGGGACGGTGGTCTTAAGATTCTTCCCCACAGTGGCAGTGAAACGCTATAAACCTGCAAATCTTCAAACGTATCGGTTAAAGCCAGCAAAATCCCCTCTGGAGCCTGGCCGCTGCTGCCACGCCGCCTTTCCCAGCCCGGCCTCTCCCTTTTCCAGGAGCTGGGGGCTCCCGGAGCGCTCCCCCGCCGGCGCTGCCCCGGGCCCGGCCGCAGCTGCCCTGCCCTCCGCCTCCCTCCCGGCCGCCCTCCCGCCGCCGGCCGTGTGTGTGTTTAGGAGGTGCCGTTTCCCACAGCTCTGATCTAATGCAGCTGTAATTCAATCTCCGTGTGACCGGCACTCCGCCGGCGCTCTCCCACCCGCCGGCAGGCTCCTCTCTCCCAGGCTGTGTGTGTGTGTTACACATTTACACTGTCAATCTGCCGCGCTCCCCTCAAACAACCCCTCTGTGTGGATTTACGATGTCAATCAGGCGGGCTGTCGGCGGCCAGCGCTCCCCCCGCCGCCTGCGCTGCCCCCGCAGCACGGTCACCCTATACCTGCCACTCAGCCCCGGCAAAAGGACTTTTGTTTAATGGCATTTGTGTGCGGCCACAAAGAGCAAAGGCAGCTGAGGCAGATAAGGCTGAGAACCTGAAACAGATGTAAAAGAGATCAGATCCAGTTTTCTGCGGATCCTCAGCTCTTGTAGAGATTTATGACCCCTTTTAACCCCATTTTAAATAGGTTAAACCGGGCTTGTTTTATATGGACAAAATAAGACTGGCGCTCGTATAGAAATTTACGCAGAGGAACGGATCAGCCCCCCAGTTTTGCTCCATTCCTTACCTCTAAGCCAACCCCTTCGGCCACTGCATTGCTCATCGTTTGAAAACTTTACTGTGATCTCATTTTAACTCACATCCTCAGAAAGATCACAAAGCTGCTAGCTGACCTTTAGCCCCTGAAGAGTCCTAATTTTGGGTTGGCAACTTACAGCTCAGCAAGCGCAGCAAGGCAGGCGGACAATAGCGGCGGCTGAGGACGGGGAGCACGGCACAACAATAAGCTGTCCTTGGAAGTGCTGGGCTGCGATTGTCATCCCAGACACAATCATGGGAGACTCGGTTGGGATCGCTTTCTCTTGGCAGACAGCTTTGAACTCTGCTCTTCCCTTCCTGTTTCTCTGTTAATTATAAGTTTCTGCTTCTTTCCAATGACAGATGAATCCGCCAGGGGTGAGAAAAACCAAAGGGACCAATTCTGCTCAGTTGGGGCTGCTGAGCCTCCACTGGCTCACATCCACTTACTCCAGATTTACACTACAGGGCCTGACTGGAGAGGAGAATACAGCTTTGTAGGTCAGCCAGTGGTTTGTACAAAATGCACAAACCTTGGAGAGGGTATGGCAGAGCACCGTGACACTACAGGTAGCAGTGAAGCTTTAAAGCTCGCTGCTGCAGAGCTGCCCTTTTTCTCTTCTCTCAGGCACCAAAAGCATCCCTTTCTAGAACATCCTGGGAGTCATTTCTTGAGGGCTCCTGCACCACCCAATGGAAATGGTGGCAGCTCTAGAGCCCCATTACAGCTCCAGTACCATTGCCGTTACCTCTGAGGAGACTTCATGGGTTTTTTTTCAACAGTGTCACTGAAAAAAAACCCAGAAGGGTCTTTTTGCAAACTTTTTTTTTGCAAAAATTACTTTCCCACTGTTCTCCTAAAATGGAGACTCACGACAAAGCAGCCCTAGAAACACTACCATAAGAAGAACCATGTCAATTATTTCCATTTCACGGGTATTACTGACTCATCACAATTTTCTATCACACTGAGCTTTTGAAGCCAGCTGTAAGAGGTGGAACATACTTCATTTTTGTCATGCAGGGGTTCTTATGAAATCCTGCATTTTCTCTGGTTGGGGTTGGAGGTAAAAGGGGGAAGTTCCCTAACCGCGACACAAAGAGTGTTTCAACTTGTGGCTGTGCCTCCACTCTCCCACACATGCACCTGTGTCCCCAAGCCTCTAACAGCACCAGAACTAAAAACAGCTTTGCTGTGCTCAAAGGAAAATAAGAAATGTGACCATCCAGCCTGGGAGGGAATGAGAGAAAACTTCTAACTAGAGGTGATGTCTCAAATCAGTATTCATCAGACAGTAGCTTACAGAAAAGGGCTCCCGACAAGAAGAAACAACACACAGATAAAAAAACAGACGTATCATAAAATAGAAAGGAGGCCTCTACATTTTCCCACTTTTAGGGCGAGCATTTTCTGCTGAACTCCTACCCAGCCCCCAATTCACACCCACGCAAATGACCACAGATGTCAGGTCTTTCCCCCCACAATTTACACATACATGAGAAAATACAGCTTGCACCAAGGGGGCACAAAATGAAGTGTTTGCCATGGCTGCTGGTGCTGAGGGTTCATGTCCATCAGCAAACACCCAGGGCTGGGGAGAGGATGCTCCGGAGATGCAGCATAGTCACCTCAAAGCTCTGTGTCTGGCAGATGCCCCAGGGGCTGGGGCTCAGACCAAATCCCAGCCTATCCCAGCCTCTCCCATCCCCGTGCTGCTGGAGGAGTTGAAGTCCCTCTGCCTTTGGGCAGAAAACGTCTCAGGGCCAAGGGCAAGTGGGTACAAGGCTTCTTGCTTCTTGAGCGGGAGGCCAGGTAGAGTTCAGCCTAACTTCCTACCCTTGCCATCTCTGCTTCAGCCTGCAAATTAACTCCATCACGCTAAACTGAGCAGAGAGAGTTGGTTTTATTTAAAGGTAACATAAAAAGCCTATAAAAAAGTTAAAAGCCTCATATAATTATCTTATTTTATTTTATTTTATTTTCAGTCCCATGGTATTAATTAAAAAAACTGCCCAGCCTGAGAATTTGATTCCTTCTACCTGATATGGGGACGCAAAGGAATCTCTCTTGAGAAAGGTCTCCAGAGTCCTTAATCACCATTTAGGGGCCCTGCTCTTTGAAGGGCCATAGAGGAACAAAGTGGTTTGGGGATTAGTGAATGGCTTTTATTTCTTCCCTAATGATGAGCAAAGTGCAACGAATGCCTAGGGCAGATGATAAATTGAGGTAGAAAATGTTGCACGAGTGCCTTTTGCTAAGCTAGAGGATCAGTGTCAACAATGTAAAAAAATGCCTCTGTTTGCTCATAAGAAATAATGTTTGAATCGTTAAACAGTCGAGACGGGATTGGCCATATTTAACTGGCTGGTACCTGCAGCCCCTCTGCAAACAACCCCTTTGAAGTGACTTCAAAGGGTCTGTGCACATAAGGAGAGGCTGCAGTATCAGTCACTCCATTGGGCACTCGTGGGACTGCAGAGCAGAACACAACAGAGCAGAGCTGACGCTGCCCAACAGCCTCATTCAGGGTTGGGAGTGAGAGGAAGGCCATCCAAGAGCCTCTGACAATATTTTACTCCAAAGAAGAGAGAGAAAACAATTCAGCATGTTCCCTTTGTTACTGTCCCACAAGCCACTTTGAGCTGGGGTTTCCTTCAGTCATGAGGGAAAAAAAAAAAAGCAAACAAAAAAACAACAACAACAACAAAAACTTAATTCTAGGGGGGAAAAAAATTAAATATAGTCATGATACTGTGTAGCATGTTTCTGTGGTGAGGGTGAGGAATCCAGGATGGAACCAATGTCCCCAGAAGTCACTAGAGACACTCTCTGGGTCTGAGGAGTGCCAAGTCAGGCTTAAGTCAAAGTTGGTGGGCAGCACAAGTCAGAAAGCTCTGATGGCAAAAGGGGTACAGAAGTTGACTTAACAGAAAACAATCAAATCTGCAAAACAGACTGTAATTTTTTCCTTTTGTAAGGCTGAGATACAGCTCTATCTCAGAGTGCAGAAAGGAATTAACTGACCCAATGAGACATATGGCAGGATTTGTGGAAGCACCTTTTCTCTTTTTTTTTTTTTTTTAATAGATAATTTTCCCTTCTTTGCACAAACATCATGTGAGTTGTAGAAGTCAGGTTGTCTATGCTATCCAGACAGACAAAGGGGGCATCATGATGTTGCAATCCTTGTTTTTTAACCTGAAGGAATGATACAAGATCCTTGGGTACATCTGGAGCTCAGATCACGTTCTTTGGAAACTAGTGAGATACTGACAGCAGGGTAATTTTGTGTGTTCCTTTACCTCTCTGTTCATTAAAGAGGAAGCCTATGAGGATCAGATGTTCAGAAGTGCCTTGATTTTATGTCTGGGGTTATACATTTCAGTGATATATGAGGTCCTACTCCTACTTATTCTGCTGTTACAAGGTTCAAAAGCACTTTCTGAGGAAAGACAGAATATAAGTATGTACTATATAATTTAATTCTGCAAGATAATCTTAGTAAGTGACCCTCACCAGAGACGTGTAAACATTCTTCCATTTTTAAAAGTCTAAAATCAGTTTTTACATTTAGAGGACTTCATAAGTCCTCTAAAGTTTATAAATTTAGAGGACTTGGGGAGGATGAGGAATCAGGCAAAACCCTCAGGATTTCTGAGATAATTATTATTTTTAAATAATGAAACAGCGTGAATAAGAGTGCTGTGTGTTTATCTTCATGGAGAAAAATACATTACCCTCTACTACAGAAAAGCAACTTGGTTAGCAACTTAGATACTTTTCAGGAATGAAAATAGTAGTGCTAGGGCAAGTGCTACCCAATTAGCAATTGGCAGAGAATGAAAATATGTTGTACTGGAGAATGCAGACTAGCAACATGTTTTGCTGCATATTACCTGAATATATAAAAAATGCTGAGTTAGCATTAGTGTCTTCCTTAAAATACCTATAATGTGCAGGTGGCATAAATGGATAAGGTGGGGAAAATACTGAGGAATTGTAAATATAAGGAGCTGGAGAGCTTGTGCTTGCCTCTCTTATATGAAACCAAACAAATGTGGAAGCGGTAGCCCATTGTTAAGATTGGAGCCAGAAGCAAATCCTTCAAGTAAACCAAGAAAGCATAGAGATTAGGAAAATATTGTGGTTAAACAAGTAACATAGGGATGGATACTATATAGACATTCTGAGGAGAGAAATTCAGGAGATGGTTTTTACATATACCAAGAATGTGACACTGCCAGCCTTTAAATCGGTGTGAAAAGTGGAAACATGTATCAATGGTTCAAAAGGACTTCTAGGAAAAAAATACAAATGGGTCCAAAAAACTATTCATGCAATCTGCCATGGCTGGAGGCAGAGGAGGGAGGAAGTGAGAAGGAAGGGTTCTTGGTGAAAAGCAGTGCCACAGCTTAGGATGCCCTTAGGTCACAGGCAGGCCAAGCATGGAGGCTTGATTCCCAGGGACCAATGCCCCCATGGTCTCCTCACAGGCCAAAACCACTGAATGCTGCCCTTCATCAAGAGCAAACTGAGGTCTTCTGCCTCTGCTTCAGAGGTAAAGGCTGACGGTAAGCTAGAGACAGCTTCGGCTGTCTTAGGAAAAGAGATCCTTCTGCAAGGGAAGAGTTAATCCTGGGAGCATGTCTGTGATCCTGGTAACTGCAAACATGTTGTGAACAGGCAGAAGAGCTGAACACATAAAGAGATCCGTAAAGAAAGCAAAATCAGTAGTAGGAAGTGGAGACAGGGGTGAGGGCAGTAGGTTCAGTGTGGCTCAGTAAAGATGCAAGCGATTAGGATGAGCAATAAGCAAAGGCCTTCCAACTATAAACAAGCTGGGGAAAGAAGACTCTGGGAAAGCTGTACAAATAAGCAGCAGTGATTTAAAAAAAGATATTTAGAGGAGGAAAAATAAATCTTGAACAGAGTCCTTCAGAGAGTGCTTGACAGGGGCAACCATCATGTGGCATCAGCATTCAGGGAAGGGCACGCTGTCCCCAGCACCCCCCATCTGCCAGCACTGTCTGACGAGCAAGGACACACACTGCCATCCCCAGAGAGATGACTGAGGTTTGGATCTCATCTCTGCAGGTGCTGGAGGTTGTGGGACTTCTAAGGAATACTTTATATTTTGTTAGTATTTTACTAATTCTTTTACACTGAGCTGATGAATAGGTTAACATATCATTATCTAGGATATGAAACCTTAATCTGTCAGCTACCAGTGTTTCATAGACAATTTTTCCACCCTCCCAGTCATTATATTTTATATATTTACATTAGAAAACATGAAGTGAAAAAATCCTGATAATTTTAATCATCTTATAGCCTGAATTGCTGCAGAAAGAAAAAAAAAAAAAAAAAAAAAAAAAAAAAAGAGTAAAAGGAGAAAGATGCTTTTCCATTATTTCCTTTAAAGAGAAAATTAGATACCACATGGTCATAAAGCTCTGACTTGAGAGCAACAACAAGTCCCCTTTCCCAAAGAACTTACAATGTGGAAAGGATAAAAAAAAAGAGTTTGTGCATAGAGGGGATAAATGGTCTTTTCATATCCATAAATGCTTTATTTTTGCATGAGTCACAGTGGGTTTGAGTAAGTCCTTTAAAATGCCACACATTTTGGCTCTGGGAATGAGCATTCTCCGTCAGAAATCGTTTCTTAAGGCCACTTAAGGATCTGTATGAGCTAGGGAAACTCAGAGCTGCTTCCAGCACTGCAGACCCCATCCCAGTCACTGGCTGTGGGGGTGCTGGGGACCCTGCAGCCAGCACCATTTGGGAGCTTCAACACGTGCCCCTAAGCCTGCTTGCATCACTGCAAAGTGGGTGAGCAGCGATGCACGAGCATCCCTATGGAGGGGGACACTAACTGGTACTAGCAACCAGTCTTGGTGTCCTTGAGTGAGGTTTTTTCTTTGTGTTTTTTGCTAGAAAACATCCCTAAGGATGGTGAGGGTGGTTCCTGTCAGGGAGGTCTGCTGTGCCAACACTTCAACAGGATCGCTTCAGGATGCTCACACTTAATTCCTACCATTCCACATTTTCAGAGCTTTTTCCAGTCCTTTTACCTAGCCTGAAAGGTTTCAGTTTTTCCCTCAGTGCTGCAGGACTGGAATCAGCTCAAAGCCCGGGGTGCAGATCTCCTCTGGGCCATGCACTGCTGCAGGAGCAGCCGTGTTTGCTGGCAGAGCTGCCCAGAGCTGTGCCAGTGCTGCTGTCAGGGCTCTGTGTGGACAAAGCAGACTAAAGGGCTTGGGGACAGGAAGGAAAACACAAGTGATGGGAGGCTTTGCAGCCTTCCTGGATGACTTTTCACCAGGCAAAATTATTTCTCCATCTGTCTCCCTGGAAGAGGCAGGGGAAAAGTGTGGGAAGAGCCTCCAGAAACATGGATATCTGCCACAGCTCGTGTTGCAGGATTTCTGGACCATGTTTACCTTTTATCACAACAAGCCACGGCTGAGTCATGGAGAAGGCCTTACAGAAAAACTCCTCTGAGTGGCTTTCCTCCAACAAATGGGGTTGCTTGGAATTGTTCTGGGAAGAGGGAGGGATTTTGAAGCAGAAACTTCGGAAGGCAGCACTTTGAATGATGAAGGTAATTCCCTTATGCAGTGGAAGAGCTTTTCACCTCCCTTTTGGCCCATTTGGCCTCTTCCATTGCTGAATAAGAATCACTAAATCTTCTGACAGTTAGCAAATGGCAAACAAGCCCTCAATGCTGAAAAAAAGGCCATCCCTGGGATTTTACTGAACTACATATTAAAATTAATTATACAATCAGTACAGTAGCCCTGCATTACCTGTTTGATATAAAAATCAGCTTTGTCCCATCTATTTGCCTCCCAGTGCACTTTGAATACTTCTAATGGGAGATTTCCACCATGGAAATGAGTGGAAGAGGCTGTCCTGTCACTCAGCTTTTCTTTCTTTGCAGCCACCAGGCTGTGGCTGGATTTGTGCCTGACATCTTAGTGCCATGCCTGCCATATATTCACATCCATTAATGAGCCTCTCTCCTATTCTGAATGTTACTTGTCACACGGGGAAGGTGAATCTGTTAAAAGGTGAGTCATGGAACAATCAAGACCAAGCAGAAGAAGCCACAGAGACTCCCTTAACAAGCAATGGCCACATGATGCAGCCAATAGAAGGGAGTTTTCAGCAATTATAATGAAAAATCATAGTCAAGACACCAGTCAGATTCGAATTTTTCATTTTTATCTCACTACAGTGCACTGCAGCCAAGAAATCACCTAATTTAGCTAAGCCCATCATTACCCTGCCATTAGGCCCTAGCGAGGAGCTGCAGGTACCCTGCAGGATTCAGTGCAGACAAGAGAAACCTCTGAGGGTGCATTTTTGCTCCTTTCAATCAAACTGCCAGGCCAACATGCAGGTGACACACTTAAAACCCCTTCAACCTGCATGCCCTTAGAGGACAGGTCCTGCTTTTATGAAGATGTGGCACAGCTCAATTCTGCTGGCATTTAATTGCCAGCACTCTGTGTAGCTGGTACCAGTGTCACCATTCCCACCTGCCTGGCTAGCCCTGAAACAAGCACGGGGGCTGCTCATCCCACAGGGCATCCCATCAGGAAGGAAGCAAATTGCAGTTCAAAATAGTGGCTTGTGGCCATCATTGATAGGGAGCACTTCCCAATCTTCCTCTTCTGGAAAAGAAACTGCTCTGCCTCCAGACCTGTCAGCACGGTCAGATAACATAAATTACTTGAGAAAAATAAGCATCAGATAAATTATTTCAGAAATTGAATATGGCTGATACAATTTTGAGAACAGACTTGCCAAAAATGTGAGAAGAGGAAAAGTAGTAGTGAGGCCAGAACACCATCAGGTTTAGGAATAACCCAGCATGCCTTGGGCATCTGCTGGATCCTCAGCAGCACATGGCCAGACACAGCTAGTAATTTTGAGGGAACACATCTAAAGCAGGACCATCACTGTGCTCCTTTTTTAACATCAGTCACCAGATGCAGATTTCCTTCCACAAGGGCTCAAGGACATCTGCCACCCTTCACAAAGAAAAGAACAGTAGATGCTATTTGACCTTTCTTCTGGGAGCAGCGTGTACTTCCTACACACACCTTTATGTCTGCCCCAGCCTGCATGTCAGTGCAGCTGTTGGGAGAGCAAGGGAAGGGAAAAGAGAGCCAGAAGAGACCATGGAAGGCAGGACAGGACCAAGAGGAAGCTTCACCTTCTTTGACACTAGCATCACCTCTCTCTTATCTGCCTTAGCAGCAACCCTTCATTCTTCATCCTTAAAAACCTCCTTCAAATTAGTCAAAGCTGAAGCTTGAGGCAAAAAGCAGCAGGTGGGCTTCAGCTTACATTAGACATTTGTAGTCCATGGTGGTGAGGGTGGCAGGGGCCACGTGCAGGGCTGCCTGAGCCTGGCTGCAGTGAAACCCTGCCAGAGCAGAGCTGATGCAAATGCCACAGCTGAAGCCAAGAAGGGTGACAGGAGCTGGTGAAGCAGCTGGAAAGACTCTTGGGTAGCTGTCTCCCCTGTTGTGGTCTAGAGGCAGCAGTGGGAGTTGTTCTGGTGTCTGCAGAGGGGAATGGAGAAAGGCAGGAAGGTGAGGAGAGGATCAGCCTCACCAAGGAGTGGGAAAGAGAAAGGGGCCCTACATGAGCCATATGATTGCTGAATTTTTCTTTCTCTCAGCTCTTGGCACAGATAAGAAAAATCCTTTTCCAGACCCTGCCAAGTTAACATGCCAATCAAGCTCTTTTCCATCCACATGCTGATATGCACAATTAAAAGTTTCAGAAAGATCCAGTTAAACTCAATATAAACCACAGACTCATATTTTATACCAGCCTCCCACAAAGCCTTTCATACCTAACCTAAACTCAACACTGCCAACTCTCCTGTGATGTTTCTTGATATTGTCTTGTGATAAGGGATATTTTTTTCTAAAGCCCCAGCTCCTAAATGGAAATCATTACAAGAGAATCTCAGCTTTCATTAAAAAGTAGATTTCTATCCCTTAGGGCCATGAAAGAAAGCTCAAAGCTGTGAATCAAGAAAATCATGCTGGCTTAGAAAACAGAAGGCAAAACAAAAGAAGCCAAGGATGAATATTGCAGCCATGGCTCAACACAGCTCCTGGACTGGGACAGCTGGGGCAGTCCCTGCAGGGCCATGACCCCACTCCCAGGAAAACTGCCCAATGGCACCATGCACTGCAAAATAAAGGTGCATAAACTTTTCTTTAGCAGTTGTTGGGTGATAGGACACCTTCCCTATGCCTCATTTTGGAGTGCACAGATGTAAAAAGTTTCACCAATAGACCTCCATACAGGCACACAAGCACAGACCCACGTCATCTATCAGGCCTGCTGCTGTAGACACAGTCACACCAACATAAAACCCAGATGAATCCATCACCCTCACAAGCATCCCACTACAGAGATTGTTCAGCTAAAATGAGGCTACAAAAATAGCCCAAAGATTCTTTGTTTTCTGATCACACTATTCAAAACACAGCAAAAATTGACAAGTGCTCACATTTTGCCTCCTGACATTCCTAACTAAACTCCTCCCCCAGTACAAAAAAGGAGACAGAAAGAAGCAATTTAATCCTCACCCTAATATGAAAATACATTCAAAAGGAGAAGAAAGAACAGAGCCTTTTGCTTGGCATTTCTGTCACTTTTATATACACAGATTTCACTTAGGTGCATGCTTAAACTGTCGTATTTTAATTTTTATAGCATAAACATCTGATTTTCCACACAGAAAGACCAGCTCTTTCTGCCAGTGAAGGACAGTGTTTTTTAGAGCAAGTAGATCACTGGCTTTTCTGACAAGATGCAGCAAAACACAGAGATAGGGGCTACACTCCTGCCCTGCTCCTGTGCTCTTCAGGGCTGAACTGCTATAGAGAAGGAGCAGGAAAAGAAATTTTGGATGCTTCAAAAAGGCAAAATGCATTGTGACCTTTGCAACAGCACTGCAGAAATCCAGCTGTCTCATGAGCAAGCACCAGACACAGCAGCATTAGTAAGCTGTGCACTGAGGGGCTCAGCCCAATGGTTTGCTTAGAGAGGAAATTGCTCGTGTAAAGGTTTTTAAAGCTCAGCTCACATGTGCACACACCCAGCACTCACTCCTCAGAGAAAAAAAAAATAAAATTCAGAGCTTTTTCTCTTAACACTTCTCATTTTCTAACTAAGATAATTGAATGACTCAGTGAGCATGGCTGGCATTAAAATCTTGGGGGAGGGAAAGGCAGAGGTAGCAAGCTCTAAATCCTCTGCCAAATCCCCTTTTCATAATTTATAGTCTGTCACCAGTTTATCACCGAGAACTGTCCCTCTTTTTCTCATTCTCCAGGCTCCTTTCCCAGTGGACAGTCCATGCCAGCTGTCTCGGCAGCAGGAACGTCCTTTTTTTCCCAAGCCTCGACCTGTGGGAAAATCTTCATTGGCCAGTAATTGATTCCACCCTGCCAGCTCCATTACTTTAGCCTACAGTCAAAGTGCCAGCAAGCTGGAGCCAGGCAGCCCCAGCCTCCCCTGCTGCTGCCGGCCTGTTGGCTACCGGGGCTCTGAGCTGATGTGTCAGCCCGCCCTGCAATTAGCACTAATCTGAAAATTGGCCTTTGCTAGCAAAGCCAAGCACCTGGCAGCTAATTGTTGATGTCAGACTGATGTGCATTTAATATGGAAAGGTTATTTATCAAAGAGTGCTTTTTTTTTTTTTTTTCTTTTTTCTGGTGGTTTGTCCCTGGATTGCCACAGGCGCTTACAGCCCACAGACCAATAAAGATCTTATACTTCATTTAACTTAAGGAGCCTTCTAAATACCCTTTTCAAACTCTCAGTGTAGGGCAGTGCAGTACTCATCTATTTATAATGTTTATAAGGCAATCACTGCTAAGCAAGCAATTATTGTTTTTAGTCTCTTTTTTTGGAATCAAAATATTGGGGGGTGAAGAAAGGTTGATAACAGAATAGCAAATGCTGGCCAGCCCTGGGATTAAAAATGAAGTTTTGACTCATCCTCAGAGCCTTGCCAGCCTTTTCTTACACCAGGCTACTTCAGTGTTTACAGTATTATTTCTGATTTGCATGGCTGCGTGTGTCATAGGAAACACACAGGGAAAAATACAGGTCCTGTTGATTTTAACAGAGGTTTTGCCACTCACAACAACAGAGCAGGGACTTCCCTGGTGGTTTTGT
The DNA here is from genome assembly GCA_026413545.1 of Cichladusa arquata. NCBI lineage: Eukaryota > Metazoa > Chordata > Aves > Passeriformes > Muscicapidae > Cichladusa > Cichladusa arquata. The sequence continues at coordinate 121,650,743 of JAOTQP010001286.1, forward strand.
GGAGACAAAAGGACATGATCCTTCAAGTCCCCATCCTGGTGTCAGATGGGAGAAGGTGAAGCTGCGTGTTCATGGAACCTCCCTCACACTGCAGTGAAGTTGGCTGGCATCTATCTATCTATCTATCTATCTATCTATCCATCCATGTATTGTAAAATGGGTTCTCTTGATTATTAAACCTGTAGCTAAGTGTTTTCCACGAGTATCAAGCAATGGCTAGACGGAAAACAGGCTCCAATACAAGCACTGCTATTGGGAGCCTGATGCTGCACAGGTTGCCATCTAGCACCTCCATAAATAGCCTAAAAAAGCAAATTTACGAGACATTTGAATAAAATCACATTTTTTTTTCAGACTGGACACACACATTTTAGGCCATGATAAAGTCCTGCTAGAAAACAATAAGGTTTTGCAGATCCTTAGAGGAAATGAGTATATCCTGTGGAGCCTTGGAGGTCAGCAAAGATACAAGCAGTGCATGTAAAGCTCTGCCATAGAACCTACAGGTAAGAAAAAAAGCTGATGGTTTCAAATGAAGCAAGAGAGAAGACAGTCCCCAGCATGAAAAGCTAAGAAAAGTGATAAATCAGAGGGGACAAACATAACAATAGTTTGATATAAATCACAGTCTGAAAGGGAAATGAAAAGTACCAGTATGAGTTGTGTGAGCAATTGCTCATATTCATCCCACAGGTGGAGGAAAACATTGTTTATATATATATTGAACATATCTCTTTTTGAATGAAGGTAGCCAAGTATGTTACAGTCTTCTGACTTCAAAACTATCTGTCTCTAAGCTGACTATCTTTTAAAATATAGAAGTATGTAATTTGTGTTTTTCCACTAACTTTGCACACAAGATCTTAAGTAGAAAGTAACCTACCACGCAGGATCTAGGATCTAGAGAAGGATCATCACCGCAAAAGAAAAAAATACCTTTCCAAAGAAAAAACTAATTAATTAACATTACATCATTTATTAAGCATTGTCTGCACAACAACATCAGTGCTAAGGTAATGAATGGAGCAATGTGAGCAGACAAAGTGGAGGCAGCCAACATACTGGGGCTGAGTGTTGTGGCAGGCAGAAGCTGCTCTCAGTACCCAGCATCCAGCACAGCTGGAAAAGTCCTGCACATCCTGGTGGTCTCAGACAGATGGATGTTGCACCAAACTTTCATCACCAAACTTTCATCACCAGGCCTGCTGCACTCTGCTGAGACCAGAAATCACCCCACGTGCTCCGAGGAGCCCTGGGCACGGTGATCCTGCTGGGCAGAAACTCCAGTGCGGATTTAGGAAGAGCAGCCCGTGGGCAGGGCTGTGTGCAGGGCAATGGGCTGCTGGCAAAGGATGGGTGCATCCTGCACACATCCCCCACGGCATGTCCTCCTGCTGGATAAACACTGACTCCAGGCACAAAACCCCCCTCGGGTGCCCTTGCAGCCAGTGTGGGAACTCAGCAAATGCTTCATTTCAAATACGTGCTTCAACCCCCTGGGCTGGTCCTTGGTCAGGCTTTAAAGACGTGTTGGGAAGTTTTGGCAGCGTTGCTTTCAACTTGGCCAGCAAGGAGATGTTGAAAGTTACACGACTGCATCCACCCTGGAGTTCTGAAATGTGTTAATTGAGACATTCTGTTACCAGCCCTTTCCTTCCTACGCAAGACAAAACCCACCGGGTGCTAAACGTGCCTGAAATGATTCGTGTGCTTTAATGCTTTCCTGAATATGGATCAATTTTAACACTTTCTGTAACGCTTGTATCCTAGCCAAGACAAAGCTGATGACTCCAGTCTGCGTCAAGCACACGTTTAACACCCTCTGCTGAATAGGTCCTAGAAGAGGAAAGAGTTCAAGAAGTCAGGGCAGGAGAGCAGCTGGGTAGATGTTTGTCTGAGCCGTTCTTAAAGACTTCCAGTAACAAAAGCTGCGCAAGTCCCCTCTGGCAATTTACCCTGCTCCTTCAGTTTCCTCACTGATCGAAATTATTTTATGAAGTCTAATGCAATGCTCTCCTAGTGCAATTTAAACCATCACTTTTCTTCCCTGTCTTCCATGGACACAGTGAACACTGCTCCCCCCAGCTGATGTGTACTCATTTGAAGCCCTCTGTATTTCCATTAGTCCAAACGATGCTGATTTGTCAATGTTTCCTCAGAAATGTATCCCAGGTCCCTGAGTACTGTTTCCCTCTGCGTTCTCAACAACTGACCTTTTTGCAGTGCTGAACCTGAAACTGAACTGTTGCCCCAGTGGGGGCCACACAAGTGGGAGCAGAGGGGAAGGATGAGGTTGTAGGTCCTACCAAGCCATTCTCCTATTACATGTCCCAGTGGGACACTTGCCTTCCCCACCACAACATGGCAAGGCTGACCTGTTCCCCTCTGCAGTGCCATTTTGCAGAAGTACTGCCTCTCACTTCATCACTTCACAAGTCAGGAGAGCCACTGGGACCGGGTGCTTCCCCACCATCCCTTTGTGCACCAACGGTTTGGGCAAGATTCCTTCAAATCCTTGCTATTCCCAAGGGGCAGGCTCTTCTCACCAGTCCTCCCTCAATCCAGACATCTCTCCACACATCACCTCCCCTCACAGAGCCCTCCATCTCCCCTTAGAAAATGAAATTCCCACCCAGAAGTCCCTCTGGCACCCTCCAGACTGCACAGCACTTTCCCTCGCAGCAGAGCAGGATGGAGCTGACACAGAAGTGACATGTGTGCTGTGACAGACCCACTAAGGTGTGCTGTGTGGGGACAAGCATCCCTGATCCAAGGAGGGGTCCTTGGGAAGGGCCAGTTTCACAGGGGCATCGATCCCTCTGTTGATGCCAGACCAGAAGCTCCCACTGTCTTGGGAGCCTCCTCCTCCTGCAGAGCTGAGGGACAGCCAGCACACTCCAGAACTCAGGTGCCCATGCCAAGAACTGATCATGGAGGCTGATTGCATTCCCCTCACCTCTGAACACAAGGAAGCCAAGAGCCCTGCTCTCCCACTGCTTGGCTGGCAAACTTGGGCACCTCGGGGGTAACTGCAGGTGAGTTTCTTTCTAATTCCTCCATGATGAATCCCAAAGGATAGCTCTGGTGAGAGACTGTCCAAGTATCATTATTGTATGCAAAGTACATAATATAAATATTATTTGGACACTCACCAGCACACATTCTCATATGGAGTACAGGGGCTGCTAGTTAAGCAAGAGTTTCAGCAAAAAAAAAAAAGGGGGGAAAATTTTCATTACATTGTTTTATTTAAGTATTAATATCACTAGATAATACATATCCCTGTAATCTGGAACAAGGGTTTACTTCTTAGGATATAAAAGCTTCTTTCTATCAGATTGGAACACGTGTCTCTTGGTCAGCTTGTATCTTGAGATACTTAAAAAAGAAGGAAAAAAATGCAATTTTAGCAATAGCTAAAATAAGGAAAAGATCTCAGCCTGTCCAACCAAAACAATGACCTGATGCAAAAGTCAAGTCTATCAGGTAATGCTCAAGGGAACATTTTAAATAAGGAAAAAAGAGTGGAAGTGGGAAAAAAATATCATCATTGTATTCTTATGCAGTAATGTTCCTCCACTAGCATTAAGAGCTTATCTCCCCATCTAAGCACTTCTCGATAACAGACTGGGTTTTATGTTGAGTACAGGCTGTACCAAGTCTCTAAAACCATTCTATTGTTAAAGATTATATAAAATGGTCAATCAAAGTGTCACTTCTTCCTGCCCGTCCCCCAGGCTGCTGTTGCAATAATTCCATATAAAAGCCAAGCATGAAGGGGGAGCAAAGCACCAGGAGAGGGAGAAAATGGCACATTGCAGAGCCAGCAGGCACATGGGACACCCCACCACCACACAGGGCAGCACTGCAGTGTCACCTGAGCAAAAACATCCAAATAAAACTTGTCTAGTGGATTTGTCCTTGCAAAACAATATTTGTGTTTAGCACTCTGTGCACCTGCAGAGCTGCTGAACATCCTTCTGTGCCTTGTTTGGTACAACAGGTCCCAGCACAACAGAGAAGTGGGAGATGAAGCCCAAATAAGCTCAGGAGAAGTCCACTTTTCTAGCATTTTGAATGAGATTTCTAGATATCTAGAGATTTCATGCTGTATCCATGGCTCAGAAAGAAACTGTGTCAGATTAAAACAATGGAAAACCATTACATTCAGTAACTGAATTTAAAAATCTGTTTGTTTTATTGATGGTAGTGGTTTGGGGCTTTTTCTCCCAGTAGGTTTTCATACCTATTATAGTGGAAAACTGAAGGGCATTTCTGAGAAGGCCTGAACTGGTAAAAGATGGCAGTTTGGAGCTCAATGTTCATATGGGATGGGATACAGCTCCTCTAAGCTTGAACAATCCCACCAGGCATTATGAGCAGCAAGGCTTTAGGGACAAAGTCCTTTTATGCATGAGGGCAAAGTTATTCCTTACACTGAAAGAACAATCAATCCCTAGCATAAAACATTATTATAGACCTCTATTACACCTGCCCTCAGTCATCTTTGTCTCTCAGCACCAGAAGGACACAAACCAGCTCCATCTCACCCTCAATGCTCATATTCCTGGGAAAACTGAGTAGGCAGAACTGCATTCATTTGTACAGGCTTGAAAAAAGCCTTTGTTAAGTATTTGCTTAACATACAAATGCCTTTCACATTTCAAGACAGACAAATCCTAATTATGTCCTAATTAGGAAGGGATCAGAAGAAGTCCTTCCTCCAGTAGAGATTTTCCAAAATTTTTGCCTGGATTCAGCTGCATATTCTAAGCACATGGATTGACAGGGAGGGGAGATGGGTAACAAGAGAGCTTGTGCTATTTGTGATTTGTGCTAGAGACCACATAAAGAAAGGGAATTGGAAAAATAATTCCCAGTTCTCAATTGCCCATGAGCTGGTTGAGACCAAATACAGTTTGTATCAACAAGAGCAGCAAGCCACTAGCATATCTCATTTTCATCTGCTGTCCATGGGGATCTGTCATGAGATCCTTAAAGGAAATCTGCATATCATTGCACCAGGGTCCATGTTCTCTCACACACAGCTTGCAGGCACACACAGGCATAGCTGGATCATGTGCTGGCAAGTAACGGAGAAGTTGAGCAAACATACCTGAAATAGCTCACATACTTAGAGATGCCAAACAGGCTCCTGACACCATTTCCAGAGGGCTTTTTTTGCCCAGCTCTGCATCCCCCAGCCACTCAAACAACAGTTGCTCCTGTGGGCATGCTCTCTCACACAGCCATCAATTACAAGGTGACGAATTGAAGAACAATCATTTGTCACTGCAAGCCAAAACAAGCAGCCCTGCTCCTTTGTGCCCAGCTCTGATGGGGAGTTTTCCCAGGTCCAGGCTTGCTCCAGGGCCCCACTGTCTGGTCCTCCTGCCTCCCCCACTCCTTTTCTTCTAGCCTGCTCTCCCAGACTTCCTCATAGAGTTAAGCTTTCTCTCCTTTTTTCTGCCTCTTCCCTTGACCCAGCTGTGCTACCCATCCTCCCAGGTGCTCAGGATGCTATAACAGGTGAAACAGAGCTACAAACACCCCAATCAACATGATTGCTGTGTGTTGGAAGCTTCATCCTGCTACTGCCCCATTGCAAAAGCACCCAAAACTGAAAGCTAGTGTATTCACAAGGAGTTGATTGATCAGCAAAGGAGCCTGAGGACCAAACCTGCTTTGTAGAAGAACCAGGAGGGTTTAGGAAGCAGAGAAAATACCTGAGCAATGCAGAGAGGGTATCTGAGAAATGGTAGGGGATGGCTCAGCTAAGAGTGGGGAAGATAGTCTGGAAATGGCAAATGAAAAAAGAAGCTGGGCTGCCATGAAGAACCTTAGGGGCAAAGGAATCTAAGAGATGAGACAAGGAGCAGATTCTCCTCTGCTTTAGGTGTTGAAACAGGACTGATGCTCATGCCAGACGCTGCATTGCAGGGCAGTGGGGAGGCCCTGGCGACAGCCAGGTGAGGCTGGTGTCCCCATCCCCTGCACAAGATGAGGCTGGTGTCCCCATCCCCTGCACAAGGTGAGGCTGGTGTCCCCATCCCCTGCGCAAGGTGAGGCTGGTGTCCCCATCCCCTGCGCAAGGTGAGGCTGGTGTCCCCATCCCCTGCACAAGGTGAGGCTGGTGTCCCCATCCCCTGCACATGGTGAGGCTGGTGTCCCCATCCCCTGCACAAAGTGAGGCTGGTGTCCCCATCCCCTGCACATGGTGAGGCTGGTGTCCCCATGCCCTGCCAGCCGGGTGAGGCTGGTGTCCCCATCCACTGCACAAGGTGAGGCTGGTGTCCCCATCCCCTGCAGAGGGGTTGGTGCCAGGGAGCCTGTTCTGCACACCCAGTCCTGCCTGCCGCTGGGGCGACCATCACAAACCCCTCGGAGACAATCAGACTGAAGCCCAGCCTTCCCCTGGGGGCTTCACTGCATGGCCCGGGGGAGCAGCATATGGGAGTCACCGGGTGTGGCTTTGCAGCTCGACTAGGTAAAACCCGAGCACGAAAGGATGCCAGGCTCCTGGGAGGACACGGAGGGGACGGAGCTGCCCGCCCGCTCGCAGGGTGACGGCCCCGCGCTGTCAGCACAAAGCAATCGCGATTAATGGGCTGTGGCAATCGGATCCCAGCACTGCCGGAGACAGCAGGTCCCACCATTTGCACGCAGTAAATTATTCAGGCTGTCAGCTGCTGGGATGCGGCTCGGTAATGCCGCGGTCAAGCGCTGGCCACATGGCTAATGGGAGGTGTGCCGCCAGGCAGCACAGCTGTGCCAGCGGCACGGCCCCGGCCACACCCGGCTGTCACAGCCCCACACGGCTGACAGCCCGTCCTTCGGCAGCCAAAACCACCGCCACGAGCTCCACAGTGTCCCTCTGAGCTGCAGTTCCAGGGCTGTGAACCTGCGAGTGTGGGGAGAGCGGGGTGCCAAGAGCCAGCTTCAGGGACCAAGCCTACCTGAGCCTCCAGACATGGACACGTTTGTCAGGAATTAAATGAATGGCTGGACTCAAAATTGGAGTATTCCAAACATAGCATCATATAGTAAACTCAGAGTTTGCCAGTTAAACCAGATTTTTACAAAGCCAAAGATGGTGCTCTAGAAGGACCTCAATTCAGATGAGTGCCCAGTGAGTACCCACAGGCCATGCTGGACCCACATCCCCTTCTGCCCACCTGGCTGTGAGAAGTGTTTTAATGTACACATCCTCTTGCAACAATAATTAATTCAGAACAACCTTTCAGGGTGGAAAGACTGAGCTCTCCCAAGCTCGAGTACTTTTTTCCCAGAGCACAGCATGAAGAATAGCAAACATGAGGCAGAAGGGAAAGGGCTATTTGTAAAGTAATGTGAAAAGAAAAAAAAAAAAAAATCCCAGGCAGTTGTCTAGTCATGCATAGATGCAATTCTTCATCGCTGTTTTCCCACGGGGAGAAGGGATGCCAAGGGACCTGACACAAACACAACACCAAACTCAGAAGGATGAAGTTGTTTCTTCATTAGCACCTCAGTGTGGACAACTGCAGCAAAATCCTGTCATTTACATTCAAATCAGACCTGCTTCATGCAGGAGCCTGCCCACACTCACTGGTGCACAGCCTGAGAGGGGCTGTATTTCATCTCAGGAGCCTGAAATGGTTCAGAGCTGTTCCATGTGGCTCAGCACCTGTACCCTTGCTAAGCACCATTCCCCCCAGCAAACATGCTGGGCTGCAGGTCTGGCAGATCTCTTGGGAGTACTTGGCTTTCTCAAACATGCAGGCCTAGTGGAAAGGAAACATTTGATTAAGAAATATAGTGACAGTTTTCTAAGGTAAGCTAAAAAAAAAACCAAAATACCACAGATCAATCCTCAGGCTTTTAGAGTTTAAAATTTAAAAAACAAAGAGAAACAAAAGAGAGATGTCAAATAGTAATACTCTCTGTGAGCACAGTAGCATAAATTGGTAGGAGAGGCATGATAATGGATAGCAAAACTGAAACTTAGAGGCACAAGGTCACTTTGCTAAATAACTACCTGCTTCAGAATGTATAGGCAAATCAAGGTGCCCATGTCAGCCTGATCTCTTGAGCTCACATGTATTTGAAAATGTCTAGGTATATCCCATTCAGTCTGACAGTATTTAGGACAAGCAATTGAGAGTGTGATTGTCAGAAGGCCAGGCAATTTCAGATCTACAAAGACTTAAAATTCATTCAAGTGCTCAAAAGTATGCAGTGAATAGTCCTATCACAACCAAAGGGCCATGCAGCAGCACAGAAATTCAGGCAAGCAGTATGGGTTTTCACACATCAGAGCCATATTTTTATCCTCATTGAGGTCCAAAGTACTTATGCATCTATACACTAGCAGTAAAACAACAGAGTGATCCTTTATGACAGTATGACCATAATCTAACTTGACAAATGCAGTTGTCAGCATCCCTTAAAGTAAATTATATCTACACCCCCTTGACTAAATCCTGAGCCCTTTCAAATAACAAAACAAAGAGCTCTCTCCCAAGAGTTGTGTTCTCTGCATTGTATTTTCTGACAGGCTTTCCCACCATCAACCTTTCATCCTGTTGAACTGATTTCCATTGTAAGCAGCAGAGGGCAGGGAGGATAACTCCTGCTAACCTCACGCTGGTGAAGTGTGGGCCTGCCCAGAGGAAAGGCAGTAGAGAGGGCACATCCCTGGCAGGGCTGACCACCAAGTCCCCTGTCCTGCTGAATAGGGCAATATGTATGTGCAGCTGTGCTTTCCAATAAAGAGCAGGTAAGCTGGGACTAACAGCTGGGAAAAGCTGCCCATCTTCAGAGCTCACAAGGTGCCACGGTGGTTTGCACCAAGGTGCTTGGTTGCAGCTCTTCCAGCCTGCTGCCCTCACTGCCACCAGCAAACAAGGCACCCAAAATAAGGTTAGAGACACTGAAACTGACCCTTTCACAGGAGGGGCTCAGCTGAGCTCTGGGTCTCACCAACGCAGACAAGAGATGCAGTAAGGTCCTGCCAGCGGCACTGTTGCAGAGGGTCAGCAGCAGGCTTTTGTCTTTCTGTGGAAATGGAAGAAAGAAGCCTTTTATGGCCTATTTTCTCCCCCCAGTACACATGTACATTTGTATTCTTTACTGTCTGTACACTGTACACCTCTCAGGCTTGCACAAGCTCCTGCTCTGCCCAGTTTCACTCACCTGAGACTCAATCCTGCTCCAGGAAGACCTCCTGCCCTTTCAAAACCTCTTAATAAATGTGGAACAGTAAGAGCACTTCTTTTTCATGAATACAGGGCCTCTTGGCCTGTGTGCCCCATCCTGGCCTGGTTTTGCACTCCAGCAAGAGGGAAATGGTAATGATGCTCTCAGGGATGACTGGGTGCTTTATCACCAGAAGACTTCCCATGGCAACGCTATAGGCCTGCAGGGAGGGTGGATAGAGCCCAAGATGAGCAGGAGTTCTGTTTGCTTTGTTTTCACATTGTTCTCTGTAATTTCTTTATCCTGATGTTTTGGGTTTCACCCATAGGAATTCCTTAGGTGAACCCTGCTTTCTGTATCAACAGTAGATCTCAGCCCAGCCTGTGTGGTTACAGTTTTAAGGGGAGATGAAACTGGGGTCCTGCTCACATGCATGGCTTACTGCACCAAGAGAATGGCTGATCCTCACAAACCCTGGTCCTGGGGTTTCATCCTGTCCCTAACCTGTGCCATGGCAGTCTCACCCATGGGCATCCTCTTGCCCTAGTGCTCAGTAGTGCTCTTCTCTTGGAGATGGAAAGGCAACAGCCCCAACTTGTGCCAAATGCCCTCCCTCCCTCCATCTCCCCACCCCTATAAGCACATCTTCCGAAATAAGCAACCATAATGATGAACTAGACTTACATTGAACAAACAGCAGGGTCAAAATTGTTTGGGAACTCACCTGGGAGTGAGTTTCTTGGGTGGGAGGTAGCAGAGTAGCTGTGCAAGAGCAGCAGTCTCTCCAAATGTCTTAGCAGGACCCAGGGAGGATGTGCCCATAGCCTAAGCACACTGCATCTATGTCAAGGTACCCAATACTGACCTTGAAAGTCATCTTAGGTATGGGCCTCTCCTGCTCCCATGCTTCCAGTGTGCAGCTTTCAGCAAAAGGACAAAAATCTGGAGGACTATCAGATTTACTAAATCACGCTTTAGCCCTTGCTGTACACATCAGCCACTCATTGCTGCCAAGAGACATGGTGAGAGGTTTGATGTGCCTGGTGACCACAGCCTTCCTCCCATCTGGGATCTCAGATGGACAGATCCAGACTCAGAGAGCAGATCTTCACCACATCACCTAATCACAGTTCACAGCAGAGTTCTCAAAGGCACAGAGTGCAGCCACCTGGATGTGCCTCACTGCAGGGTTGAGCCCTGATCAAAGTCAGGAAGTGTTCAACCAGCCAGCCTCATCTCACACACCATCTCAGGTCTCCTTAGGGACTCGGGATCAGTGACACCCACAGACACACGACCCTGGGGGGTAAATGTTTACAGCTGCAAGGCAGCTTCTGCTCACTGCTGCTTTCAGAGCCCCAGCAGATAGAAAATAGCAGGTGCATTAAGCTCCAAAGTAAGATTATAACATGCTGTAAATTAAAGTATGATGAGCTCTTTGTCTTCAGTCAAATAAGGAATGATGCATGGAAAACAGCAGAGGCTCACATTCGTCTCCCAGTGATCATTCACAGGTTGCACAACAATACAATTTCACACAAAGAAATCAGAGAATGTCTCTGAAATGTAAGATCTGCTCCTCACGGGTATTTTTTTTCTTTTTCAGTAAAGATTTCCAATGTTCTGAATATAATGCACTTATAATAATAATTGGGGGGAAAAAAGTCTCTGGGAAATTATTGGCACGAACTTCTGGGTCTCTAAATTAAGGCCAGCCTAATTTTCCAATTAGGCAGCTTGATAGGCAAGATGACATGTGTAGAGTAGAAGGGCAGGCTCTAAACGGCATTTTTATGAACATTTCTCATGCCTGCAGCAGCCTTTCTATACCCAACAGCTGAGGAGTGCACTTTCCCATGCCGTCAGGGGTGAGGAGGTTACGACTCCAGCATTGTGCCCCTTGTTTTTCACAGCCGAGCCCGGCGCGCCGCGGCGATGAAAGGGTCGGGGCGCCCGGAGCCCCCAGCGCCGCTGCCCCGGCCCCGGCTCGCTTTAACCCGCCCGGGCCCGGCCCGCCGCAGCGCTAATTGCCGCGGGCAGCGCCTTTTTCAGAGTCGCTCAGTCGGTAAATGAAAGCCCAGCTCCCCGGCGATGCAGCGTGCGCAGAGATGCCGCAGCGGGGGTGCAGGGGGCACGGCGAAGGTTCCGAGCTGGCGCTGCTCTTTCACAGCTCGGGCTGCCTGCCTGTGCTGGCTCCCGGCCGCGGCTCCTCACTGCCCCCCGGCCAGGGACACCCCAGCCCGGGGCTGAAGAACCAAACACCACGGTGAATTCAGCACAGGAACCCGAATCAGAGCGTGAGACATCAGTCACTCAGAGCAAACCCTGGCCCCCAGAGGAAACGAAATCACACATCAATACCTGCTCTTAGGTGAACCTGAGCAAACCATGCCTGGCCTATTCCAATGTCCTTCTCTGGGTCAAGCAATCAGGCCAGGGTGGTTCATGCAAGGGCTTTGGCAGACAGGCCAGGCAGCAGGTAGCCAGTGACCACCAGGAGAGGATATTTACATAATACAGGAGTCCAGGACCATCATCCCTCCTTGAAGGAGAGCTGCCAAATGCTTCTGTCAGCCACACTGACAACACTGCCCATTGCCACTGACATCCTTCTCACACTGCACAAGAGCCTGGACCGATGGAAATGGGTCTCACCGAGCTTATTCTCAGTTTGTCCATACATACAGTAGGAATAAAGAAGGAGGAATGATAGCTTTGTTGGAAGTGGGAGAGGGCAGCAGCCACAGGCAGCAGCCACAGTCTCCCTTACACTGCAGGGAAGGTCATGTTAAAACAAAGAGCAAACCAGCCTCAAGGATACACAGAAAGTACTGATTTCTACCTTTCCTACTTCTTTCCTACTTCTGGAGAACCCCGATGCCCTGCTGTCCTTTGATAACTGGATTCCAAAGAGAAGACTGTACCCTCCCAGCTCAGGAGCAAATCATCTCCAGGTCAGGGCACTCAGAGCTCCAAGCTTTCAGAAAGGTAGAGAAACAAAAAGAAGCAGTGTTCAACCACAGTGGCCAAGTAAGAAGAAAACAGAATCACAGAATGGTACAGGTTGAAAAGGACTTCTGAAGGTCATCCAGTCCATTCCTCCCTCCAACAGGGGCCCATGGTCCTTGTTGCCCAGGACCACGTCCAGACTTTTTTTTCACTGTTTCCACAGGTGGAGACTCCACAACCCCTCTTGGCAACCTGTGCCAGTGCTCAGTCACTGCCACAGTGTAAAACTGTTTCCTGATGTTCAGAGGGCATGACCTGTGTTTCAGCATGTACTCACAGCCTCTGGTCTTGGCACTGAGCACCACTGGTGCATCCTTTGGGCCCTTTTGAAGATAGGAGTGATATTTTCTTTCCTCCAGTGCTCAGGCACCTCGCTCAGTCACCATGACCTTCTGAAATGTCCAACATGGTGCCCAGACACTCATTTGTGAGGCGGGTCAGGACATACATGAACTCTCTTCTCTGATGTATTTGTATGTTTTGGTAATTGGCATATCAGACTGTGGCCTGCAACTTCAATTAGTTTTGGGGTTTATTTGTATTCAGTGGAGTCATTTTGAGAAGAATTGAACAACTCCCCTCCCTGGGAAGAGAAGTATGAAGCCCTTAAATTTCTCCCCCATGCTACTGGACTGAGACAGTGAAATAACATTTCAGTTCCATATGTGCCATGTCTTAAACACAAACCAGGTTTGAGGTTGAGAAGATGTGCAAAGATTCAATCAGCAGAGCTGTTGTTGTGTGAAATACATTAATAGAGCTGGTACTTCAGTACTTCTTTGATTTCTTGTAAGATGGGAGAGAAAAGACCCAGTTTAATACTTTGAAAGTCAACATTTTAAAACCATTTTATTATGCCATTTTCAGCAACTAACCCAAAGCTACAGAATGACTACAGAATCTATTCCAAGGATGCCTTGGATCCCTTAACCCAGTTGGGAAGTGTAACTTCTGGCTGCTCTTGACAAGCAGCCTGCTGCAGACAGAAGTTAACAAATGGCAGATTTCCTCATTAGAGCCACCATGCAGTGAGTGCATCAGGGTGCTTAACTCTGATTGAATGAGGCACAGCCAAGAAGGCAACAGGAACACTCAGAGGTGTTTAAGATCTTACTCATGTTAGTCTAATGCAGTCATACCAGGGATAATATTTATTTTGGGTTATGGCCAGATGACAATGTAATAGCCCCATTTGGGCAGTCTAGACCTTTCATATTCAATAAACACTTCCCCAGAATATATAATGTATTAAAAAAACACATATAGAGTGCATGCTTGTATCTAGCAGAAATGCTCTCTAGCCAAAACAGAAGACTGGAATAGCTTTCCCAGCATATGGGATTAGTACTGCCAGAAAAAGAATAAAAAGCTTGAACAATAATTTGCCTGATTTACAAATGTGACAGTATTAAGAAATGAGGAGGAATCCAAACTTTCCAGAATGCCCTAAAGGGAAGTAAAATGTGAAGTATTCTTTTCTTTAGAAAAAAAGCTCAGTGCCAAAGCTTTTGTGGCAAGATGCTAATTTGTTTTCAATAGGCAGGTCTGATTTCTTCAGTATTTCCCCTTTTCCCCATCTCATCACCTAAAGGCCTGGAATATGAAAGGGCAGACAAGCCTAGGAGGATTTACTTGTTATAGCACATCAGTCATCAAAGGAACATTGAACATTGATTGTTTTTCTTCCAACTCCACATCATGATAAAGATATTTTACTTTCCAAGTATGTATAAAGTGTTTAATGTTCTGTTCATAAAATAAGTGGTAGAATTCTAGGACAACTTATGAAAGCCTTCAAAACAGGACCAGTATAAACGCAAAAGAGAAATTATTGCTTTAGCTAAAACCCAAGCCAGCTTTGATTCAGTTTTTATCAAAGCTAACTTTGCTTATAACCACATCTGCAAATCCAGAAAGCACTATGGACATTCAGGCACATGAGTGGAGTGAGAAGTGGAAGTGGATTAGAGTGAAGCTCACAAGCACTTCAGTTACAGGTCTAGAAAAGGTAAGTGTCCTCCTAGCAGAATAATGGAAATATTCCTTGCTTGTGCAGAAGGGAAGATTTGAGCCTGTCCACCAGAATCACCCATAGAGCTCCCAATCAAGCGGGGAGGCAAGGCTGGGATGGCAGCAGCCTCCTCCTCCTCCCTCTGCTGAGGATGCACTTCATGCTGCTCTCTGAGCACTCAGTGTTACAATTCTGAGTGCAAATTTTACACCAAGCATGAATTACAACTCCTTGAAGTGAATCTGTCATGCTCATCCAAATCTAAGTGAGAAATTTGTCAACTAAGAGATGTGGGCAGCATGCAAAGCAGAATATGATAGAGGATGATGAAAACTCAGTATCTGCTAATGAAGCAGGACTTGTGTTGTTACCTGAAAAATTTCAGAGAAATAAAAACATTCAACACTTTCAAATTTCAAGATTGTTACAGGAAAAAAACCCCAAATATCTGAAAAACAGATGAAGAAACAATGTCTTCTCAGCGGCATAATCAAAAAAAGGTGAGAGATAAATCCGTATGATTTTAGTAATGAACTTTGCTCATCTGGCCTATGCTTCAGAGGAAGACAAAATTACAAACTTTAGAAGAAAGCACAGCATTGGCATGTAGAGAAATTCCTGATTTTGGCAGTTAGATGAACACAGCTGAAGAACTTGGTTTATACTGCCCTCAGGATTCTCAGCAAAATGATGTATTTCCATTTACAGCTGGAATCTTGATACGTGTAAGTAGCATTAATTTGGCTTATATTAGTAGTACATGTAGTATATATATGTGATAAGAGTATTCCAGGGTGGTTGGGCTGGGCACAGTGCCACAGGAGCTACTGGGCTGGCTTTAGCCTTTCTTAATGTTAGCAGGAGCTAACAAAAATAACTGTTACCTCTTACCTGAAATAAGAATGACCTCCAAACAAAAATTCAGATTGATAATACTGCCCAAACCAAGATACACACAAGTTCACTCAGGAATCTGTATCACACAGACAAGGAGATTATACTGTGCACAGGTCTTGTATACTTCATTACACTTGTGCACATATGACAGTAGAAAAACGCAGAGAGCAAAAAGGGATGTGATCATGAAGAAAAAAGGAACTCCTGGGGATAGGGAGTAACCAGCAGAAAAGAGTCTGCATTTATTTTTCTGTATGGATGGCACTTGAAATACCTGCTTGCATTATCAATTTCTACTCTGATAAATGACTGGAGTAAAAAATAAGAACAGTCTTATAGACACAGGTCATGCAACTGTGCCATTGTGGCCGTTCAGTAATGAACGCTGGTGGTTTCTTACTCTGTGTGAAGGATGTAGTCTCCACACACTCTTGGTATATGCAGGTATTACAGCTATGAAACACAATTGCAACAGCTCACCACAAAGACATTTCAGAATTCCCTGCTCTGCCCTTGCATTCTGCCTTTGGGAGTTGTGCAGAACTGAGGCAATGTGCAATGGGCACAGGCTACCCCAAACAGAGACTCCTCCATGGGACAACTCTTGTACGAAGAGTTTGGAGGGCCAATTAATAACTGAAGGTCACTGAAGATGAACTGGGACAACAACTGGTTCACCAAAGGCCACAAAGACTAGCAGCAGCCTAAAGCCGTTGGAGGTTAAACCCTGCAATTTGTATGACTGGGTCAGTTTATGTCAACCCTTGGGTTTCCAAATAGAACTAAGCTGGATTTGAAATAGTAACCACTACAGCCTCCAAAAGCTACTTCTCTAAAGCTTATCCAGAGGAAGGTTTGATAAAATTACTATCTGTTACCCTACTGCAAAATAACTCTTATTCTGCCCCAAAACATTAACACATATACTTCCTTCTAAATCACTCTTATTGAAGGTTGATCAAGCATGTAGGATGAGTTATGTTCAACAGACAGGATTTCTTTGATATTTTAAATCCCTCCTGGCTTCTTAAAAAGGACTTCTTTTCCTGCTCTAGTGACAGAGTAACTCTTTACCTAGAGGCTAACACCCAATGAAATTCATGTTCAAAATCCCCTAATTAAGATCACTGAGATGAATGAGCAAATTAAAGCAACAAAATAAGCTCTCATTGCTTGTTTCCTCTCTCTTGTTTGGATCTATCCTGATTTCAGAAACAAAATTTCAGTTTGCAAAACTATAAAAGGATCTGCTGAAACATGCCCATTCCTTCAGAATTCCTTCCTTATGCATTTACTGTGTGATTCCTCCTAGTATTTCGGTAAATAAATACCTTATACTAAAAATATTCTTCTTGATAGATCATACATGACATGTATCTTGGAAACTTCTCATGTTGATGTCAGGCATTGGAACAGGCTGCCCAGACAAGTGGTGGAACCACCACCCCTGGAAGTGTTCAAAAATTCTGTAGGTGTGGCACTTAAGGACATTGTTTAGTGGTGAAGATGGCAGTGCTGGGTTAACAGTTGGAATCAATGATCATGGAGATCTTTTTCAACCTTAATAATTCCATGATTCTGCCTGCACTGTATCTCTTGTTTCAGTGTTATGAGAGGGCAAAGGTAGGAAATTAGTTTTCTTCTGTTTATTTGGTCAAAGGTTTTCTTTCAGCCAGAGGTATAAGAAACAATCAAACCACTGTGCATACAGATGTAGTTCCAGGTAAAAAGGCACTTCAGTTTTCCTTTTGGTTTTCTTTCCATATATTAAAAAAATATAAAAACCTTTAAAAAATAAATTAAAATGTTTAACCTATAAACAGGTTAAAGCTTTTGTATCCTGTTCTAAACGATGTACCATATGAAGACTTGCAGAGCTTGGGTGGCAACCTGACCCACCAGCCAGCTGTGATCTAACAGAATTGCCCCCCACTTCTGCACTGATGCCATCTTATCCAAGCACCTCCCAGATGAAGGCAAGGAAAGGGATGTGTGAGCTGTGACAGCCTGGAACCGGCTCTCTGGTACTCTGCTTCTTTAGGGATCCCTTACCTCCTCTTCCCTCACAGGACTGAGACATCTATGTACTCGTCATAAGAGGCAGAAGGAGCTGCACCATCCATCACTGCTCATGTGGCCTGCTCCAGCAGAAAGATGAGGTGTCTGTAGATTTGGGTCATACATGCTTAGGCCAGTACATGTTTTGCTGAATTTCGTGCAATTTGCTGAATAACATACATATAAAAGAAACACATTGTCACTGGACGGTCACTGCAGACAAACAAGGCATTCTATCTTAACAAATCTCATTTCATTCCAACAATTGGGAAAAATATTTTAAGATTAAACAGGCTTTCTTTTGCAATTCAGTGGTATGAAAGGCAAATTTCACTTTTCCCCAGCACACCTGCTAGGCACTATGCAGATCACAAATGACTGTGCAGAATTCAGGATTGGATACATCAAAAATCAAAAGAAGTGTTCTCTGGTAACAAAAGCTCCAAAAAGACATAGGAAATACCACAGCATGATTCTTTGTGTGTTGTTCAAATACCCACTATATTTATCTTAAATATATTTACAGAATACTAAGACCTACACTTGGCCAACTACACTGAAACAGCTTCTTTCCATTTTTATGAACCACCAAAGAAAATTTACTAACATGCATTGGAAATGGGAGCTCTGATTAAAGCAAAGAATAATCTCTAGTGCCTCATGCAGATGGAGAAAAAAGCTTGATGTACTGTAACAGATATTAAACTCAGTATCAGCAGTAAAACAGCCTGCACTGCAGCTTGGAAATCAGAAACCCTTGATGCTGTTCTGTATGAAACACCATCCTAGAAGCAGCACCTGACAGCAAGCTTTGGACTTCCTCCATGGAAAATCAACAGTCCTTTGGGATAGTATGATGGACTCTGAAATTCTTTATACAAGAATATGAACACATTCAGTTAACCTACAGAAGCTCAATTAACCTTCACCTTTAAATCTAAAGGCAAAGTTCTAGAAAGATGAGTGAATAAAAATGGAGCAAGAATTAGGTACAATGTGCTTATTGTCTTTTATTGATCTCATTTTTTACATGACTAAGTGGACAGAAAATTTTCATTTATTTCCTGAGGAAGCATTTAATTTGTCATAGAGCACAAAGTGCATCTTTTTGCAGTAAATTTACTCCTTTTACTTTGTTTGCTTGCTCTCTGCAAGTCCCAAAAGCACTGCATCAGCTTCCAGCAATGTTGTATCACTGGCTGCCCCCAAAAACCTGGACGTCAGTTCAAGATCCAGCAGTCTCAGGCGTACCCGGGTTCCTCTCTGGTATTTTCTGTGAAGAAAAGGGGAGAGGAGGAAGAAGGTAAGTTTTGTTACACACTGGTCCTGCATTTCCTAAGGCTCTCTCCTCTCTGCATATCCAAGTAGCAGCCCCACAAAAAACAAAGTGCTGCAATGAATTCCAACGCTGCTGTAATGTCATCAGCACTAGAACTGCTGGGGCACACTCCATTCCACCACAGAGCCAGTCTCTGCTGATACAAACCTGCCCATTAAAGAACAGACAACACCAGATCCCACTGTGGGAATGCAAATTCTACAAAGAAGCAGTTTATTATATGGGAAACTGTTTGTGTCTTCTATCAAAATATTATACTGTATCATCTGCTATCATGCCAATAATTATCTGCTGGACAACATATCATCAAAGGGGAGGAAAAGTCATCATTAGATCACTGGTGACATTGCTATTATCAAAAAATACAATGCCAGCTAACTATGGTTTATATTTCCAACCCTGGGCCTCAGGCAAGGAACTTTTCTTGTCTTATCCCCTCATCCAAAGAGTGGGCATCATCTGCAAGTTTTTTATTACATATAATTAAAAAGAAACCCCACAACTATTGTAATGAAACATTCTGCCTACAGGCTTGGGTTTTATTGTTTTACATTCTCTTTTTTTTTTTTCTTTCCTTTTCCTTTTAAGTCAGAAGATGTGAGCATTCAATGTGTTTTTAAAACAGATCCTGTGTTAAGATGGCCATGCCAAATTAGTGAAGATTTTTAAAATATGAGCAGGTTTTATAATGCACCTGGAGACCTACTGATTGAAATCCAGCAATAAAATTGAGAACTATTCTTGTTTTGAAAGTTCAAGTTGAACTTTTTTTCCCTAGTCAAAGCATAAAGTGCTGAAGATGCAGCAAGCTTGACTACCTTGAGCAAAAGGAAGGGAAAGTTTGACATATTCTCCAGTTGCCAAGAGAAAAACAGGGAAGTCTGGTTGCACCATTTCCACCTTGCTCATTTTCACCTCCATCTTGGGCAGACAGTCTTCTCTGTATGACAACTGTTTGCTAGCATGAAGCAAAACTGAACTAGATTTCAACTTTATTCGGCTCATCAAACCAAAATTCATTTGGGAAACTAAACATCTTAAGAAAGGGTCCTGGAGTTGCATTTATGGTGGGTTTTGTTTTTTTTTTATTTTGCTGTCATTTTCTGTCAGTGCTATCTTACATTCATTTCCCTTGCCTCTTGGTTAATCCTGGGTAATACTCAGCTATGATCCAGACTGCAAAGGAAGAGCATTTGATATGTCCACTCTGAGCAGATATGTGGGTACATAGGGTACTCAGTCAGCAAGAATTCTGCCAACACTCACCCCATCAAATCCTACAATGATCTGCATGAGTTCAGTGGAAATAACACACATTTTCTTTAAAAAAACAGGCCCTCACCAGTCCAAAATGCAAGTAACCACTGGTGCAGTGAAGAGTATGGCACAGCTTACCAAAGATAGAACACAGCTTATGTTTGGTTGTTTCCTAAACAGCTGCAAGGGATTAATTCTATCCTTTTCTCTATGAAATATGTGCATTTCAAAACAGAACCATTTCAGAACTGATGAGAATTATTTATGAAACCTAAAGTGCAGCATTTCAGTGTTGCTGAAATCAAAAGACAATGCATAAGACCTTAAAGTGGATGGTATCTTCCAGGATTTGTTAGGCTTATTGAGAAGAGAGGTCCCCAAAAAGGTTTTGGGATAAGAAGAAGAATGAAGAGGAAAGCTCTTTATTGAAGTAACTCAAATGAAGACCAGTTGACTATTAGTTTTAGCCATTTGGGTATATGGGAGAAATTCCCAGAAAATTCTGTAGCATGAACCAAACCTTCATCTTTCTGACAGCTGCTGGCTGGATGGATTGCCTTTGCCTTTGCCCCTAACCATGAAGTTATCCTGATCTCTAACAATATCTTCAGCATAAAATATCAGACTTTACTGCCTTTATCAATGTGTGTGTGTGGGAGATTAGGTTTTGAAGAAGAGCAAAATAAGAGGGAGAGAAGGAAATCTGAGAGGGAGAAATGGTCTGTGGAAACAGAAAAGAAGGAGCAGATACCTTTTAATGAGAAAACAGAAGCCTTGGAAAGACAGAGAAGAAGGGAAAAAGCATGTGACAAAAAAGGACTGAAAACACTGGCAAATTGTAGAAATCCAGGAAACTATACTATATACAATAGAGCCAAGAAGAGGAAAACATCACTGAAAAGACTGCATAAAACTATTAAAACCTGACACTAAACTCAGATCTTCGAACTACTGCACTCTGTGCTGCTTTAAAAAATCTTAATAAAACTTAAGACTAAACTAGTGATTCTGTAACAAATCTTAAAGACCAATCATCCCTCTGCCTTTTCCTTCTCTCTTTCCTCCTACAGGAAAAGCAGCTCACCTACAGCAGGAAACTGTTGAGAAAACTACCTTCAGGGTCTAATATATTTCTACAGAAATCGAGCTGAATGAGGTTTAAATTGAATTAGAAGTCCTTTCTCTATTTGACAGCACACAGTGGGAGAGATATTGAGCTCCATCTTTGTAACTGAAATACAAAATATTACTTTCATCACGCATCAGTTCCTTTTGGACTGGTTGCTTTACTACAGTGATGTTTTACAAGTGAATAGATGAAACCAATTTTTTTCTAATCAAGCTTTTAAAAGTACTATTTATAACTAGGAAGTCCATATGGAAAATCTGTGAAGAAATTGTTCTTCTCATGATTAATGCATCTAATTTTATAGAAAATAAAAAAATAAAAAAATAATCTTAAGCACAACTCCCCCAATTTTAGCCCTGCTTACTGTAAAGTCTGCAGAGAACTTTGCTCCAATTTCCAGGCATGACTTTAGCATATATTTGTAATGCAAAACCCAAGCAGTTGTATTTTTGTAAGAAGAATCACAATCTTCAATGCTGCTTCAGTAACTGGAAGAGGTTTCAGATACTTTAATCATGCTTAATTATTAAAGAAGCTTTTCCAGTCACAGCACATCTGCTTACAAAAAGATCACGATGAACATCTCTTTGAGGAGCTGACACAACTGCCAATTTATATGAATATAAACATTTGGGTTTGTGACAGATGTTCCCTACAGCTAAAACACTTCAAGAGTATGTGGATGATGTAGAAAAAGCAGAAACATGAACACAACATGCAGTGGTGGTCTATCCACCACATTTTAGAGCAAGAGGAAATGATAGGTTGCTCTATGCATAGCAATCATATTCTATCCACAGGGGTCTTTATCCTTTAAACAGATAAAACTATCCTATGGTAAAAGCAGAAGCTTGAAGCAGCATCCAGAAACAAAGCAGGCATTTTATTATCTTCGGGAATAGTGGCCTAGGAGACACAGGACACCAGTGTAAAAGGAAAGAAACCATCTACTTACTTCACCTTGCAAAAGGACTCGCTTTATTTTTAAGTAACAATGCTGGTATTCAAGATCATCTTATCCCATGACCATCAGCAGGTACCACTGGCCTTCACCCAACCCCCAAGCACTGTGTTTCCCAAGGATCCATGTGTTTTCCTCCTGCCACTTCGTACTGCCAGGTAAAAGTATTAAATTCACTGAGAAGTAGACAAAGGTGTTTAGTCACATACATAAATGAAGGCATAAGAATTTCTCTAGAACTTAAAGAAATTATTTTGCAAGTAGACTTCAAGCTTGATTCACTTCCACAGAACTTATTTACAACAGCTATGAATTTTAACCCTTTGGGAACCCCAATTTTGAATGGAAGGACCCGACCGAACACCCACATTCAGAGGCAGAATCCAGTGGCTGATGTTGCTGAGCCATGACCCCTTCTCAAGCCAGTGCACTGAAGCACCACCAGAAACCTTTGCCTGAACTTCAGCCAAGAAACAAGGGATCCCCAAAAACTTTCTCTGTTTTAAATGTGTACCTGCAGGCCTCTCTCCAAGTCTTCTGGAGTGGGCAAAGCACTATATACAAGGTGTACCTTCCCTCAAATATCCATTTCCAGAAGACGATGTTTAGTTAAGTTAGAGGAAACCCAAATAACTGCTTCAGTGCTCTTTGTAACTTTTAAACTGTCATGGAGAAGAACTAGAAAAGAAGCAAAATGAAAATCCTTTTTCTTATTTGAACCCTAAGTCTGTGCAACTACACATCACCAATATAACACAGAATGTAAGAGCACAGAGAAAGCACACAGCACAGCCTTGCTAATAGTGCTAAAAATTTTTCAAAACAAAAATTAAAGTTTATGTCCTATTACTACATTAAAAATAGGGCCTATTATCTTTGCATGCAAATATCAAACTACTGTGTCTGCACTTACAAAACGTAGGTCTTCTCTTTGCTAATCACATGAGCAGAGCAGTGAGAACTTTCAGATTCAAGCAACTTGGAAGCTTCCTCCTGACTGTCTATATCGCTTTCACTGCAATTTGGTCTCTGTGCTGATCCTTTCACTTTTGCACTGAAGCTTTAAATCTCTCAAAATCTTAATGGTAAATTAAAGGGTTTAGCCAAAACTCCCCAAACTCTTCAGTCAAAGATTTCAAACTTGTAATTTTAAGTCATTTTACTATGTGAAAGATATATGAACAAACAAAAAAAAACCCTCAATATTTTTACATAATAAAACTGGAGGGGGAGGATATGGAATGACATATTTCAACTCCTGCTAATTAAGAATGCTGGGAGGTTTTTTAACTTAAAAGTCATCCCAGGTTACAGCAAAAGGTCTACAAATGGAGTTGCCTTGGAAAGTGACGAGCATGTAAAAAGAAGGAGACTATAACTAAAAATGAGGATCCTAATTATACCAATTTTGGCCAAGAAAATGGGACAGTAGTTTTGCAGGTGTGCAATTTCACATGCAAAGGAAGCATCCTTATTACTAAATGGCATTAAGAACTTTATTCAAACTCTAAATTATAGGTGTAGATATTAAAGCATTTTGTTAAACTATCTAGTATTTAAAACTGCATGTGATCACAAATTAGCAAGGAGTCATTTTCCTATTAAAACTACTCAAGTTATTAGTTTAAAAATTAAGGCAACAAAGCTTCTATTCTTGGAAACATTGCTACAAAAATAACAACACAATTACAGAAATGGTTGACTCTTACTGGGCCTTGGCTGGTATTTCCCACTCATTTCAAAAGTGCATTCACAGATACCTTCTATTTTATACTATAAAAATACAGGGCTGATATTCTGAGACAAGCAGAATACTTGGTTCATATACCCTCTACTTTGTTAAGGGTTTTCAGTCTCCACTGCCTCCTTTAGGAACAATAACCTGTGCAATACAAAGATGAATGAACTTGCTATGGCTGGCTATGACCATTCTCACCCACTGTCCATTCTTCTATGCCCTCTGTCCCACCTCTCAGGAATGTGCATTTCTGAAAGGAGTAGGAAAGCAACTCTTAAACCTGGGGTTTAATTCCTATGCTGAGGGTGTAACTTCGAGAATTTAATTTGATTTTTTTTTACACTTTTTGCATCATTATTTTTTAAAGTCCCCCAGCACAGTCTAGTGATGGCTTTCTGCAATGAAAGGAATCCCTGGATTATCTTCCATACAAAATCAATTAATATAAAACACTCCAAAGACACGGTTAGAGTTGAGCCATGGTACTCTCAGTGAATGCCATCAGAAGTCTTGATGCCTTTCATTTTTGCACTGTGAGAATTTCAAAGTGTGTTTTTCAGATCCATTATTCAAGAGATTTTGTTTCAGTGCCTTAGCACAGTACCAAACAGTTTACAAAATTTGAAACCATTTCACTTTCTCTTTTTTTTTATTATGTGAAAGACACCACATTACCAACCTCAGAAAAAATACAAGAGTGGCAAAGGTAGTGAAATAAATTGACCATCACTTTCTCTCCAGACTTTGTGTCCACCATTCTTACCACCATTCAAATCCACTCAAAATCACCCTGTAGCTCCTCATTAGTAATACTGAAATGATAAAGCATCCCCAGAGGCAAATCCACCTCTAACTAACTGCAGCCAGCAGCAAAGCAGTGCAGCTGGTGTGGAACAAAGCCGTGCGTGGAACAATCCATCTTGTTTCTAAAAAATGTTTTGAAGCATTCCCAGATGCTGCCTGAGCCCACACTAGTCTCAACTTTATCAGCAAAGGGATGCCCTACAGCTGGCTTAAGGAGCACAGTTCCATAGGAGTTCTGTACAGGTCACCCTCTGATGCCCCACAGTGAAGGAGCTCTGCAAAAGCACAACACTTCCCAGAAACTTCTCCCTCACTGCTAGTATACACAAAATTCTTGGTCAGAGAAAATATGGATGAAAAAAGCAGACTGCTGTCAAGCTGAAGGCAGTGGATTTCTCTGTAAAAATCTACATCTTGTAAAGTGGCTTTTTGCAGCGAGGCACACACTGCACATGTAGTGATGGGAATGGCAATCCTGCATCCAGCAGGTCCAGACAGCAGTCATAACACACCACCTCCCCCTCAGAATGAGCTCCTAGGCAATCCTGGGGCAAAAAGGCCAAATCCCAGTTTTTTACACAGCAGTGATGAAGAAAGTGGCAGCAGGAAGGTACCCTGAATTTTGCACAGAGTAGAACACAGACAGTGGAAGAGATACTGGGAGAGTAGTATTGTGGGGTAGTATCCTGCTGACTGCCTTTCTTTAAAGGCTGTTAAAGAGAGGACAAAGAACATGCATAAAAACAGATAACCATGTAAAGATCTTGATCTGTTATTAGAAAGATTGAGCTATCTATACAGAAAGAAAATACTTGCATTAAAAGATGCTTAAATCTGTATGGGGAAAGCATGTAATAATCCAGAAAGTGAATTTCAACTAATGTAGATGAGAATGACAATTGGCAAATAATATTGATGAACTAATAGAAAAGAACTCCAAGCCCTGAGACTTTTCAGCCATTGATGGCTTCAACTGTCAAAACAGATGTGCTAGTTCAGTTCAGGATAACCTGCTGAAATGTCATGTCTCATGATACAGTGAAATCCTGAGAGATGACCTGAAGGTCCCTTTTGACTTAAATTTTATTCATCCATTATTTATTACCACAGCATCCAGTCATTCAAATAAAGGATGGATGCTCAAAATAGGATTTTCAAAACATTTCTGTTCTCTGAAATCAAACACTTCACAAAAATGCTCCAAGGTTGCTGGCTACATTCTGCCAGAAGATGCAATCTCGCTTCTTGTGAGTCGTCAACCCATAAACACTTCAGCTGTATTTGTTTCCTACTCCATTTGTTTTCCTCTCCTTGAAATAAGAAAGCAAACATGCTCTCATTTCT
Organism: Cichladusa arquata; assembly: GCA_026413545.1. NCBI lineage: Eukaryota > Metazoa > Chordata > Aves > Passeriformes > Muscicapidae > Cichladusa > Cichladusa arquata. The sequence goes on from JAOTQP010001286.1 coordinate 121,676,467, forward strand.
AGCAGTTCCTGCTTGTGACACCTGCTTAATAATTTTTCAGAATATTTTTGCTCCTTGTGCCAAATTCATACTTCCACAAGGAAAGAGGCTATACTCTGCTAGATAGAAGCAGAGATCTAGATTACTCTACTAGATAAAAGCAGATAAAAGCCTCTCATATTCTTGGAAGCATTTAGCAGAATGCTTTAAGAGTGTGTGAAATGATCAACTTAAGGAACAGCCATTGTCACCTAGTGCTTTGGAACAACAGTGCATAAGCAGATCCCATGGTAAACATCCTTAAAACCAGCTGGTTTTAAGGAAGGAAGTCCAAAGCCAAACCCCACCTTACACTGACCACTATCTAAAGTAGAAATTAGAAATGAATACACAGAGTTTGGCCATATTAGCTAGATGCTGATGTGAAAAACACCCTTGAAAACACTTGAATATTCCTCCTGGACAACTGGAGCTTACAGAAGTGCTAATGTCACTGCATGTATGGACACTTGGGGGGAAAAAAACTACTGAACAGACTGGTACAAGCAGCAGAGTTTGAGAGTCCAGCCCATTGTTAGGGGATAAAATAATATCTCCAGTTATGCTTATGGAGCTGTTCAAAGCCGTAATTTATTGGTCAAGCCTTGTCAGCTTCATTCTGTGGGACTCAAGTGCAGGGACCTTGTCACCCTTCCCTGTGTCTTCACTGTTGGCTATTGAGATGCCAGATATCTGACTGAAAGTGGCACAGACATAGGTGAATGAAACATGAAAATTCTCATTCCTATTGCTAAAAGAAGGTAAACGCAAAGCCTGACAAGAATTGTTTTATAATTGTCACAGAAAAGCATCAAACAAGCCATTGTGAAGACATGTCAAGCTCTGCTATTACCATTATATCAATAATCAATGGCATTTTGTGTCTGTGACAGCAAAAGAATACAGCCAAAGGTGTCAAATATTTAAATCTAATTCTGTTCCAGTCTCAACATTTAGAGTCTCAATAGAATTTCTTACTTGTAAATCACTTCTAAAAAGTAACCTGCTTGTCCTCAATTCAAACAAAACGCAAAGCAGCCAATATTTAATTACTAGAAGAAGAAAAAAAATCTTGCTGTAACTTTTGCTACAGTATCTGCAAGAATCAGTTTGCACTCACTATAACTTTTAATACAGGATAATTCCCTTTTTTAGGGAAGGAATCCACAGAATAATCTGTATTTTAAAACGTACTTCATATCACATCAAAGATGAATGCTGTAACCTTTTCTCCATGGCACAGAGAGGTAAGCTTTGACAAATGAAACCTGCAAGAGGTGGCTCCTGTCATCTAAGAACTTGTATCAGACATAGTCATGTCATCATACAGTAATTTATGCCAGTTGCTTTTTCAGTCTACAATGTAAAGCATATCCTTTAACTTGAGAGGAAAATGAAAGAAAAAAGAAATGAGTATTTAGTCCAAGTTTTAGTATTTTTTCCACTGTTTAAACTATGAAATTAACTATTTTGATTAAAATATTGCTTTGTAACTTACAAAATGTTAAAAAATAGAGACTATAAATTTAAATGTATATAAAAAATTAGTCAGTGATTTTACAAAACACTAAAAAATCCTATAGCCCTTTATGCTTACAGGCACCAGAAGCCAGGCAAACTGCTTAGAAGATGAAAGATAAAGGTACCCAAGTGGAAACAAACCAAAAAACCAAACTCACGTGAAGTATGCTCTAGCTCATATTCTTCTATCCATCTTTCCACAAGTAATCACTACTGTAATTCCTACCCCTTCCCTTTCCCATGCTGAGACCTTGGCTCAGTCAGTACTTTTCATGCACGTAGTCCTAAACTTTCAGCCCTCCACAGTTCAAATTCACTTTCCACAATACTGTCTTCATTTTCTTCATAGATGTGGTCTCCATCTTACTCCCTTTCTACACCTACTCCATTTCCTAAATCATAACTTCTCTGGCTTCTCACTGTCTCCCTGAGATCTCAGGATCTCCAGTCCTCTTTTTCTACTACACAAAAAACTATCAGACATATTTTCTTGCCCTCCCTAACTCACTGCCTCCTCACTCATCCTAGTCCCAGCCCATTTATCCAGCCAACTTCACTCTCTTTTCAGTTTCCTACCCCACTATCACTTTCTCTCTCACCAGTACCAACTAAGTTCAGTTGTCTTCCTTACGTTGCAGTGCTTCTCAGTTTTCTCATTTAGCTGGTTCCAATCCCCTCACACCAGCCATCCTCCCAGTTCTCTTACAAGGAATTAAAAATAGTACATTTTGGTAATTCAGACATGGTTCTTTATCAAAATTCAAATCAGACTCCCCCCTTACTACTTGGGTAATATGGGAACAATGACAATGAATTAAAAAACCTTTGGTTTTTTGAGGTGCTCAACCCTCAAGCTTTTTACAGCTTGGAGTGGCTGTGACACAGGAGAATCCTCAGCAAACCAGGATAATTCACAGACTGTCAGGAGGTTTCTGCAGACACATCATGTAACCCTGCTCTGATGCTCCCATCTGCACTGATGGAAAAGTACTCTCCATGGCCTTAATTTGTATTTAAACCTCATCACAGCCATAAATTGGATTTATTTTTTTCTTTGCAGAGCTGGATGCAGAAGACATATTGAGACAGCTAAAGTCGGTGTTCCAGTGGTAACCATGTTAATGTAAGGGCTGGGATACAAAACCAGACAGAAAATAGAGCTGCTGAACAGCTGAAGCAGATACCTGAATTCTCTGTTGCAAGTGAATGCAACAGAAGAGATGCAAAAGGTGCTAAAGATGAGGGAAGACAGGGCACTACTAGTTTGGGGTCTCAGAGGAAGAATGGGCAGGGAGAGAGGGGCCTGGAGGAGATACAGGTTGAGGAGTACAACTTTGGAGGATGTGGGTGAGGTCTGTAGAGAGAGTTGGTGGGCTTGAGCAAAAAGGACAAAGCACTGGATGCAGTCTAAGCCGAGAGGAGCCGGAGGTACCATGCAGTGCCTCCTTATCAATCAGCTAAGGCCAATGGAGGACTGCTCCTTCCCAAAGGACTGCTGAAAAGTACCAGCTGCTTCTCTGAACCTCCTTACTCCCTAGTCTTTCCCCAATTCCTCCTGTGGCTGTTGGTGCCTGCACAAAGCACTGCCAGTCACATCTGCCCTCTGGCTTGCTCAGTCACTCTTACTGCTCACTGTGGCAAAAGTCAAGTCATATTTACATAACAGTTGGTCTGTAAGACACAGCCTATGCAGATTGCTCAGGCAACTGCAAGACATCCAGCTAAAGATTTTAGCTAAAAGTGTCTGACAGTATGGTCTGAAAAAGCTAAAAGAGGATAAAATGGGATCTGGCAGAGAAGAAGTCCCCCTGTAACAACAGATTATAAACCTATTTCCAGTGCTCTTAAACCATCTTGAGGCATCACCAAGTGTGCACACCTGGAACACATGCCTGCATTTCTACACCAGAGAACATTGTCCAACATTTTAAAGTACATTAAACAATATTCCTTGAAGTTTCAATTCCTTGTTAGTATCCATTTATATGAATGCTTCAAGAACAATCTCAGCTACTCACATTATAAGTGAACAATACGGACTAACACTGAACAGACTTTTTGCTGAAAAAGAGCTCATGGTGCTCCTGTAAAAGGAACATTTTCAGATTTGGTCAGGAACATTTCTTTGTAAGCTAACACTTGCATTATTCATTCCAATGGCTTTCACAGTTCATAAAAGCCTATTCAGAGACAACATGAAAATCTTACTGGGGAATGGTGCCTTAAAAATGCAACCAGTTTGACACCGTCAGTTTGATTTTCCAGATCTGGCAGGGAGGAGTGTGAAGCACAGGAAAGGTTCACTTCTCTGCAGAATTCTACACACTTGCCTTTGAGAGGAGCAAATATTTGATGGTTCCACTTTCTACTAAACAATTCTAACATATTAATAGATCTTAATCAGAGCTGGGAGAGGACAGTGTTCAAATGTGTTTCAGATTTTTAAAATATGTCCTTCATAAAACTGTGAAACGAATAAGGAAAACATAAAGAATATCCATGAAGAACCTGGTGGGTCTAGGCAAGGCATTACCAGTGAGAAAGGTTACCTAACAAGGCACTCACCTTCTGCACACAATGATGTCAGGAGTGAGCTCAGATTGCCAAGGGCAGCTTTTAGAAATGCTAAATGGAGGGGAGAACCATCCAAAGGAGCATGAAAGAAAGTACAGACTATTAAGATACTAGAAATTACAAAGGTTGACCTAATGCTATAACGCTTGAGGTTAAGGAAATATGGACTGTAAGTGAATATAACTATCAAAAGGAACTTTTCAGAAAATTTAGTTTTGGAGGCAATAAAGAAGAAATGAACAGTTGAATAAATCAAAAGAAACATGTAGGCAAAAATGGCAGTTGCAGGTTGGAAGTAGACAAGGAGGGGCCTCCAGGGAAAGCTGCTGGGTACCACATCAGAATGTGTCCTGGGATCCTAACACCAAAGACAGCAGAAGGGTAGGAAGGGTTTCTAAAGGGAATTCTGATACTGACACTGGAACAGGAGCATGCTTGCAATTTTAAAAGGGGCAATGAAAGAAGAGAGAAAAGCTTAAAGTAAGTATAGTCTATGCAATTCAGTAGAATTGGAGAGACAAATAAGAAATAGGCCTCAATGATGAAAAAAGCTTATTTAAAAATAGTAAAAAGTAGGTGTGATAATGACAGCAGGTCTGCATTCAGTATGTGGAGTACACCTGGAAAAGAACTAGCAAAAACTGTTGTGACATTGGACAAGGACAAGAGCCATCTTCCCATCAGCTGGCTTATGCCTTCTTCTATAACCACTTTATTGTCTTCTGCTCAATAGGGAACGACTGCTAAGTTCTTATGAAACACAACATACACACATGGACTGAGAAATAATACCGAATAAGAATGGTTTGGTTTTTTTCCCCTAGATATGGAAAGATGAAAGAACTACAGAAACTTAAAATATTACATCTTTCTCCACAATGAGAAAATTAGAGATAGATAATGGTACTTAGGAGAAAAATGAAGGAATAGAGATTCTGTCATTAGTAGAAGCAACTGAGAAATAAAATAATTAATGATTATTATACAGAGTCAGGTAACTTTCCCATCTACAGTCCCACCTCCAAATTCTTCCTAGAAGCAGCTTCTTCAAGGCATTTTTCACCTATAAGATCTATTTAGACCCCATTTTTTCTAACATAAACTGTGCAATCTTTCATCTGGATCTACATAGGTAGACCTTTTACATCAGAGATTTATTATGGGGGTACAAAACTGGCAACCAAAAGAGTCAAAGTCATGACAAAACATGTGCATATTTGAAGAACAGAGATAAACAGTAACATGATATGCACAAAAGGAACTTAATCTAGACCCCAGCTTCCAGGTCTGTGTTCACTGTGCTTGGTACCAACAAAAACAGAAAAGCTGGATTCATAGTTTTAGGTAGACAATGTAATCAACTGTACCCAAAGAAGAACCACGCTCCCTGGCAGACTTTAGCACAAGGAACAATTTGAACCCTCTTCTGTACACAAGCTCAGACAAACACTTAATGCTATTAGTTTCCCATGTTACTTAGAAATTAATTTAAACATTTTAAGTTGCTTTCTTAGACCCTTTATACAGCAACTCCAGAACAGATGTCCTAAAAATAATTTAGAAGGAGGCCTGTATCATACCAGATCTTCATAACACTAAAAAATGAAGAGCTGAAAGTACAACTGCTCTCTCTCCATAGTCAGAGCACTCTCATTAGCTGCCCACATGCGGCTGCTAAGACTTGTACTCAAGGCAGCAGAACTGCTGCAGATGCCTGGGACAAATCCTGTGACCATCCAAACTATGCCAACCGTACCTTGTGTGACTGCTTGCCAAGGAGAGGGTGTTATTAGCCAGGCTTGGCTCAAACAATTCACTGCCCACAAAGCTACTTTAATGTACTGTCTCTACTGGGGTAAAAAACACAGTAATCCAACAATACATTACGATACTTTCCCATCACTGCAGCAATTCCCACCACAGGCAACACTTTGTCTCCAACAAAGAAGCCTCACATTCTGTGCCTGCAAAAAACCCCCTATCCATACTGTAGGGATGCCAAGAGGAACATCTGTGTGCTCAGAAGGACACAAAATTGGCTTTTTGTGTGCGTGTGTGTGTGTGTGTGCCTGGGTGAAAGAGATGGGGGCAGGGAGCTCACAGACAATAGCTTGTGTGACTGCATGGTAAGGAAATGTTCTTTCATTCCCTTCCTCCTTCTTTTAATTTATTTTTTAATCTGAACAAGGGAGTCAAACAGCCGCAGCAGATAACAGCTACTTCCCTAAGCCTAGTGAAAAGGGTTAAGTTTCTCCCACATGACTAGTTTTAGCCTGGATTTATTTTTATCAGAAATAATTTCTTTAGGCATTAAACACCTACATTCACATTCCATCAAATAATATGAGGATTCTGGGTCTACTTGTTCCTTTATCATAAATTATTATGACTCTAATAATGGAATCGATGAAATGCCAAACTACAGATAGTAAAATGTCTCCTACATGATGGATGCATTCGTGGGCTTTGATTGTTAACAAATTGAAGCTTAAAAAGGAGGAAAAATAATCAGACAAAAAAGGACAAACACTACTGCCTTTCTGAATACTGGGTCAGTCACCTGGAGAGCAGCATAAGAGAATGTAAACCATGAACTTGCACTACCATGAAATTAATGCTGTAAAGCAATGAAAACCAGTCCAGTGGAAGCAAATTATTATAAAAAGCCCCTCTACAGAGGGCAAAGACTATCACTTGCAAGTAAGCATTTTTTTTTTTTTTTTTAATAAAACAAACAAAAAAACCCCTACTTAATCTACAATTTAAATATTCCAACAATTCTTTACTGACGGATTGTCCTGGCCCAGTCTCATTTAAATATGTTCAAGTTCCTGGCTACATTCAAAGGCCAGAAGAAACTGCAAGGTTTTTTTCCTGGAGCTGTGCCTGCTAATGTCACATTCTCCTTTTCTTCCTGCCCATTCTTCAGCTACTCTGTTCCAACATGTGTGGTGCCATCGAATCATCTGACAGAGACCATTAACTCAAATCACTTCATGCCTCAGCTTTAATGCCACCACCTCCAAAACTGGGAGCACGAGGCCAGGGAATCAATTAGCAGCGATTTATCTGTTTCCCCAAATATTTGTAACTCTTTAACCAAGAGTCTGAAATTACATCCCCTTCCTTCTGAAGGGGAAAATGGAGCCAGGAGATGCAAATCTGGAATAACACTCAGCCTTTCAATCTTCCTCTCAAACACTCACCTTGCTAGGAATGTGCAAACTAGGCAGGTTTTGACATACCTGTTGGACATCAGAAAAGGAATTTTCAGGTAACAGTATGCACTGTTATCTTAGTGTGCCTTCACCAGAGAGAAAACTAAGTTACAGGAGCCCCTACAACTCCTGTCCAGAAAGCAAGGGAATAAAACAGCTCTGTCATCTGGGGGAGATGTCCACAGCATTTTACTCTGGATTTGGAAACACCAGTCTAGCACTTCAGGAAGCTCAGTGCAGAGAGGAATGACTCAGCTGTGCAGAGTTCAGGTCTGGCAGGGCTCCTTGGGTGTGGAATTAGTCCAAACACCTCTGACAGCCTCTTGACTACCCAACTACACAGATCTAAACTGCTTCTCTACAGTGCCAGACTCGGTACAGCTGCACTAAACTCCCACTGGCAGGGGCTCCAAGGGGCACAGTGCAAGTGACTTTTCAGACAGTCAGTTCAGGACAAGGAAACTTTTTAGCTCTTGTTTAGCCCTGACCCTGCCAAATCAAGAATCATCACACATTTTTGCACTGGAATCCACTGTCCAGAAGGTTGTAACTCACCCAGGTCTAATTATACCTGCATGGGAAGAGTCAACTCTAGGTCAGCCAGTACGTCCTGCTGGAGCTTGGGCTACAAATGGCTACAACACAGCACTGCAAAAAATAAGCCCACACCTGGAGGGGCTCGAGGTGAGTGGGTGCCAGCATCTGCATGGAACCACTTGGATGTCCTTCCTAAAACATCCTGCAAAAGCCAGGAGATCCTGGCAAATGGAATGAACTGGATATCTCGATCCCTATCACCTTGGAAAAGAGGTGACTGCAAAAATCATGTCCAAACTAGGACTCATTTAGATAAAACACAACTAAATATTTGACTAAAACTGAAGAGCTTATTTGAGCTTACAATGCATGAAAGAAAAATGTTCCACCTGTTCTATGCATGAATAAAAATTACCAGAAAATAAAAAAAAATTGCTAAATATAGAATCTGTGTATGAATGGACAATATATTTTCATTATTATTTTGCATTTTTCAGTGAAAGTAGTAAGTGCTCATAAAACCAAGATTAAAATGTAAATCAGTCAATTGCAAGAAACTCATTTGATTTTTAGAGAATTTTCCTTTTCCCCCTCATAGTTACTGTAAATCCTCCCAGTTCCAGAGCATGATTGTGCTAGGCTTCGTACAGATATGTACAGACAGCAAATCCCAAAATATTTGCAAACCAGTGCTTGAATTCTCTAAGAGTTGTGGTCCAGGTCACTGACATGGATAAATGTACCAATTTCTATGGGATTACATGTACAGTTCTGCAATGTGGCTGCACATGTGGCTGCTGAACTGGGGTTAAAAAACCAAAACAAAATTTAACCCCCCAAAATCAGAAGAAGAACAAATGAACAAAGCAGGGAGACAACATCTCTTATTTGCTAGACATTTTTTCAGAGCAGTAACTCTTTTTTACGAATGTAACACATTTCCACTCTACTCTTCATATTTTCCTCCAAACTTTAGAAACTTTAACTGAAACTCCCTATCTAACTTTCTTCACTGCCTCCCTTCTCCCTATCTGCATTTATTTGATTTTAGAAACGGCACCAAAAGTTTCTCTAGATGGTGTCATGGGATACAAGCACTCAGTGAGAACTTTTTTCCTAGCCAATGTTCATACAAGCTCCTAGAAGACCAAGCAACTTGCTCTATATCCCACATTCCTGAACTGGAAAAAGGAACCTGTTAAGATTCTGCCTCATTTTCTGTCTGTTACCTGAAACTGCTGTACATGCTGTATGTTCTACACCCAGCCCTTGATAATACACAAATATTCAAGACCCCTCCCCATTTTTCTCCCCAAAAAATTCTACTGAACATTTATGTTTGTATTTTTAAAAATTAATGAAAATATATTTCAATAATCCAAAGACTTCAAAAACTTACAAAAATCACTATGCCTTTTTATAGATGCAGGAAACTGTTTTACAGCAAACTAATCATGTCTGGTATGTTCACTTTTAGTTTCTGACAAGTAAGAAAGGGTATTTTAATAGATTTTGAAAATGTTCTGGAATAGTAAACTAAATACATTCTGCCAGTGAATTGCTGCAGACTTAGAGTAGTGGCACACATGAACCAGAGTGGAAATAACTGCAAAGAAGCCCAGCACATCCACCCATCACCCTCCCATCTACTTCCCCAGGTCATACACTTTTTTTTGTCTTACATTTTAAACCTTTTACTCTAATTTTCTTTCCCAAGCTGCCTTGAAAATCTCTCTGCCTAACTTACCACCCCAAAAGACAACAAGCTTTTCCAGTGTTTCATATTGGAGGGATCTTATTAAAGCAAATGAAAACCAATGGAATATTCAAAGTTTATAAACCTGGAATAAAATGGGAGCCCAAAATGTTAGAAACTAAACTTGTACTAAAGGCAGTCCTTCTTTCAAATGCCAACTTTATACTAAAGATTCAGTAATACTAATAAAACAATGAACAGGCTTGTCCTAATCCATTTTCAAACAAGCTCTGACACTGGAAAGTGACTTGCTTAACACTTTCACCTATCTCAGAACCTGGACACTGTGGTTATATTTGTTAGGAAAAGCAAGGGAGAACTCAAGACTGCTTCTGTACCTTTCACTTTGTTAATCCTTTCTTTCCCATTATCGTCCAAGTATTCCAGCTCCTGTTATTGCTTATCTACTGGAGGAACACGGTAAGACACAATTAATCATGATAACAAAATCCTATTCTTGTTTGTGAGTAAAACTAATTGTAGTGCAGTATTTCTTTTCCATCACCTAAGAAGGCGCCTTGCAGCTTTCCCACAGTATCAAGTTCCCAATACATGCACACACACAGAGCACCCTGGTGATGACTCATTCCAGCTTAACCTACCCTTTCAAACAAACTTCTCCAAACAATGTATTATCTGCATTTTAAATGGCAGGTGAAATTCTACCACTCTCCCTATAAAAAGGACAGGGAGGTTTATTGTACTCCACAAAAGATTTAAGGAAAGTATTGATGGTCCAAGCAATTTGTAATACTCTTGGGGTGGAAACAATCATTCTGAAAGTTTTCTCACACAGGGAAAAGTAAAAATGACACATAAACGATTTTGCCTATTAGTGTGTCAATTCCATTAAAATGTTATCAACTCTGAAAGGATTTACTTGTGCATTTTAAAATACCCTGCCTGTAGTAAATCGCTTTTGAAGCCAATGGTGCTAGTTATAACATTAATGATGAGACAAAGCAAGAACAGGCATTCAGTCACCCAGGTCAAATTCAGTTTCTGTTATACCTGGGAACAAGCTCAGGTTACGTGGGTGATAAAATGCTCGCAGAGCCCAAGCAGGGCTGAGCACCAGGAGGCAGACACAGGTTTAGGCTGCTACAGGACTGATCATCAGAACCTGCTCAGCCATTTATCACCTGCAGACATTTAACCTGCAGCCAGGACACAGTGGATAAGTACCTGGACACAGAGATGCACCTCCAGCACTGTCACCACCACCGCACCACTGCACTGATGGACCCAAACCTTTAACTGAACTCCAGTGAGGCTGACACTGTTTCAGCACCTCGTTTATGTAATGAGCACACTGCACTTCAAGCACGCTGCACTTGCACCCTTTCAGACCCCATCTCACTCAGTCCCATTTCAGCATTAACCACATTTAGGAAGCTACATGAACTCCCAGAAGAAACTTAGAAGAAAGCATGCTGGTTAAGGTAAGGTTATCCAACCCCAGTACTGATGGTGTATAACACCAAGAAAAATATGACAGTTAAAAGGCCACTACTTATTCCACACTGTAAATAAAAAGTCTTAAATGGAAAATTTTAAATACTTGATTTAACTTTCTTTTTACAAAACTTAATCTATTTGTTTTTCCTTTCATAGGCAGAACAGTTCAGATCAAAGCTTCCCAGTAATATGATATGACAATACAGGAGTAATTACTGAACCTTAAAGTATCACTTTTTGCATAGGAATGATTTTAATTTATGAAATGTACTTTTTATAATATATAAATAAAACTTAGTGTACAAATATACAAAAAATTTAATATCTAAAAAGTCAGCTTTACTTAACATAGGATTTTAGCAACTTGCCACACTTAACACCCAATAAAACAGCAAATAAATTCAAGATTGATGGCTTTGCTTCACCAACTGCAGTAAAAATCAGAAAGAAGCCACAGCAGTTTTAGAGCTCAGCTAGCACAGCAATTACTGTTGGGTGGGAACTGGAAATCCCTGGCAGGGGACAGGACTTAGGTTTGTCTGCACATTGGATTCTCTGTCCCAAGAGCAATTCTTGTGGGCAAGAAACACAGCAGTATCATTTCTGAATGACAGAGGGGGACCAGCCACAAAAGAGCTGGGGCAATGGTAAGACAGCAGCTGCAGTAACCTTGGTGCTGCAACAGAAACAGCAAAACAGTTAATGCCTCACACTCATGTTGTGTAATGACACAGAGAACAGATTTAGCTCCAAATAATTATTTATCAGGCATAATTTGATTGTTGCAGCCTCACTTAGAAAACCAAATTAGTTTTGCTGGAAGGACTGGGGAAGAGATCAAGGAAGTATATACTGAATGTTCCTGGAATACCATCATCATAGCCTGGATGTCAAATACACGCTTATCCATCTTTGTGATGTAAAAAGAACAATTCATAACACTTCTGTCATTTGACATACATAACATAATTGTCAAGGTAACAACAGACTAAAAATGTTGTACAGAACTAGTATTTTGTAGAAGTTTGTACAAAGTTTAAAAAAAAAGCACACACATAAAAATGAGGACTAGTGAAATTAAAGAACTTAATATTCCAACAGCTGGAAAATAAAAAAGTTTCACAGCAAACTGCTTTGCAAAGTAATTATGCAGGTTGTGCAGTAATATACATGTATAGCTGTTTGATATCAAACACAGGTAACTTAACTGCATCCTCAAAAAGATTAAAAATGTTTAGATTTTTCAGAGTTGCAGTGTATTAGTCTGAAAAATGCTATCCTCCAACACATGGGAGTGAGACTGCTCTAACCCAAGCTGCTAGAATGTGTCCTACTAAGTAATGGGGGGAAAAGTAAGTTAATAACTCTTAAGCATTTTCAAGACTTATTTTCTGATTTTGATATCTAAAGAGCTTCTATGCAATGACTAACTGATACATTCAATGATAACAATATACCTTCTTAGAGTTCCCCTTTCAGCAGTCCACTGTTTTGTGCATGTATGCACGTGCAAACACAAGTATTAAAGGAGTGACAGATTTTAATTAAACTATAATGTGTGTGTAGGCTAGTACCAGATACTGCTGTTTGACTGTGATACTAGATGCTCACATCTTTTTGGGGTTTTTTTTCCCTAACATTTTTAAGCCTGAACAGAAAACAACACAGGTACAAAGCTGTGAGTAGCGTTCATTCTTCAGTAAGAAACACAGATGAAAAAACCAGGAAACTGGAGGGCCAGAAGTTGAGAAACCACAACAAAACCTTATTTCTTGTTAAATAGCGCAAGCCTTTGGTGAGCCAGAAGATATTTCCTTAAGTTACAGTTCAGCAAAGCCTGATAGCAAATTGTTTTAGAGATAAGATCATATGATTGACCACCTCTGCTTCTTCCAACCATTACCAAGCAAATGGAAAGGAATGAGAGCTGACTGAAATGCACAAAATCAAACTGAGGTGGCAGAATCAATCCCAGGTAACAGTCGTATCAATAATTCAGCCAAATGCTTCCCCATCTCACTCCTACTTATTTCATGGTCATTTACAAAAGAAGTTGAGCAGACTACTTCAAGAGTATATTTATGAGCATTTCTCATCCATCTAGATCACTTCCAAGGTAACATAAACTTTTCATTAAAAGACAGTATTTTACAAGCAGCACAAAAAAATATTTATTTCAGGAATTTTGAAATATTTGCAGCACTTACTATATTGAAAAGCTGGATTTTCTACAGTACTTGCTCAAAGTGTCTCAAAAAGCAAGTATTCTTTAATGGCCAGCAACTTTCTAAATATTTGACCAAAATCAGAGAAATTAAAGGTGGGATGATACATGAAGTCTTATCTTTTACACCAAAGGAGGTACCCCAATGAAAAATTCACCTAACTTGTTTTTAAGAAACTTCTTAAGGAAGTGAAGGAAAGGTTTTTTACAACTGGTCCTGAGTAAACCCTCTGACAGTTTCACCATCCTAACAGCTGAACTTGTTTACCAAATAACTAAGCTAATTGTCTAAACCAAGCCAATTTTTTTTGTTCTTCCTCCAGCCAAGATCAAAAGAAATGACTGAATCATCTTCTATACTAGAAATAGGATTCGAATCCATACACTAATTATTTTAATATTGAAATGATTAAAAAAGAAGTTATGAAATAAACTCCCTTTAATACTTCTTTAGTTCTGGTATTTATCACATGAAGGAAAGCTGTAAGAAAGCTAAGGTGGCAAAAAAAACTTTCAAAAGCTGAAGATAAAAATGAAAAAAGTTTCTCCAATTCAGCCCCTTAGGTAAACATTCAATTTTAATTCAACACCAGTGGTTTTGCTGTTATAGAAGTGTAGCATAGAGCAGAAAGAAGAGCCTAACTCTTCTAAATCCCAGTTCAGTTTTCTCTTCTTCCCCTGAGAAGACCAGCACTACTACTAGCTGTTACTCTTGGCACCCCACACAAACTACCATCTGACACTAAAAATGGTACTGGATTCCCTAATCATATGACTGACAACTGGCACAATGATCAAGGGACTGCGAAATGCAAATCATTCTTTTTCTGATCAGGAGAAATAAAACAAGTCTAGAAACCACTGTTTCTTCCTGGCTACTATCAATCCTTCCTCACTGGGCTGTAGGACGTGAGTTTCTGCTGTTAATGCTCCAGTTGCCTTTGGTCTGGGAGAAGAACCAGTAGACACTAAAGGCATCCCTGTATGTGTCCAAATGTCTGCTACCTTAGCTCAACTGGACTATCAAGCAAGCAGCATGAGGCACCTCCCTGATGAAGGTCACCCCTGTCAAATTTCAAGGTGATGTCCAGAAGCTGGACAGGATAACACCCCATAAAAAAAGGTAATATATATTCAGAAATGCTTGACACTTTCTGCAGCACAGGAAGAAAAATAAACAACCAGCAAGGGAAAATGGCAGTGATAGTTTATTCCAAATATTCAAAATCTGACAGAATTCAACAGGAAAAGTAACAGGAGATAGAGACCATGGGGTATGAGGCAAGCTTACTTGGGGAGCACCACAATCACTTTTGCCTACGTGGTACAAACAGATGAATAAATGTAACAGTTGTCTGCTAATAATGAACTGCCCTGAAGAGCTGCTTCGCTATGGGAACAACCACCCCACATCAAAAGAACCTCATTTGTATATCAAAGGAGAAATTACACTCAGTAATAATGTTTCTTTGAATTGGCACCTAAAAATAGTACTGGACAAACTTAACTTTTGGTCTGAAGACTTTTGAAGGGAGAAGTGATTTTCATTATAACCAAAAAACAAAAAGAAAACACTTTCACTCGACATACTGCAAATACCATAGGAAAGAGCAGAAACTAATTTTAACTATGTGGTGTGAGGAGGTGGGTGTGAAAAAGAGGAAGACTACTTCTTACACATACTTCAAAACCTCTCAGCAACATCAAAGGGAAAGCATGCCACACTCTTCCAAGAGGTGTTTGTTTACACTCCAAGAGCAGCTTATGGTGCGTAGGACTCCCAATCCCATAGAGGAACGTGTTTCCATCAACACTGAGGTCCTCTCAGGCTTTCCTATTTACTCCTCAAAGACCTCTTTTATTTCACTGGCCCCATATGAAAGCTCACTGCATAGTCAAGAGGTGCACAGTGCTGCACCATTGATGCCTACTTTGCCCACTCAACTCATTGATGCCTACTTTGCCACTTCAAGAATATTAAATATCGCCTTGCTTACTCTCTCTCCACTGCTTTCCTCTTTCCAGAAGCACTTCAGTGCTCTCTGCAGAATTTTGCTACTTCATTCAACATTGTCCACAAAGTCTGAAGTAGCTTAGTCGTGGGCTTTATGTCACCTACCAATGATGGCATGGCTTTATGTCACGCACAGCACTTTCAGGCTTTTCACTAATCCCCATTCTTCTTTTCATCTAAGCCTTATGTTACACGAGAATTTGACAGGAGGAAGTTTCAAATGGACAAGGCCTTCTAAAACCAAGCTGCCACTGGCTGTTGATGCCCAGATGAAATACAGCAGAGTAAAGCTTTCATCTGTCAAAGGCTGCACAAACCGTGATGCAAGTGCTCAGTCTTTTTCTCTAAAAAAGGGAAGAAGTAAGAGCTCAAGGTTCAAACTCATTTGAGTCTTTAAACCCCAAAGAAGTACCCTGAACAAACAGCCGAGTGCTACAAGCAAGGATGGACATGCACAACTTCTCATTTTATCTCTGTGTATGAAAATCACAAAAACACATAAAAACTTTTCTACACAGATACTAATACTAATTCTACAATTAAAGGAGGTAGGGCTACCAGGTTTTAAATTTAGTATAAAACTTCAACTCAGCTGGTTAAATTTAAGCAATATAAACATTTTTGCTTTAGAAAAAATCAAGTCACATGGTGACTTCTGTCACCAGTCTAAACCCATAGAATGCATAAGAAAGAAATGCTAGGTAACTTCAATGTATTCAATTACTTCCATTAATCGTATACACTTCCTAATGAAATCACACAGTTTTGCAGCCTTAAGCAATATAGCTTGGAGATGAAAAGCCAGGCCATTCCCTCCTTGTTTTGAAGTCTCTCTGCTCCTATGAGCTGTTCTGAGTAGGAAACACCCTTCCTCCAGCTGTAAGGGCAGCTGAGCAGCTGCCTTAATAACCAATGCCAACTCTACATATTAATACATAAAAACAGCTGCCCGCCTGATGCAGCTGAAGGAAAAGTGCTGCAGGCACAGGCCAGTATCTAATACTGGCTCTGACTGCAAAGGCAGCTGCCTGGTTCATACAGCTGCAGGAAGAGTGCTAGGTATCAAAGTAAGAGGAGAAATGGAAGATGAAATGGCTCAAGCTGTGTAATCATAATTTCCAGAATTTATAATAGATGCTTGCATCCTTAATCTCTGATCCTTAGCTGCCCATTTGTGAACTGGGGTAAATATGGGATAAATACGCCTCTCTGCACATAGGCTCCTGAAAAATTACACCCATTTGTGACTGTGAAGCATATTAATATAGTGATACCCTACCAATGCCAAGAAGAAATAGGGAATTCTATCTTCTTTGTGAACTATTCAAAGCATGGCATAGCTGTTCATTACATAAATACCATTCCTTCTATGCATTAAACAATATTAAGGACTTCGAAAAATTTAAGATGAAAATGAAGCACTCCTCAGTTCTTGGTGGCTGGTCAGATTTTGAAAAAAGCTATAAGGATCTCTTTGACTGCTTTTTGAGCATGCTTGTGCATGAAAAAAAGTGCACAACACATACAAACTAGAGAAACATGCCCTGTTTCTCTGCTCTGATTCAGTAGGCAGATGTAGCAGTCTGTACTTACTGCATAACATAAATATTGTATGCAGCTTTTACTTCTTTAGGAAAAAGCAATCTCCATTGATATCCCGCAGCTGATGACAAACACTGGACAAGTTATATTCTTAAACTGGTAGAGAAACTGCATGTAATTACTAGTACAAGGGGCTTTCTGATCCCCTTCCTTGCTGAAAGGGTAACTACAGGGCTAGCAGAACTGACCAGACTCTTTGAGCTGGAAAGGAAGAAAGGACACAGAACTGGAAAACAGATGGAGGCATCTCAGAATCTATATCTATCTACACTTGACTTCAGTGTATGAGGAAGAAGAATCAGAAGTGAAGGGAAATCTGAGGGCAGAAGACAGGATGAGAAACTTAGCCCAGCAGTTTTTCTCTTGTGTGCCACTTCTTAACTTCAGGTCTCACCTCCAGAGTGAGGCTAGGGGAATGCTCCTGGGTTAGAAAGCTCTGATTCAGGCACAAAGGACCTCTGTGAGAACCAGCACAGGGCTGGCACAACTGCTAGGTTTCCATGTAGTCAGGCACCTCTGACTCAGGCCCACAGTGTAATCCATAGTACCAATACCATGTCTCCCACCGTCCTCCAGAACACCCAATCTTCATTTAGCTTAAACAGAGGCTACACACCTTTCTATGATTCTGGCTTAGTTTATGAACAAATGTCCAGGAAACCATTTGGAAATTGCCATCTCTATTCTCAACTAATAATATACAATTACTGGCTGGGCAATGGCATACATGCAACTTAACAACTCCTAGGGCTGTTGGCAGAATACAGTGACAGCCAATACTTCCATACTGACTTACTAGAAACTGGGCCTTTCAAATGTTTCCACAAAAAGTACCTGATACACAGTGGAAACTGTCTATCTTCAAATCATCAGAAATTTTCCATATCTCCTTGGATTATTCCACACAGCATTATTAAGAAAAGAAATAAATTGATCAAGAAGTTTTTTAGATAAAGAAGTCCTATACATTTCTTCACATTATTAAAGATGACATGGAGGAAAAAAGCATAAAGAAAATGAAATACTGTAATATTACTAACTACCCTTCCTCAAACTTTCTAGGCTTTTGGTGAAGTTTAAAGATCATATACTGAAAATTACACCCCAAGGAAATGAACAAAGCTTCTTTAGAGATACTTTGTATCCCAGCCTTGGTCACCTGTAACACATTCTTCCTCAACTTTATTGCCAAGTCACAATGAACAATTGAGCATTGTAGGCTGCTGCTGCAGCAACCCACGGCTGTGTGATGACCCATCATGTAATGTACCTTGGGTCCTGCTGTTCACCTGCCCTAAGGAGTCTCCTCAGGTCAAGTCCCACAAGGTGATGGGTTTCTCCCCAGTGCTGACAGCATAGTGTAATACCTCAGAGATGGGCCCTTGCTGAAAGATGCCGTATTTCATAGGAACACTCATATTCACTTCCCACCTCCTGCTCAGTAATACTGCTTCTGCAGATAAAACAGCTGTATACAAAACAACAGCCAGCAGACAGCACATCGTGCTCATGAGGAATGACTGCCCAAATATAATTCATTCCACTGCACAGCCTCCCCATCAGAATCTCACAAGGAATAGAGACCACACAGAACTATCACACGGCATAACCAGCAAATGTCATGACCAAAGAAGCTGAGGTGGGATTTTGTGGTTTCAATCTCCTGCATCCTTCTTTTGTCTTTCCCTCAAACTGAGAATATAACTATATATACTGCATAAAATGTGCATTTAAGTAATTGGTACAATTATACATACCTGCAATGCACTGTTTTAATACCAAATAAATTTTTGGTATCAACTCTGGTATCAAATTGAGTGAATTTATGAGGACAGCTCTTCATTGTGCTGCTGGCTGTGTTTTTATGTTTCAAAACTGAAGCACACAGTAAACAAACCACTCTCACTTCTCATTATAGGCCCAATTATACATAAAACTGTGGTTGATAATTAGTGCTTCCTACTCAATTCCCTGTCACTCGCACAACACACTTAATGAAAGGGAACACTTCAGTATGTGACATGCCACATTTTTATCAATCCTCTACATACAAAATAAAATTAATTCCCAGCCAAGAATGTTATCTTCCACTACTCTATTAGACAAGAAATCCCTTGACTCCTTTCTTGTAAATGAAGATTTTTGTAATTTCTTCCCAAAACGGGAATTGTATTTCCTTCTTTCTGGAATACATCTGTTGCACTGAATGCTAAAATACACTGAAATAAAAGCTGAGGAAATCAAGTAAAAACTTTCAAAATATTTCCAAAGTCAAAATTTAGAGCAGAAAAGGAATGGCAAGCTACTCAAACTGAAAGACAACATCAACTGGGGCAGCAGGTCGAGGAAGGGGATTCTGCACCTCTGTTGTGCTCCCCTGAGACCCCATCTGGAGTACTGCATCTAGCTCTGAGACCACAAGAGACATGGACCTGCCAGACCAGGACCAAGGGAGGACCATGAAAATTATCAGAGGGCTGTAACACTCCTACAAAGAAAGGCTCTGAGAGCTGGGGCTGTTCAGCCTGGAGAAGAGAAGGCCCCAGGGGAGACTTCATTGCAGCTTTCAACATATAAAGGAGGCTTATTGGAGACACGGGAACAGACTTTGTTCAACGACGTCTGTAACAACAGGAAAAGGGCCAAAGGTTTTAAAATGAAAGAGAGGAGGTTTAGGATGAACATAAGGAAGACATATTTATGATGATGGTGGTGGAACACTGGTTGTCCAAAGTTGTGGATCCAAGGCCACCTGGATGGGGCTTTGAGCAACCTGGTCTAGTGGAAAGTTCCTGCCCATGGCAGGGGGCTGCAAACAAGATAGTCTTTGAGATCCCTTCTGACCCAAATCATTCTGTGATTCCATGGTTCTCCTAACTGAAGACCAGACTCCTAATGTGACAGTCAAAACACACCAGTTCTATGAAAAGGATGACTTCCCCCATTCACCCAGAACACCAATGAACGATATGGAGATTTCTGGCATATTTTAGGGTTTTCTCTAGTTTAGTTAGATTTAGAGAAATAATGGCTAGAATTACTGTTGGATACTCTACTGCTCTCCCAAAGATTCTCCATTTGATTACCATCAGACAGGTAGTGAAGTACTGTCTCTACAGTAACAGAGACAACAGGCAGGCTGATGGGGAACTGAAGGATGTACAGGATCAGGAAGAAATAAGAACAACACTCTTCTGCCTATCTTTAAAACAACAGCTGTCAGCAAATTACACAATCCTAGGTAGCAAAATGTAATGTAACAAACACTCCCAGGCTCACTGCATAGAGGGGCCGATCCCCAACAGCCCAGTTCACAGCAACATTCACTCTGTGGAGAAGAGAACAGTCTTAAGCTGCTGCTCCTCCATTCATAGTATAATTACTGTGGTGCTTCACACAGGTTGTTCTCATTATAATCTACAAGTGGCAACTCCAGCTTGTATACAACTTGGGAGAATAGTCTTACTTTCTCGATTTTCTTTTCTGTGGTACCATGTGTTTCTACAGATCTCAGGAGGACTTCAATACTCTTACTAAGCTTTTTTCTTTCCTGAAATGAGTTTTAATAGGAATCTTTCCCTACAAACAAGTCTAAAATAGAAAAAGCCCACCAACAATTACAATACACAATGGACAATACCTACAGGGTTTATAGTAAAATCTGCATTTTTTTAAAAAGACATGCAATTCCGTATAAATGTATATCCAAAACACAAGAAAATACCTGTTTACAGGACCATATACACCATTTCTATCTTAGCATTAAGAAATATTTGTTATATTTTTAAAAACACTTTAAAAACATGAACAATGTTTAGCAACTGAGGCATGATGAAATAACTGCATACTATTATGAACAATGTTACAAATATTAAAGTGTTAACCCTCCTAGCTTATTCTTAAAAACCTTAAGTAAGCAAAAACAGCATTTAAACACTAAAGAAGAAGGCAGTGTTGAGTTCTTCTTGCTGTAAAGCAGAGAAGAAGAATCCTGCTGACAACCTCCATTACATCACAGTTCTGCAAATTGGCACAAGCAGAGGTAGATGCTTCACTTAACTCCAAGCTGCTCCACAGTCTGTGTCTGACTGCAGAAAACAGATGCTGCGAAGCCATAGCAACATTTATGCCATTTATCAGAAGAGTCCTTTGCAATTATGATGTGAATCAACGAATTTCAGCCAGGAAGAATAATGTCTCCTGGTTAAAACACAGACATTATAAATTCAGTTACTTCCTACTCCTGCCAAAAATGTCCATATTCATGAGCATCTTACAGTTTCCACACTGTAATTTTACTTTTTTTTTCCATAAAAATGGGAATAATAGTTTACTATAGCACTGGAAGATTGAAAAACATGTTTCATTAATATTTACAACATTCCTCTTGAGAACTGCAAAGTCAGCGACAGAAATTAGTAATTTGACATGACAACTTGTACAGAGATACATCTTATTGACAGCTAGTTGTTCAGCCTAGAATATGCAACAGGCTGTTTCTCCTACAATGTCATCAACCCATCATATGAGCCTAAGATCACAAATAAGAAAAGCTATTTTATTCCACAGAGGAGCCAAACAGGCAAGGTGGTAAGGTTCCTATCCCGTAAAGCCTACAAAGTTTTAATGAAAAGTTCATTGAGCTTTAAATAGCAGAAGGGAGGACAAAAATGAAAAACAGGCCACAACGTTCCACAGGATGTGTTTTTAAAAGTATGTATCGTCTTAATTCAGAACAATTAATAAAAAAGAAATACAGACTGAGGTTCACTGGGATTATCTATACCACAAAGTAGTTGTAAATAATAAGGTAGGAGGAAAAAACCCGATTCTAAGACCAGTTAATAAAAGAAAATAAGAAAAAAAGTAGAAGACAAGGACAGAAAAAAAACCCTTATTTGTTCTGCAGTCAGCATAGCTGGGCATATGTCTTCAGGGTTCCTATAAACATGTATCCACATATTCCTGTACCACCGTCTCTGCTGGTCTATTGCAACCTAAATATCCAGCAATTCACCCCATAAGTCAGCAAGCTCCTCTTAGGCCCTGGCTCCTTAGCTTTACTCCTGGTGGGGAAATGCCCTTAGAGAAGCACCACTCTCAGGAGGTTTAGCTGAGTGGAAGCAGTGGCTGCAGGTTGTATCTCATATCAGGCTGGGAAACACAGTGGCTGCTGCCACATTTTGTCTCCTGTGTCCCTCCTGTCACACAGCTACACATTCCAGTGAAAAGACTTTTAACCTTTAAATGCAGTTTGTTTTCTTACAGAAAGCTTACAAAGGAGGGAATGCTGATCCATTTCATGCATAAAAAGCTATTTGGAAAAGAGTTGGGTTTTCAGGAAGTATTTCTGGGTGCGATGGAGTCACAATTTACAGCGAGACACTGCCAGTCCCAAGGGAAAGCAGGAGAGATCCAAGGCTTTTATCTATAACAAACTTGCTCAACTTGGCTTGTGCTCACAGTGTGCTGCCGAGGAGGGCTGGCTCTCCTTGCACAACGGCACTTGTGTCTTCCCCAGGCTCCTCAAGTTCCCACCAAGCTCTTACTCTAAGGGAGAGAACAGCAGCGTACTTGTTTGCTTCAACATACTTTTTTATTAAAGAAGAAACATTGTTCTCAGGGGATGACTCAAAAATAATTACGAAGAACAAAAGCATCTCTTCACTTTAGTATTACTATCTAAGAAAACTTTAAATGTTAGCAGTGTAACAGCCTATATAAAAAATTGTTTATAATATTTTGGATGTCATCCTTCACCAGCCCCCCCCACTATGTCTTCTCCAATTCCAACATATGTTCATGTCTCTGCTTGAGATAATTTTTGATAGCAGGCAAACTAATTAAACATTCCTTAGAAGCCACAGGGCTGAAGTCACCGTGCGGTGACTAAACATTGCAGCTGTCAGGAGAGGCAAAGTGGGTTCCCATCCTAATCCCATGCTGACCTCGGAGCCGAGCCTGAGAACCTGTCAGAAAGGTGCTCTCACAGCACAAGACAGCAAGCAGCAGCTGCTTGTGCTCAGCAGGCTGCAGCCAGGCTTTTTTTTTCACCTTCTTTTTTTCATTTTTTTCTCCCTTTTACTTTTTTACTGTCACTCTGGATACGCTGCACGGCACTCACACATGCACATCCCCGCTCCTGGTGAGAAGGAGCTGCCTGTGAGCTCAGTTTCTGACATGCATAAGCCCAGACTGAGATGAAACCAATCCTCCAATGTCCTCTAGTCAAACAGCAGGCAAAAATCCAGCACCCACCTTATGCAAGGGACAAGAAGAACCAAAGATACATTTTAAGGTATTTCCAAATAAAATTAAATCTAGGTATTGTTAATTCTTTTATGCAATTAACAATAGTATTAAGCTTTTTTCCCTTTAAAAAGAACATTAATTTGAAAAGTATATGAATAATACAAGCAGAACTCTTTAATCATGCTAAATTAGTCACTAAAGCATAAATATGTGGCAGAATATCTCATGTATCTTTAATTTGAAGGTGTGATTTCTAAAAATACAAGGCACAGAGAAGGCATAGAGAAAGCAATCCTTTTAAAATATTTTAAATATTTAATGTATATATAATACTAACTCACATTGAAAAACTTGACAAACAACAGATCTAAGAGAGCTGGAAAACCTGGACCAAAGAATTAGGCATTCATTCAAGTAAACAAGCCTCAGCAATTCAACTAGGTAAAATTACTAAACTGACTTGAGGACAGCTGTGTTCTGCCTGAAGATGAATAAAGAAGGTGGCTATCAGTGGTGATAACCCTGGTCACCATTCATTTATCTCTCTTCATGGCACCTTAGAGCAGCCTAATTTTGTAAGAATGCATATGTGATGACTGTTTATGGACAGCTAATTCTAAAAGCAAGAGACTGAAAGAGGACTGAAGAGACTGAAAAAGGACTTCGACTTTTTTGCCGAAGTTATTAAAATACAATTTAAAGAATAACTCAGCAACACAGTGTTACTCAGCACTGCCTCATTAATTTTGCTTCCAGTTCACTGCACAATCTAGTTCTTGTCAATTATCCAAGTTACCTAGTTAAGTCAGGTATCCAAATTCTTCCTTTGCTACTATGAGCCCATCTCTTTTCATCAGTAGTTTAACAACTCACCAAGTTTCCTCCAGTACAGTCATAGAATCAAGAAATGTTGTGGGTTGGAAGGGACCTGAAAGATCATCTATTCACTAGACTGTTCAAAGCTCCATCCAATCTGGCCTTGAATACCTCCAGGGACAGGGCATCCACAACTTTTTTCTCTGGACACCTGTTCAGCGCCTCACTAGCCTCACAGCAAAAAATTTCTTCCTAATATCTAATCTAAATCTACCTTCCTTGAGCTTAAAGCCTCTTATCCTATCAATGCCCTTGTAAAACATCCCTCTACAGCCTTCCTGTAGCCCCCCTTAAGTACTGTAAGTTCTATAAGGTCTCCTTGGAACCTGCTCCTCTTCGGGCTGAACAACCCCAATTCTCTCAGTCTGTCTTCACAGAAGAGGTGCTCTAGCCCTCTGATCATATTCATAACTCTCCTTTAGACCCACTCCAACAGGTCCACATAACCTTGAATACACAAGGCAACAATGAACAAGCTCAAGTGTTTCCAATCCAGCTTCTGCAAATTTGACCCACATATTTCCTGGGTCTGTACTAGTAGGGCATCTTGTAACTAAGGACTTAATATTGGTTTCAGTGAAGAAAAACTTGATGGATAGTGAAGTCCTAACCGCACTAAAGTCTCACACAAAACTTAAAGCACTACGTTGTGATATCCAAGATGTTAAAAAAAATGTTATGGCTGATACTGGTCTGATCTTAGAAACAAATACATCTTAAATTAGCCAAGCAGCGTTGATGCTTTTTTCTAAGGTCATTTTCAGGCACTCTGCTTTCTTACTGTTTCTCAAAGGTACATGACAAATGTACCTCAGATAACAAAATGGTCAGACCTCCTCTAAGTGCTGGGAATTGAGCAGAGCACTTATTTCCATCATTACCTATGAACAGCATTTTCCTGCTAATTTCTGGGAATGCATCAAATCACCCAAAGAGTCAGAGTTCTCAACTGTCAGAGAATAGGAGCGAGGTGAGTAACGGGTGTTTAGCAACAGCACCATCACTCTCCCAGGCATTAAGCCACCCTTGAGGAAGCAACAGCCCTAAGTTCCTTGGCAAAACAGGTAACCAGAAGTTCATCAAATCTCTCCTGTGATCAGCAGACTGACTTACGAAAGACAGTGCTATATTAGAAGACATTCATCCCTTGGACTTCGAGGTATCAAGACACAGAGCTTGGATATATATAAAAGATCTTCTAGTGGGCAGATATCTATTATTTAAAGGTATTAATCATACTGAAGCTAGTAGAGTTATTTATTCCCCAATCAAAACTTAAGTTCTCAAAGACACAGGCTCTGAAAAGAGTGCCTGCCTATGTGAGAACCAACTGCAGCACGCCTCTGTGTTCCAATGCAAGCTTCATTCCTTCAGTGGGGGCTCCTTCTAGGAAACAAACTTAACAAATGAGATACAAATTAAAATCTGCAAAAACAAAATTCCATACGAAACTTTAACCCTGTGAAAAATAAAGAGAAACAAGAGTGGACTGCCTGTGACAGATGTTAGCTACTCCTCCCACAGCATCACTGGAATGTGTACATGCACGTGGTGATGGGTGCAGGAGATAGGACATGATAAAATAAAACTCCACTAACCCTAATCTACAGAGGGATGTGAGCAAAACTCTGCTTTTAAACTTCACTGTTAAACTTCCAAGTACAGTTGTTATCATTATCCATCCTACCGAACTAATACTCAAAGTGACTAAAACCCCAAGACAACAGGTTTATAGAGTACGAGCAGCTGAGCCTGGATGCACTGGCTGTACAACATAAGGCTCACTGCTATGAACAGCCCACAAAATACCTATTAAAACTGTGAGAGAAGTTTTGGGCTTGATAACATCAGTGTCCACAGATCAGTTCTTTTAAATAATAAATCTTTCTTGCCACAAGTGAGAATCCTGAATATGTGTGCAGACTGTTTTCAACTAGGGATTTTTAACAGGCTCATTATTATCTGAATTACAAGATGGTTTTCTCATGAATCAAAATTTTTACTGCAAAAACATATCTTTTTTTTTTCTTAGATATTATCTGATTTATTAAAAAGAATATTATAGAGAGATTTATACTTCTGTCAGAACACATCACACAGGTTACTATATAATTAATGCTTTCTGCTATGAAGTTGGCGACAAAGCAACTTTCTCCAAAATGCCTAGAAGTTGTATTTTAGAATCAAGAAAAAAGGAGTACCAGAATAGGAGATAGTCTGTTATGGAAATGGCTGATTGCTAAAAGGGGGTATGTACTGTATTGCCAGCTGCTCCAGGTGTTTGCCTTCAGAGGGAGGCTGTGGCACTACCATATAATTATAAACATTTGCCAACAAATACCTGAGAGGTGCCAACTTCAAGTCCAGGTGAAACACAAGCATTCTTATGAGCAGCACCTGTGTGATCATATCCTTCTATCAGCTGCAGGATGCAAGAAGCTAAAATAAACTATTCAGGGAGAAGCTAGCCACGCTGCTGGATTGCATTTGCATGCATTAACAGTCAATTTCTCCAGTCAGAAAGTTTTGGGTGCATTTAATATTTTAAGGAGAGAAAAATAACTGATTTGAGGCGGGGGAGAACACAGTATCTCCAGTGGTTCTTTTCAAAATTAAACTTTCTCAAACTTCATTTTCTATTCATGATATTGATTGGCTAATTACATTTTAACCCTCTTCCTCTCCAAACAATAGCAACTCTTTATTTCATTTTTACATACAAACAGCCACGTTCTTGCTCTCCATCTGCTGGCTCTGCAGGAGCAGTTGACCATGACTTCCAAAATACTCCCATTGCTGATAAGGAAGCAAAGAAGAGCAAGGAACAAGATGCAAAGGCTTTATCCTACACCCCTTACTATTAATATTTGATGAAGTTGTGTCTGTAATGAAATGACAGCAGACATAACAGAAACAGGAATAATCCCAGAATTAATCAGAAAATATGAAGGCGATGACCTGGGCTTTATGACTTCAAAGAATCCACTGGTTTAATCATATTTATTTCTTCTGAGTAAATTTACTTCAATCTGAATATCTGTTAAGAATGCTATTTATTTTATTTACTATAATAATAATTGTGATTATCATGGATTTATATTACTGACATAACATTACTGACCTCACAGGTTATGTTCTGGCATACCTTGGAGTCTTTCTACTTGATCCAAGTGTTAATTTAACAGTAGTCTTCAAAATAATCCCACACACGGAGCCCACCATGAGAGCTGCTATCCAATCTCTTACTGACAGTTTCTAGTAACCAATACACTAAGTTATTTTCAAAAGCTAATAGCAAACTAAAAACTGTAGCTATGTATTTGCATTCTTGCACGTTTGAGAGACAGATATACTCCAACACACAAGCTAACACAGAGTTTTAAAAGATGGACTCACAGACAGGCTGGCAGGGCTTAAGGGGCACACAGTGGTTAAACAAGGTGGTTTCACCTATCCAACCTCTGATGTGCAGCATGATCAAACTTCCAGTGGAGTCAATGGGACTAGTCCAAAGAAACTGCTTCTCTGGCTTCCCTAAACATTTCTGTATCGCACATTACTCAAGGTATGGACAGGAGTGGCCCAGGTGGCAAGAAGAAAGTTACTTTAAAAGCACACTAGCAATGACTGCCAGCATTCTGCTTATGCTCTTTTCAGTTTTCATGTATCTCATTTCTCACTCACTGGATTGGCCTTCAATTTCCTTTTCCTATTCCCTAGCCCAGGGCACTAGTCACCTTGTAATAATGGGACAGTCTGACCAAATGGTGTTCAAAGAGCCACTCCAGCTTCTACAAGGGAAGGAGAGGCAGTCCTCAGAGGCAGTCCTTAGATTCCTGCCTCCTTTTTCAGTGGGAAAACCAAGAGAGACTGTGTAACTCAGATTGGATGGATTGGTGCGAGGCTGAAAGCAGCCAAACTACCGATCTGTATCACTTCAAAAGAGTTTACTTGAATTTGCAGAGGTCTCTTCCAAGGAGTCCATAAAAAAACCCACCCCACACAGAACACCATGCTAAGCTGTCATGGAATAAGAAAGATAATGATCACAACAGGAGTGGAAAAGATAAAATCAATCATAAAGTGGTTCATTATCTCAATAAAGGGGAATCTTCAGTCAAGTCTCACATAAATATAATACCTCAATCTGTATACAAACTATCTCCCCTTAAAATCAGTAAGAAACTTAAAGCTATTTATATTAATAAAACTACTGCTGGTCAGATAGAGCCACATAAGCTCCTCACAGAGTATATAGTGATAAGGATATAAAGTGACAAATGAAATTCACCATAGGTAAATGTGAAGCAGGTCACATTGAAGGAAAAATATCTAAATTTAATGTGCACACTTAACTACTTTCTATTGCTCGGAAAGAGTATTGTGAGGTTACAAGAGACAATTTTAAAGAAATTGCTGCAGTCAAAATCAAAATCAAGTATTTGTGTTTACCCAAGGAAAAAAAAAACTAAACTGAAAATATTTTATGCTGCTACACAAAACAGTGGCTTTTAAAAGCCCCTTTATTGATCCTCTTGCCCGTGAAAGGATATAGTTAAACTTCCAAGTGTGGAGAGAACAGTGAAAAAAGTATCTGTGACTATTCAGCCTCAAAAAGAAAGGACTGAACGGTGTGACCAGTAGCCCCTGACCTTTGGTAAACTTCAATTTTGTGTGAGAAACAGGAATGTATTTGAATCTTGAGTCACGGAAAGCTCCAAGTGGGTAAAATGGTTCATTGTTGCTTCTAATGCAGGAATGAGCAGGCATTAAATAAAACTGGCATAATAAGCTAAGAAAAAAATAACTTCATTTATCACACAGGCTGCGATACTCTGCTGTAAGTTATTGCAGGTGCTGAAACAGTTGACAGAAGTTCAAGGAGTGTTTTACTGGGGCAGGGGAGAGCAGTGAAGGGCTATTAACCACAAGAACACTACCTCTTGCTCTGGAAGCCCCTCCAGCTGGAAGCTGAACAAAAGCACTGCACTGTTATTGCCCTGTCTATAAACCCTCCCCAGGCACTGGCTACTGCTGGAGACTGGGTACTGCAAGAGGTATTGCTGTCTTACCCAAAATAGCTGTTTTTATGTTCTTGTTTCTGCCACAAGAAGCCACAGGCAACCACAATGAGAGGCTTTAAGGGTAGGCAATCAGCTCCCAGGCAGGCTGGAGGGAGCAAATGCAACAGCTCAGCTGGGAAGTTCTTCTTTTTCTCTCAATTCCATGTTCTGCATCCACCCAAAACACCTTAAAAACCTCAATTATTTGCAAATAGCCCCAGACATGAGTTAAATAGTTGTGATTGAAGGGAATTTTAAAGGCAGTTTTAAAAGCAACTCTTAAACAAAAACATCCAAAGGCCGGGAATTTCATCACCAACCTGGAAGAAAAATTCAGAAATTGAAAAAGGAAAACACAGACCCCTGGAAACATTCTGTTGTTCAAACAAAAATTAAAAGCTTCTAAAAATCACTGGTATAAAAATACTGATGTAAAAATTAAGTATAAATCTAAACTTAAAGTAATTCAGCAAAAGGTTGTTCTTTCTTCTTAGCAGGAATGCAACCTTTAATTGGCTTAAATTTTTTAAAACTATTTAAAACATGTATACAACCTCTTTCATTTGAAGTAATAAAACCCTGAAGAAGCGACTGAAAAATGCATGATGAACAAACTGTTATTCCTTTCATGCACTTATACCTATTAAAATGCATGCAACTGACTCAGCACTTGTTTTAACACAATTTAATCAAGACCAAGAGATCCTACATTATAAAGGTACATTTTCACTGAATAGGTGTAGATAAGTGTTTGTCCAGAGCTAATCCTTTATTCTGAGGGAAACCTTTGATTCCATGCTTTATTCATAGCAAACTCACTGTGACTGACATTCATCTGATGTGGCAGGAGGTCACACACAGCATCAGTACCTCAGTGAATTAAAACATTCTCACAGAGCAGTGTGAAAGGCCACAAGCATCTTTTGACCAGGGATTCTCTGTCCTAGCTTGAGGATATCACAGATACACCTGGCAGCTATGGGGCTCCTCCCAACAAAATGAAGGCAGGCCAATGCCCCCTTCCCAACCCAACCCATTTTCATGACATCTACAGACTCTTCTCACCAGCAGGCCTAAGAAATCCTCTCAACAAAATGAAAATCATCTTGACAAAAGGACAAACTCACTGATTTCTCAACTGGAGATGAAGGATGCAGTAAGGAGCTGTATGGATCACCATTACGAGAGGGGTGAAAAAAGTCACCATGGATCAAAATAATAACACAAATCAAAAATACCCTTTACATTTATCCAGACAAGTTACTCCTTATTGCTTTATTCTTCCTGGGAAGGGGGGAGAAGTAGACACAAATTATTTTCTTTCTTTATACATAGCTTTTTAACTACAGTAACAGCAAGACTTTACTCTGCAGAATCACTGTCTACCATGTAATGCCCATCTCTGCCTATGTCCAACACTTTGCAACTGTACCTTATGATTGCCAATGATTTTTTTCAGACCCCTTCCCCAACTTGTTAGCTTAATTTTGAAGACCAAGGCCATATTACATTTAAATGAATCAGAAACTGGATTAGCAGCCACTCTCAGCTGGACAACACCTCCACATGTAACAAGCACACTCAGGATTCCACCACCTTGGTCTACAATGAAAATATGGGTAAGCTACCATTAACAAAGGCAGCACCCTGTGGAAGCAAACTCACTGAATCTTTTCATTCAGACAAGGAACTATCCACTGATATTAATGCACTATGGTTTTAACTGAGTTTTGCATGTTGTATAGCTCCTGCCCTCCTAGCTTGCTATTAGAAGGCCAGAGAGATGACATGAAAACATTTTTTGATGTAAAACTTCTGACATTGACTTTTTCCCTTCTGTCCATAAAACATGCTGACAATAAACACTGAGAGTCTCAGTGAAACATGCTATATACCTAATTTCCAAATAATTTAGCTATGGAGTTTTATACTGTAAATCTTCATTATACACTCCAATTTGTATTTTCTCATGGTAGGTCTCCATTGATCCTCAGCAGTTCTTTCATAAAGCAATTGCTTTCAGGTAATTGGGTCAAATTGTTATTTTTACAAGTGTTTAAATACAAATTTACATAGATCTGTGACATTCCTTAATAAATAAACACACATGCAAACAGTTTACAAAAATATATTTAAGTACTGACTTGGCTCCTCCATTTTTATTTAAAATAAATGCACAAACATTTGAAAAAGCAAATCAGATCATTGACTGTCCAAATATTTCTCCTAGAAAACATATGCAGAAAATGTAAACACAAAAGTTCTGCCATAAAATTAACTTGAAAGTAGCCGCATGAACCCAAGACCAGGCTGGTTAGAAGAAAGCATATCCCTGCTCAAGGATGCTGTAGGAAGGGATAACCCACATCTTTAATAGGCAGGGAAGAGACACTTCAACTATCCATGGCATATAACTAAGTGCCCACACAAGAAGAGCTGGCTGTCTCAGAGTTATCATGCAGCTGGGTAAACCCAAGAAGCTCAATTCCTTAAACTCCAAACACATACTGGAAAATCTTCCATAGGACTCAGAATTCTTTGCTATCCGAGCTTACTGTAAATGAAAAGAGATCACATCTTTCAAGCAGAAGGTGACCCCTCTTCACATAGTAAGACCTAAGCAGGTGAATGCTCTTCACAAAGAAGGTCCTTCTCATCTCAAGCCATCAGGACTGTGACTGAATACTAAGGGAATAGCTCCTATTTTTTGCTTTGCAGGGTGAAATATCACTGCTAGAAAGTTCTGATGGGTTAATCTGATATGATGCATAATTCCAAGCAAAAAGTCAAACTTGTGAATAGAAAGCATAAAACATCTTATTCCAAGTAGGTCTTTATCTGGGAAAACTGCAAATTCCAATTCACAGCTGATTTTCTAGATTTCTCTCCATACAACAAAAACCTACTCATACAGTTCCATCATGGTACCCACCAGCCTGACACACATGGTCAACGCTGGCACTGCCACTCTGCTGTCAATAGGCAAGGACAGAGTTAGAGACTACAGAAATGCTCCAGTGAGGTGCTAAAGTAATAGATTATTGTTGTACACACAACTGGCATGGATTAAAGGACCATTGAGTGCCTCACTAATTACCAGGACTTGCACTCTGCCATGACCTGAAAGTCACTCATGTGATTTACTATGTAATTCACGGTCTGGGTGAAGTGAAGTAAATCTCTACCTAGAAATTTAAAGAGACACACTAGGGTGGTTTTGATTTAATCTTGTTATTTATTGTTGAGTATTAATGCCAGTAAAGACTATTTTGGTACTGTGGTTCTGTATAGTGAGACTGCAATGCATTATTGATGCCGTTGTACCTAAAAGGAAATGATTCTCAGGCCTTTACAGAGGATTTGGGTGCTTGACTTCCACTGAAATTTAGAGAAAAACAGAAGAGCTCAATTATTATTTGTACCTCTGGAAAATTCCTCAAACTTACAACACATTTTTCTTCTTTTCCAACACAGGTGTGGGAAATTTCAGCGTTCACAGAGACAGTGCGGTCTGTGAGTGTGCAGTCTTATAAATTCTGGGCTTTTTTTACATTGTAAAGAGCCTTTCTATGCACTTGATGGACACAATAGCAAGAGAAGCACCCTACTGTCTCTCTAAATGTGTGTCTCTATAGACACAACGTTATCAACTCAGTTTTATCAGAAATCTGTATCTTTGTATTTCTCATTGTAAGAGCCAGCAACCTACTACTGAAATTATAAGTAGTTTTATATTCAGTTTTTTAGTAACAGGTTTGGTGTTTTGTTTTACATTTAATCTGCATCACCCATCCTATGACAATATAGGATTAATTGGGCAATTTGATATTATATTTTTCCTATCAGGACTGTAAATAGGCTACAATCTTGGGAAAGAAGTATCTATTAATAATTCTTAAAAGTAAATAATTCTCATTCTTCAAACACATGCAGTAATTTGAAAAGCATCACCAGGGGTCATCAATGTTTTAAAATCTTCTCAGTCTCAAACCTCAAATTCTTCCATTTTCCTATTTTAAGGCAATTATTGCACTCATTCCCTTCAGTGTGCAAAACCAGATTTGCTCTGCAGTTTTCCTTTCCATCAGCTGCAGGCCACTATGTGCACAGAATCGCTGCAAGAGCTATTTTTATTGACAGGTATCTCCCCCCTCTCCACATCTCCACATCCTTTCTTTTCAAGTCTAAAATGGTGAAGCTGGATGGGAAAATGCTTGGCTGCTTTGTTTCAGGTCTGAGCAGTATCTTGCTTTCCCACAACAGGTATGCAGAGGCAGAGTGTGCTGCTGAATGCAGGA
Organism: Cichladusa arquata; assembly: GCA_026413545.1. Lineage (NCBI taxonomy): Eukaryota > Metazoa > Chordata > Aves > Passeriformes > Muscicapidae > Cichladusa > Cichladusa arquata. The sequence continues at coordinate 121,709,878 of JAOTQP010001286.1, forward strand.
GACTTCGCCAGAGGCTCAAACCACCAGTTACTGCTGCTGTCTCAGGCACTGCATATTTCTACTGACCATGGCTCTTTGCCAAGCTCTAATTAAGACACTTCAGTGTGTCAGGGAGTTAACCCTCCACTGCACATACCTTCTCCAGAAGCACTAAGGTATAAGCATCTTCCTCCTAAAAATCCCCCAGCAGCTTTCCTGTTACCAGTGCTGTGCAGTCTCCAAGCCCATAACATTTCTACCTCACCAATTCCATAAATGAATTCATAAATGAAGATGCATTAATGAGGTAGTTGGCACTATAACTTTTAGCAGCATTTCTAAAAGTGAATATGCATTCTGCCTGCACTAATTTGGTGTGTACTGCCATGTATATTTTCCTTCAAAGAAAAATACCTCAACTAGTCAAAGAGCAGAAATTCCTCTTAAAAAAATAAAGCAAGAATAGGCTGTTAAAAATTATTTACTCTCCAGACAGTTTTTCATTTATTCCTGAAGGCTGCAGAGCAGCAGCCATGTTCTTATAAGGAAAATGAGGAACTCTGAAGAATCCAGAGCTGCATTTTTATTTTACAAGAGATGAAACATAAACACATTTGCTGATCCATCAATACTATCTATTGGTCTCACACAAAGAACAACTGCCACCGGACTGAATGAGGGGAAGCTGTGACAATAGTCAGAGGGGGTAAAAGGAAACCCATGCCGAGGCTGTTTGCCTATACTTCGTTGTTCAAAAACCCTGTTTAAGCACTGCATCCTGTCTGTACATGGAAATCTTCCCTAATGAAAAGCAATATAAGTCACAATGTGACTGAGAGAAAAACTAAGTCAATTGCATTCTGGTAACTAGGGAAAAAATCATCTGAACTTGAATATGGGCAATGTCCATATACAATAAAACCAACAGGAAAAAGCAAACTGTGTCAACTTCTAGAGAGTTACAAAATCAGAAAATGTAGTTGACTAGCCAACTGCCCTCATACTGCAGAGTATAAAAAGCAGTCGTAATGGAGCCTTTGATTATTTTGCAGAAATAAATCTTGAATTTTACAGAGCCTAAACGAGGAAATTTGCAAGCTAATCCCAGTCCTTTACTCTTACTGTGCATTAGCCTCAGTGGCAGGAAAACCAGAGCTGTCTTCCAAAGCCATCAGTGATCTGATCTCAGTTGTGTACAAGTTCTCCCTTTTTAAAATTGAGTTCTTTGCTTTAGATAGAATGTTAACAACTAAAATGCCTAAACCTCCCTACAGCTGTGTAAAGCAACACTGAGTTCTTCATTCCAACACATCCAGAGCCCTACACAGGTCACATGAACACACTCATAAGTTGTCTCATTATTAGATGATGCTGCACATCACCTAATGCCTTAAGAATTTAGGGGTTTTTTTTTATTTAGTAAGAATAATTTCAAATGTTTTGTGCTATTTCAGTTCTCTGCTGAGATAAATGCACTTTTTAAAAACCTAAAGAAAATTTTTGTAAGGAAAACTGTTACCATTCAGCTGGATAGCTTACAGAACCATAAAGCCTTTCCCACAGGCTGTATGAAGACAAATCCTGGAAGGAGCAGTGGTGGAAGGAAAGCCTTCATCTATAGGTACTGTACATTCCTATGCTTCTCTGCCATATTTTCTGTATAGCTGTAGTCCACATACGTCATGTATGGGAAAAGGGCTGTCCCACTTGGTGCTATCAGAACATTATTTCCTGTATTCAAAGGGTCTGCCCTCAAGTATATTCTTAGAAAGGTGATTTCAGTTTCCACAGAGTTTTTTTGAACTCATGGGGGCAATGTGTGCCAAGCACGCTGAATTTTTTACACATTGGTTATGATATCCCAGGCCCTTTGTTGAAACAAGCCAACTCATTTCTCATAGAAACTTCTTTTCTTTTTAATCACACTTCATTTTCCTTCTAAGAAAGGTACATGAAACTAAGGCCGTTCAGATTATGCCTATATATGCACCATATGTAAATTGCATAAATATGCATCATATTCAAGGTTGACCTTACCATTAAGTATAACAACTTCAGAAAGAACTTCAGAGCCCACACTGAAGTTATTCTCCACAAAGTGCAGGCCAGAATGTTGAGTACACATATTGCAGGTAATCAGCCTTCAGTGCACATCCAAGAACTCTATATTTCTCCCTCTCATTTTGTCTGGAACTATAAGAATTCTGTCTATAATGTCTTGTTTGCTGAAGCATGAGGCTAAACTATGTATACTATGCAACACTTCCCTTGATTACATTGATGTTACTCCCTTATTGCTCCAAGTTTTCAACTCTTCTTCCATTATGCAGCACCACCTCGCAAATATACAAGAATGCTGCAGTGGTTAATGCCTATTTCAGTAAGTTGGGTGACATATCTAAAGACAAGTCAACTCTGCCTCCTTGAAAAGTGTATTCTTGTAACTCCTTTTGAATTACATAGATACAACTGAGAATTACAGCTGAGATATCACAGGATGCACACATCAAAATGGGAGTACTCAAATTAAAAGTTTGATTAAGTTTTACTTATTAGGTAAGACAGGGAAAAAGACAATTTAACCAGGAAGATTCTTGATCTCTGCTAAGAATTCTCATTATAAATTCATCCTGATTTTTCATATTTGAAGTGGAATGACTTTTCTCAGTTATAGAATTGAAGAATTTTAAGGCGTGTAAGGCATTTACAGACAGGATAAATCTTCAGTCTCATTTATGTCCTCTACAGATAATACAGCTGAAGAGAACATTGATTTAAACAACTGAGTCCTTTAGATTACATCATTCCTTCGTATTCCCTTTACACTAAAAATTAACAGCAGGTACTGAAAAGGAAATACTCTATTTTGAATATTCACTTTTTAAGCAGAGAAATGGGCAAGTGGTTTAGAAGACAAAGCCACATAAGTGAAAAAAAACCCGAATTTTTAAGACTATTTAGTATTTTTACAAATTTTATACATTTACTGCGAAATGCACAAATAGAACTTTCTATATATTTGGAAACAACTGTGTTGACTCAGAGGCAGCAAAGACTGTATAAAGTCCTGGTATAGCCTAGAAATGTTGCTAAGAAAATGTATTCTTTCCTACAGCACTAAGTATTGAAGAGTCACAGAATCAAATTAATTGTGAAGATGTAATTTAACTGTCGTTTGCTGGCAGATGGACTCAGTCTTTCCTTACTGTTGTCTGCCTGAAAAACACAGTAATGTCAACACATTTCTACATACACTTGAAATATTTTTGAGGTTTGCACATTTTAACCTTGCTTTTTCTCATAATAAACTCAGTCTATTCCCTAGAGGCCTGTAAGGAGTAGAAAAAGGTAGAAATCAAGTAGAAGTCAACTGACAAAAAAAGAAAGAAAAACCTAATTACATAACAGATGCCTGCACAAGGCAATTTTAGAGATCTATAACACAAACAGGTTCCCTTGAATCTGAAGAGACCACCTTTACTTCCTCCTTGCTCCATGAATGAAGAACCAGCTCTCTGATCTGTAACAGTGGATATACCTTTAAAATGTTAGAAGATCACATACTGGAAGATTACACCCATATATCTGTATCTATATATTTATATCATAATATGTAACATCTACTCTCCCTATTTCACAACAGTCCACATAGCAACAGCACTTCAGAATAATTTACTCCTAAGGAGCAGCAATAGGATGCAAATGCAAGAAGCAGATAACCATTCATTCCTGCAAGTGATCCCTTAAAGTAGGGATTTATCATCTGCCTGCACTTCTCTCCGGCACTGCACCCAGGGCTGCCCACACTGACTGTGCTCCCAGCTTTGATGTGCCATAAAGTCACCCAGGACCCTGTAACCCTCTCTCCTAATTTCTATAGTAGTATATCTATCCCAGTGCTCAAAGTGGTGCAGGACAGAAAAGCAAGCTGTTTTAATAATTCTGCATGGTATGTAGAGATCTCTTCCCTCTCAGTAGAAATGGAGAGAAGAGAGGGGGATGAGAAAGGATGTGTCAGACTAATTTACATGCAAATACTATGCCCTCAGCTCCAAAGTACATTGAAAGAAAAAAGAGTTTCCTAAAATAATTTATGGCCAGGAATGTTATACCACTCTTGTACACTTACCACTGAATTTTGAAATACTGTCTTATTGATAATGAGGGTCTGTGATCTGGCAATCCTGCCAATTCTTCCTACGGGGACCAGAACCACTGTGAACTGCTTGCAAAAAAAAAAAAAAAAAAAAGGGGTTCTGCACAACAGGCTTACAGAAGTATTTTGCTGCTTCTCCTGACCTAAAACCCTTAAATAATAACTGGTTCTAGAGCTCAAGTCATAGCCTGCAGCTATGGGAAAAATCTGATGCATAAGGCAACAGAAATACCCAAGCAACTGCACTCAGACTTATTTCTGCCCACTTGGATAAAGTATCCACCTTGTTGACCTGTCAGTCTTGCTAATCCACCTTCTATTTTCAGTTAATATCATTAAAGTTCAGCGTTGGAGAGCCTGGAGGGAGAGGCGAGCACCCCGTCCCCTTTTTCCACGGGGCGGTAACCAGATGTCAATGGCTGCAGCTGTGACTACATAATTACCTGTTTGCATGAACGCGGACCGCAGTTTAGATTTAATAGGTCAGACGACAATGCAGCAAAACGCATTTAGCCCACGATTACCCCTTTTCAAACATTCTCTCGCTCGCAACTTCGACCCTGGGAACATTGCGGGCACAGACTCGGGTCAATAAGAAACATTGGCCGGCACAATGGGGCTGGCCTCAAACAGCGCTGTTGACAGACACCGGCACAAAGGCGGTGAATAGAGTCCCCCTCAGTTCTCACACAGAGCGAAGAATGAGTCAGTGTACTGCCGCTTTAGTGCTCTGTTTGTACAGTGTATACAGCTTTTGTCCCCCGCCACTGTTCCGCGCTCAATGGGGGCTAAAGAGCCGAGGAAGTGAAGGCGGAAGAATGGCTGGGCGCTCACCCCGGCAGCCAGCGGTGCTCGGCCGGCGCTGATGCTGCAGCGGGGAGCCGGAGCTGCCGGTCACGGCTCCCGCCCGCCGCGCCGCGCTCCCACCTCGGGAGCCTCCGGGGACAGCCCGGCACCTCCAGATAACGCGTTCTGTCTCCTTCCGAACACAGCAACCTGCCCTCCCACCAGCACCCAATGCAAGGCTGCCGCTTCCACCAGGAGGGAAAACTGAGCATGGCATTTGGAATTACAGAAGCCCCACGTCCCTTTAAAAGGTGCACCAAAGGCGGTAACAACGGAGCTGTAATTTTAAATCCTCACTGCACAGGCTCAGTGGAACTGAGAACTGTAACAAGACAACCACAGCTGTACGTCTGTGTTTCACACACATTTAGATTGTGCAAATAATGGGTCAGGGAAAATTTAACACATCCATGATACCGCACAGGAACCTCTATTATTAGGTATCTATTAGCAGGGGAAAAAATCATTTCATGTAGATTACTGCTCCTCTTCAAATAATGATTTTTGTCAACTTTCCCTTTAAGGAAATGGCACTTCTATTATTTACATTACCATACTTGTGAGGATGTTTAAGAAACCAAAGTAGCCCTCTAGCACATCAGAAGTGTTAGCTCCACCTGCTTCCCATCACAGATTCATAGAATGGCCTGGGTTGGAAGAGACCTTAAAGATTATCTAGTTCCAAACCCCCAGAAGTGAGCAGGGACACCACTAACTGTATGTAAAATGTGCAGACATTTTGCTAAGGAGTGAAATCTTCGCTTGCAAAGAGCATTAAGGTTTTTGAATGATTAGCATAAAGCTAATAAGAGATTTAGCAATTGCTCTTTAACTCGTGCAGACCATGCTATAGATAAAGTCATACATAATGAAGTCGAAGGGAAAGAACTGTTTAGTATGTTTTAAGACTCTGAACCGGTTTTAAAAAATAAAGGAATAAAAGGAGAAGAAGAAAATTGTATTCTAAAATAAACAAACCCCTGGATTTCCATGAATGGAACACAAAGAATATTGTTAATTTTATCACTAATAGCAAAGATAGTAACAGCATGTTCTCTACTGCTCTTTCAATTTTAGCTTTTAAACTCACAATACTAGAATGTTATTATGTTAAGCAGCTACAGAAGAAAACTCCTGAACACTAAAAAAAAAAACAGATGTGTTTAATGCCAGAAAAAATTGAACCCACAAATTGAAAGTTTCCTTACGCATAGTCAGAAAGATGTTGGGAGTCTTGAAGTTTTGACTTTTATTCTCGGCAAACAAGTGGAGAGCAAATAACCTTAAAGATACATGAAGACTTTATCCTCACATACTTCATTTTAAAATAGCACAAGAATTTCTAGTATTTATACCTACATAGAGCCTTATTTAAATAAGGCAGGCCTGCCTGCTCTGCACACTAGATATAAGACATATGACTGCACTTGAGTATCCTGGCACTGATAAAGTAAAAGTACTGATGCCAAAGTATGCCTGCAATCTTATCAAGGATCTGATCAATGATGTTACTGAACGGTTTTTAATTCACTTTAAAGCAGGAAAATCCTCACCTTTCAACTAATATTAGGGTCCTTAAATATCTTGCCACAGGAATGTACATAGATCTAAAGGCTGAAAAAGCTAGAAGAACTAACACCTAGCATGATTATTTTCTCTTATAATGAATGGGAAATTCTAGAAGAAAGTCCTTTCAAATTTGATCTATGATGTGAAGAAAATGGAGACAAACTCTACCAATTCTGAATGGTAAGGGATGAGGAGCAGACCAAAGGCTTGTGAGTCAGGATTAAACTGAAAGCAGGGACAGGTGACATTATAGCCCACTACAGATCACCTGACCAGGAAGACCAAACAGATTAAATCAATATTTACAATCTCTGACCCTCACGGGGCACAGCAGAGGATAAACAATCCAGGAGGCTCCTGCAATGTGTTGATGGTAATGTCCATCTTCAGTGATACAGGAGCCAAGGAGGAGAGGTCAGAGAATCATAGAAGGGGTTAGGTTGGAAGGGACCTTAATGATCAACTAGTTCCAGCCTGCCACCATAGGCAGAGACACCTTCAACTAGACCAGGCTGCTAAGAGGCCCATCCAATCTATTCTTTAACACTTCCAGGCATGGAGCATCCACAACTTTTCTGGGCAACCTCAGTTGTGCCTCACCACCTTCACAATAAAGAATTATTTCCTGATATCTAATCTAAATCTATTCTCTGTCAATTTGAATGCATTCCCCATTGTCCTGCCACTACATGCTCTTGAAAATAGTCTTGCCTCATCTTTCCTGTAAGTTCCCTTCAGGTACTGGAAGGCTGCAATTTGGTTACCCTGAAGCCTTCTCTTTTCCAGGCTGAATAATCCCAGTGTTTCCCAAGGTGCTATGCCAGTCCTTGTTCTCACTAGCAAGGAGGAGCTTGTGGACTGTGAGCTCAAGGGCAGCTTGAGCTGCAGTGACCATAAAATGGTGGAGTCCAAGATCCTTAGGCCAACGGGAAGGGCTCACAGCAAGCTCACTACCCTGGACTTCAGGAGAGCAGACTTTCACTTGTTCAGGGATCTGCTTGGAAAGGACCATGTGATAAAGCTCTGGGGGAAGCTCAAGAAAGCTGGTCAATACTCAAGGATCACTAAGAGGAATTTAGGCAAAAACACCAGAAGGCCTAAGTGCATGACCAAGGAGCTCCTGGACAAACTCAAACACAAAAAGGAAGCTTACAGAGGGTGAAAGCAGTGGGACTAAGTGCACCCTCTTGGCAAGTTTTCCAATGACACCAGATGTGCAGTGCAGTCAACATACTGGACACCATCCAGTGGGACCTTGACAGACTTGAGAGATAAACCCATGCGAACAACACAAAGGCCAACAAGGCCAAGTGCAAGGTCCTGCACATGGGTCAGGGCAATTCCAAGTACAGGCTGGGTGGAAAATGGATTGGGAGCAGCCCTGAGGAGGGAGTATTGGTGGAAAAGACACTCAACATGATCCAGCAATGTGCACATGCAGCCCAGAAAGCCAGCAGTGCTCTGGGCTCATCAAAAGCAGTGTGACCAGCAGATCAAGGGAGCTGATTCTGCCCCCTACTCTGCCCTCCTGAGACTCCCACTGCACACAACTCTTGGGTCCAAAACACAACAAGGACATGGACCTGTTGGACTGAGACCAGAGGAAGGTCATGGAAATAATCACAGGATGGTGAGATACTGAACCAGGTTGCCCAGAGAAACTGTGGAGGTCCATCCCTGAAGGTATGCCCCATCCCTTCAATGCCCAGCTGGATGGGGCTCTGAGCATACTCTTAATAATCTCGCAGAAACAGGCAAGTATTTCACAAACTTCCACATTACAGCAATGTGCTATTCAAGTCAAAGTCCCAGAAAAGGATATTGTATTTGCTGCCACGCATCACTGCTGCTCTGCATCCCTCCCAGGCTGGCAGCAGCAGCAGCTCTGCCTCCTGCCAAGCAGAGGATCACAGCTTGTTTACTGAGCTGTGTCTGGAGGAAGCAGAGCGCGTTTCAGTCTCGTCTCCAGCAGCCCTGTCAAGCCAGCTGCCAAGAGCAGTCTTGAAAGCTTTGGGGGAACAAAATCTAGTACTTAGGAGGTAACAGACTGGTCCAGCACCAGGGACCCAAAGAGGAGCGAGGTGGCACGAGCACTACTTGATCTGAAAGATTAAAACACTTTTGGATAACTTCAAATATATAAAGTCAAGGGAAAAGCAGTAACCGATCTCTCCAAGTGGAAGGACAGATTAGCAATCAACTTATAATTACCACTGAGATTAGGATCTCTATGTTAATACTTGAAGTTAATGAGTACAAATTGCAGATAAATTAAACTCCTATGCTACTTACATTTCCTTATGATGTATGGAAAAGACCTGAAAATTCTGATAGGGATTTGACATTTTAGATTATAATTTTTAAAAAAAAAATCAATATTTAAACTAACACTCCATTACTTCCAGAAGATTTCAGACAGGTTAAACATGCATGTTGAGCATTTCCATAAAGAAATGCTTTACATAGCTTTATAGGAATCATGAAACTCATTCGGTAAGACCTCACTGCCTTTCCAGGGCCTGCTAACTACTCTGAAAATAAAGAACAAGAGGTTTCAGAGACATGTACACAATCCTTTATTTCTTCTAATAAGATCATTAATCAAAGAAAAATTGCTTCAGCCTTTTTCCTCTTACCCTAATAATGAAAAGTCACCCAACAGTAATAAATGATTGGCATTTTTTGTTGTACCAAATGGTTATTTCTCTGCCTTTAGAGTCATATCTCAGTTTCTCAGTTAAGTGGGTACATGCTCACAGAGTGTGACCACTTTATGTGTGCTTTTCCACGTGATCAGAGCCTGCCAAGTCTCAAAGCAGATTATTCAAAATATAGCTTCAGTATTTTTCAGAACAATCCCTTCGGTATTTAAAGAACTGGGGGGCTGTTGTTATTTCTCACCCAAGCTGGGACTGGATTTTAAGTTCTTTAGGCAAAAAAAAAAAAAAAAGTAAAATGCTAGGATGGGAAAATAGAAAATTTGCCTTTCTTGACAGCTATCACAGAAGGAAAAAGGGTTTTGGTTTTGTATTAAAAAATGTCCCATGATTGGTTCTCATAATGCTTCACATTTCAGTGTCCATAAATCATTGCTACGTTCAGCAAGTTCACAAAGCAAAAGACATCTGCATCCCTTCTTGGCTGCTATCGTGTCTAAAATGCTGACAGAGCCATGGCAGCAGTGACCACACACAGACTCCATAATCTATTAAGGCAAGTTTTAAAAGCTACTGAATACTCTTACAACACTTTCCCAAACCCTCTTTTTTCTTTTTAAATATATGGGTCTTTACGCTGCAGTTCTTCCAGTACAACAGCAATACCTGCCTAGAATTTTAAGTTCTATCTTAAACATTCTGTCTATCTTTTTTTAAGAAAAGTCAGGCAAGCAAATAGAACAGCAAGGACAGTGTTATCAGATGCTCCTTACTCAGTAAGGGCATATACATACAAGCTAAGTGTTGCTTTAGTACTATTGCCTCTGCTTCTTGCTCCAAAACATTGGATACAAAAATTATCCTCATTTGCTATTCCTGTCCTAGCTCCACACGAGTGCATGTGAAAAGACAAGAAGCAAGGACTGTTGGTTTTGTTACCATATTAGTGAGCAGAAAAGGAGAATAAATTAGTCTTAAATGACAGACATGTAATAAAATGTTATTTATTTTTACCTCTAAACACCACACATTTTTTAGTTCAGAACTGCTGCACTGCCTAGTAGCAGCAAAGCAGCCAAATTCCCTACACAGTCTGGCAACACTCAGCCTTAAAGCCTTACCTTGCTTTGTAGGAATTTACCTGGTTTTGTGCCCTGGTTGGATAACGGCATCTAAATAGGCTGACATAGAGTTATAGAAAGCATCAGGGGAAGAAAAGCATCTGTCATGGGTTTGGTGTGTAGGAGTAACAGAATTAATTTTATCAGTCTTTTGGGCCTATTCCAAGCTGCAGTAAACACCCACTCCTCCCTCTGCTGAACCATCCCTCTGTACCAACCGGTGACTTCAAATAAAAATGCGTGACTAAATAAATCATCAATGGCTAGAGACAGCTTTTAAGTATCTCCAAGAGCAGACACTCCACAACCTCCCTGGGTAACCTGTGTCAGTGCTCAGTCACCCTCACAGTAAAAAGCTCTTTCCTGATGCTCAGAAGGAACCTCCTGTGTGTTGGTGTGTGCCCACTGCCCCTGGTCCCATCACTGAGCATTGCTGACAAGAGCCTGGCTCTGCACTCTTTGCCCTCTCACTTGAGGTATTTCTACACATTGATTAAATCCCTCTGACCCTTCTCTTCCCCAGGCTGAACAGCCCCAGCTCTCTCAGCCTCTCCTCATCAGAGATGCTCCAGTCCCTCCAGCATATGAGGGGCCCTTCACTACACTGTCTCTTGAACTGGACACAGGATTCCAGGTCTGGCCTCACCAGGGCGAAGTGGAAGAGAAGGATTGCATCCTGCCACCTGCTTGTCTAACGCAGCCCAGGGCACCATTCAGTTTCTTTGCCACAAAGGCTCACTGCTGCCTATGTTCAACTTGGGTGTCCAGCAGGACCCCACAGGCCTTTTCTGGCAAGCTGCTTTGCATCCCGGTGGCCCCGGTGCGTACTGGTGCCTGGGACTGTACCTTCCCAGGAGCAGGACTTAGCACTTCCCTTGCTGAACTTGATGAGGTTCCCACCACACCATTTTTCCAGCCTGCTGAGGCCACTCTGGATGGCAGCACAGCCACCCTGCGTAACAACTCCTCCAAGTTTTGTAGTCTGTACAAACTTGCTGAAGGTACATTCGTGTCCCATCACTGAGGTCATGAATGAAGATGTTAAACAGGACTTGACCCCTGGGGTATATGGCTAGGCACTGGCCTCCAGCCTGAGTGATCTTCATATTATATAGCAGACTGAGATGAATTATCAGTGAAATAATTCTGTACATCTCCAGCTTTACTAACATCAACAATTTTATCAGTCACAGAAGACGAACTGCCATTTTTAAAAAAAGTTGGCTTAATTAAAAATTCCTAATCTGCCAAATTAAAAAAACATTATGTGAGCCCAAAAACTGAATAACCCAGAAAGACATAAAACAAAAAATAAAAGCAACTTTAAAATCATTATTTGTGGGAAGCCTAAATCATGCCTTCTAAGAGCTCGAGGTTGATATATATTACCTGCAGTGTTCCCCTAGCTGTGTTAATTCCCTTCTCAGACTCACTTACTGAAACTATTCCAGAGGGGTGAATAATTACCACTCCATGGTTATATGATAGCATTAATTTTCCTGAGTAAGGTCTTTGTTATATGAAGACTTATTAATTCACGTTTCGTCCCAAACATCATTAATTCAGTTTCTCAACCTAGAAACTAAATAGCTTCTGTCTTTGGGCAAGTCTACACCTCTCAGAGGATTGCCATGCAGAGCACATGAGCCAGTTTAGGCCAAAACTTCTCTCCCAAAATTAAATCAAAGGCCACATCAGCACAGCACTGCAGCTCAACTTACTATGCTGACAAGAAGGTTTAGTGCACAGTTACACCCAACCTAATAAAAGCAGTTATACTGCTACAATAACCTGGACTGTTTTTCCATCTGACCCTTACCTCTGTTACAGGTACAGGTCAAACTGACCAGACTTTAAGCCAGAAACATCTGCAACTTGCTCTGTGGTTTAGTCAAGTACAGTTGCCTATACTCCTGAAATTACCATGTTTGTATAATTAGCAGGAGCCTACCTCATCCACTTGACCCAGAGCCATTGATGAGTGAAACATGCTGGAGAGTATCACATTTTATCTTCTTTTTTCTCTGCCAGAGTCAGGATTAAATGCTGGAGTAGATGGTATTTCTTGTTCAGACTTAGATGTTTATTAATTCTTATCTATATTACAGTGAGTTCTACAGCACTTCTAGCTAACAAGCTAAAAATGGAGATGTATCTCTCTCTCTCTCTCTCTCTCTCTCCAAGGCCTTTTAAGGCCTAACTGTCCAATTAAGAACAAACACCTAAATTAGTTTTACTTTTAACCCAATAACCAATCGCCCGTGGCCCGCAATGCAGAATTTTCTATCCAATTACAGAAGTACCACCTAAACCTATGGAGAAGAAGATGAAGAAAGAAAACTCCACCCTAAAACCTCCATCTTGCTTTATGTGTATTACTATATTCCAAAACCTTAAATTCTAAATTTTCCACCAGGTGATATTACACACTTCATTCAAACTACACTTCATTCAAACTACTACTATTGGGAGTGATCCCAATTCTATCATTCAATTTTGGAAGCCTTCTCCATGGCCTCAAGTCAAATGGAATGTTTTTCTGGGCATCAGTGCCTGTCAGCACAGACAGTCCAAAACTCTTTCCAGAGTTCCAACATCAGAATGTTTTAAGAGTTTTCAAAAAAATCTATAATCTTCTGCATCTGAGATTCTGTGAGCCTTGTCTAGCTATTGAGAAAATAAATTACACTTCACTAGAGGTATTTAAGTGAAATTGTTTGCTAATAGCAAGGCTTTCTCAAAGGTGAGGGAGAAAAATTCCTAATATGCTGCACACAGAGATTCAAGTCATTTATTCTCATCAATCTCAGAACAAAATACTAGAAACAATTTTAATTCTTCTGCCAAGTCATGAGTTTACAATTCTAGTTTCTGCAGTTCTTGACAGCTAGCACCTGGATTAGGGGAAAAGAGAGAGTTTAAGTACTCATCTCCTACAGACAACACTCAAGCCTTCCAATGCAGTAGTAAGTTTCCCAGGACTTTTTTTTTCCTATCATGTATGTGTGCACATCCACATATGAGAAAAAGTGTGGCTTAGTATTTACAGACTTTGACATTGCCAAAAAAGCTCCAGGCCACCTATGGTCTGCTTTGTTCTCCCAAGACATTTTACATAGCATATTTCATCTCTCATTATCACGATGCCCTGGGAAAATAGAACTGGTAAAACTTTTTTTATCAGTAAACGCTACTAGTTTTGTGAGGGTATTTTCTTCTAAAGGCCATTGGATCTCATAACTCACTGCTATTTAAACTAATGATAGAAGCAAAAGGTAAGGATCAAAATAGATTAGCAGGCTCGTGCACTGCTGCAGCTGTATTCCTAGATCTATGTCATATTTTCTGTACCAAAAGCTGCCCAGGGTGCCTCACTAATATGGACTAGTTGTACTGTTGAAAACTAACACCTGTCCCATGGTATCATTACATAACTAAACTCTAAAGTACCTATCTGGGATGAAAAACTAACAGTGTAGTCCAAAAAAAAAAATGTTTACAGACTTTGGGGTCCAGGAACTTTGGAAGCAACGTCTTGTGTATTGCAGAACTGCACAAAGCCAACACCTCCATTTGTGGTTGAAAATAACCACTGAAGAATGATATACAGTGGGTGGCAAAAACAGTCACAATTGTAAAGTAACCCAGCAAATAATAAGCTGTGTCCATAGGGGATAAAAATGCTGTAATTTCCAAAATGCATGCTGCTATAAATAAGTTAGAGGTTATTTGCTGCAGTACACAGACCAAGTTTGCAATCACAGAGCTATTCTTCATGCCTGTTTTAAAAAAAGCAAGCTGAAATTGTTCGACAGCAGACAGAGTGGCACCACATGCATTGTTTGGGCTCGGAGCAATGGTGAATTGCACTATATGGAAGCTTTGTAGAAAAGGCAGCTCCTGCCACCTCCTTGAATTTAGTCCTCTTCAGTATAAATAATAAGGTTTCCTTTTTAAGTTGCAATGTTGGTATGTGGGAACAGCACAACATCATCAGTCCGGCTTACCATTTCTCCCTGGTGTTTGGGCATAGTTGGAGACCAAAGGCTGACCAGAGTGCCAAAACCAAGTTTGCTGATGACTAGTAAAAACCACCTTGGTCCACAGAGAATTTCAACATGACATTCTCATAATTTTCATCACAGAAAGAGACTGGTTTTCACAATGTGGAGACCGGCTGTCTGGTTATGTTTTCCACAAAAGATGCAAACTGGAAGAGATTCAGGAAAGGGTGTGCGTCCACTCATCATTCTATACTTCAGCAAACTTGAACAGGTCATAATTATTTAACAATTCAAAAATTATAACATAGTCTAAGTTTATCTTTCAAAATGCAGAGGAATTTTGCCCTCCAATAAGAAGATGCTTACCTGATAGGTAGAACTTGGAAGAAGGAGAAGAAAAGTACAAAAACTACTTTGATTTCAGATAGCCATTTAGTGTTACAAATATCAGCAATATGGCACTGATAGACCAAAACCATTTGACTTACAGGCACAAAGGAAATCTCTGTAATAGAGACTTACAAATACTCCCAAGTTGCTTACTTATGTCACTACTTTTTTTTTCTAATAGGCAAGAAATACTTTCCAAACAAATGAAAAAATGAAACCACATTAAAAAAAAATCTCAGCTGATGACAGAAGAATAAAGATAACTTTGTTGGAAAGACCAGGTAAGTGGTCATGTTGACTAAATAAGATTATAATACCAGGTATTTTAGTAAGTTTTCTAATTTCTGCTTTAAGTATGCATAAATGAGCAAAAATTATTTTGAAAACTTTCCAAAAATGTTAGGAGAAGATATAATATACTACTGCAATACAGCAACCTCTGACACATGGTAACTGCTTAAAAACACACAAACTGCAAATTCTAACAGTTCAGTAGTAAAGTATTGGTAAAAAGCTGAGCAACAATATGCAAGCTGAAAAAAGACTTACTAACTTGAATAATGCAATACATAATACATATGTATACATATGTATTGCATAATACAATACATAATTGTAACTAGTTAGAAATGTAACTACCTAATATTTCTATTGGAAATACATATTAACAAATAGTATTGAAAAACAGAATACAGAGAATGAGCCTGGATCAGATATAAATAATTACCAATGGAGCACATGAATGGGGCAATGGCAACAAAAGATGATGGATGGATGGATGGATGGATGGATGGATGGATGGATGGATGGATGGATGGATGGATGGATGGATGGATGGGAGGGAGGCAGGAAGGCAGGAAGGAAGGAAGGAAGGATTGATTCCAGGAAGGAAGGATTCCAGGAAGGAAGGAAGGCAGAGAATGCATTTCATGCAAGAGACAGGACAAAATTTTCACAGTAGCCGTGAGGGAGTGGAGCCTGGAGCTCTGTGGGCAGGCCTACGTTGCTACTCTATCACACATCACTGCCAGGGGTGGAGATAAGGGATTCTCCCTTCCAGGAAGAAAAGCATGGCTTGGTCAAGAAAAATCAACAGGAGGGGGAAACCCTGTCATTGAGGTCTTCTGTTAGTTTTCTTATCTCATTGCTATTTCCAGTAAATTGTTCTTATCTCAGCCCTTAATTTTCACCTTTTTCTCAACTCTATCCCCAGAGCAGGAAGTGGAAGGGGAGGAAAGAGGGCAGAGCAAGCAAGAGGCATCTGGTTTGGGAAAGTCTTGGGACAAGTGGGCACTAAATTGGGGAGTGCTGTTCCCAAACCACGACAGAGTGCTGGCACATTTTCTCAATCTGGTATGAGTTTTTTTACAGTGTGAATACTGATAGACAAACCTGTAAGAAAAAGACTGCTCTGTTTGGAATGAAAGCTACAACAAAAGGGAAGCAAGGAAAGGAAGGAACCACTGATTTAATGACAGTGAGCTAACAGCAATAATTTGAACATCAAAATAGAATGAAAAAATTCTGTCAGAACTGTGTTCACTCCCCTCACACACCAAAATTGGGGGTTAAAACAACATCTCTCAGTGGACCTGCTTTCCTAAGCAAGATAACATCACAGAAATCAAAAGTCGTTTTCCACACCAATCCAGCATCCTCTGCATTTTACCAGTAACTTCAACACCTATGACAGTAATTTTTAAGAAATCACTAAATTTCTATAGGTTGCCATTCTCTTTCATATGACTGGTTCTTTCTGCATCTGTGTAAGTTTGAAAATGGTACTTGAAAAAGCATAATTTATTTTATCACTTGGACTGTTGGTTAGCAATTTCCCTCTTTCCTGTTGAGAATTACATATTACAGGTAAGTGCTATTTTGCTGACAACAGACACCAAAAAGGAAGTAGACCATTGTAAAAACAAACATGTACAAGTAAATCCAGCATTACTGCAGCAAGATATGTTTTCTTTATATATCACATTAATTGCTTATTTTTTTTTTTAATTTTTTTTTTTTTACTACTAATAGTTCCATCAACATTCAAAGCTTGAAAGCCAAAGGATGTGCCAGGCTGGCAGACCAGCACCACTTCAGTCAGCAACAGTACAGGACAGGGAAGAAATACACACTCTAAGGAGTAAACATGGTTAAACATTAATTTGATGCCTGTGATTCCCCTGGCAAAGAAAGAGCAAAGGCTTTGGGAATGGGAGCTGAATGCTGAGTCTCTCAGTCAGTACAGACTTCCACCAGTTGTTTGGTCATTACATATTTTAAAGAAAAGAGTTAGAAAGATATGTTTCCAATATCTCTCTCTAAACCTTTTCATAGTAATATTGCACCATTACATACACAACAGTCAGGGAAAGGAGGGTTCAGCAAAGACTGAACCAGGCACTGACATGTTCCCTTGTACAAGGCTCTGCCTTGAGAGGTGGTGAGAGCAGGGTGCTTTGTGTGAGGCAGCTCATTCTGGTTGAGATGCACTCGTTCAAAAAGCATATTCACATGGCATCAAAACAGAGTAGGTAACTCCAAACTCACCCTCCAGCTCAACACATGGTGACTGTTTAATACACAAACTGGAACTAAACCAAACAGTGTCTTATTGAAATCCTTTCCCACGAAGAGCCTCTCTTCATGCACCTCTTTTTTTTAGAAAATTGGTATTCTTGATCTTACAAGATCTTTTGAACAGTTTCCCCTGCTACTTTCAACATTACTTTCAACATAAATTTAAGACTGTCTTAATAAAATGAATGTGCTAGAAAACAACCAGCCTTATTCACACTACCTAATCTAAGAAACCAGATTAGTTTAAATTGGATTCCATTCTGACCTTATCTATAAAATATTTTAAAAATAGAACAAAAAGAGAAGAATTTAAAATGTTTCCCAAATAAAATTCACCCTGGCAGTCATTCAAACAGAGTAAATATTTTTATACAATTTGCAGAAACAGCATTAGGTAATATTTTATGGTGCTCATTAAGCTGTCATGTTCTAAATCACAACCAGCATGAAATGATTTCTTCTCTTCTCTACTATTTAAGTTTGGCAAATATGCACTGTATAAAAGGTGTCAAGTAAAATTGCCACAGGATATACTGGAAATCCCTGCACCAGCTGCATACTCAAGGATAAAGGAAGTGTCTTTCTGATCCTACAGCCTGATAATACTGGAGTTGCTGGAGGGTTACAGTAGTCTTTGAAAATAAAGCTTCATTACACTGGCATGGAGAGGTGCAGTTTAATCCTCTTTGGAAGCTGGTCCTGCAATCCCACATTTTAGAAAATTGCTGAAAGCCATTGTGCTTTTGATGGGAATTGGTCATTAATAGTACAGGTGCAGACCATGCAAGAGGCAGTGTCAGCACAATCCCTTCCCATATTTTCTGCTTCTCAGGAATTCCATCTGATAATGACAGAAGCAGGTTTTAACAGCACCTTTTTGCTATGGATTAAGTTGTTGTTTATTTGGAGATGTAAGACAGGCACTTTCTTCTTTAGGACTTCAATTCTTCTACATGTTAAAAGAGAGAAAAAATATACTTTCTTCCCATTGCTGAAAAGGAATCTTTTTTACTACAGACTCTTTCTCATTTGTAGAAACTTTGAATATTTAACAGAATTGCTATGCTATTGGCATAAAAAGCAAATTTAATAAAGCACTGAAGTCAGAGTGTATCAAGAAACATGTTTACTAATTGTAGTATATATTTAATAAGTACAGCATATATTACATGTGATCTTGAAATTGTAAGGGTAATAAATACTCTTGACACAGTAAATAAACCTAAAATAACAAAATTATACTGCAATTTATAATCAAATACATCCTTGTCTGACCCCAGTGAGCTTTTACCAACAACATATTTGATCTCTAAGTAAGCCAATGCATTCTTCCAATCTCACTACCATCAGTGCTGATTACAAAACGTATTTTCTGCAATTCTATGAAACAGATGTCCAAAAAAAGGAAAGCAGTCAATGAAAACCACACAAAAATAGCTAGTTCTTCAAATGTTTATTCAATTTAAATTTTGCATTACTGTTCTAAGGTTTCTTTTCCTTAAAGTTTGTGGTATTTTGTTTGGGGTTTTAGTTTGGGTGTTTTCGTTTTTTTTTTTTATGCTGAAATTTCTTTTAGAAGAACTGAGGGGGAAAAATGAATTTATTTCGCTACTTCAAATTTTCCATGTGAGGGACACCTTTTTTTTTCAGTTGCTTTTTTACCCAAGACAGTCTTTGGGGTGAAATCCTTTCTTATGGCCACATGGTGGTAGCACTACAGGATCTTTCACCTGGACATTCCAAAAAATCACAACTGTTAGGCACAGGACTGAGCAGTTCAAGAGAACAAGTTTAACACTCAAGAGCCTTTTGTTTCTTTTCAAATAACTGTAGCATTTTCAAAGAGCACAGAACATCATATAAGAAAAAGAAAACTATTATAATATCATTAAAATAGTTGCATTCTATTGAAAAAAAAGCTAAATGACTAAGGAAATATCAAAAGCACATGTCCTCAAGAGATAACCCTTTACACAAATGGCAAAAGATTGCTTGCTACTGCAATTTTTTTTGTAAATTCAGGTAAATTTTAGAAATTCCAGTTCTGGAAACACAATGAATTGGAAAAAGTTGGCAAGAATTATTTAAATTATTTGCTTTCCTATTTAATTATTTTTATTT
>JAOTQP010001286.1:121732665-121760908 GCA_026413545.1 Cichladusa arquata
GCCTGTAGTCTGCACAATGCCAGAGTAAGCATTAAAGAAGAAAGGAAGTTCTGATAAATCTGAAGAAAAATAAGTAACTGTGTAGCTGTACTCAAAGTGTTTTCTCACTAGATTTCAAAAAGCAAGAGGTTAATGGCAGCACTTCAAAATGGCTGATTTTATTACACTGCTGCCAAAGCAGCAATATTCTGTGAGAATGTGTGAATTTTTATTTGCCCAATAATTGAAAAATAAATTTAACAACAACAAATTACCTGTGGAGATGAATAATTGTATAGGTTCCAGTAGTAAGAATTATACAATCAAGGAATTGTAAGGTAAGCATCTGATTGTGTTGCATCCAGCAGGATTTTTGGAAGCAACTCAAAATAGTTCTAAAAATGACTGGCAGACTTACCTGATGTGTATGAAGGGCTGTGTCATTTGGCACAAAATCAAAATATGTTGCATGCCAATAATAGTTTAGAATTAAAAAGTGCCAATAGTCTCTTAAAAATGTAATAAAATCAAGCCACTTCTATGAGGCAGAACAGCTCAGAAAGAAATAAAATACACCTGGAAGGAACTGACACACAAAACAAAGAAACACAAACAAACAAACAAAAACTCAAACAAAACCCAAAAACAACAACAACTAAGAGCCAAACAACAAAACACAAACAGTTAAATATATTATTTGTTTAAATATGATGCTCCACAAGCTGAGAGAGAGCAGAAATGATAGTGCTACGTGTATCCCACAGAAGCAGGCAGACAATGCCACCTGCACTGACAACAGAAAAGCAAGAGCAGCAGTGGAGGTGGGAGCACACATTGCTTCTCTCGCCTACGTAAAATACACACCACAGAACTCCTCAGCATTAATCAGAACATACAAGCAGATTCTGCAGCAAGTCTCTTACCTCCCCTAAAAGGTTCCCTGAAGTCTCTTACCTCCCCCTGAAGGCTCTTGATAGATTAGCTTTTAGAAGCACTAGGTATGTTACCAGTGTAAATTTATTGCAGTGATTACCCGCTTAAAGAAAAAGTGCAATCGCTTGAGAAAAGGTAAAGAAACCTACCTGACATCTTCAAATTTCTTGGTTATGACTGAACCAACAGAAGAAAAAGCAGCAGAAGCCTTCTGACCAGCCTGAGACAGTGTTTCTGATGTTCTCTTGTATCTATGTTTTTACAAAATACAGTTTTTAGTTATTTTAATAGAACATATAAGGAAACTTTTAGTGTGTGTCTATTTGCATCAAATGCAGAGGTATACTTCAGCTTTGGGGTCTAATGAAAAACCTACTTAAGACATTATTTTGAACCTTTGCAATCCCTTCTGGCTACAGCATCTCTGCTACCTCTGACCAGACCCACTTCACCAACATGCATCTACTACCCCACACCTAGAACAGATGCCATCTGCTATTGTAGGATTTAGTAAAATATAAAATAAACTCACACAGAAAACACCCCAATCAACAAAAATAAACAACTCTAAAAAATACAAAAGTAAACAAAACACAAAAAATACAACACTATGCACACACACTGGAAATGGTCTATTTTTTTGTGCCAAGTGTCTAAATTTTTGTACCACACAGTTCGGTCAACAAAATTCACCTCAAACAGTTTGAGGCACATCTTGTGACATTGTGGTCATTAATTGCAGATGGTAGCTTGCTCTAGACCTTAAGCTAACACTTGTGCTTGGCAAGAACACTAACTGTGACTTCATACTCCTCCTGCATGAGCTCAGTTTACAACAATTTTTCAGGGTGGAAAGGAAGGGTATTCTGTTGGACTTAGGACACCTTGGTATCTCAGATCTATCAGACAAAAAGAGTGTGTTAGAATAGCCCATATTTTGATAACTCATTCTTTGTTCGCATGAGGTATGGCTTGCAGTGTTCTTTTAAAGAAATGTATGTTGATTTACCCAGAGAAGTTTTAATACAACTTAACTTTGTGTTATTTATACTTATTTCACAAGAACAGTGTTTAGACATGGCACAAGATCTAAACCGTTTTTACTTCAACAATCTAAACAATCAACATGAGCTGGTACATACGCTGTAGTTGATGTAACATCTTGCCAGCTTTTGGTAATGTTCTGCTTTAGTTCCTGTAGTGAGTTAATTCCCAGCTTTCTCTTGATTTCCGCTAGATGCTTCTCTTTGGCAGCTAGCACTTGTGACAGCGTCTGGATTTCCTCTTCCACCTGTGGCATGAGAGTTGTTAACAAGTGGTTAACAGTTAACAAGGAATATACCCAACCATGTAACTATGTATTGCTTTAAAGCATCGACTAAACATCAGTAATGGGAGGCCTAACAGAGGTTTTTACCATTGCCTCACAGTCATTCCTAAATACTAAAAGGGAAATCCAACAGAGACTACAAGACCTAGTGAGAAAGTAATCTACCTGCATCTAGCTCTGTTACTGGAATAGGTACAAGGAAGGTGGTAACTAAAAGAATGCATAGCTAGAAATTATTACCTATGATATGTAAAGGTGGAAGATTAGTCAGTATTAGGTTTGACTAATAATCACCAAGATAATCACCAAGCCTGTATTCTACTTCCATGTCAGAAGATAAACCAATGTGTGACCAGTATCAGGAAGCTCAGAGCATGCCTGATACATACACAAATTTTGCCTTGTTTCAACAGAAAAGTTCTTTTGTGGCTTAAGCCAGCACCAGTAGACTGGATCCAGCCACAGGAAGGAGTGCTTTCCCCAGAACAGGTGTGGAAATGGTGGCAGACTGAGCAGTCAAACCTCACACAAACACACAGCACCTGCTTTGTAATTAGAAAACTATATTGCTTGCATACTTCCTTCTTTACATAGATGGTCACTTAAGCCTCTCCTGGAAACATGACCAGAGATGTCAGCACAGTTCTACAATGCCATTCTGTGAGCTTTACAGAAGTGACAGAGGCACTAAGGTCATACCTACAAAAGCAAGGGCATACCTCCACTCCTTCATCCAGGCAAGATCACCCTTCTTTAGAGAATCAGGCTGCCCACTCATTTAAGCTCCTTACAGGAGTACAGCTCCTTACTGTACTCCTTATAGTATCTTCAATGCACTTCGGTTTCAGATATCTGTCCAAAGTCCAGCATGACATATCCCAGCAGGACCAGCTCACCCTCACTACCTTTGGCATGAAATGATACTCAGGACTGCCAAATACAAGAATGTATTAAATGTGCCTAATTTAAAGGTAACCTTTGTTTGCCAATCTTAGACTTCAGTTAGTGTCTTTCATAAAGGTCCCAAGGTCCCATAGAACTATTAAAGAAAAAAGACTGGCGGCTTAATAAAGCTTGACTTTGGCATGTATCAGGCTTGAATATTTGCCTGTCTGTCCTTCAAAGAATGCTAGTTTATCTCACTCTTAAAAATATTCTGTTACGGACAAGAACAGTAACACGGTTAGACATCAGCAATACAGTGCCTACACAGATACTACTAAAAAGCATTTTCATGAAAGAAACAGTTTAGCTACTCCACACCAGTTGAGACAATACTTGGGTTTTGGCTTCCAACCATGTTCTCTTTGTTGATTTACCCCCTTTCTCACTCGAGAAGAAAAAAAAAAAAGGTTAGGTATTTATGCATCTTAGTTTAAAAATCTGTATATTCAGCACTTCCAGCTTAATTCCCCATCACTAAAACTGGCTGTTCTTTTCTCCTTGGCACCCTTCCTTTCCTATCTGTGCAATACACAGGAGTGCCACCATCAGACACTGACAGAATAACTATGCAAAGCACTAACTGTATGTTCAAAGATAACATTATCCCAGATTTTCATTATCAAAGCAAGTTTAAGAGCTATTTGCAAAACAATTACCTTGGCAAGCTCTTTTCTTAGTTCATCCTGTTCTTCTTCTGAGAGTGTTTCTGCCATACTGACTGTAGCAGCAGCATCCTCTCCAACCTCAGGTATAGAGTCACTCCTCAGCAGCCCTTGAGATGAATAAAGCATTAAAAGTCAGATTATCACAATAACATTAGCTGCCAAACAGCAGCTAACATTAGCACACAGCTCTTTTGTGCCACTGCACAAAATGAGAGGACATCGAAGTCATGCTCCCCAACTACAGGAGGGAAACCAAAGGCATTTTATATTCATTCTATCAAGCTGTATTAAAGCTCAATATAATGGCAACTGCTGCTGTAATAGGAGACTGGAAACCCGTTGAGAACAACACATCCCACTGCTCTGTGAGAGAAACCAAGGCGCAGAGCGCTAAGTCCCGACCAGCTCTTCCTACACAATCCTGCCCAGGAGTCTGTGCGCACTCTGGTGTCTCCTTCATCTGGCACAGAAACTCTGGAAGCGCTCGAGATGCTCAAAGCCAATGCAGAGGCTCCCTTAATCTCTGGATCAGGTTTAAAAGTCCATTCTGAGCACACCAGGTGCAGCCACAAGCAAGGTTAACAGCAGTGGGAAAAACTACTGCACTGCAAGTATGAACTCTTCCTCTGTACCCTGCCTGACTCTCTCTGTCCCTAGTAACTGGGACCACTGTGGCTAGAAGGTTGCAGATATCATGGAACTAGAAGTAAGCTGCTGGTTTGCACCTGGACCTTAAGACAGATGGGAAGCCCAGAGACAGAGCTTGGGAATAAAAGGCTGATTCTTCAAAGCAGGGGAGTGCTGAGAAGGGACTGATAAGGATGTGCATCCACTCAAACTGTTGCCTCTTTCCCTTCCAAATCCAGAAACAAAAACTCTGCCAAATTCCTATATAAACTACAAACATCCCTATGGTCTTCCTCAACTGCTTTCACAGCTTCAGGGAAAGGAAGGAGGATGATATTATTTGTATTACTATGATGCAATAACTTTAATGATTCATTTTTTCTTAGTCCTTAGTGCTTCCAATAAGATCATTTTAAACACCTTTTATGCAACAAAATTTCCAGCAAAAGATTTCCCATTTTGAGTCTTTGTAGCTGACACTTAAACATAAAGTTTGCCAAAATCAAGGAATTCTGTTCTAATTGCAGAGACCAGTTTGCAGGGAGACTACATGCTGGAACGGTTTTGGATTTCCAGAACTAATTCTCTATTCAAGAGGTAAAACAGCCTTACAGATAAAACAAAAAACAAACAAACAAAAAAAAACCAACTAAATAAAAATCTTAAAATACAAGAGGAAAGAAATCAGGATTGTTTGTTAATAAGGAGCAAGAAAGAATGTATGTATACATATATGTGTGTGTGTGTGTATATATGTACAGAAATATACCATTCATCTAAGTTGAAGACATATTAAGTAACATTCCTTATTAATCACTAGAGAAATTAACCTTCTAACCAAAAAAATTCCTTTCTCATTTCAGCAGCTTCTGATGGCACTCCATGCTATCCTTTGGTCTGGGAATCAAAAACTCATTAATCACCACTATGATTTTGCTGTGAGGTTTCTTATCAAACAGCTACATCACAATCAACTGAAAAATCAGGGGGAAAAAGATTCTGTGAGTCTGTAATTAGTTGTAGGTATTCTTTGAAACATGCTCCTAGCAGCTGTCAAGCTAAAAAAAAGAGGAAACCTTGTTCTTGATCAAATTACTGAACTCATGTAAAACTCAATTCCACAAATTCTTTCCAAAACAATACATTGTGTGCCTGTATTTGTGTCCAGAACACTTGCCCTCTAGAAGCACACTGTTATGTGGACAGAACCTTTGTGAATGCTGTTACTACATAGTGCACTGAGAAGGAAGCCTACAGGAAGAAAATTAAACCTCATCCTGCATTTATTCATGAGATCTATGCCATGTTTTCCCAAAGATTTACATATGTCTTCTCCACAAACATAATGTAGGTCCTGTGGGTTTCCCAATACACTATCTTCTGTCAGAAATCTAGGGCAAGAAATTCAAAGTCTAATGCCCAAACCAAAGCATAGCACTACAGCACCTAAAACAAAGATTACATCCCACAATCAGATAACTTTTGTTTCATACATCAGCATATTTCCTTAACATTTAAGAATGCCACACCTTTTTGTCAAATTGCTTTTTAACTTATGAATCACATAAACCTACCCTGAAGGAAAACAATTTGAACTGCATTTCTCCTTGACACCCTACACCTCCTCAGTATGTTCTACTATGACTCCTGACTTTGCTCTCATCTGCAGCTCTTCAGCGACCACTTGCTTGCCATCACAAAGCCATTTCAGAAAGTTTGCAAGTACCAAAACCACACTGATTCCAAGAGCATTAGCACAACGAGCTGAAAGTCTGTTCAATCTGATTATGTGGAGTCATCTGGATTAAACCAAAAATAGATCAAGTGAATCTACCAGAAAGAAAACATTCTGGATTGTCTCCTGCAGCAACACCTTCTGTTTGGGGAATGTAGCTGCTCTTTGCAAAACTCATTTTTTAAGACCGTTCTGTTTCTTGCCTACCAAATAGAATTTAAGGCACAATGGTAAGAAGCAAGAGAATGATCTCTCCTCCCCTTCACATTCCTAGAGGTTTTAGAGAAACAGGAAATCACTGCTACTCAAGAGTCCTCCGTACCTCATCCTGCACATCTGACCGTGACTTCCTCTTCTTGCCTTCCAAGCCTCCCCCATTTATTACTTTTTTTGAGCTCCACTTGAAGTATGCTAACACCTTCCCATCAATCTTCATTCTGGCACCTCTGCTCTCTCTCCCTGTTACTGTTCACGTCTCTGTTCCCTTTGCTCCCTTTCCTCAGTTCATTACCTGCAGGACACAGGGTTCATCCACGCTATGAGCGAGGCTGTACTGGGCCATCTGACCAAGGAGCACTTGTCTACACAGCTAACAACCCACAGACCTCCACAATGGTGTGGCCACAACCCAAATGTATCCCATAAACTAGGCCTGACAGCCAGTAAGATCCTGGCTTTGAAAAAACTTTATAAGGAAACATGCACAGCCCAACTTACATCTTTCTATGAGGCACGGGGTAATAAACCAGGAAATCAGCAGTCAGCCAACAGATGGAAATGCTTTGGCTCAAACTACTAATACGAGAGCATTTATCACTTGTATTTTTTTTGCTAACAGAACTGTTGCTATTATTATTTTATATTGTTATACAAAATTATTATTACAGCTTTCAACTTGTTTCCTTTTATTATGTTAGTTCTCTTGCATCATTAGAGTTGTAAAGGACTTAAAATCAGTCATTTGGTACTCTGTTATAACCAAATTTAACTGAAAATTTCATGTCTCTCAAACAGAATAAAAAAATCTGTTTGGGAGAAAAAATCATAAAGACTTAGATAGTATTGAGAAAACTTACCTAGCTTTAAGGTCAGTTTTTAGGTCGGTATTTCTAAAATTAAGGTGGTTTTTTTTTTCCCAGCAGTTTATTAGATCTACTTAAATGAACTAAATAAAGACATGAGCAAGTTAGTTGATTAGGACTCCATGGATCACATTCAGGGAAATTGCATTTAAGTCCCTATTATTCTGCCAGGGTAGGCAAAGCATTAGAGTAATTCAATTAAAAGTCAGTTTTTCTGATTTGGGGTTTGCTTTGGCCAGTTTCAATCCAAGTTCCTGCTCTATTTTGACCAGAAGTTCCTACCTCTCTGGCCTAAATTCAGAGATCAGCAGCAAATAGGAGCAGTTTTTAAGAAGCCCTTTTCATTCTGGATGAGCAGCCTTGGGGTGGAGGTGGGTTAACCTCCAGAAAGTTTTCTTTTCAACTGACATGTTCTGCATGCAACACTCAGAATGAGCTTTGTGGTTATCACTATACAGTTGGCAAAGCTAAAGAAAAAAGGTGCTTGTTACAGTTCAGGAGAACAGGTTGTTGCAAGGTTATACAGCCACTAACATTTGAGTAACATACAGCACTACAGAGTATATTTATTCTGCAGTATACAAGAAAGATCAGATTTAAGTGCTTCCCGTTTATTCAGTGAAGAAGCCAAAGTGAGACACATTTCTTCAACCTCAGAGAGAAAATTCTTGGGCTTCTCCCAAATGCTAATTAGATGTTCATTCAAAGTGAATGAAAAAGAAAATAAAGCTCAGAAAAGGCTGGTGGCAATGGTGATGCATCATCACCTGACACAGCTGCTTCCCCTCTACTTTAGAAGAGCTGGGAGATGCAGGAATTGCAGAAGTGAATGCTGACCATTATATCCCAGTAGCCCCTGGCTCATCAAGTTCACAGAGAGGGTTGTTACAGTTCACACAGAGGTTCCCCATGGGATGCGTTTTTCTTTAAAATTTTAAGTACCAAGCCCATTAAAAAGAAAGTTAACACTTTATATCTAAAATTACTTTGGAAGATTACATCTGGCAGCAAGGAATGGAAAGGAATGACAACAGCAAAACCAGACTGGGATGTGTTGGGAGGCACAGCTTTAGGTGTTCTATACAACAGGTTACCAGCAAGAAACTCATAGGGTTAAGCATTAAATGGATGCCACTGCAGCACAGCACACGGCAGCCCAGTGCAGTTCGTAACTGCAGGTGGAAGGTTTGCAGCATTTTAAATACTAGGTGGAATGAGTAAAGGTTTTAGAGGCATTTTCATTAATCAGTCAGATTTTCAGTATTAAGGCAAATGCAGATTTTAGACTATCCAGAGCTCTGAAGTCCTACTAAAAATGAAATTTCTACCTCCTTCCCCAAAAAAAAAAATCTCATCATCAAACTAGGCAAATTATTCCAGTCTTGCAGAAGTTTTGTTCTTAATTGTTTTCACCACTTCATTTTCCCTCTGCCTTTCTACTGAATAAACAACAAATAATGTAAAGATGGTAAATATATAACACATGAGATATTACCTACACGACACACTGAAGCTAATACACTACTAGAATTAACAGCAGGCCAAATTTATAGACTTTTAATTTGAGAAGTTTTACAGGTATTAATTGCTAAGCATTTCACGTAGAGATTTTAAGGAAGGAAGAGAAGGAAGTTACCAGACTTTGCCAGTGTAGGTGATCCAGGTGGAGAAAGGTTTATGCCAGGCGACAAGTAAAGATAATTTCTGTTCACTCCAGCATTGAAATCGAAGGGCGATTTGTAATCCTCATACAGATCCATGCCAGACAGTTCAGAGCGCGCAGCCATCCTCTTCCTCCACTGAAGCATTCATCTTTGCTCTCTGGGGCGACCCAGACAGCAGGATTCAGAAACCCTCCATTTCTCCACATGACACTCACTGTGCCTCCTCAGAGAATTCAGCTCTGCTACATATGATAGAGCTGCCTAGCAAGCGATTTCTCAGCCATCCTGTAGCTGCTGCTGTTTACATGGCATAAGGTTAAGTTCCTGTAAATTTATAACTGAGGCTGGACTTAAACAGACCGTTCCTTTAACAAACATTCACAGTGCACCACTCATGGCTTCTTGGAAGAGCCTTGGTCCTCTGCAGAACTGCATCAACTGTGTTCAATCATTTAAGTAAAAAAAGGTCACCTGACTGCAGCTACACCAGGATATCCTTAATCTTCTAGGACACAAAAGGATTACCAGCCATAATCTATCCCATATACCATCTGTGTTGGACTTCTTCCTCTGATTAATGGAAAATTCTGCGTGCATAGCTATTCCTCCAGCTGCTTCCATCACTGTAATAAGCACTAGTGAGAACCCAGTCTCTGCTGCCCAGGTATCACACCATAGTGCAAGTTCAGAATAGGAGTGAGCAGCATTTCTCTCTGAAGGCTGGGCTATAAACACCACCTAGGTTTATAGATGAACATTCTAATGTGCATTTTGATTTTTGCTCATGAGGCTTAACATATCTGGGTCTGAGTGGGTTTTGTCTGGGGGAGGGAGTTGTTAAATATTTATGAAGTACACTATCCTACGTCCTTGGTTGTTCAACTAGCATTGTTTAGAGCAGCCAGTAACTGCAGTAATGCATTGCCTGAAATGTATTTATGTTTTGACACATACACAACAAAGAAAGATCAACTTACATAAGCCATCTGACTTCATGCCAGGCCTTTAAGATGCAACTCTGGGAAGTAAAAATGCTTCTTACCTAAAAGAAGCACTCAGCACAGTTTTGCAGCGCTTCACTACATTTTTTTGTTTTTACTTTAAGGTCAGGTTCTTTCACGGAAAACAGCTTCACAGCTGAGCAACAATTTCCTCCCAAACCTAGGATCCTCACTGCAGCCTGCATGCAGAGGAACATAAGCAAATGGAAGTGAATCTTTTCCTGCACAGGACGGACAGAACTAATCAGGAATTATTCCAGAGAAGGAATAACGAAGGAGCCTTGCAGCATACCAAAGTCAAGTCCAAGCAAAGTAATCCCCAGGCATATGAGAAGAAAGCACACCTCTTCTGGAATTTTGACTTCCCATTTCCACTGCAGTCAGTCAGCTGGCACAGGAACAGACTTTCCAGCTAATTAAAAAGCAGCTCCTTAGGCTAAAGACCTACACTTGCTTCTCGTGCAGAGTACCTGCAGGCTCATTACAATGAAAGTGCTGGAGCCTTGAAACAGGTCTGCTCTTTTCCAAACCCACTGGAAAGAAGAAAGCAGAATGCCCCTCTGCATTTCTGACACGTGGCTGTGACATCTGCCAGAAATACTGCGAAGTCCACCTGACAAAGGTCAAAGCTTTGGCCACAGACTCTAGTTAAAGCATCCAGAGGCAGCAGAGAACTGTAACACAGCTACAGTAATAATATACTCTATTAACCAAGTTTGTTAATACGAACACCTACAGATTGTTCTTGCAGCTTTCTCTTGTATAACTCAGGGGCTGCCTTCTGTGCAAAAGGCTCAGGCAGTAGTTCTGCTAACCAGGTTAGGTCAAATGACAAGTTATGAGACGTGGCACACAAAGAGCTGAGTGTCTTCTACCATCACTCTCCCACCACAGAAAGAGAGAAAGAAGGGGAGGCGACACCCTAGGACTTTTTCCCAACCCTAGATAATCACTCAGTTTAACACTAATCAGTGCTAGCTAGCGACAGCTGCAAGTACCTATTACAGGAAAAAGAACCCCTTATGAAAATCTGTTGATCCCTGCTAACAATCAAGAATTCCATTTCCTAGGCATTTCCTAGCAAGCATTACATTCTTGTCTTTTGCTTGTAGGAAATTCCCTACATTCAGATTTGCCCATTACCAACCATTCAAAAATATCTGGGACTCTTCCTGTGTCTTTATAGTACAAAAGTTGTTTTCATGTCCCTAGAGACATCTGGATTGCCAGTCTCAAACACCAATCTGGCCTGCCACCTCTACTGACAGAAATCTGTATGGGCCAAACTCTTCAACACCTCTTCAGTGTGGTCAGAGACACATACAGGACGTGGCCCACTGCTGGAACATACATTTGTCTTACAGGGAAGATTTGCTGAATTACAAATCTGAGCCTCCACCCAAGAGGCTGAATTCTGCTTTTGTTCTTCCTTATGCATAGCCTGAGCACAAGCCCAGAAGTCACCCACAACAATCTCTAGTTTTTAGAAATATTACAGAAATTCTACTGGTCTAAGGTCATTGCCAAAAGAGGGACACCATGCAAGAGCTCCTTACTTCAAGTTCCTCTCTTTGCTCAGATTAATCTCAATTATAGTGGCCATACAGATGGGTTGCTACAGCACCTCCCAAACACATCACCTAAACACATCAGACTCCTGCTCTCTTACCTGCTGGAGTTTACAGGAGTGTTGCTCCTCACTTGCTCCCCCACACTGCCTAAAGCTAGTCGAAGAAGATAGGTTCTGCTTGCTGTGGTGCATCTGGAAGAGGAATGAATCTCTCTCCAAGGGATTTTCCAAATTCAAGTGATGGCTCAAAGAAACAAATCATGGATGGGGATGACAAACAGCAGCTGCACAGAACCAAAAAGCAAGGGTTTTTTCTGCAGCGTGAAGCTTTCTGACCAGTTCAGCAGCTCTCAACAGTCACAGCAATCAAGATTTCTGTACACTATGAAAACAGGCTCATTATGAGGCCTTTCTAAAGGGCCCCCCCATGACCAAAATATCCTGCTGGTCAGGCTTTCTCTCTCCTTCACAATAATTCAAAGAACATGCAGCTGACTGGAGGTGGAACTGAGGCTGTAGAGCCATACCCTAATAGATGGATGCTACACTCCCAGGGCAAGACACACACATTTCAGAGCTGAAGCTCAACTTTTGGCTTCTGTTACACGGCTTAGAGTAATTAACCATGCATCCTCAAATATCTCTTTTCTTTGCCCTGCATTAGGAATTCAGTTTTACTGTGTACCTTGGTTATCACTGCCAATACCAGCTGCAAGGCAGTACCTGCAAATATCTTGAAGCCTGAGGAAGATGCTGTTCCAGAGCTAAGTAGCAGTGGGGTTTTGCTTACATGCAAGAGATTAAAACTGAAGATTTTCCCATTCCAGAACAAGCACTCATATGCCCTTAACACCTCAGGAAAACTAAGAGGTTAGTACTTAAGTCATCTATGCCGTTTTAGAAGCTGTTGTCTGAGAGGCTGGCAGAAAGGTAGATACCTTCTGTGAAGGAATTTTGAACTAATTACTGACAAGTTCAACTGAATGTCACAAAATGTCTCAGCAAGGCTTGGCAAGCTTCAGCAAAGCATTATCATCACAACTCCTACCATTAACCATGTTGTAATCTCCTCTGTTAAGGTTACAGAGTGTACTTAAAGCTCTCCCAGGTAACTATTTTGCATTAGCAGTCAGTACAGATTGCGAACTTCATGAATCATAAGGAAGGGAACTCCCTCCACGGCTAGAAAAGCTGCTAAGTTTGAGCAAACACTTTTTCAGGAATTTGCCTGCTTAGTCTCTGGTGTGGTTCTTTCTTCAGCTAGAACTTGCTAACCAGGTCTGCAGCTTCCACCATAACCCAAGGTTCCAGCAATGATTTAAGCAATGCAGTATTGAAGCACTTCTACCTTGATGGCAGCTAAGCAAGGATAGGATGTTACGGTAGCCTTGTGGAGAAGCTGCTTTTCCCACATATAGGTCTAGCAGAACAATAGTTTGTTTATACATGGAAACCTTATATCCCTCTTTCCCTACAGAAACTAAACCCTGATGAAGTATGAATGAGTAGCACCTCTGGGCTTTGAAGAAACTGAGCTAAGTATTCAGTAGTGTTTCATACAAACAGTTAAACTCAAGAAAGGCTACCACTCATGCCTCAGGATTGGAGGAATGCAGAAGCTACTACCATAAGACATGATCTAAACAATATTTTGGACAACTTTATCCAAATAACCAATCCACAAGATCTACTCTGAATTCTGCTGTTACACAGGCACCTTCCCCACACTGAACATCCTGTGTTTGCATCCTGATTATACCCAGAGCTGTCAAACTTGTGCACCACAGCTCCTACTTCTGGCAAGGCTATTATGACACCAGCACTTAAGCAAGCAAGCAAAAGAAAATGGGGGAAAATTACAGGAACACTTTGTTGACAAAGAGGGGGAAGAGGTGCAAGAAGCACTTGCTCTTTGGGGGCATAGCAAAAAGATTCAGTCTCTTATTTCCAGGTTGCCTGTTAAGATTCAGTTGCCTTCTCAGCCTATACTTGGTTTGAATTTCAACTTCTGCAGTCTGCCAAGAGGCAAGATGGGCAAGAGGCCTTCCAGTAAGTATGTCTGGGGCAAAGACTTCCAGCCAGTTGGTCTTCTACCACCCTCATCCTTCCCAGGTAGATCCCAATCAGGAAGCAACAGTCAGACTCCTCTCCCCACTCCAA
Source organism: Cichladusa arquata (assembly GCA_026413545.1). NCBI lineage: Eukaryota > Metazoa > Chordata > Aves > Passeriformes > Muscicapidae > Cichladusa > Cichladusa arquata. The sequence goes on from JAOTQP010001286.1 coordinate 121,746,357, forward strand.
CAAGGTTTTATATGGCATAAGCCATTTTAAGAGCCATAAAGCTACTTAAGCATCTTAAGCCAATCTAGATTCCATAGCATCAATTTGATCTTCAAAGCCTTACCAGTTTACAGACAAGTAAAGCCTTTCAGCACCTGATTTGAGGCCTTAAAACCGCATTAAGAGAAAAAGATGCTGTGAAGCAATAGGACACAAGCCCAAAGACTAAACAAGCCTGAAATTTGTACATTAGTGCTATTTCCACACGGTGCTCTCTCCCCTTCCTTTAACAGCAGACACTTCTTTCATTCCCCTGAGATTTGTGCATGACATGAATGGAGCTGCACAGCTACAGCAATTCCTGAACAGCATGAGCACAGGCTTCTGCAGCTCCATTAGTAATGGTCAGCAGAATGTGTTTTAAAGGGTTAAGTATCTGCTGTCTTCCAGCAGGGCACAACTCAACACCACGACATTAATCTCAGTACTTCAGCCTCCTCCACATGCTTTCTCTGGACAAGCTCTGCCTGATACAACTACATCATTCAGTACAGTTCTTTGTATAAAAATGTTTTCTTCAGCCTAAGTGCTGCCTTCACTTACTGTTATTAAAACAAACAAAAAACCAAAAAAAAAAACCACACCAACAACAACCACAACCTCTTCGAAGATGTATCTCCCTGCAACATGAACACTTCCAAATGTTACAGGTAGGGATCACGGGGTTGCCAGTATTGCTCCTCTCTTAAACTGAAGTCTCAGCCCAGAGTTTTTCAGACAGCTGACGCATGTCTTGGCAAAGGCAGCCATTCTCATCTCTCCTCTCAATCCAATTATAAACTCAGACTAATTTCCTGAGCTCTTGTGAGGGAGTAGATCCACGCTCCAGCATATTCTGCAACTAGACAAGCTGATACTACAGCAAAATACTTAACCCACTCATGTCAGACAAAATTCTATGTATTTGCACACATTTTCTACTGCCTTATAAGAGTTTCAGCACTTAGAAGATTAGGCAGAAATCCCTGATTTGTGATGAAGTTGTGTGTCTCAAACAGTGCTCAAAGCAGTCGCATTTGTCAGCTCCAGCACTCACAGGTAAAAAGCTTTTCGACCTATAGAAAAGGTCCCGGCCAAAGGACAGAATAGCACCCCAGAACCAGTGATCAGAGTTTGCACTTACTTTGGAGAAGTCAGATCAAACCCTGCACACAGAGGAATAGTTCCAAGTGAGATTAGCAGAGTCAAAACACTGTCAGGTAGGTTTTAGAGGAATGTACTTAGTTATTTCACTTCAGCTGCTTATCCCAGTTACACTGGCATTCTCTATAGACTCCAATTCCTCAGGCAAGAGATTGATCCTGTCAAAAATGTGAAGAAACAGTACTGAGATGCAGCTAGATAGATGATAGTTGGAAAAGGTTAGGAAGAAAAAACTGCAGCTCAGAAATGGGATTGTTTCAAACAAAGTTTCAGTATGTAACCTCGCAATCTAATTAAGAGTTTTACTTGAGTGACTCTCAGCCTCCCTCGGAAGACAAGTCTGCTTTTCTGCACTCTTAAAGCAAACCTCCCTCTTTTAACACAGCATCCCAGAGCCTCCATTCCTGAAAAGCAGCTCCAGAAAAGTCCACCATCCCCACTCTAGGTTACCAGGCCCCACCATGAAATTGACCCTGAGATTTTAAGAACAAAGCAGATTCAATTACACATTAAGCTGAACTACATATTGTGATACCTAAAAATAAAAAAGCATCCAAAAAAGCACCCTCTGTAGTCATAGCATAACAATACCAACAAAATTTTCATTGCTTGTGGTGCACAGTAGCTCCCACCATGTAATTACCAAGTTCATGCCTGGATTTGGTGTAGCACAGAAATTCCATCATTTACTATCAAGGGCAGAAACACAGAAGCAACCAAGCAGCACACAATTTGATGCAAGCAACAAGGGTTTAGGGTAAGTACTTCACAAAATCCATTCTGTGAGAGATCCTACAAAAGCTGAGAAAGTTGGGGTTGTTCAGCCTGAAGAGGACTCCAGCGAGGCCTCATTGCAGCTTTCCAGGACCTAAAGGGGACTTGTAAAAGAGGAAGAACAACTTTCTACACAGGTAGATAGTGACAGGACAAGGGGGAACAGTTTCAAACTAAAAGAGGAGAAATTTACATTAGTAAGAAATTCTTTTCCCAGGGGGTGGTGAGGCACTGGAACAGTTGCCCAGAAGTGGTTGATGCCCCATCCCTGGAAGTGTTGGAGGCCAGGTTGGATGGGCTCTGACTAACCTGATCTAGTTCAACCTGCCCATGCCTGGGGGTTGAACTGATGAGCTCAAAGGTTCCTTCCAACTCAACCATTCTGTGATATGGTGCTGGCTAACCAGATCCAGGTGGCACTGGCCTCCAAAGGTCCTTCCCACCTCAACAATCCTGTGATTAACACAATGGCTGTAGTAAGTCACAGGCTGCCCCTCCAGATTCTCCACGGATCCTCCAGGGACCTCTCATTTTAGGAACAGAAGGGGTCCTGGCACCATGCCTTAGGGGAGGTCTGTGGCCCACTCTTCATCTTGTGCAGCTACCTGCTGATAGAATAAAGTTCCATTTTCTCCCACACTTTCTAAACTGAGATATGGACAGAGACTTCATGGGAGAGTTTTCACTTCTGCACATCTCCACAGTGTAGAGGAGTATTATGACGGCTGACAAGCAAAGCAAAAGCATTTGCAGCAGGAGAAACTACTTTGGTTTCTGTTATGAGGCTGCAGGAAAAAGGTAGCTTACAGGTTCTGGGAGGGGGAAAAAAGTCTCCTGTATTTTCATAAGAGGCACAGGCTTACACTTTGCTCACTAAATGAATGAGCAAGCAACTTTTTGGACTGGACATATGACTCCGGACACATAAGCAGTTCTTGGCAAGTACAAAAGCCATCTACTTCCCCCTGACACCCCTTCTCCAGGAGGGAAGTGAATGTATGCCTCTGCAGCAGAAAGAGTTCACTCTTGTACAGAAAGAAAAATAAACTACCAATATCACTGAGCTAAAGCTGCCTTTCAGCAGGAGCTTCTCCTCCTTTTACTCTTTTGTACAGAGCCCAAGGAAACTAGGCTCAAGTTAAGTCTGAATTTCCTTCTCAGACTCCTCAATTTATTTTTCATCCACTCCAGCACAGTTTCCTTTACTCCTCCAGTAACTCTCTCTAGTGCATGCTCTCAGGTTCCCTTAGCAAAGTTCCTCAGTCGAGAAAAAAGCTGACACAAAAGCTTCCAAACACGTCAGTTCATCTAGAGATGTCATCTTGCCCTTCTGAAGCACTGGGAGAGTCACTTCTTCTCTCAGGACACAGTAATTTTTAGCACAACCACACAAATCTCCCCAAAATAGTCAGAGCACAGCAATCTCCATGTGGGCTTCCACAAAGGATGCACAGATAACACCAAAAGGAGTGACATTTTCTAGAAGCACTGCTAATTTTACCACACACAAGTTACTGGTTGCATGGTTAAGGTGCACTCCTACTGTAACCTGGCACCTTATTCAGCTATCTACGATAAAGATCAGCTTTTTGCTTAGCAATAATGGCAAACCACCAGGTTTTTTCCCTTCTCTGGACTTGACTCGGTAAGTTTACAATTTTGACTTGTGCAGTCAAACAAGTGTAATGACATAAAACTTAAAGTACAATTTCTCAAAAGACAAGCAACTGCAAGTAGCAAGCTGTATAGAAATCCTATTAACATTTTTGCTCTTGGCTTATCTGAGAGCATAGTATGAAGTATCTGTGAAACTATAAAACTCTGCCTAGTCAGCAGCAAAGTGCACTAGTACAATCAATTCACAGACATGAATGCTCCAGAAATGTCTCAGGTCATAAGAACCTGCTCCTGATCCCCTTTCTTCAACCAGTCAATTCACACCTTTAGACCAGTAATGAGTTTTGCTACAAATCCTTCTGAGAACCAGCCTGTCCATCAGGTACCTAAAAGCTGACAGTAGACACTGAGCCAGTTACAGCTTTTCCAAGCAGATAAGTCCATAATGAACACAAGCCCTTATTCATCTACATTTCTCACACTGCAGAGTTTCAGTGTAACCTCCTAAACTTAAAAAGTAAGACCTAACAAAGGAGTGCTAATGGCACACCACCAGATTGTTGGTATAAAGTACTTGTGCAGCAACTCACTATTATTGGGCATCACTCACTTGAAAACCCAGAATAAATTGTGCTGCTTTCCCTGCAGCACCAAACAAGACACATTACCTATTCCTTTATAGTCCAGCACTTTACCAGCCACCCATTCAACTGTGTAGTGCTTGAAGTCTCCTGTTCCAGAAGGAGCGTGGCTGCTGCTTGCCCATACTGCCAAATTCCACATCGAGCTGGGCAGCACCAATTTCTACAGTGCTTCCAAACTGATTTGGAGCAATAGCTGTCACTGCTTAAAGGACCTGGGCACATCTTGCCAGGGGTGCAAATTGGACAAACTCAGGACGTGGGCTTGAATACTTCTGCACTGCTCTTAATCTCATTTAAGAGATAAGAGGGAGAATCCTGCAACTGTGCCTTCAGCAACCAGCAGCAATTCACTAACAAACCAACTGCACTGACCAGCTTTTTTTTCCTAATATAATGCAGATAATGCATCTACCTTTAGAGCATTACAACCACTGAAGTTGCCATTATATTAGTAAGTACTCTGAATCCGATTGATATGTCCTTGATTGACTTTTAATGCTGCTTGAGCTGAGTAAATCCTGTTAAGAGACATTTGCCCCTACTCCAAGTCACACTAGGACAGTAAATTAAATGAAACTGTTAACCTAGAGAGATATTGCTGTCACATAAATCAACCAACAGTTATAAAGCACTAATCACTCCAAAAGCTAAAGGTGAGAAAGAAAAGGGTCAAGCAAGTTTGTCCAGTGATGATTTCACAAAAAGATATAAAGCTTTAAAGGACTTCCAGGCACTGAAGACTTGAGCATACCCACATCCATCAAACCTGACTTTGGACATGACATGCTACTTTTGCTGCTGGGTGACATTACAAGCAACCTGTACTTCCTTTTTAACAATCTAAACAGGTTCAGATCATTAAAATTCTAATCTCTCAAGATCTCCAAGCAATATTAATATATTTATGCACCATCTAGTTGTGTTCCAGTCCATTCCACACAAAGAGAAATTTTCCTAAATATCAGCATGCTTAGATAAGCATCCAGGCTCCTCATTTATATTTCACAGCAAAGTAAGTAGAATGAGTTTAACCATTCATTTCACTGAAATATATGATAGTGGACAAATTGGAAAGACCTATCTAATGAACAAAGTCAGGCAGGCATTTTTCCTGATTCTGGTGCAGTTGATGCGATGGAAACTACAGGGGGAGGAAAGAAGTGCAGGTTTAAAGCAAAGTTCAAAGGATATTGAGCTTTATCTCTAAAAGCAGACAGGAACTGAAAGACAGGAAGGGAAGGGGGTGATTGGGGTTTTTTTTTTAATTTTATGTGGGTTTGGTTGTTTATGGGTTTTTATGTTGGGATTTGTGGTTGGGTTTTTTCTGGTAAGGAAAGAACGCCTCCACTGATTTTAGTGAGCAGCTGCCCCAGAACTGCTCTGCTCCACAAGTTGCCTCCTCCCAATATTTGACCTGGAACAGAACACCAGTGCAAACTCCGAGAATAAGTCTTTACAGTGCTACATGAAATCTAAGTTTAGCATCACTCCCTATTGCACAAACTAATGCACTACACAACTCATTTCAAAACTGTAAATGTCAAACAAAAAATACATATATTTGTAGCCATTCCGAGTATTGGTCATGCCCTAGTTTAATTGATCTGTTGTGTTTAACAGATTAGTCTGGTAAACTTTTCAAACTTTATGGTTAAGGACTGCTCTAGCTGGTACCCAGGTTATTGTTACATCAGGTTTGGCACATCACAGCTTGGCCATTAGCACAAAAAAACACTCAGAATAACCCAGAGCTTAAACAGCTATAAATAATACAATCCACAATTTTTCATTCTGGTAAAAACTTGAGCAGGATATTGAAGAGGTGGAAGTCGATAGTCCTCAGCTGTCAATCCACAAGTGTGCCCTGTAGCAGGGAGCTGTGATACAGCATTATTACTAAGAAGCCATCACATCCCTCAGAAATGTTGCTGGCACCACCTTGCATGAACAGGAAACAAGGCCCCTCCAGCACCTCAGAACAGGAAGACTAGAGAAGTTATTTTACTTGACATTTGCTCTATCCTTAATTTATCAGTTTTCCCTTCTAAAATATTAAAAAGTCTTCTCAGTTCCTCTTGACAAAACACAGAGGTCTTGCTTTGATTTTTGTATGCCTTTTCTCATATTTTCACTTTCTCAAAAGTTGCTTTTTAATAGAAATACTCTTCACTGGGCATGGGAGGGAAGTATGTTTCTGGGATTCACCAAGGTGAAGTTTGAGCTTGAATTGTAAATGAGAAACAGAAGTATACTAAAGACTTCATGTATCAGTGTGCTAAAACAGAATTAAAGTCTGTACATTCATTCCAGTAAAGCTCTCCTTTTTGCCATTTATCCCAAAAACACTTCCTCACCACAGAGGAAGTACTCAGCACGTCACTGCTGATGCCATTGACACTCAAGTTGTTTTCCTTCTTATACAATCTCCAAAAATCTGTCATGCCAAAAAACCGGTACAGTGGCAGGCACAGAAGCCAATCGAAACCACTCAGCTTCAAACCATCAACTCCAACAGGTTTCACTTGCTACTGCTCAGAAATGTGCAGAAACTAATTCTCCCTGCTCACTGCTGCTCATGAACCATGGTACTCATGTTCATTTGCAATTCATACACAAAGGTAGCAAAGCAGGACGCCCCAAATACCCTTTAAGGGTGGTGTAAGTTTCCTAGTTAAAGAATTGGTCAGTACTTGTCTTTTACCATAGAATAGTTTGGGTTGGAAGGGAGCTCCAGTTCCCTTGATAGGGACATCTTAAACTAGATCAGGTTGCTCAGAGCCCCATGCACAAACTTCCAATGTTTTGAGGAATCAAGTATCCACCACCTCTCTGGGCAACCTGTTCCAGTGTTTCACTACCTTCATCATAAAAAATTTTCTCTATATCTAGTCTGAAGCTACACTCCTTCAGCTTAAAACCATTACCCCTTGTCCTATCACAACAGGCACTGCTAAAAAGTCTGTCACCATCATTCTTATAAGCCCCCTTTAATTACTGAAAGGATGCAATAAGATTTCCCTGGAGCCTTCCTTTCTCCAGGCTGAACAAGCTCATCCCTCTCAGTCCTTCCTTGTACAACAGGTGTTCCATCCCTCCAATGATTTTCATGGCCCTCCTTTGAACCTGCTTCAACAGGTCCAAGTTTTTCCTGTTCTAGGACCACAGAACTGCACACAATACTCCAGGTGGGATCCCATGAGATCCAAGGAGAGAGGCAGAATCACTTCCCTTGGCTGGCTGGCCGCTGCTGCTTTTGGTGAGGCCCAGGATGTGTTATGGCTTTCTGGGCTGGAAGTGCACACTGTTCACTCATGTCCAGCTTTTCATACATCAGCACCAGATGAAGCCCCTCTCTGCAGGGCTGTTCTCAATCCCTGCACTGATACTGCAGGTTGCCTTAACCCAGAATAATTTACAGGAACAAATTACAGACTTAAGAGTGTCAACAACTTGCAGCTCAGAAGTTAGTGTTTTAAGCAATGCACCCAGAGGGGTGCATTAGGCAGAAGGCTCACCTACTCTTGCACCTGTGCTCTGAGAGCACCAACCACCTTCCCTGCACGATTGCTGGACTGTTAAAACCAAGTCCTCAAAACCACATTTGAACCTGAAGGATCCCCACACATATACCAGCAAACCCTTTACAGAAGGTGCTCTGTACAGAAGTGCTCTGTAGGTCCAAACAACCCAATCAGCGGGCAGTTAGTGCAGCCCAGCACACAGTGGCTACATCCTGCAATACATGCAGCACTCTGGCACTTGTTACATGCCTGCTGAGCTGCTGGCTTTTTCCCCCTTTGATATTAAACGCAATTAAACAAGTTTAAATTGAATGTCAGCACTGGTTGCTGTAACTGGGTAATTAAGAGTACGTTTGCAGTAGACTGATTTCTTTGGAAAAAGTCAACTGTTGGGGACACCAAAGTCCCAAACCGAATTTTTCCCCAAATAATAATCAGAGATTCCTCCAAAAATTTGAAACAACTAAGTTGACTAAGTATTTAAAGATTAACCTGAAGGGCAGGAAAGCAAGATTTGTTTGCATCTAAAAATCAAGACTGTATTCAAAGAGACATTCAGCCACTGCATTTTACTTTTCCAAAGAAGAGTACTACTACCTACTCAGTGTCCACACTAGTTCTGCTACATCAAGTGTTAACAAGATCCATATACAAAGCTCAAGTGGCAGTTCACAAAGTACAGACAATTGTCTCTGTTGCACATCAGCATTTACTAGAAATACACTAAGAAATTCAAATGTATTTTAGGAAAGGCTAGTATTTAAGACTGATTGCTATAAACAGCTATTTAAATGGTAGCAGTGACTGTTGATTCCTTCATCAAAGTTTTCAGGCAAGGAGGTTTAGAGCCGGTATCTATAACATATCTTTACTGCAGTTAAGGACTGCTGTATTGGAGAAAATAACAGTAATGTTTCAGAGTCTTCACCTCCTTCCAAATTACTTAAATCATATGACAGTAGAAGCCAGCTAGAAGTGCAGTAGAGTTTTTGGCAGTTAAACTACATAAACAACAACTATGACACACAGCATCCCCCCAACACATCCTAATCTGGATTTAGGCGCATCCCCCCAGCCTAAGCTTGGGACTGAGGTCCCCACACACCCTAGACAAGGAGTTGGTGGAAAAAGGTAGTGTGCAGGGACCCATCTGTGGCCTGAGCCCTGGAAAAAGCAGAGAGCCAGACCCCCAATGTGTTCAGTCTTGCCCAACAAGAAGATAAGGGATGAACACCTGCTTGTGGTGAACAGCAGCACAATACCAGTTTGCCATTTCAGACAATGGCAATCTGGGGTTGTGACCTTCTTCAGATGCCCAGATAGTTCTCTTTGGGGTCCTCTCCAGGAACTTCTGCTCCCTGCTCCTTCAAGTGTCTCCAGAGGTGGTGAGAGATCACATAGCAATGCTCTGAACACAGCAGGCAGACCCATCCCTTTCTTGAGGGCCTGTACATGACATACTTGGGATACTGGAGCTGCACAGCACCTGTAGAGTCTGCCCAGGCAACAGACAAAAAGGCTTGTCACAAGAAGGTAAAACACAGAGCACAAGAAGGTAAAACATACCTGCCATGCAGGCACCAGAGCAGTATTAAGAGAAAGACAAGAAGTCATTTCAGGCCCTTCCTTTCACTCAAGAACAAACTCCCTGTAAAAAAATAAAAACAGTTTCGGAGCACAACACCTGCAAGTAGCTTGCTGAGGAGACGAAACAGAACATGAATGGTGCTTTTAAGAGCTCACAGCTCCAAGCAAAGCACATTGCAGTAAAACAGCCTGTTTTCCTTCTGCCAAGACAGTGACATCTGGCAACAGGAAAGTCAATATTTAAATCAGGCTCCATTCCACTCCATGCCTAGGCTGGTACTACTGATGCTCCTCATCCCTGAATGCACGTCAGCTGCTCAGCAAAGCCTCTTCAGGGACTGCCTGGCGCAGGTTTTCTTGGTGCTATGGAAACAGCCTGCACAGCGGCGTGTGATCCACGCACGCACACTGGGGCCTGTGTGTGTGCAGGCACAGAACTAACCCCTGCCAGCACTAATCAAAGTTCTCTGAGCAGCCAGCAGGTTAAAAACAGTGATTGATCTGGGGGCTTTCTGCTCTGCCTTCAGCCTGCTTCTCAAGGCTCCTCAGATGTAGGCAAAACACTTCTGAGATGGGCTGAAGGGATTTCTCTCCTGTGTATCAATATAGACACTAGAGAGCAAGGTGCACTCTAGCACAGTAGTGTGCCCATTTCATAACTCTGACCCTTCTTTTGAGTAGGAAGTTCTGGTTCCTACTTAAAGGACAGCTTCTTTAAAGATGCTTATAGGCAAGTCCTTGTACAGCTCCATTCCTGGGAACCTGTGTGAGGAAAAGCAAGGGACACATCAGGACTCTGATATACTCCTCCAGGGACTACAGGGTATCAGAAGATGCGAGTTCAGTGAAACAGCCTTTTTCAAAGGCAGCCCATCCTGGCAGCAGCTGCAAATGTCCACTACTGTATGTTATTCCCAGGGACTGGATTGCTGTAGAACACTGCAATGAACATCAGATAGAAAATGACTTGAGTAGAAGCATAAGGGGAGCTTCTTTTAAATTCTGCTATCCTGACCAAATTAATCAAGACTTTCTAATGCCATTATGTGATACACATTCAGGCAGAGAACAGACAAAGAAGAGTAGGATCACTTCTTGCTCATCTTGGGACCCCTGCTAGTCGTTTAATTAAAATACTTTATGCAAGAAGTAAATGCAAAACAGACAAGCAACAAAACAAGCAACATCCTCAATGCTTACAACTGAAATACACAGCTTTGCCAGGCTAAGAAGCAGTTAAAAACATTACTTATAAAGCTTTGTTTTCAACTTTTTGAGGTTTTACTCATGAACCAACATCACTACCACACATGGGCTCCAATCCTAGCAAAGCACAGGAGGAGCACCTGTCTGAAAACACCAACTCCAGCCCAGGTTGCCTCCCTTGGCACATCTTTTCATCTCTCTCTGGGGGTTAGGGGGTTCTGATGAAGCGTCACTTCCCTCTAGCTGCTAGACAAGGGAAAGCAAAACAGGAAAAATACCTGCTCTTCTGCCTCTGCTTGCCTAACCCACCACCCCCAGCAAGCTGCAGGTGCTCCCCCGAATCTTTGTTACTCCACAGTATAACACTGCCATTGCTAGTGAGGACTTAGAGCCAAGCTTGCAAGGCCCCAGGACTGGAGACTTGTCAGGCTTAGTCTATCTCTTAAATTCTTAAACTGCCTGTGGCTCTGTTTTACTTGATGTGTCTCAGAGTAGAGACATAGAATGTGAGAATACAGGCATGGTACAAGAGAGCACAGGGTTGACAAGGGAGATCCCATGGCTGTAAGAAAGTCATCAGTCACCAGTGGAGAGATGCAGTTGGACAAAACTGTTCTAGAGATAACAGACAGCAGAGGAATAATATCTAGCATATATAAAAGGCATTTTATATAACAGATTTGGATGAAACACAGAGCTTGCAAAGCCATGAAAGAAACAGCAGATGTGTAAAAAGCAAACACAACAGAACGATTCCAGTGGATCCTACAGTGAGGAAGAAACTACCACCATCCTGTTCCTCCCAGAAAAGGAGTCACAATACAACAACTTGCTCTAATACCCCTGCCACCACCAAAATGATATTACCAGCCTCAGAGGCCAGGGGAAGGATGAGTAAACCACCAAGAAAAAGGTGCAGAAACTAAGTTTGTTATTACTACTAAGACTTCATCTGCATAATAGTATTTTTATAAACTAATTCTTGAATTAGATTGTTAAAATTTCAATTACACTAACAACAAACAGGTTCTCTTTCCATGTACACACATGAAGTGTGCTTCCTCTATCTACAAAGTTTTTAAGCACAGCACACATTTGTTGCTCTGCTGGGAGGCTACAAGCAGGAGAGGGGCAGTTCAGAAGCCTGTCACTCCAAACCACATGTGTCACAGCACATTCCTATAGACCTCAGTTCTGCAGAAAAGGGATCATTCTAGGCTTGGCCAAGGCAGGATTTGCTGGGCCACTCCACTGTCAATCAGCATCCAAGGATACTTACTGCTCTGCTTTCACACTCTGGAATATACAAGTCAGATTGCAAAACAGAAAGCTGTCTCTTTCAGTGACAGTATTCACACCACAGCAGTAGTGCTGGTTTCTCTCTAGATAGCATCAATCCACCTCTTTCTGCTCAAGAGCAAGCAACAGCACAATGAGCATTTTTCCACACACCAGCATTTGCTGGCAGCCAGCGCTGTGCTGCTCACTCTACCCCACCCAGGGACAAGTGGCTGCAGACTCCTGCAGCTGACTGACATCATTTGTACTTGTAATAGCAGAAAATCCACACAGCCATCTACACCTCTGCCAGAAATAAGTGTTTTCATAGCAGGGCAAGGGTACTCCAGACCAGTTAGCCTGACTCACGATATCATCCTGCCAAATGGCCAAAGCCGACACACAGCTATGTATTCTTTCACTTCTGTTCCCTTAACCAGATGCAGAGGAAAAGGAAGAAGACAAGTAAGAGGAAATGGCAGGAGTGACACTGAACTTTCAGGAGAGATCCAGATTAGAAAGTTCTGGGTAGCTGGTCTGTTAATGCAGCCCTTTACAAAAGGGAAGGCTTGCAGTAGAAAGCCTGTCCTCCAATACAAGGTTTTTGAGTGAAGGCTCCCAATCACTCTGGTTAACACCCCCAAATATGGGCAATTTTGAAGACACTCTCCACATCTAACAGGAGAGAAAGCTGTCCCTCTGGAGTCTTAAATTGAAGCTGACACAGAGTGACAGTGTTGGCTGAACAAGAGCATTTCAATTTAGTGCTTAATCTCACTTAATGCTTGCTTTCCCTTTCAGTCACCCTTTGTTTGACATTTTTCTGCTTACTCATTGCAGGATATTAAAAGAACAAGGGTAAACACCTCCCTTCCTCCATATAGCAAATCTGAAATCAGAAGTGCCCGTATTACAAAGACTCCAGTGGAGGCAACATTGGGGTCATTCTCCTACCTGGAGGCAAGCATCTCGTAAAAGCACAAAAACCCCACACCCATCTCAGGTGTCTGCTGCTCAGAGCACAGCAAACGACATTTGCTCTCTCCTATTAAATTAAGAAGGAGGAGTTTGGGTTATTTTCTTTTGAATATTGGTCAAGAAACATTGGCTTTCAAGAACACTCCCTGCACTGTATCTGCTGCCATGGAAACATCACTTTTTGAAGAGATATAGCACATATCCCCCCTTACCTGCAGCAACGTCCAGCACCCTCAGGAATCAGCAATTCACAAACAGCTCGCTGATTTTACATGGCAAATCTAGTCCCTAGTTTTCCTGCAAGGCTTCCCTGCACTGGCTGTCCTGCCAATAAAAGTTGTCAGGACATCTTCCTGTTAAAGGAGCAAACAATTCTAAAGAAAGAGGACAAAGCCTTCCTAGCCTTTACAACACTCAGGTCAGCTAAAAGAGATTTTGGGATGTCCTTACCCAGTAGGGTCAGTACATGGCAGAAAGCATCAGAAGCCACAACACCCACTTCCTTTATCACTCAGCTCCTCCTGGGACTATACTAACATCTGGCTCACAAAGCAGAAGCTGTTAGTCAAAGGCTGCTGTATTCAGCAGCTGTAGAAGACAAGGGGAAAAATGTACATACAAGATAGACAGCAGTATGAATAGAGATATGAATGACACAAAAATGAACAGAGATAGCATTCCCAAGGCAGAGTAGTGCAGTATGTGGTTACTGACAGCCCCTGCAGATGGAAGGGGCTGTGCTCTGCAGCCTCCAGGCTCAGTTCATAGCAGCTCAACAGCACTCATGCCCAGCCCAGAAGAGGTATTAACATACGGCAGCCAACTTTCAGCCATGAAAACCAGCTGTTCTCACTTTACCCACAAAGCATCCAGATCAAGCAGAGCAAGACACTTGCTCAGCCTCCACCAGCACATTCTTAAGCCAAGTTGCAGTGCTTTATTTTAGGCCAGAAACGTCAGCCTGAGCCTCCAAGGCCTCCCATTGCTGTGGTGGGCATTCGCAGTGGGAGAAAGGGGGAACCCGTGGGCTGCTTCAAAGTGTGGGAAACTGGAACAAAAAGGAATAGCATCAGTTTCATGTCAGATTTTAAAAGCCCCGAGCAGTTACAGCTTGGCCTCATTGGAAGATCAAAGGACATAGATCCTTAGCCAAGCCTTCCCTGCACCAAAAGTTCTGAGAATAGACCTTACTCTGCCGGAGTGAAGGATTGTACTGATTGCTTGGGACAGCATTCATTGTAGGGAACAGGGAAAAAGATCCATGCATACCACAAGCAACAGATTCTTTCCACAGTTGGAGCCCTGGCCTGGCCCCCTTCTCCATATCCTACTCAAGTGGGTGTGAGTATGAATGAAGAGTTCAAGTTACCCTTCAATGTTCAAGCACTGCAGAAGGCAGGAACAGCTGAAAATGCTTCAGCCTCCAGCTGCCCACCCAACAGCTGTGCATAATGTGCTCCAGCATCCCTCCAACACTGTCAGAGCCCGAGGTGTCTCCTTAGACCTGAGATCACCTCAGGAGGACATGCAGGTGGTCAGGAACCCAGCTCTTTCCGATGCCCGCCCATGAGAGACTGCAGGAGGCTGTTCTTAGAGGTTTTCACGGTTGTTCACTGTTTCTTATCTCAGGAATGCTTTGTCCAGCAAACAGCAGTCTGCTTGCCAGACATCCAGGGCAGAATCTGCCCGGCAGAGGCAGGACTTATCTTTTATACTCTAAATTACGTACTAGGTATTTACAATTATTTCCCAATACAATACAACT